>CM051831.1:18865554-20065554 GCA_028451465.1 Erethizon dorsatum | reverse complement strand
GTGAATGAATGGAAGAAATAAAGACAGGCAGATAGGAGACAAGGAAAATCATAATTTTAAAAATTAAAATGGTAGCTTCAAGACACAAGCCCAGTTTAATATTTTTTTTTCCTCCCAAGACACAAGAAACATGGGCAATTTCCTTTCACTTACAGATTGAACTTTTTCATCTGTGAATGGGTCACCTCTTTTCACCTGTAAAACAGACCATTATCTTTTTGTGGTGGGCTACCCTCCTTATCCTCCAATCAAGACCTAAGATGGAAGTTCCTATAGATTCACAAATTCCACAGATTTCCACTGCCAAAAACATATAATTAGTCCCAGCTACACACTAACTTACCTCTCTCTTGAGGGCCTGCACTCTTATTTCTTTGAGTGTGTATTTTTGAATTGTCTGCCCAATAAGTCTTTTTATGTCTCTTGCTGACTTGTCCTGAAAATAATTTGGATGAGATAGGAGACAGGAATCTGCAACCTATTTCACAGGTAGCGAGGATTTAGGTTCTCCATCTCCTCTTTTGAAACCTCCTCAGATCCTATTCTGTGAAAGATACATAGCAATCAGATTTCCTCCTAACACAGACTGCTTTTGTCATAACCAGTTAATATTCTTGACAGCTGGTGCAACCACTGATCTCTTTCTTTTTTCTGAAATGGGGTATTTAAAGCACCACAGAACTATTCTGGATTTTTTTTTTTTTACCATGGATATCATTCTGTTCTCATGAGCCTCATTCATTCATACCCAGTTATCTCCAGTAATTTTCATATTGGTATGCCCCAGAACAATCTTAATATCTTTTCTTTCTCTCAAGTCACATACCTCTTGATCTTATATTCCAAATATATTGAATTCCAAATATATGCCAAAAACTTTTTTTGGAATCATTTTGCTATATTCTAGGATATCTTCTAAACCACAAAACAATCACACTGAGTTATTTAACAAATATCAAAAATTGAATGGCAGAGCCTCAACCCAACCCACATTTGTTTTCCAACAATCTTCCTCATTTCACTAAGGAGGAGCTCCATTCTTCCTAGCTGCTCAGGCTAAACATTCTTAGTTTAAACCTAGATTCATTTGTTTTCCTTACCCAGTTATCTCCAGGAATCTAATCCATCAATAAGTTTTCTAGTTTATCTTCAAAATATATTAAGAATCCCATCATTTTTTATCATCTTGACTATATGACTCTGGTTCAGAACACCATCATTGGTTTTCCTGGATCATTTCATTATGCTTTTACTAGGATCACTACCAGCATATCTACCCTACTGTAGCTTCCATGATCCTATCTCTCTTGCATTCTGCATTCCTGAAAAACTAGCACCACATGAATGATGCCAGTGTCAACAATCAGCTGGAGCAGTAATTGATCCACTTGGGCCTTTACTGAATTGGCCTCTGAATTCTTGGATGGCTGAATTTGGGAAACTATTTCCAAGGCACCCCTGAATAAGTAAGATAGTCTGGGGCCTTCCTCTTAAAGCATAGCCTTTCAAAGAAGTTTACCTTTTTATACCCTTCAATCTGTGATGGGAGGGGTTTTACCAGTTCCTGAGATGTCCTCAAGACATTCCTATTGTCCTGTCCCAGTACATAATACTTGACATATTTTTTAATCTCTTCAGCAACCACATTCCCCATTCCACAACTTTACAGGTGCTTCTTTTCTGGCCAAGCTACACAATTTTCACATCACTCAGCTTTGCTCTTTGCTCTTGATTTTCTTGAAAATATGACTGAAACTAGTGAGCAGTAATCATGCCACCACCTGAACATTGGGCTACTTTGAAATTTGCCTTGCCATATTAATGAATTCACCATGAATTCAACTTCCTACAAAATCTTATGATATGGGCAGAACATAGACAGATTCTTTGCCAGAATGTAACCTGCATGGTCTCTAGTCCAATTTCCAATGGAGTCCTTGTTCCTATCTGAAGTTTGATGGTCCTGGCCCTTACTGTCTGCATTTCCATCAACATTCTTGGTCTTCAGAGCTCAACCAGAATCTCCTATTAAGTGCTGCTTGCAGCATTCTAGAGCTTTGCCATCTGCAACCATAAACCTTTCCAAACCCTCACTAAAAACCAGTTCCAAAGGTTTCTGAACCACATGGTCAGGTATATTCACAATAGTGACCCCACTTCTATGGTACAAATTTTCTGTATTAGTCACTTTCTGTTCATTAGGACAAAATATTGACATCTGCAACTTGAAGGAGAAGAGTTTAATTTTGGCTCATTTTTTTCACAGGGTTCAGTCCACAGTCAGGTGATTTGAAGGCAGGGCAGAAAGTTATGGAAGAGCAAAACTGCTCCATGTCCCCTAGTGACCCACATCTTCTGATGAGCCCCCACTTCTTAACAGCATATTCAGCTATGAGCTGATCAATGAGTTAATCTGTTTATGGTTCCACAATCCAATCACCATCCAAAAGCCCAACCTCTGAACAATGAGACTTTTGGAGGTTATTTTAGATCTAAACTATAAGTTCTATCTCTTTAATATTATATCTTAAACTTAGAGCTAAGAACAATGAAAATATAAGTTAAGTTATGACATTCTTTTTACCAAAATTGTCTAATTTTTTCCAATCTTTCTTATAATAAAGGCTTTCATATAATAAAGGTTTCCAAGTTTTTATCCATTTTGCTGCATTTCTGATTTCATCACTTAACATCATCCTTGCTTTAAAAACAGAAACAAAAACAAAAACAAAAAACCCATACCCATTTCCTCTGGAACACCTCATCTGCTGTTGCTTCTTAAGTCCTCTCCTTCAGTAGTGAGAGGACTCCCACATCTTTGCTAATGCACTTGACCTTCTTCCTGGATGCCATTCCAAGGGGGGGGGCAGCTGGAACAGCAAGGAGTAGGAGCTTTCCATGTTTTAACCTCTGATTTATACTATTGTAATAAATGATTAAAAGCTTTTTTATTTTTAGTTTTGTCTTATTTTAATAAACTACTCTTACACATAGCATTTAGGTCCCTCCAACTCAGTTAATAGCTCAAGTCTTTGTTCAAATATTCCTTTATAAGTAGCTTGTATCAAATAATGTCTTTAAAGTTACTAGTCCCACCCCAAAAATTTTTTTTATACCCTTGTGTTTTCCTCCATAGACAGTGCTTTTCCTTATTTGATATACTGTATATATTAAATAATTATTTTGTTGTTAATTTCCTCCCAAGCGTGAGACTTCAGAGATCAAAGGTTTTGGTTTGTGCACACTGTGTATAATTAAATTCTACAAAAGAACCTGAGATAAGTGTTTATGTGTGCTTCTAGAGGGGCTGGAGTGAAAATCAGTGTGTACTGGTAAAACTATGAATCACTGGGGGAAGTTTTAGGAGGTGGGGCGCCTCTGAGATGTGATTAGGTCACCGAGGCTTTGCCCCACGTAGAGTTATTGTCTTTAGAAGAGCAGCCCTAAAGACAAGCCCAGAGACCTTGTACTTGTGAAGAAACAGCTAGAAAGTGCTGTCTCTGAACTAGAAAATGACACTCACAAGAGACAGTCTGCCAGCATTCTGAACTTGGGCTTCCCAGCCTGCAAAACTTTGACAAGGAAATTCCTGTTTATAAGTTACTCATTCCGTGGTATATTGTTATAGCAGCACGAAAATTCTATGACACTAGCATATTTAGGGAAAATAGTGCCTTGTAACTGAAGGTTGGAAAATCCTGAACTTGGTTTGCCTTTTCCCACTTGTAAGGCCTCTTGTTGACTTTTCTCTGTATGTAGAATATAAGACAAATGATGGCTCAAGTCGTATTACCACCATCCCAGGAGGTTGACAAGGACCTGAGTTAATATGAAGAGTGTTAGTGTCTAGGACAATTGTAGAGTATCCATACCTGTTCAAAGTGAATATGTGAGGAGCAGCTTAATGTAATATATAGAACTAAGTTGAAATCTACTCTACATGATGTTTACTTCAAGGCAATTGTCCTGACATAAACTCATAATACTACATCCTGAAAAATGGCGATATATATATATATATAATTGAATTGGGCAGGGGATAATGTCTCAAATGGCAATCCCTTAAAAATAAAAATAGCATTACCAAAAGATATGCAGCTTTTAAATCCCTCAGTATATTTACAAATTACAGTTAAAGAAGCTACTGAGTGACACTAGAATTTAAGACAGATTCAATCATAGATCCTTATCTTTTTAAGTGTTTGTGTTTGAATATTTCTTTAAATGTGCTTTTCATTTAATTTTTCCTGTGATATTTATTTCTTTCATGTGAGAATTTCTAACAATTTCTAAATTGCATAAAAAAATTGCAGCTTGAAAAACTATTTTTCTGGGCCGGTGAGATGGCTCAGCGGCTTAAGCGCCTGCCCGGCAAGCACAAGGGCCTGAGTTCGACTCCCGGAACCCACATATGAAAAAGGCGCCGGTGATATCGCTCAGCGGCACGGGCGCCTGCTGGCGCGCGAGGTCCTGAGGTCGACCCCCCGGTACCCACAAAAAAAAAAAAGAAAAACTATTTTTCTTTGAATTCTTATAGTATTCAAAGTCTATTTAAGTCATAAGACAGTCATAGTCTATGTTATAAATAACACAGCTCTATTTCTGTGGAAGAAACTATCTACAATATTTATATTCAAAATTAATTTATTATATCATCTAAATTATTCCTTGAATATGATTTATTTTCTTAGTAATATCTTAGGTGTTAGTGGTGAACAATGCAAAGCCTAGAGAGAGATATAATCAAGCAGGCAAATAACATTTCATTTCAGATATTGTGGCTCTAAAATACATGACAATAAGTTAAAGGAACTTATATATCAAGAAGACAATGTGGTAGTGTATTGCTTCTTAATATTTACATGATTCTGGTAAGAGGAAGAATGTAAAATACATAAATGCACTGAAAGAGAACTAGCAAGACAGATTATAGAATGATGGTTGGCAAGAGCGTTTGTATATTATGTGACATTGGTATAGTAACATATGAAAAAAAGGAATGAGTCATAGACAGAATGAGAAATAAAAAAAAAAACTTCACTGGAGATAAATATCCAAGTTAGGATAGTAAAAACAAACAAACAAACAAAACAAAACACTGGGGGTGGGGAAGACCATAGTTGTTACAGTCTGAATGTTTGCATCTATCTGATAATTATATTTTGGACTCTTGTCAACAATTTTATAGCATTAGGTGGTGGGGCCTTTGAAATATGTTTAGGTCATGAGGGTTTTGCCATCATAAATGGGGTTAATATCTTTATAAAAGCAACCCCAGGAGGACATCCAGCCCCTCCTACCAGGTGAGGACACAGTTAGAATGCAACGTTTATGAGCCAGAAAATGGTCATCCCCAGTCCCTGAATCTGCTAGCACCTTGACTGAACTTTCCAGCTTCCCAAACTATGACTATTATGCTCTTGTTTTTTATAAGTTATCCGGTAACTTCATATGGTATTTGCTATCCCCTCACCCAAAATCTACAACAGTACTATATTTAGTAAAAATTGTTCACTATTATGAAAGATAGTTGAAGAATAAAAAGAATAATAGGAACTGAAGCACATTTTACTTGGAAAGAAATAAATTAGAATAAAATTTGAAGACAAGGGCAAATCACATAAGACTTCATACTTTTGGAAAAAAAGTCTTGGTTTTATTCTAAAGGTTTATTAGGCTTAAACGTTTAAAGTATTTATTCTACAAGTTTTATTCAGAAGTGTGATATAATTTTATTTATTCTGGTGGCTATGCAGAGAGAGAATTTAGGATATTAGAATAAAAGCTGAAAACCCATCTACTATTTCTGTATTCCAGAAATGGAATGGTGGGACTTGATATAGGCCACAGACAACAATTAATGATTAAAGTCCAGATATATGTTTTGACTATAACTTATGCAAATTACTGGTACATATTTGGTGAGATCTAAGGATAAAATGGGATGCTGTCAAAGTTTTAGTCTACAGGAGATGTACAAAGTCTGTTTTAGTCCTGTAAAGCTTGAGGTGTATATTACATACCCAACCACAGGTGAAATTCAGTAGGAGGTAGGTATTTAAGTGTAGATCTAAAATGAAGGGGTGGAACTAGGGAAGGAAGTGCATGAGTTACTTGTAGTGCATTTGGCATTTAGTAGATATATCTGGGCCAGTGAGATGGCTCAGCGGCATAAGCGCCTGCCTTGCAAGCGCGAGGGCCCGAGTTCGACTCCCGGATCCCACATACGAAAAAGGGGCCGGTGATATCGCTCAGCGGCACGGGCACCTGCTGGCGCGCGAGGTCCTGAGGTCGACCCCCGGTACCCACAAAAAAAAATTAAACAAAAAAAAAAGTAGATATATCTATCTGAAAATACTGGGCAGACTGTAGAAAGAGTTCCAAGTCTGAGCCTCATAGTTACTCAGACATAGAGGGGAATAAAGATAGGAAAAGACATCAAAAAAGGCAGAAGGTGGAAGCCAGTAACATGGACAGTAACCTAAATGTGTGATATCTCCAAGACTAAATGAAGAAAGTATTTCAGGAAGAAGTAGTTGTATGTCCCAAATATTGCAGAAAAATTGAACAAGACAGAGTTGCATAAGTGTCATAACAGTAGCATGTATGTGACCAATTATTTAATCAATTTAGGAAGAAAACATGCTATACTCTGTTTCTCTATTAGATAACAGTGATTTGGAATAAAAATACATGTACTGTTACATAATATTAAGTCAGTCATTTATATACCATAAACCAACCAGTCACTGTCTCTCTTTGGTTCATAGTCTGAAGAAAATTCAGACTTTGATACATAAAATTATTAAAAACAGACCAGAAAATTAATTATCTGCACTCTCGTCTTTTTCTCAACTTTTTCTTTTTAGTACTGGGCTTCTCAAGGTCTAGCAAAGCAAGATTCTAATGGGCAAAAATGTTGAGCATTTTATCCCTTCTACATCATTCGTAGGAATGTAAACTAGTACAACCACAGTGAAAACCAGTATGGAGATTCCTCAAAAACTAAAACTAGAAATTCCATTTGACCCAGCTACTCCCCTTCTAGGTGTCATCTTAAAATAGTTAAAAGTCATCATATTATGGTGACACATACATACCCATATTTACAGCAGCAGAATTCATAACAGCTAAATCTTGGAAGCAGCCTATACATAAATTATAAATAAAAAGAAAAACAAAGATAGATAATAGGAAGTAGGGAAATAGATATTTCTCAAATGGGAAGGGGATCAAACAATGGGAAGACTGGAAGGTTGGAAAGGGAAGGAAAGTGGATAAAGAAAGGAATTAAGATGTGTTATGTACATGTACCAACCCCTCACAAGGAGTGTAAACATTATGTACTGAAAACATGTACTAATAGAAAATAAAATAAATTAAAAAGAAAAACATGATTCTATTTAAATAAATAAAAAAACAGCAACAAGGTAATTACAAAGTATGGTAAAAAAGTACATTTGTAAGTTTAAATACAAAAACATTCCTTGCAGTAAAAAATACATGCCATTAATCCTCCTCAAACACCCCCTTAGATTCAAACACACTTATCCCATTGTTCCTGCTACATTTTGGAGCAACTCTGGAAATCCTCTTTTGTGAGTGTCTTTAGTTTTGCTGTTTGGCTGCTTCACTATCCTGAATTGATTCAAAATGGTTATCTTGCAGTTTCATTTTGCATTTGGGGAAGAGCCAGAAGTCACACGGTATGAGATACAGTAAATAAGGTGCCTGAGGACACACAGTAATGTTTTGACAAGCCTGCCTTTCTCCTGGAAGGCACTTGGGAGCAGTATGTACTCTATTTTTTTATCATACCTCGTGAAGCAATCACAAAAGAGCACTTCCAGAACTGCTTCAGAAGGTGGGAATAACAATAGCATAATTGTGTTTGAAGAAAAGGGGAGTATTTGGAGGGGGTTAAAGAAATTGTGTCCTTTACTATAACAAATATTTGAAATTTGAACATACACCTTATTTTGGATCACTTCCATACATCAAAGACTAACATCTTTGCAAAGAAAGATGGACAGGAAAGCAATAAATTAATATTTGTTCACCAAGGACATTTTGTGTTTGTAAGAGCTTCTTGTTTTCACTACAAAGTTAAGCTCAGATTACCATTCAGCATGAGGTATGTTGTTATAATACTGGAAGTGGTGATTACTTTAAAATACATATTCTAAGCAAATGAATGTGACTTGTAATAATTCAGCAAATAAACAGGGTGCTTTTAGAGTTGTGACTTTGCTCCATCCTACCTCTTCTTTTTTAAGAACTGAAATGAGGTTATAAGATGTATCTTTGATTTAGGTGCAGATTTGTGCTACAGATATTTTTACATTTCTTATATCTATAGCAGAGGCTGATCCTCCCACCTCCAGTATACTGTAGTTTTAATGTATGCATCTCTGTATTGATGCTTTCTGCAGTTACAAACTATGGCAGAAAGGAGACAGAAAATGTCAGACCACACATTACTCTCTCCATACGCTGTGTGGATTCTTTTACTTTGTGCCATTAGCCCTCATAAGTACTGACCTCATCTGACTAAGGATTCCCTAATATTAAAACTTACATATCTATGTGTGGCTCCCTTTGTTAGTCAATTGAATATTGGAACAACTAAAGAATATCTCATATTTGAGTTTGTTGTGTCACTTGTTATTTGAATTTGACCTTTAAATTCTATGAGTATATTATTTATGCATTTCATTTCCCCACTTAAAAAAAATAACTGTGTGAAATAATCAATTCAGTAATTATTTTTGTATGGCAATAGCTGAGTAAACATTCAGCATATTTGCTAACTATAAGCATGGTTTTCTTTCATTTTTTAAATCCCACACCTAACCTTGGGAAGAAATATTTCCAATGCAGGGTGGAGGAGTGACTCGGGTTAATTTCATGCAAACTATTAGCTCTTTTTTTCCCCATATATCAATTCTAAATTAATACAATAGGTGCTCTGCAACCAGCGTGGTTGCACATTGATCTTGGCCAGCTTGTTTACAGTGTTTTGGCAAGTTGCTGATGTACTTCTCCCTGGGGATAGAGCAGGGGTTAATTGCTGTTAAACTCTCAGTGCCAAGTAATGGTTCAGCCTCTCTGCTACATTAAAGATGACACTAATAAGGAAAGAGTGCAGTGGATCGCTCTATGCTGAAAATTGGACTAGTGGTGACAGAAACTTGGAGCACAGCAGATGTAATAGGAAGACCATAATGTAATTATAACTGCTGAACATGTGTCATACCAAGTTAAATGATACATTAATGAATCAAAACAGGTGATGAAGTGTTGCTCTTTCAGCGGATAGAGGTGCTTTTAAGGTTAGATTGCCATTAATTTAATAATCCGTAATATGGATATTCCTCAAATCACAAATGAAATCAACCTTAATGCTTTCATACAACATTGCTTCTTGTGCTCTGAACAGATAAGATAAAAGAAAAAAGGCAAAAGTGACCAGAGTTCAATGTAACTCATTCTGTCTTTAATTTTGTAAGAACAGGTTTTACATCGTAAGGTGAGTGGTTGCCCAAGGCCTTCTTCCTGTCCGAGTAGACTACTTGATCACGTTAATCCACAGTTAGCCAGCCAGTATCTCACCAGGGAGCAGAGACCTTCAGAAGCAAACAATTCCATCTTTTTAAATGGGCCATTATGTATTATCCTCACCTAATACTGTACTAAAGTTTATACTAAGTTTTGAATAGATAGAATAATGATAATATCCTTGTAATCTTGTAATCTATTGCTCCATGGATGGTTTCTTCATATTTCTAAGTACTTGGAAGCTTTCAAAGATATTTTGCTTTTGAATTTTGTCAGTAATTTAAAAAATTGTGTCCAATAACGCATGCATGATGTAGGATCCATGATTTTTTCTTTTTTATGTGGGTACCGGGAGTCGAACTCAGGGCCTTGTGATTGCCAGGCAGGTGCTTATGCTGCTGAGCTATCTCACCAGCCTGAATCCATGATTTTAAAAAAATTTCTAACTTGTATTTTTTTCAATAATACTACTATTGTAACCGTTTATAATTTGTTTAGTGTTAGTGGGAGTGTGATAACACAATATTTTAAAAATTTTATTAGGCATTTAGGGTCTCAAATTTATTATGAATAAATAATTCATTTTCCTTTTTAAAGTTTTGGTAACCTTGTTATATTATTCTAGTGGGAACTATGTAAATATTACAGGGATAATTTTCAGAAGTTTGACATAAGAAATATTAATTTCCATCATGTGACATGCCATTTTAGTTTTCTGATATTATATTCTTTGCTTGACAATTAGTTATTGTTATTTGGAGGTATTTTACCAAATAGCTGAAATTGATTATAAAGGTAAATATTTAATATTGTTAACAAAGGACTGCTGTTGTAAGAAACTAGAAAATAAATGAGTGAAATGAAAAATAATATAAAATCATAATTTTACATATGTATTTTGAATAAGAGTCACAAAATTTCACCTTCTACAAAAGTTTCTCTTTTAATATTAAAGTATGTTCTCAAGAGAATTAAGCAGATTTGAATACCATCTGTTTTAGTATCACTGATGACATTAAATACAGTAAATGCTATCACTTGTAACAGAGTTCATTATCAAGAAAAAGTTGCTTTTGTTTTTAAAAATAATCATTTTAATACAGAATGAGCCAGCCTGAAACTGCCAGGGGAATACAGAACATAAAAGCCCAAACAAAACAAAACAAAACAAAACAAAACCCAAATTTTTTCACATAGGCATTGCATTTTATCTGCTCACAACTTCTCTCAGGTAGAAAGAAAAGCATTATTTTTATCCACTGGCTTTGCCTCCCAAGACTTCTTGATTTATGCAGAGGATTGCTCTGCCTCGTCTTGCGCAGTGCTGAGAGAGTACACAGCGATTGGTGTTGTACTTGCAAGGGACTATGGTGCACTCAGGTGAGTATGCCTGCGTGGTGACCTAGGAAAGATGCACATTAATGTAAAATAACCAGCCTAGGTGACAGCTTCATACCCAAGCTTGACACTAAACAAGGAAAGTCACTCTCTCTAAGGTCACAGGGATTCAGAAACAACAGCATCAGCAGTGACCAGTGTGAAATGATAACTAATCCCTCCCCTGAAATTTGCAGAATATACAACACCTCAGAAATTATGCACTAACTTATAAGGAGAGAGCATTCCTTAAAAACCTGCCTGAAGGGCCAGTGATATACCTCAGCAGCATAAGCGCCTGCCTGGCAAGCGTGAGGTCCTGGGTTCGACTCCCGGTACCGCATATAAAAAAAAAATTCAAAAAAAAAAAAAAACTGCCTGAAATATTCACTAACAAAATTCTCATTAGCTGGGTAGGTGGTAGTTCAGAGAATTGTCTTATGTAGCAAATGTAAACAAGGCATATTGTATACTTGAAACTGAGGCGGGAAACCCACTCCCACTACATATTGAGTTCCAGAAATTTGTACCAGAAATTGCCCTAAACACTAACAGACATTATCTCATTTAATTACTACAGATGAGTAGCATGTTTTCAGGTTACAGATATGAAACTGAAGTCCAGAAAGATCAAGTGTGTTTTCCAAAACCAGAACAACTAAATTGCAGAGAGGAGATTTGAACCTTGGTCTACAACTCCAGAGCCTCATCTCTAACCTGAATATTTTACTGCATCCAAAGGAAAAGAAGTAATGATTTATTCCTCAGAGTGGTTACCACAATTCAATTCTAAATTAATCTGTAAAGAAACTCCTTATAACATTAAATAAAAGATTATAACATTGAGAAACTATATCTTGTCTTACACACTTCTACTTCGGAGGATGAAGCACTGCAAGACCGCTGACATTCTAAACAGTGGCCTGTAATTAGATAAGCTTTTCTGTGTTTAAATGAAAACAGAATTCTTTTCCTGTGTATTATCAGCTATTTCGGGATTTGACAGTTAAATGTGTGTATGTATTCATTCTGCCAATCACTAAATAGGTGCTTATTTTGTGCCAGAAACTTTGCTTCCAGTGGAATAGCTAAGGTTAAAGGATCCAACATTCAATAAGCTGGTAGTGTCTAATGGAAGGGGAGATAATGGAAAAATACAGAACTGTATAAAAATCACAAGGGTGTGCTTGATGTATACGCAATATGTAGAGTGAAAACTTACTTCATTGATGTTGGGCTTGGATTATGATAGAGGGAGAATGAAAAAGAAAGAGAGATAAATAAAAATGAAGAAGGGAATATTTTAAGGAAAGTAAATCTTTTTAAGAATTGGACTAAGTGAGAAAGAGCAGAAGACAATATAAATATGGTAATGTTTGAGTAACATAATACTGATGGAATTTAGAATGCTTGAGGGTGGATGGAAAGTCTGCATTTACAGAACAAGGAGACGTATTGTCACAACCTCTATTTATCCAAGGCTGAGGGAAATAAAGAAAAGATTAATGGTAAAAGACAGTCATACTAAAATTAGAGTTCACAAATATAAATAAATGTTATTGCACGATAGTGTGAAAAAGGCATTGAAGGAAGAAATAGGGAAACATGTTAAGAAAGAGTTATGCCAACAAGAACTATGGAAAATGAACTGAGGTATCAGCTACACATCTGAAGAAGAGGGATCTACCTTGGAAGATGTTAAAAATGTACAACGTACACTGTGTGTTTAACTAACTGTGTGGGATGAGAAAAAGAGTCCAAGTTCGACTCTCACGTTCTTCTCACAGGCAATTTAGTGCCTTTTCTCAAAAACAGGGAAATATAAGAATTAGGAAGAGCCAGTTAGGGATGAAATATGCTGATAACACGAGACACTTGATATGAACTTGTTGCTATGCATCTAGAACCTAGAATTTGAGTTTGCCTAGTGTCAATAAACAAGGTTTGGGGCCGGTGAGATAGCTCAGTGGCATAAGCGCCTGCCTGGCAAGCGCGAGGTCCTGAGTTCGACTCCCGGTACCCACATACGAAAAAAGGGCCAGTGATATCTCTCAGTGGCACAGGCGCCTGCTGGCGCGCGAGGTTCTGAGGTCGACCCCCCGGTATCCACCAAAAAATAAACAAAGTTTGGAATGATCCAGATGCCCATTATTAGTGTAAAAGAACCAAGACCTGATGTTACCACTCTCCAACAGATGAGTAGATGAAAATGTCACTGCAGAGGGAATGGAGAGTGAAGAGAGGTTTATGAATGTCTAACAAAAGGTGAATTGAACTAAAAATTAATCTCTAGTACATGGAAAAAAGATACCAAAGAAGTACATGGTGCCAGGATACTAATAGGGACTCAGTTTTATACCCATTAGAAAGGGAGAGATGTAGCACTAAGAGGACTTCTTAACTTTAAGGAAGAAACTTAAAATTCTTTTTATGTAAAAAGGAGAAGAATCAGTTTAGAGGAAAGGCAATACAAGTGAGATATTGGTGGAAGATATAGGGGTGAAGGAAGCAGAAGACAAACCAAAATAATAGCAGAGAGGTTAACCTTCAAACATAGAAAGCAAATTCTTCCATGAAAACTGAAGGTATTGGGGGTTTTGATGGTTTGAGATCAGATTTTTTTCTGCATGTTGACCTTTATTGTTTACTTGTTTGTTGTTTGTTTTTTTTCTGTGGAGTGGGAGATGAACGCTATTGTGTGGGATGTTGAAAGGCACAAGTACAGGGCTTGAGAGAACTGATGCACTAATTGAAATAGCTGGACTTATGTGAGAAGTGTTTAACTGAGAGATTAAAGAAAGCCCAAAAGCAAGTATTGAGGGAATGGCTGTTATCATCCCTTGGTATCTACTGTATGTACAGGGGACTATTTTCAGGACCTCTATGGATGTCTAAATATACAGATACCCAAGGCCCTTATATAACATATGTACATCTTCTGTGTACTTAAATCATCTTTAGATTACTTATAATTATTAAGCACAAATTATATCTAAATATTCAAACAGTTGTTATACTGTATTGTTCAGGGGATCACGACAAGAAAAAAATTTATATATGTTCAGTACTGTCATAATTATTTTTCCAGACATTTTTAATCTGCAGTTGGTTGTACCTGTCAATACAGAACCTGAAGAAACAGAGAATTAACTGTATTTTTGTTTCAGAGGAGATGTGAAAACTCTATCTCAGTACCGACAGGCCACAGTACCTCCTAGAAAATCAGTGCAAATTTGATTGGCTTTACTTTTTTCATTCTTTAAAACTCAATTTCACATTTTTCCTATTTATTTGTTATTTGGTCAGAAAAGGATGATTCTTTAGTATTCATGCATTTCAAAAACAATGGGTAAAGCTAAACATGAAGCTCTGAGACACTAAAACAAATCAAATGAGAGTATTCTTGTGGTGCTTAAAGGCTATCCAGAGTCAACATGTAGGTTTATCTTAGTGGGCTTTCGCTTATAAAGATCGCACCAGAATAAATGGAGTAGGAACAATAATTCACCGAAAACTGCTCCTGAGTTATTGCATGCTACTGCTGACCACAAAGAAAAACAAAAATCCCCCAAAAACCACAAGTCAGCAAATTGAGGTTAATGTCCCCTTGTTTTATGTTCCTTTAACTACTTCGTTTTTTTCTGGATGGCACTCAACGTGTTATTTAGTTTTTATGAATTTCTTCCCAGATGATTCATATATTCTTGTTATCAATTTGTCCTTTTTTTGATGTTATTGATTAAGTTAGAAAAATTTAAAAGATACTTGAGAAAGTGTGTGTGTTGTTTAATGAGGAAAATAACACTATCTAAAATGAATATCACCCTTTATTTACACAGCACATTTACCCAAGTATTTTATCTGATCGTTATCTTTAGTAAGGCCTTAATTATTGTGTCTGTTCTTTAATATTTAAATTCATGGAATGGGTTTTTGTTTTATAATGATATGTGTGAGTAGAAACATTATATAAGATACGGTATTATCCAAAGGAATTATTACAAAATGGCTGAAACTATGCTAAATGTTTACAGTGACTTTTTTTGATGCACACCAATGTAATAATATTCTATTAATCAAGTATTTCATAATTAAGGAAGTTATAATTTGCTAACAGGGCTCACAAAAGTTGCCTGTGGAATAAGACAATATGCTTTTCATCTCCCTACTGGGCCTAATTCCCCAGTAACCTTATTGAAAATGTGCATGGGCTACAAAACTAAAGATTAACTGTCCAGGGACCTGCTTCCTGGAGCTTATTTGAAGATTAAATCAAATGGCAGGCAATATATATTTGGTAATACGGCTTTGTTGCAGTCTTTTCCCATGTAGTATAAGTGTGATAGAAAGTGATGACACTTTATAGCTGTTTAAAAAAAATAAAAGATTTTTCTAAATGTGAAATAGTTCTGTACTCATGCTGAAATTGAATAATTTATTTCTTCATAGCCAGAAACATCTTCTGCTTTTTGAAAACACAATAAAAGATCTCTAATTATAAATTTTCCATAATTACAAATTGTTCAGCCTTTTGAAAAGTGATTATTATTCATTATCTATTTATTTCATAACAAATGGCACAAAAGGTGTTAAGGACGGGTTTAAAATGCCAGCCGAGATACTGCAACGTTTTATTTAAATAGAAAGCAGTTCAAATATATATTTAACAACATAGCTTTTTAGACTACACATTAGTAAATGGATTTCTATTTAACAAATCAGAGAAAGATGGATGAAGATGTTCTGCTTTTAAAAATACTATATTTAGAATGCCTGTGCGGAGACAGTGAAGTATGGTTCGTCCTCATAGCAGGCATCTGAAGAACAAGTGACATTCTTACACAAAATCCATATTGGTGATGTATTTAATTACAGAGCTGATTGAAATTGACAGCTTTAGTGACCTGCGTTTGCGCTTGTGGTGAAGCCCCGGTTACTTTTAAACCAATTCACATATTGCTCAATACTAAAATATCATCTTCTCAAATTACAAACAACTTTTTGTAAGTGCGGGGACTGGAGAGAGTGCATGTTTAATTAAAATGAGATAGAGATAAATTGTTTAAAAATACCTATACAGCTGTTAACTGCAACTACTGTTATTTGGAAGCAGAGTGAAAGAAAATTCAATACACTTATTCAGACATTTATGTTTCAGATTCATCTTTAGTTTTGGAAAATATAGACCTGACTGCTATGTGTTGAGGAAGGGGTCTCAAAGCCTTGTATCATTGCCTATAAAGTCTTGCTTTCCTTGAATTGATGTCATCCTTTAAAATTATAACTAAAATTAATGCAATACATCTGAGTGACCTTACTGATCGTGTATGCTTAATTCTCTGCCTGTGTTTGTCTGCTTGTGTTTAGTTGTTACTCAGACAAGATAGCTGCTACCCAGAGAGGCACCTTGGCTGTACAACAGCACAAAGTTGGTTTTACTGTGTAAAACAAAGGCCGTCTTCACATCTTTTCATTCCAAGTTCAATGTACTTCTCCCACACAGAGAATTCCCTCATCTACACGTCTTTTACTCCTTAACTCACTTTGTTGTGAGTGAACACATTAAAATAACAATTTCATTACCAACTGACACATCTGAACTGGACACTTTTCTTTTTCTTTTTCTTTTTCTTTTTGCAGCAGGAAGCGAACTCATTACCTTTTGCTTGCCAGGCAGGCACTGTGCCACTGAACTATATCCCCGGCGACACTTTCAACTATATCTTTAATTATACTAACATGAACCATATATTGAATTTTACTGTATACCATACTCTGACAATATATTCTTAACATAATAATTTCTAAGAACATATATGTAAGTTATATGATATTACTGTCAATTTATTGATGTGGAGAGACTAAGGGAGGATTAGCAAAATTTTCATATACCTTCATGCAGTAAATAAATAAAATTTAGCCAGTTATGTTGAATCTAAAGCCTGTAGCCCTTTTCACTATAAAACACCATTTTCCCATACCCAAAACTTTTTGTTCTCAGGTTGAAAATTTATTTTATGTATTTGTTTATTTGTTCTAGATATTCAGCCTAGGGTCTTGCACATGCAAAACACATGCTGTACTACTGGGCTACACCCCCAACCCCAATGTGACTTCTCGGTAGCTGTCATAAATAACTTGTGTTTCAAGGGATGTTCGCACTTGTTCAGTTATTAACACTAGAAACCACAAATGAGTGGTTTAGAAATCTATGTTCCTAAAATGAGAAAAGTGGGTAGAAAGAACTGTGAAACTCATTTCCAAGAAAGAAATTTAATGCCATTGCAAATTTGTCATTTCATTGAAAGAAATTATTTTCAAAATTTAGGGTTTACCGAAAAAATTTTAAATGTACTTATAAGCCAGACATGGTGGTACATTTATAATAAAGCATTTTAGAAAGCTAATGCAAGAGGAGTACAAGTTTGAGCCCAGCCTGGGAAACATATTGAGTTAGAAAGACTCTGTAAAAAAAAAATATATATATATATATATATTTATATATTTATATATTTATATATAGTAGTTCCAGTGCAAAGGCTCTGAGTTCAGTCCCCAGTATCACAAGGAAGAAAGTAAGAAAGAAAGATTAAATCATCACTATAACTACTCAGGAAATCCAGTTACACCCCCAATATGTCTTGATTTCTTTGAAAAATATCTGATGAACTGGAAATTATAAATGCCCTGTCTCTGTCCTTAGTGTCTCAAAAATGTCTGCAGTGTATTTAATTCCTGATATGGCCACTCCTTCCACAATATTCTGCTTCAATCCACTGTTAGACTTATGCTTTTTTCTTCATCCCTTGTAATATCAAGGAAAGATCTCACAATATGGTAAAGAAAATTGCAGAAATAGACAAATATACTTTAAATATAGACCAGGCATATTTTAGCCATCTCTGTACCAGTTCTGATTCCAACTCTCTATTTCTATTAAGAACTCTTTGTCACATTGGCTCATTGACTACTAAGCCTCTTAATTTTTTCTACAATGGACTAGAATAAAAATGGAAGAACATAATGGTATACCATTTATGTATCAAGAAAATATTGTTTTCTTCTAATATTTACTACTAATTTTCTGATTTCTTATATTAAATATAATCTGAGTGTTCTCATTAAAATTTTGTGTGTTTTTTTTTTGTTGTTGTTGTTTTGTTGTTGCTGTTGTTGTTGTTTTGGTATCTGGAATCAAACTCATGACCTCATGCCTGCCAGGCAGGTGCTGTGCCACCAAACTATATCCCCAGCTCCTCTAATTAAAGTATTAGACTAAATGGAGATGTATATTTTCAATTCTTCCTCAAACTTTCCTATTCTGCTCAGAAAACATTTAAGTAATAAGAATGGTGCAAACTCAATGGTTTGAAAAAATTACAGAAGTCAGCAGATGACATATACCAGTAAATTCTTATAAGAGAGAATGAAAAAGAAAGCTGAATCTGAAAAAATATATAAGACTTAAACACCAAAGCAAACCACAGAAATTTAATTCAAGGAACTCTACAAGACCTTAAGAATGGAAGGCACCATCTTCTTTGGAAGGCAGGTGGGCAGATAGATGAAGCAGCGGCACACTTCCAGAATGAGTCATATTAGAAGAAAAAGGACTAAACACAGAAAATTAAAATTTGAACAATTTTTGGAAGGAATGGTAGTCTGATTCTGGACTTGTCATCCGGAAAGACTGCCAGAGGAATACAGAACTGAAACTGTTAAGAAAAATATTGCTTTCCGTCATGGCTGTGGGGTTACGAGTTCAAGAATATGCCCATGTTACTTTTCATAATTCTGCTATAACTGATTCTTCCCATTAGGAAACTGGAGAGCCAACAATAAAATGCTGCTTCATAGAATTTCCATCACCTTATTTGTCGTCAAACCTTCCAAAAAGAATCTGAAGAAAATGTTCCCTACGACACGTCTACTTTCTAAGACACACACATCTACTATGAGTAGACTACCTCAGGCAGAGAAGCCCAGAAGGCAGAGAGAGTGAGGAGATCAAATGGTCATTAACTCTGTCTCCATTGGCAAATATGAGGACCAGGATTACAAACATGTTGAAAACGTGGTGGATTTTAGATGGGCATTAAAATCATAACTTTTCCTCCTTTGTCCTATAATGCCAGGTTATCCACTGTAAATTCAAATAAAAGAAGGGGGTATTTGTTTTTTCTGGTGAAATAGATTTGAGGACACAAGCTGAAGTAAATGGCAACAGTGAGACACTGTACTAAAAGCAGAGGAATCAGTGAAACAATTCCCATCCTCCTCTTACAAAAAAAGACGGGGGCTATGCATAAAGATTTAAAGATGTAAGAATCTGAACTGCATCTGCTTTGGTCCAAATATGTTCCCTGAAATTCACAGGTTGGGAAGTTAGTTCTCAGTACAAAGATGTTACGTGGTACTGAGGTAGTAGACAAGGGCCAGGCAAACCATTTGAGCAAGTGGGCATGAATTATGAATCATGGAGACCCAGGACATACACAAAAAACACAAAATCCCTGACGACTACGCAAGCTCCCAAACCCTGCAAGTGGCACTGGCTGGACCTCTCAGGAAGTGCTATCTTCAGTTCTTTATTTCCATCTGCACCAAAAACAAGCAAGGCCTTTGTTAGGACAGTTTATATCTGACATCAGGCCAAGCGAGTTTCTGATAGGACCACAGTCCCAAATGCCTTGTTTGCATGGAGGAAAGGCCTTCTAGGAACAACAGATACAGAAGCAACCAGCTGTTAGCTTTGTGGCCTCTGTGAGCCTTTTTCTGGGCTGCTATCACTCTGCAGAGCGTATTGATTTTCTACTTTCACTAAGTGCAAATCTTTGCTAACTTTTCTGCATGTCTTGTCTAATTCTTTGTTCAGGACACCAATAACCTAGAAGGAATTTCTTCGGCACCCAAAAAGCCAGTAACAGTACCACCTATGAAAGGATTAATGATGCTTTATAAAGGACTTGGGGGAGTTATCTTTCTTCTGCTCTTCTTCCATTTGAGAAAAAAAAAAAAAAAAGATGTTCTTTCTCTTGAGAGGAAATGGCATCAATAGCACCACTTTGGAAAAGAAACCCACAAGCAGACCTCAGATATTTGCATCTTGACTTTTGAAATTCCCAGGCATTAAAAGTGTGGTAAATTTCTGGTCATTATAATTTACTCAGCGTATAACATTTTGTTACGCAGGACAAAAGCTAAGACAGTATCAGGCTTCTCAATAATCCTGCAAGCTAGATTACCATGGAACATTACAGAAGATAATTTTCTAAATAGATTCCTCAAAACACACTATCAATTAAGTGGGAAGTTAAAAAATATTTTCACACATAGTATCTATAAAACAGTATACATCCCATAACCTATTCTCATAAATATATTGGAAAATAAGCTCTAAAATGTAAAGGAACAATGCAAGAAATGAGAAACTATGAAGCTCAGAAAGTAAGAGAACTTTCCAGAGTCACATTATCTTTCAGAGCAAGGAGATCAGATTGTAACAGAAGGGCTGATTGCTACGGAAGTACAAGAAAAAGAAGAGAGACTATAGAAACAGAGAGAAGTGATGTAAGGAGTTAAGGGAATAGATAAGGGCAAGAGAAGGGGGAAAAAAGAAAATAATATATTTTATGTGATGGAGAGCATTACAAGCTAAGTCTGAAATTCTGTCAGGGTATTGGAATAAATTTAATCATAGGTAATTAGAAAAAATATTAAAAAATTAAATGTGGATTTTTAATTTCAGGAAAAACTAAATATATAATATATATGATAATACCTTATATCTGAAAAATAGGTAATAGTCTTAATCAGGTAAAATCCAAATAATGATTAAAACAGTGACTTAAAAAATTGAGATGATACAAGGAAAAGAACTATTCACACACTTACATTGAGTGTTATTTTTAGTGTTATTTTATAAAATCTCAGATTAAAATTTTATAAGGAACAGCCACATTGATGAAGATATGCACAAATCAATGCACACAGCAAAAACTAAGTATTGAAGATGACTGTATGTGGAAAATGGCTGTTGTGAGGATGGGTCTTAGAAGAAATGATACTTTGTTATGAATCTTTAAAAACAGTTGATTTTTAAAATCACATAGAAGCATTATTTTTTAATTGTGTAGAACAAATAATACAAATTCATTAATTAACAGATGAGCAATGCACAAACATAAATGATAAAATGAAAAATAAAAAAGAACCTTCTGTTCTACAGATAGATATTTCAAAATCATTTACACAAACTTTTTAATATTTTGTTTAAATCATTTCCATTTATCATTTAGTGAATTTCAGTAATGTATTCCAAATATCAAAAGTATTATATGGAAATATTGTGTTCATTTTTTTGAGTATTCAGGATGTTTCCACTTTTAATTATAAGTGAGAGAACTTATCTCTACATGAAAAATCATCTCAAAATAATAACTAAATTTTCTTCACAATACTTAATCACTTTTTTAAATGTTAAATATCTGATACATCAGCAATATGCTTTTTTTTATTATATGAAGTGAGGCAATAAATTCACTCATTTTAATGATTAAATAATACTACATACAGATTTTGAATGGTTTAATTTTCCTATTAATTTTGAATTTTTCCTTTATCACAAATGTATGCGTATACTGTTATTCTTGTTTCTAGTGATAGACTGAATTTTACTGTCTTCTTCAAATTCTTCTATCTATTTATCATCTATTTATTGTGTACCTATTCATGTAATGTTGGCTTATAATCTCAAAAGACCTCAAGCAAAATGTTGAAGTAGTATCAATTGGTACACATACATTTTTGTTGATTTTAGAATAAAACATTTTTAATCATTCAGTAAATATGTGTCAAAAACTTTGTAGATGGACATATTGGCCACTTCCATAATATACAAAATATGGTATTTTTTGTTGTATGAAAAAATAAAAAAAAATTTCACAACCAAGTAATAAGCGAAGATCAATAGTTAATACACTGTGTATCATAATCTTAAAAGTAGTTACTCCAAGTATAAGATATAGACACAAAAGACTCTTACAAAAAAGAAATGTACTTATACACAATGAGTAGTACTCTGCTGTAAGGTCGTATGTAGGGAAAAGGAGGTACCTTAAGACCGTAATATTAAGTGACATAAGCCAGACACACAAGTTTAAACATCACATGGTTTCTCTTATATGAGGCACCCAAAATATAAATGAAGAGCAAAATAAAGGTACATAATGGAAAAAGGGAATAGAGACCTTTTGCAAAAGGGAAGGGAGGGAAAGAGGAAGGAAGGAAGGGAGGGAGATTAAGATGTGTTACGTGCATGTACCAACTCCCCACATGGAATGTAATCATTATGAACTGCAAATATGCACTAATAAAAAATAAAAATTGAAAAAAAATACAAACCAAACTCCAATGTTATGTTACCTCACATGTGTTAAGATGACCATTATCATAAAATAAATCAAAGCAAAGGAAGACAAATGACAGCAAAGGTCGCAACCTTTGAACCTTTGCGGTAGGAAGGCAAAATTGTGCAGTCACTGTGGAAAACGCTATGGAGTTCCCTTAGGAAATTAAAAATAGAACTAATTCATGATTCTACAGTCTTACTTCAGAATATGTATCCAAAATAAAAGAACTTAGGACCTCACAGAGATATTAGTACCCCCAGAGCCATCAGAGCCATTCACAATAGAGAAAATGTGGAGGGAAACTAAATGTGCATGAATGGATAAATGGTTAAATAAAATGGAAAAAAAAATTGAAAAACAAAATTTTGTAGAAATAGTAGATCTGATTAATGGGGTTTTACTGTCTCTATTACTATGGATATTTAATATGGATAAATATTAAATTTCTTTCAGTCTCGTTTGCAGCATTATATATATATACATTTATATACGTGTGTATATATATATGTATATATATGTATATATATATATATACATATATATATATATATATATTTTTTTTTTTTTTAGACAGGGTCTCGTGATATAGTCCAGGCTGATCTTGTGTAGCCCAGGCTGGCGTGGAATTTGCAACGGTCCTCTGGCCTCAGACTCCTGAATCTCAGCATCAATTGAAAAAATTATGACTAATTCTCCCTTTATAGTTAACATGGAAAAATTATATTTTTGAATAGTTACTAAGCCATCCATGCAATCTTGAAATAAATTGAACTTGGTTACATATAATGTGCTTTTTGAAGTCATTAGATTAAAGTGCTAATATAATCACAGGAAACATTAGTTCTAAATTTTATTTTTTCTTAATATCTTACTTAGGTTTTGCTAGCAAGATCATCCTGACCTCATAAAATAAGTTTGAAAGTTCTTGTGTTCTCTAGAAGAATTTCTGTTACATTTGTGTGATTTCTTCACTACTTCATCAGAAGAATTCACTGGCAAATCAACCAGGTCTGGAGGTTATGATAATGAAATATTTACTTTATGTATTCATTTTTATAAATATTCTTTATGGAAGCATTTAGATGTCTGTCAGAAATCTTAGTTTTTGCCCAAAAATTTGTATGTGCTGTATGAAATTTTAAATCTACTAAATACTGAAATAAATAGTTCATATTATTTGTTTGATATCTACAGGATTTGGGTTAATATTCCTTTCCTTTTTTGTGGTATTTTTTATTTGTTCTCATTCTCCTTTTTTTTTTTTATGATCAATCTTAAGAAATATTTTCCAGGTTGATTAGTCTTTAAAAAAACAACTTTTCATTAATATGTTTATTATTTCTATGCACCTTTTTATATGTTTTAATTCTCTTTCTAACTTTATGAAAAATGCTTGTAACTTTAATTTTGAATTTATTAAAACATTTCCTGGGCCGGTGAGATGGCTCAGCGGCGTAAGCGCCTGCCCGGCAAGCGCGAGGGCCCGAGTTTGACTCCCGGAACCCACATACGAAAAAGGGGCCAGTGATATCGCTCAGCGGCACGGGTGCCTGCTGGCACACGAGGTCCTGAAGTCGACCCCTGGAACCCACAAAAGACAACATTTCCTGTGTTTCTTTTTTTTTTTTCTTTTTTATGTGGGTACCTGGAGTCGACCTCAGGACCTCGCGCTTGCCAGCAGGCGCTTGTGCCGCTGAGCAATATCACCGGCCCTTTTTTTTTCCTTTATGTGGGTACCAGAAGTCAAACTCAGGACCTTGCACTTGCCAGGCATCCTGTATTTCTTTAAAGTTAGGAAAGTTTCTGTAAGTACTTGTTCAGTTGTATCTGACATGCTTTTATGTCATACTGTCATTATATTTAGTTCAGAATAGTTCTTTATATTTTATTAACTTATAAACTATTTAGTATATTGCCCGAACATTTAGGAATCTTCCATTTATTTTTTGCGTGTTAATTTCAGTTTAAATTTAATATAGTCAGTAAAAATGATCTACATGATTTCAGTCCTTCAGATAGTGCATACAGTGTCATCCATCAAGTATACACTTTTTCCACCATTTTACCTTTCATATTTGATCTTTGAGTTGTAATGAATTATAAGAAGCACATTTATATTTAATCTTTTCTTTCAGTATGATAATCTTTATCTCTAATTGGATTGTTTATTTTCCCTTGACTCTATTATCCCATTATTAGCTTTCTGTTTATTCCAGAGTTTCTAAATTTCTTTTTCATCTTTTTTTCTGACTTTTCGTAGTTTTAAGTATTTAGAATTATTTCATATTTCTGTATATTGTGTTGACATTTGTCAATATTCTCACCATATTTTAAGATTATCCTAGATACAATAACATGTTTCTTTGGGATTTTAGTGTTTTATACAGAGAGAATTACATTTTTACTATTTCTTAGAAAATTCTGAAACATAGAATATTCTAATTTTATTTATCCATACCTTAAAATTATTTTCTAATATTACCTTGATTTTAATTCTCTATATATTTTAACTCACAAAGGTATTTTAATTATTTTTCTGTACTACTAGTAGTCATTGAAATTTATTCACATGGTTATGTTTTCCGTTGACTTCATTCCTTGCTTTATATACTGAACTTTTACAGCATCTTCTGTCTAAAAAAAATCCTCTTGGTTTCCTGTAGATATGGGTTACTATCCTTTCTTCTCTCTCTCTCTCTTCTCTCTTTTTTCTCTCTCTTCTCACTCTCTCTCTTCCTCTCTCTCTCTCCACTCTATTGTATAATCTCGTTTCATTGTAATTGTTGAACATATATTTTGCTTGAAAATGAACTGTAAGTTTGCAGTACCTATCTTTAAGCATATTGAATATACTATTTTTCTACTGGCTTCGGGCTTCTATCATTGCTATGAGAATTGAACAATTAGTATTATTGTTGCCACTTGGCTGATAATCTATTTTTTGTTGAATTTTCTTAAAACTTTTATACTTCTACTTGATTTTCAAAATTTTTACTTTAATTTGATAAGGTATGTTAGTTTTGTTGTATTGCCTTGAGGGCACTGAGTCTTCAGAATTTATGGTTTGATATCTTTGATCATGGAGTAATTTATAGACATTGCGAAGGAAAGAACACCAGGAAGTGATCTTTAAAAAAAGAATGTAAACCAAACCCTATCACTGCCCAAATGTATTCCCTGAAAGATATTTTAAACCCAGGTGGATGGTGGAGAATCCTAAATAGATCCTTGTTAACTTAAGTGAAGAAGCTGAAATGTGGAGTTTAAGGTGGGAGTCCTGAGTATCATAGAAAAGAAAAGTGTGCATAGAATGATGCAAGAATTGCACTTTAGCTTAAAGTCTTTCCTTTAAACTTTAAGCTCAATAAATTTTTGGATAGTTTTAGAAACTATTAGCAGTTCAGCATGACTGAACTTCATGAAGATCCTACAAGGTTAGGACAAGAGATGAGCATTCAGGTTATTGGAACAGAAGATTATCTTTTATGCTATTCTAGAGAGTTTAAATTGTTCTGTGAAGTAATGGAAATAAATTACAATAATTTAGACAAGGACATGACGTAGTTAGACTTGTATTTTAAAAAAAAGATCACTCAAATAAAAGTGAAGAATGTATTTTCTAACAATGAGCAAGGAAGAAAGAATAAGTAGCCTAAAAATAAAGTTATATAAGACTTAACTATTTGTTGCAATACCTGAATCTTCCATTGACTCAATTTCGAGGGCGATATCTACCTTACACCACTCACTGGGTATTTTTGAAAGTTTTCCATTGTTTGGGGACTTAACTTATGCACTTAACTTGGGTTATAATCCTCCCTCTATTCCTGCCACTTAATGTATCTTTGCCACAGAGTGAGATGGTTTCTCATGGTACAGGATAATGTATATTCTCCTCCTTATTATAATTAGTAGAATTTAATAGCAGTTTGACTATAATTGTTATTGTTTTAGTAAACTTCTATTTTTGCCAAGCATCAGTATTTCCCCAAGAGCCCTACTTGAGAAGCAGAATCCTGATAGATTTTAGCATAGATTTTAGCATAAACAGTCACTGATCTTGGGATTAATCCTTCTTTACATTGTACTTTCCCTCATCTTTGGGACTCTAGCATCAAAGACATTCTTCCTGTACCATGAATTTCTCCTCTCTTCCATCTTTATTCTTCATTTGCAAATACATTCAAGAATTTCTGGGCCGGCGAGATGGCTCAGTGGCGTATGCGCCTGCTTGACTCCCGGAACCCTCATACGAAAAAAGGGCGGGTGATATTGCTCAGCAGCATGGGCACCTGCTGGTGCGCGAGGTCCTGAGGTCGACCCCAGTACCCAAACACACACACAAAAAAAGAATTTCCACTGCAAACTCCTCCTAGTGTTCATGTATGTGCTTTTCATTGCATCCTATCCCACAAGTTCGTCATGCACTCAAATCTTTAGGGAAAAAAAATCATTACCCTCCTCTCTCAAACTCACTTGACTTTTGACTTCTGTCATTTCACTCAATTAAAAGTATTTTGTTTTTAATAAAAACAATTTAAATATAATTAAATTGGATATTTTTAAATTTTTGTTTTGTTAGATTTTTAAATTCTTTTTCATTGCAACTTCAAGTCCATTAATTTTTTTAAAAAAATCAATTGTGGCTTTCTTCTTACCTCTTTTTAATGGTTTTGCTTCTTCTAATTGATTCACTTGTTTTTATCACATATTCAGAAATGTTGCTATCTGCCTGTGTTATTCCTAGGCTAACCTGTACACTTCTAAATCTTCAATAACTTGCTTATATATAGATAAAATAGTTTTATTCATTAAGCCTTGTGTGTACAGAGCATACACATTAATATAAGACAGAGAAAAACTCAGTATATTCCAGCAGATTTAAAGTTAGAGTATTCGAGCTAAGAAGAGGCAAGAGATATGATTAAATAGAAAAACAGAAGCCATATTATACCTAAAGTTGTGCACTACAAGGGCGACAAGCAAAGAGAAAAAATACAAAAAAAAATTTAGGAAAATATTTTAGGAAAAAGGTAACTACACAATAAACATTGTTTTTTCCTATGCCCTTTAAGTGTAGGCTCCATAATCTAGGAAAAGTAATGTCTTTTCATACAGAAAAATAATTTATTCTTTTATATAGTAAACCAAGCCATACACACTGATACCTTTGTTGACCAACAACAACAGAATAAATTTGTTGAATCAGATTTTTCAATCATTACTGGACTAATTGGTCAGGTATTTGCTCTTGACCTTTGGGATTACCTATGTTTATCTCACCTAGATTCATCAGTCAGCTAGCTTCTACTGCGTTGCCATTATAGCAACATACTTCCAATTTGGACTAAAATTCCTTTGAATATTACGTTCAGTTATTTTTCTTTTCTTGAAAATCTTAACTTCCCAATGAATCTTGGTTAAAGTTCATAATACAGAGAAGGCAGTGTGTAAAAAATAGTTATAAAACCCAATAAATGTATATAAATGTTTTCCAGGTAAACAAAGTTTTGTAATCTATGTACTATGGAAGATATTTAAACTGAGAGATGAGCTCTTTCCATACAGCAAACCATGGCAAGATCATTGAATCCATCTCAGAATACAGAAGTATCAATTACATCAGCCCTATTGATTATGCATATGTGAGTTTTTTTTTTTTTTTTTTTTGTGGGTACTGGGGGGACGACCTCAGGACCTCGCGCGCCAACAGGCACCCGTGCCGCTGAGCGATATCACCGGCCCCTTTTTCGTATGTGGGTTCCGGGAGTCGAACTCGGGCCCTCGCGCTTGCAAGGCAGGCGCTTACGCCGCTGAGCCATCTCACCGGCCCCCATATGTGAGTTCTTAAGTGAATATTTCTTTTCTTTTCTTTTAATGTTGGTCCCTGGAGTCAACCTCAGGACCTCGCTCTTGCCAGCAGGCACTTGTGCCACTGAGCGATATCACCTGCCCTTTTTCTTCTTTTTTATGTGGGTACCGGGAATTGAGCTCAGGACCTTGTGCTTGCCAGGCAGGTGCTTATGCTGCTGAGCTCTCTCACTGGCCCTTAAGTGAATATTTCTAAATCAGTATTACAGTATGTTGTTCTTTGGTTCCACATTGACCATACAATAGAATGATGAAGACCTAGGACATTTATTTGGGAAATACTAAAAGTATATCCCTCATGCTATGATGGCCTTAATTTATAACTATTACAATTTTGTCATAATGGTTTAAATCAGTGCTAATCCTCCTCACTAGTTAGTAAGGAAAATTTTATATCATTCATCTGTATATTTCTAGGTCTTTATTTTGTGATGTGGTAAACAGTACACAACTAGTTATTAAGTAAAAGAATGATTAAATAAATGAATACTAGGTAGTTTATTGGTGTTTCACTCAGTAAAATAAATTACTAGTATAGGTGTTACTGTGTAAGTAATCTTAACCCAACTGTAGATTAAAGTAATGTACATGTTCACATTAAATGGTGTGTAGTGGTCAGCATTCTAGATCTATCCCTCTCCTTTCAACTAAGAAATATGTGTTTAGTATGAACACTAGCCATTCCAGAATCCCTTCAGATCTTTTCTTCACTGTGTTTAAAATTTTCCTGACACCAGAAAAGCAACAGTTGAATGGTGACCAGATGGCAGGAGAGCTGTAGTAATTTGACTAGAAGTAAGATGAGCATGGAAGCATAATGGGAAAATTAGATAGTTAAATAGTTTCTACGTGCAGATTAAACCAATGGAGTAGGCAACATCACCCAGTGACTATTTATTAAGTTTATTTATTTCATTGTAAAAAGTTTCTGATTTATTGATTAGATGATTGAAGGAGATGTGACTGGTAGATTAAATGGAAATATATTTCAGGTATTATATTCTTAGAACTGCCCAGAGTGAATCCTTCCTAATCTCAGCGTATGAGGGTAAGAATGATATCATCGAGGTGCGTAGCTAAAACCTTGGAAACAATCTTGTACTCTCTATTCAGGAGAGTAAAAAAGGATGAAAATCCCCCAATTTTCCTTTACCTTGTCATCTTTTTAAGGATTATGGGATCAAGGGAGTTTTCATGTCTTGAGATATAATTCCAGTCTTAAAAAATTCTGAGGACTCTTTGATGTTAGAGATAATTGCCACAATCAGGTTTTATAAGAATTGATAGGAATTCTGTCAGCACCTGAGGCTTTTCCTGGGTTTATGGGTTGGATTTGAGGTTTCTCACTTTTAATGATATTGTGTGGTCTGAATTACTGACTTAATGGAGGGAGTGAATTGAAAGCAAGTCCTATCATTTTTCCTGCATGGTATGGAATTGTAAAATATGTTGACTAGATTCAAAAACATTTTGAAAATATTAAATGCCTGTCATTTGTCTTTCTGAGTTATTTGAATATTTTAACCTAGCATGTAGTTTATGGTATCTTTTGCAGTGTCATAGCCCCAAAACAACTCACATACATGTTGTATAAATTAATCAATATTGGAAGTATTATAAATGAATACTGTGTGTAGGTTGTGATATTAATGCAGAAAGATAGAAGAATGTACATTTAGTGTAAATTTTCTTTTTCAAGTGAAAGTGGAGAGGATAATTTTTAAATTAAATGAGCAATTGAACAAACTGAACTACATCTATTCATTTCAATTCTATTTCTAAAAGATATTTCATAATATTTTTGAAAACCACAAAATAATTCAGCTTTATTATGTCCTATCAATTGTTGTTATTACTAAAGTGCTACAAAATTCATAATAATGTACCCTAAAATTTAGCAAGATACATATAGATATCCAAGCAATTGTAAAAATGTTCTATATTAACAGTCTCTATGTGCATTTTCTCAAGTGTTCTGAGGCTGATTTTTTTAATTCAATGCATAGGCATATATACTAATTTTAGAAGTTGAATGTATACTTTTTAAATATAAAATTATTGTCCAAGTTTAGTGACGTATGAATTTGGTGAAGGAAAATGCTGTATTAAGCTTACTTTCTTGTCCAACATATTTATATTTTGGTTGGGAAAATTCCTTCTTTTAATTATGTCTATCTGTTAAGACCTTACAGTGTATAACTAATAGAATACTTAACTTGGTTCACCTAGAAATGCATAAGACTCCAGGCTTGCTAATCTAACAATGCCAAGGATACATAAGAAATCTTTTATGCAATGTACTATAATAATGTGGAGAGAGAACATACTTATCTCTGGAATGTGAGAACTACATAGCCTATAATTTCTGTATTTTACTTGCAGAAATGTCTAAAACAAAGACAAATAGAGATAAACAATATATGGGAAAGAAAATAGGAAAGCAAAAGGGGTTGTACAGATAAGGAAATGAGGGAGAGAGAGAGAGACTGAGATAGAGACACAGAGATAGACAGAGAGAGAGAGCTTGTTATCATTGTATTTTGTGCATCTCTGGATCACCAGTATGAAAAGCCAGCGCTGTCACTTTGACTTGCAGGATGTTAATCAACAAGTTTTTGCTTAAGTTTTTTGGTAGGGTTTCTGTGACTTACAACTAGAAGAACTGGAATTTATACACTGACTTGAGTGAAATTTGAAAAATGGGTACTGATTAACTAAGGATAACAAAAACTATATAATCTATACTATATTTAAAGGATCATGATGAAGAAAAATGTGTGACTTCCTGGTGGATATAAATATTTACTTCAAAGTGGTCAATAATGGATTTAAATCTTCTCTCAAAACAGGTGGACTCAAGGAGTTGCTGTCAAAATGTAAAACTGATTTTTTAACACTAAAGACCTTTATTCTGAAGCTAAGATAAAAGAAAAGATAAGTAGTTGCAATGATTCTAAAATTCATTTTCCAATTTGGTCACTACCTTTATATGTTAAGGAAGGGCAATATAGTAACCTAGATATAGTTAGAAGTTTAATTTAGTGGTGTATGTTGGGAATAAACTGTAGTTTTACTGATGACTCTAGTCATCTTTAAAGCACTCTGAAATAATTTCAAGAGTGAGGATTAAACAAGATTTTGTGTTTATGTGATGAATATTGGAACTAGTAGATAGCCACCTATATCCATTTTTGTTCTGAACTTTGTGAGGATTAGGAACCTTTATTCAATGAATACTTACAGAGTGCCTACCCTGTACCAGTCACTGGGGATAAGTGAACAGGGCAGAACTGTTCCTTTCACTCAAAGACTTTACAACACATTAAAGAAAACATTCAAACTGTACCATTTACTCTAACGTAAAACAAATGATGCTGAGGGGTGAGTGGAGGCTCTAAAACACATATAAGTAGCATCTTACTCCCATTTAGAGATTCATTAAAGTTTTTCTGAATAAATGGCTATCGAAATACATTCTTGAAAGATAAGTGGAAACGAGTGTGTCATAAAGTCAAAGGAGTGATGTAAATAAATAAAATAACATGCACAGAAGTCCAGAAGAGAGTAGAGATGACAAAGTGAAAGTTTTTCAGTATGGGCCAAACATATATAATACAATTAGAAAAAGGAAAGAATGGAGAAGTAGTCAGAAACCATGTTTAGGAGACTAGGATAATCGTTTCTATCCCAAAGAAAAGATACCACTGCTGAATCAGCAGTTATAGGATCAGATTTCATATTTGAGAAAGATAACTGGCTGGATATTGGTGCCTGATTCAACACCAAAAATACTTAATGGGATATTACAGTGAAAAGATTATACTGTATAGTCAAAAACTTTATCGACACAAACCTTGTATGTGGATATTTATAGCAACTTTACTGATAATTGCCAAAATCTGCAACAACAAAGATGACTTTATTAGTTGCCTTTGAATGGATAAGAAAGTGATAAAAGCATCCAGATAATGAAATACTATTTGCTGCTAAAAAAAGCAATGAAATATGAAGCCATGAAAAGATGTGAAGCCATGTTAAATTCATGTTACTGAGTGAAACAAGTGAACCAAAACTCTACTTATTTTATGATTGCAAAAATACGATGTTCTAGAAGAGACAAATTCATGGAGACAGTATAAGACTATTTGTTTCATGAGTTAGGAGGCAAAGAGGGATGAGTAGGCAGAACTCAGAAGAATTTTAGGAGAGTTAAGCTACTTCGTATTTTATTTTAATAGTAGATTCATACCCTTACACAGTGGCCAAATCCTATAGAATAGACAACGTAAAGAATGAACACTACTGTGAACTATGGATGTCAGGTGACAATGATGTGTCAGTGTAACCTCATCGATTCTAATGAACATTCACTCTGCAGATGGTGATGGTGGGAGAATGTACTTTGAGGGGAGGGAATGTTTATGAATATTCTGCATTTTCCACTCAATTTTGTTGTCAATCTAAAACTGCTTTATAAATGTCTACTTATAAAATTATGGAAACTTTTGTGGAAATTCATTATAGGGAACTAAATGTTCCTATAATGAGAAAAGTCAATACTTTCAAAGACATTTAAGGAAGAAAACATTTGACAATTTCTTTAATGAGTCGTATAAGGAAATAAAAGGGTCAGATAGAAAAGGCAAGGATTTTTTTTTTAACTAAATGTGGGCCTGTCTCCAATAGGAGGAACTAATATCTTGTTAATTTTTAAGGCAAGATCCCACTGTGGGAATTTATAATTAGGTTGTGATAGCCTCTCTGATTTGGAATCCCATTTTTGTACAGTGTATTTACACCTATAGGCTTTCTCTCACTAGAGACATTAAGGCCAATCTGAATCAAAATGTTCTCTTTTTTTTTTCCTAAGAAAGGAATTATGTGGCCCAATTCAACCTGCGAATGAAGACATTCACTGCCACTGGCCAAAAAGCTCTTTGCAAGCTCCTTTTCCGGATACTCATCTTTATTCCAACACATTTGGTTAGCGTATACCAGGTGCAGGTCTTGGAACTCCAGTCTAAATATACTCTCTTGGTTGTCAAATTTACATCGCATAGAGATGGCTCCAACAAACATCCAACAACTATCTCTTTTTTTAATGTAAATAATAGACAACTCAAACATAACATGTCCCCAAGTGAACTCCTGTGGAGAGGCAAAGTGGTCAAAAAATAAAATGAACTAGGAAAGAGCCCTGAAAATGCTAACATTAGAGAATTTTTTTTTTGTACAAAACACACAAAGATAAAGTAGCCATAGTGGTGGGAGAAAGACTGTAATAAACCAGGGTTCAGAATAAATTCATAGTAATACAAGGAAGGAATAAAGATATGAAAGGTGGTATCTGAAAAAAGAAATTATTTCAAAGAGAAAAAGGTACTAAACTCAATGAGCCCTGCAGTCCAACTTCTTTTTCCATCATTCAATTGAAAATATTCTCACCAGAGTCCCTAGCGGTTTCTTTATGCTATATCTAATATATACAATCCATTCCTTTTTAAAATTTGATATTTAGCATTAAAGAAGAACTCATTTCATTCCAGTAGAGACAGACCTACACAGTGAATGAGACAATCATAGGACCCTTATTTTCTGTCTCTTTGACCCTTGACCTAAGTGACAGTCTCTCATCCCTAACACATTAATACTTCCTTCTGCAAATCCAGCTGGTGGATTTTCCAGGCAACTTAGAATAAGTTTTGAAGCATTCTACGCAAGAGGAATAATATGATGCTGTCTAGGTGTTTTTCTCATTGTCTTATTTATCCCAGTTTTGGTGCTAAAGAAGTTTGCAACCCAAAATAGTGCCCAACTTCCCCTCCAAAACCAAAGAAATATTGCTTTCTTTGGCCAAAGGACAAGAAAAGGGAACACATAACAAGAAAGAAAACTTTTAGGAAATAGCTTCTGTACTCTAGGCAAGAACAGTGGAAGATAAACTATAGCTCCTCACACACTTATGCTGTCTGTAGTCCTATAGGTATGTCTTGAGGTACATACGTCCCTCCGGAGGATCTATCAAGTATCCTAAAGTTCCGCTGGGGTGTTGTCAGAAAAAAACAAGGAGGGAGAGTTTGGACCTAAAACATGCAATTTATACAAATGTTAACTCAAAATAGATCCTAGCTTTGAATGTAAGTTGTAAAATTGTAATATGTAAGAAAAAATCTTAAGCAGCTAGGGCAAGGCAATGAATTTTCAGTTTTAACACCAGAAGCATGAATCACAAAAGAAAAAATAAATTAAACCTCACCAAAATTAAAACTTTAGTGGCTTCATAAAATTACAAGATTTCATTTTTTTTTGTAAAACAATGTCATTGAAATTTTGATACAAGTTGCACTGACGCTCTACAGAGTTTAGGGTAGGACAGATATTTTAAGGATTTTAGTTTTTTGAATCCATAAACATATCTATTTATTTGTATCAAATTTCTTTCACCAATGCTTTCTAATTTTAAGTATAGAGATTTTTCCTTCCAGGGTTAAATTTATTCCCAAGTGCTTTCTTAAGTATTCTCAATGTGATTCTTTCCTTGATTTCTTTTTTAACAGTTCACTGTTGGTGTATAGAAACTACTTAATTTTGTATGTTGATTTTCCATTATACAAATTTTCTGAATTATTAGTTCTAACAGTTTTTGGTGGGGTCTCAAGGGTTTTCTATGTACTAGATCATCTTATCTGCAAACAGAGGCAATTTAAATTCTTCCTTTTCAACTTGAATTCTTTCTATTGCTTTCTCTTTTCTAAGAACCCCAAGATCTAAAGCAATCAAATGATGCATGTCAAGAAAACAAATACTGTGACCTGATTAAAAATTGGTGAAGTAACTGAATAAACACCAATCAATAGAATATATATATGTAGATATATATGTTATATATCTACATATATATCTACATATATATCTATATCTCTATATCTTACTATGATTACTTATGATAATCAGTAGGTTGATATAAATTAAAACCAAAAAGATATTACCTCACACAGGTTAACGTGTTAACAGCAGACATCAAGTGTTGAGAAAGATGTGGATAAGAGGGAATTCTTGTATAACGTTGCCAGGAATATAAGGTAGTATACCCCTTATGGAGAACAGTATGAAAGTTCCTCAAAATATTAAAAACAGAACTAACATATGATCCAGCAATACTGGAAACATATCCAAATTCAAATCAGTATGTTGAGGATATATCTGCATTCATATATTATTTGCAAAATTATTCACAGCAACCAGTGTCAATTAAAGTGCTCATCAGGAAATGAATGGGAAAAGAAACTATGGTGTTTACACACAATAGAATATTAAGCAGCCTTTAAGAAGAATTATCCTGTCATTTGCAATAACATGGGTGTACTTGTAGAGCATAATGTAAGTGAAATAAACCAGGCACAGAAAGATATATATTGGGTTATTTCATTTTATGTTGAATCCAAAAATGTGAACTTAAAGAAGCAATGAATAGGAGGCTAGGAAACAGAAAGATTAGGGAAACTGTTGATCAAAGAATATAAAATTTTAGTTGGACATAAATAATAACTTCTAGAGATGTACTGCATTTTATGGTGACTATAGTTAATAATAATATATTGTATACTTGAAAATTGCTAAGGGATTAGATTTTAACTGTTGTAATGAAGAATGGCTATATGCGTGAATGGCTATATGTGTTATCTAGCTTAAATTCACTATTCCACAATGTATGTGTATCAAAACATCATGTTGTGTGCCAAAATTATATATAATTTTTATCAATTAAAAATAAATGTAGGGGGCCGGTGAGATGGCTCAGCGGCATAAGCGCTTGCCTGGCAAGCACGAGGGCCGGAGTTCGACTCCCGGAACCCACATACGATAAAAGGGCAGGTGATATCGCTCAGCGGCACGGGCGCCTGCTGGTGTGCGAGGTCCTAAGGTCGACCCCTGGTACCCACAAAAAAAAATGTAGACAAAAAATCCTATTAAGAGGATGAAATTAAGCTACAGACTAAGAGTTGCAAACCTCATTTGGACAAAAGACTATCTAGAACACATAAAGAGCTCACAAAGCTCACCAACAAAAACTGAAAAGGCTAATGAGAAAATCAATGAAATATATGAATCAACACTTCACTATAAAAGGCATCAAAATGGAAAGTGAGCACATGGAAATATATTCAATAGTTTTACATCTATTAGGTAAATGTAGATTAAAATCACAATGGGATATCACTACACATCTATCAGAATGACTAAAATAAAATATAATAACAATACTAAAGGCTGGAGGGTACAGAGAAACTGAAGCAGTCACATTATGGACTGTACCGTAAAATAATACAGCCATTCTGGAAAATAGTTTAATAGTTTCTTAATAAACAAAGCATGCAAATAGTGTGCCACAAAATTCCAGTAAATGCATTAAATGTGTGCCATTAAATTCCAGTAAATGCATTTCTAAGTATTTGTTATAGAAAAATAAAGACTTATGCTTACACAAAAACCATGTACAAGAATGTGTATAATAGCCTCATTCACAACAACTAAAAGCAGGAAAAACTTTGTCCTTCGACAAGTGAATAAACTGTACTACATCCAAAGAAGGAATAAATAATTAATACAAACAAAATCCTAGATAAATTTTCAGAGAATTGTTCTGAGTAGAAAAATATTAAAAGTTACATATTGTTTGATTCCAGTTGTATAACATCTTTGAGGTGACAGTATTATAGAGAACAGATAGCAGAAATGCATGTTTCCAAAATGTATAGTATTCATCTCAGACAGACGTCAGAATCAGTATTTTCTATTGTTATCATCAGTAGTTTTAAATTTGAGAGCTTTGTGATGGCTGCGATGGCAGAGAAAGTGAGTTTTTGAGGGGCTGGGAGTGGTTATAAAAGGGCAACATTTGGAATCCTTATGTTCATAGAAAGATTGTGTATCTTGAGTGTTACTGTATTGGTTATAGCATTGTATTATAGTTTTGCAAGATGTTCTCATTGGGAGAATATGGAAAAAGAGTAATTGCAGTTTTTCTGTATTATTTATTACAAGTGCTTATGGTTCTATAATTATCTTAAAATTAAGAAACATAGTTATAAGTATTGGTATAGCTTGACCCATAGCAACACTGACATGTAAGCAGTGGCTGCCTGAACTTCAGTGAGTGACTTTATCTCTATGGACTATTGTTTCTTTCACACGGAGAATCTCACTTCCATATTCAGGCCACAGATAGGAAAAGACAGATTTGTGAGATATTTAGGAACACTGGTGAACAATTTTGATTTATTGGATTGTTGATGCTCTAATAGAAAAATTTTAAATACTGTATGTTATAAATATTGGAATGGAAGGTTAAATTTATACTAAATGACTACATTTTACAACACCATAAAAATAAGATTTTGTTGTATTTTGCTGTGGCTCATGCGATACTTTTAATTACAAAACAAATGAAAATCTAAAATAAACTTATGTTGGTGCAAGCCATGGTATTTAGTGCAATTTGTGTCAGAAAGTACAAATGGAAGTCAAAAACTTCAAATTTAAATAATAAAATACAAAATGCATGTTCTAAGTTTTCAACTGACAGTTTTTCAGGTAGATGTTATGTGCACTGTAGGTGTAAAACAATATTTTATTTTTAGACAATTGTAAGCTCCTTACCGGGTAGCGGAGAAGTTGAGACTCATTTATCTTTTATTACTTCACACTACTTTCTGTTTGTGGGATAGGCCAAGGTAACATAGATAAAAGAAGGCTAAAGCTAAAAGGCAGAAAGGTGGTAAAAATAATAACTTCCCCTGGTGTCTAAAACTGTTCAGTCTGTAGATATCTACTACGTTTTCAAAATGTATAATACTTTTGTTGGGCAGATGCCAGGATTGGTACTTTCTGTTGTTATCATCAGTAGTTTTGTGTTTGAGAGTTTTGTGATGGCAGATATAGAATAATTTAATCGGAATTGTCCTAGATAAGAATAATAGTAATGTGAAAGCCAAGAGAAAAATTTGATGAGGTTTCAGCCTTTTGTTTCTTAGAGGCTCTCCCAATAAGTCTCATTTTTTGGCATAAGTTAAAAAAATAGAAAACATATATCTTACTTGTGTTTTTATTTCTCCCAACCCACATATATACACACATTTTAGGGTATTTTAATAGCTTCATTGATAAGTTCAGTATGCAATGATGTATTATAAATAAATATAAATGAAGATTATATTAAATATATTGTATAATGCAAAATAAATGCAAATGAAAATTTTTGCTAGTTGATTTTTTTTGCAAGTAATGGTGAAATTTCTAGAATATGTTATAAAAACTTTTAAAATAGAAATAGCATAGTATGTTTTTTCTTTTTTCATGAACCAAACCATGCTCTTTTGGGGGGGCATGAGATTGTAGAACAAGCACTATTCTCAAATAAAAATCCTGATATAAAAAGATGGAAATGGATCCTTGACGTTAGCTAAGTTTTGAGAGATTACTTAGAGGAAAAAATGATACATTAGAGAGACATGAAAGTGACCAACTATATCAAATTCTTGGCCAGTTCTAATCAGAAAATAAAGAAATTTTTAAAGAAGAAGTTGAAAGTGAAAAGCAAAGTGATGACTCAGGAAGGGAAAAATTTTTACTCTATCTTAGGAACAACTGTATGAATTTTACAGAAGCCCTTAATAGAATACTAAAGAATTTCTATTTGGAGATTCCCAAATATGCCACATGAATCCCTCAGAGACTAAATTTATAGCCCTGTGGTTTTTTAATTTGGCTTGAATTGTGCTTTATGCTTGCCAGGGTAGTGCTGCATTAAATTCTAGCTCAAAGAATATTTTTGCTTTCATATTATTTACACAATACATATTTTCTCCTTTTTGAATGTTCCTTTACATATATTTAGATTAAATATTTATACTGTATTTGAGAATAATTTCCTTTTAATTTAAAATGGTTTTGTGTATTTCATGTGTATAAACCAAATTATTTAGGTGATCTTTTTATGCCTATAAACCTGACCTTTGAGATGAGAGGTAGAATTTATTTCCCAGTGAGTGTTGATACTTCATTGTCATTATTGCTGGTGTTTTGTTTTGTTTTGCTTAGTTTTTTGCCACTCATTCACCCATTTGTCTTTCTTTATATTTTTATGCTCATGAATTGCTACTGTTGTGTAAGTCCTATTTCATTTATAACTGAAGGCCACCTAGACAGTGTCGTTAGGATTAGACATTAGTCCATTTGTACTGCTATAACAAAATGCCATAGACTGCCTGACTTCTGAACAGTGCAGTTCTGGAGACTGGGAAGTCCAAGATCAAGGTGTCAGCAAATAGGGTGTCTAATGAGTGTCTGCTCCCTCATAGCCAGCCTCGCATTCTAACCTCATGTGAAAAGAGATGAGACAGCTCTTTCAGGCTGCTCTAACAAAGACACTAATGTCATTCACAAGGGCTGTCCATCATGACTTAGTACCTCCCCAAAATCCTACCTTCTAACGCCATTCACTTAAGGATTAACATCACAAAATATGAATTTCAAGGAGACATGAATATTTAGACCTCAGTCTTTTCTCCAAGAAAATTATAAAATTGAGCCCTTTAAATGCTAAATTTATAAAACACAAAATATTTCTTTAAAAAAACAACTATTAGCTTATTTATGTTCAGACTAACAATGAAATAAAATGTTTAAATGATTCAGAAATGTTTTACCTACATTCACCTCATAAATCTTCACTTCCTATCTGTCTATCCAGCTCTCAAACTAATGTCTTCTGGAATAAAACAAAAATATTCTATAAATTCTGCAAGCAGAAATCCATTTATGAAATCTAGAGTTTTGAATTCTTTCTAAAAACAATTTGCTATCTTTCCACAAAACAGAAATGGTGGCTTAAAGTACTGAAATGGGTAAATACACCAGGGTGCTTTTGGTGAAAATGGATGTCAGAATAATGTAATAACAGTGAGGGTAAAAAAAAAATGGATTCACTTTAGAAATCATTAAGAAACTTTAGCTGGATCCTATGTTTAATTGGACATGTAGTCCAAGTCAAAACCAGAGTTTTCTGACTAGAAAATATGAGGATGGTATTGTTACCTGGAAAAAAAAAACCTTACAAGAACAAATGGAAGAATGGTCTTTCTTAACTCAAAAATTGGAAACTGAAACTTTTCAATTAATTATTTCTATACCTAATTAATTTATTTGTCTTGGTTTCTGGCCAGAGCAGCTGTAGGAACTGGACTCATTGTTCTTGCAATCATACAAGTCATTGCTGCTAGTTTATAACACTAAAAATGTAAGAATTTACAAGAGCTGCTGCCCCTATGCTCTCATGGAGCCCATGGGTTGAACAGAATACCTTTCCTTACCTTAACTACACAATCGTTTTCCCTTCTTTTGAGTTTTTTCTGTTGCTATAGAAGCTGACATTGTAGGAGACATTTGATTCACAAGTATCAGACTCAGAAATGCAGGGCTATAGCTCTTCCAAGGCAAATTTTGATAATCTGAAAGCAAACACAAGTAGATAAATTGCTCTTTTCTCCAAGGAAGTGAAAGACCTCTACAATGAAAACTATTGAATAAGGGAAATTGAAAAGAACATCATAAAATAGAAAGATATCCCCTCTTCCTGGATAGGCAGAACTAATGTAAATGGTCATACTTTCAACCGATTTAATGCAAGCCCAAACAAAATACCAACAGCATTCTTGACAGAACTGGAGAAAGCAATCCTAAAATTTATATGGAACCAGAAGAGACCAAGATAGCTAAAGCAATCCTGGGTAACAAGATCAAAGCAGGATACATCACAATACGTAAAGTTATATTACAAAGCTATGGTGATAAAAACAGTATGGACAGTGTGAGCTCCAAAAATACTGTAAATCTACTTGGGATTCTTATCCTGAGTACTGTGAACAACGTGGTCATTTCAAGAGAAAAACCAGTAAACACTAATAGTTGTTAGCATGAAAGAGTGCCAGAGACCAGCAGCTGATAAAGACCAGAAGCAGAGACGAAGCAACCAGTAGAGTAAACCTATCGTGTCTGGCAAAAGACAGCATTGGAGAGGGATGGCCAGCAGTGGCAGTGACCAGCAGATGGTTTTGTCACCTCTTGGCAAACACATTATAGGGTGTAATGTGGTGACATGAGAACTGCTAGCAGAGTTGCTCTTTGCTGATTCATGCTTTCCATCTGGATTAAGCAAATAACCCTAGGCTGACTGTCAACTATGAAAAATAAATTGACATTGACATCATAAAAATGTTAAATCTAATCTAATAACATGAAATATTTTTACATTTCTGTATACATTTAGACTTACCTACAGAGGTATATACATTTTGTTGTTATGATTACATTTTTTTAAACTTAAAATTCAAATTGTGCTTTTCTGGTACAGAGGAATCCAAATGAGTTTTTGATATTGAAATTATATCCTAAAGACTCGCTGTCCTGAATACTATACATGCTTGTTAGTTTCTAAAGATTTAGTGTAAAGGTTTGGTATTATAAAACCATGTCACCTCCAAATAAAAAGTGTTATTTTTCTTGTCTAATCTTGATAGAAAATTTTTCTCATCTTATACATGAACTAGAATTTCCTCCAAGATACTTAGTGAGAGTAGTAAAAGAAGACTTCCTTGCTTTGTTCTTGATTTTAGGGTAAGTGACACAAACTATGGTGTATTAGCAGTAGTTCTTTTTTGTTAGATATATTTTTACTACTTGAAAAAGTTTCTATTAATAGTTTACTGAAAAGTTTTATTTTAAAATCATAAATATTATTGGATTGTGTCTAATATCCTTGCATCAGTTTTTATGATTATAGGATTTTTCTTTTTAAATCTGTTAATATTGTAGTTTACATTGCTTGATTTTCTTGTGCCTAACATACTTTACAAATCTGTCACAGATGTTACTTGATCATGGAGTATAATATTTTGTATAACTCTGGATATGACTTTCTAAAACTTTGTTGTTGTTTTTTCTTTGTTCTACCCAATAGAAGTTGGTCTGTTGTTTTCCTTTCCAGTAATGTCTTTTGCTGGTTTTTAGTATTAAATAATGTGAACCTCATAGCCTGTTCTATGACTTCCATCACTTTTATTTTCTGAAAGACATGGTGGAGAATTGGTATCATTTTTTCTTAAATATTTGGTAGAAAACACCAGTGAAACAATTTGGACCAGGTGCCTTTTATTTTGGAAAATTATTAAATTAACTAATTCAGGGGCCGGTGATATGGCTCAACAGTATAAGCATCTGCCTGGCAAGCGTGAGTCCCTGAGTTCGATTCCCGGTACCCACATAAAAAAAAAATTAACTAATTCAAACATATTAATAGATATAAGGTTACTCAGAGTATTTTTCCTTATGTGAATTTTGTTAGTTTATGTCTTGCATTTAATTACTCCATTTAATTTAATTTTCCAAATTTATGAGCAGAGAGTTGTACATGAATTGATTTAATATATACATTTAATATGTGTGAGATCCATAGTGATAATACCATTTTCACTTCTAATTTTGGTAATATATATCTTCTCTCTTTTTCTTGGTTAGCCTGGATTGAGATTTATATATTGTACTAACATTTTTATTATATAATTTTTTTGTTTTATTTTTCTTCTGTTTATATTTTTAAAATTCATTGATTTTTGCTTTATTTCCATTCTTCTGCTTGCATTTAGATTAATTCATTTCCTCCCTGTTGCTTCCAAGATATAAACCTAGCTTATTGATATTAAATATTTTTCTTTTCTTATATATGAATGTTACAACATAAATTCCCCTATTTATCCTCTGTTTGCACTGCCTCTTACAAATATTGATAATATTGTATTTGTGTTTTCACTTAATTCAAAATAGCATTTCATTGATCTTGAAAATTCTTGTTTAACTTATGAGCTATTTCAGAGTTTGTTTAATTTTCAGAGATACAAAATTTTTCCAGTTTTCTTTCTGTCTTGTACTTCTAGTTAATTTCCTTGGAGACTGGGAATATGTTTTGTATGATTCCAATACATAGTTTGCTAAGGTGCATTTCATGGCTCAAAATGTGCCCTGCCTTTGTAAACACTCAATCTTAGGTTGAAAACAGTGTGCATTCATTCTGTTTTTATTGACAGGGCAGATTACTCTATGAATAGCAAGTACATCTATATGATTGATGGTGTTTGAGTTCAGTTTTTGCCTTCTTGGTCCATTAATTACTGAAAGAATGGTTTTAAAGTCTTCAAATAAAGGATTTGTTATTTGTTTATCAACACAGTTTTATCAGGTCTTATATAATTTGACATTCTATCATTAGTGCATACATTCGAGATTGTAATGTCTTGTTGGAAAATTGTCACACTTATTATTATGTAACACTGCTCTATGTGCCTGATTTATTTTCTTATTTTAGAGTCTGTTTTGTTTAAAATGAGAATAGCTATTCCAGATTTATTTTGATTAGTGCAAACATATTATGTTCTCTGGTAACCCATTATTTTAACCTAACTGTGCCTTTAAATTTAAAGTGGATTCTTTTTCTTCTTCAAAATGAGTCAACCAGCATTTTAGATGCTTGTCATAATTTTTATTGCCTTTAAAAGTGTTTTACCTATTTTCCATAAAAAAAGTGGAATTCTAAAAATACAACTTTGGATCTTTATTCTCAACCTCACTTTTATAGGCCTTTTCTTTTTTTTTTTTTTTTTTTTTTGTGGGTACCAGGGGGTCGACCTCAGGACCTCATACGCCAGCAGGCGCCCGTGCCGCTGAGTGATATCACTGGTCCCTTTTTCGTATGTGGGATCCGGGAGTCGAACTCGGGCCCTCGCGCTTGCAAGGCAGGCGCTTATGCTGCTGAGCCATCTCACCGGCCCTATAGGCCTTTTCTTTTTAATGGGAATATGTAGAACATTCACATTTAAATTAATTATTGGTGTTATTAGATTAATATCTGCCATGATTGTAATATTTTTCTATTCTTCACATTTATTCTTTACTTCATTTCCCCCTCATTTTTGTTTTCTGTGATGATAACAGAATGTTTTTATTTTAATTTATTTATTTACTTTTTTAAAAATTTTGAGGCAGGATCTTACTATACAGTTTAGGCTGGCCTTGAACTTCCTGCGATCCTCCTGCCACAGACTCCCCAGTACTGGGATAACAGGCATAAGCCACCACGTCTGGCCCTTCTTTGTACTCTTATATTCTTTATGTAGGTCCACATTTCTGACTGAGATCATTTTCCTTTGCCCAGAATAATTTGTTTTAACTTTTTTCTTTTTAGGACATAACTGTTCATGATGAATTCCCCCACTGTTTTTCTTAAAATGTTGTGATTTGTTACTCATTTTCAAAGGATAATTTCACTGAATATAAATTTTTAGGTTGCTAGCTTTTTCCTTTCAACATTTTAAATATTTCTCTCCAGACATGTGTGAGTTTCTATGATTAAATCCTCTATAATTCTTTTTCTTGTTCTCCTAAAGGTAATGTAGTTTGTTTCTCCTCTAGCTTCATTCAAGATTTTTCCATGATTATGATTTTCTGTAGTTTGATTATGGTATGCCAAAATGTAGATTACATGGTATTTCTCTGTCTAATGTTTTCTAAGCTTTTTAGTGGTTTAAAATCTATCATGAATTTTACAAAGTTCTTGATCATTAATGCTTGAAATATTTCTGCTTACATCTTTCTTCCTTTACTTGTATTCCAGTTATCAATTGTCAGTTCTTAGATATTTTGTTTTGTTCTTTTTTTTCTCCTTAAAATTTCTATTAACAAATATTGAACTCCATAATTCTTTAGTTGGCCCTGTCAAAAGTATTCCAATGAATGTATGAGAAACACTTTATAGTCTTGAGTGTAGTTCAATGGTCGAGCATTTCCCTAGAATATTCAAGGGCCTGGATTCAAGCCTCAGCATCAAGAAAAAAATTTTTTTTCAAAAAATAAAACACTTTTATTTTATTATTGTGATTCAATTTCTAGTGTTTCTTTGAAGAATTGTTATTTTTCTGCTCACCTTACCCATTTGATGTCTAAATTTTCCATTATGGTCTTTAGTATATATAGACTACAACAATTTTTAATATCAGGCTATATATTTTCAAATTTGAGTCTTGTGTGAGTTTAATTATGATGCTTTTTTGGCTATTCAAAAATTTTTTTCCTTTAAAACATGCCTTATGTCTGAATTGTTTGAGGTAAAAAGAAATGAGGCAAATGGAATATTAGTGTTAAGTTTTGTTGTACACTGGTTAGAAGTTGATCTGTGTTTCATATTTACCACCACCATATGTGCCAGGGCCATAGATTTCCTCTATTTTTCTTACTTTTGTCAAATCCATTGATTTTTTTTCTCTATAAATTCTTGCCCTCAAAGAAAATCTGCCTTACAGATCATTCAGCAATAATCCACTGTCATTATTCTGGAATCTCTTTATATTAAATTATCTTTGTGTGAGAGAGAAAGAGTATTCCATAATCATACATTTCAGTCTCATGGTATAGTGGGTGTATTTCTTGGGGCTGTAGCCTTCTTACACATTGCTCCAGTGATACAACATTTCCTTACTCTTCCTGTCTATTATTTTCCTGGCTGTAGCTTTCTCATTTTATTTGTTGATACAGTGGTCTCTGCTAATATGGCCTTTTACCTACACATTTGATAAGACAAAAACTAAAGGCTGTGTGGAAGTAATGTCTTACCCCTCCAAGAAAGGCTCTAGAAAAGCTTTTTCTCCTGTGTTATGAAAAATATTCTAAGCATATTTTATAATGTCTATTTTCTCCTTCTTCTGCCAGAACCAGGAATGCTTTTCCTGGATACTCTCCATGAAACCTGTTGGGGTTCATGAAGAGAAACCTTGTGGACCTGTGGGTCCTCAAAAGATTCTCCACAGTCCTTCAAGATTTTATCATTCACAAATCAGTTTTCCTTTAGGCTCCATTAATCTTCATAATTACTGTTTAAACATTTTTATCAGTTCGTGGTTCTGATGATTTCAGTCTCAGGTAAGAACATCCTGATTGTGTCTCTCAGGATAGACGACCGCTAAATTTTGTGGTGGTGCTTTGCTCAGAAACTTCTTTTTCATAATAGGTACAAGAAAATCATTGATTTGAAGTTGGTTTATATTTTCTTTGTTGTAAGAAGTGGAGAGACAGCACCCAAATTCTTCACATATTCTTAAAGTGACACATAATATATTTTTTTCAGCTTGCAGGTCACACGATTTCTTGCATAACTTAACTCTGTTGTTATGAGGCAAAAGCAACCACAGACAGGATACAAATGGTTGTGAATTCATTCAAATAGAACTTTATTTACAAGAATATATGTTCTTTCTATATGACACAGTTCACTGATCCCTACTTTGTACTATCCCTAGACTCAAGTTCCAGAAATCATGAAGTATTGAGACTTACGATAATGTGTGATATCCACCAAAACATTCACATGATTTGGCTAATTTTGGTAGGCAGAATTTAGTTAGGAAGTTTGTATGAAAAAGCTGCATGATTATGGGATGGAGGGAAATGATATATAAAGTTGGACCATTTTAGACTTGTTAATATGAGCCATCTAAAGGGGAGATACTGGATTCAGTATTTTAGCTTGATGGGGTAGTAAAGGTTGTAACAGTTTGCTTTATTGTTTGAAACATGGAACAAACAAGAGCCTATACTATATGAAGATGTCAGGCTCAAACTTCCTTTATGTATTTCAGAAGAAGATAGTACATTTAGGGGTATTGGAATGATACAGATGATTCATCACGTAAGATTTAATCACCTATCATGACACAGAGAGATCATTTATAATTTTTGCCCAAAAAGTTTTATGAGGAGTGTTCTGCTTCACAGACTCAAAATCCCTTCGATGTAAGAGAGGACAATAACCTTGAAACAGTCCCTGCAATTTCTTCAATAAGTCTGTGGTATTAATTATCCTTCCAACCATCCCTATAATGACCTACATCCTAACTAGAAGGGAAAATCATCAGAATTCTCAAAGATGAGTGGACACTGATGCTGTAGACCTAAAGCTTCACCGTACCCTATTGGTCAGAGTGAAGGATTATGAAAATTTGATGATCATTTAAGATGTTTTGTTGTTTTGTCATTTATGAAGTTTTGGTTTTGGTCTGTATCATAGTAGGCTTGGTTTTCCTAGGTTGGACCTGTATAATTTCACATCACCCATTTGCCTTGGAATATTGTATGGGCTGGAAGATTGCATCCCTCCTCAAAGAGAAGTATTGTCTTCAACAGTCAGATCCTCAGAGCAGTATCTTACTGTGGAAAAGTGTGGAAACATTTTTCATTTTCATGTTCCTTTTTCTTGTCTGAACATAAGGTGCCTATTATCAGTGTATATACTTTTATTCATCTAAGGCCTTTAAAGGACCTACACAATTGGTACTAAACAACACATAAAGGAATAATGAATTAGGCTTATAAAATGCACATAAGATCATCATAACCAGTATAATATTAATCAATTTTAATTTCTATCAAAGTTACTTCCTAGACTCAAAATTAAAAAGCATTCACTTTTGAACCAGTATAGATAGCTCAAGATGTAGCAAAGGTACTTGTCTTATCTTGCTAAAAGATCAGAAATATTCAATGAGAAAGTTGACCTTCATATCAATCGTAGTATATTCAGGAGTATATGAATCTATAGTGAAAGATACAAAAATATTTGTCAGTACTTAAAATCATTTTTCACAGCCAAATACATAATTTAATACAAAGTTAAAGGGCTTATGCTAAGATTCAAATAATTAGAGTGGATTAGATGTCATTATGTGAACATCTCTGTCAGCAATTACTGGGTATAAAAGTGTGAAAACAAGTACAATTTGTCTAAAATAGACATTTTCCTTTCAAAGGTAATATGAATGTTTCTTTAGTTGTCTTCTTTTATGAAGAACTATATATTAGAACCAACAAAGAGAGTGTCAAAAATGTACCTTCTCTTTCCCAAAACTGGTTTAATTGAGCTTTAGCATTAGACAGCCTTTACCTTTAACATGAATGCACCCAAAAGATGCTTTTTAATTATTTTGTATGATTAAAGCTACATTAGTAATATAAATGTACTAATTTATAGATATAGAAACTAATTGCTTAAATATTGAATTAAAAAGCACCCATTAATATGTGTGGAATAATTGATTTTTGCTGTAGAAGGGAGCCATAATAGAGAACTTGAAAGTGCTGTCACATTTTACATAACTAGTAAAATCTCAGAATATTTAAAATATATTCTGAAAGAAAATGTCTTGGGGCTTTCTTACTGAGAATGAATGTGGTTTTCAAAGATCAAATAATACTCATATATGTCAAACGCAGGTTTTAATAACAGTTAGAGATAATGAATAAAATTAAAGGAGGTCAATTTAAGTCATTTATTTTCCAAAAGAAGTTATACATCATAATCACTACTTAAGATATAATTAAAAGCAAATGTGATATTTACCAAAGAAAGCTCAGTTACTAAATGAAAAAAATCAATATGAGTTATTTTATCACTTTTAATTTATGTTCATCTCTTTATTAGCATATCAGCATTTTGTAGTTAATGGCCATGTAAATATGATAATATGATAATGAGTAAGGTAAGGGTAAACAGCACAGTCATGAAAACAGAGTTGTCTTTGTTTTCTCGCCATTAGTGTAGTAGTCTTCTATTATTGTGATCGAAAAATAAATTATATTTTTTACCATCAATAAAGAATTCTCGGATACATGTATCTTATCTCTGGGAACAAATGACTGCAGAAAATGAAAAGCATTTCTTAGCCTCATCAAAATAATTCCAAAGTTAAAACATCATCCTTACATATACATAAACTAAATAATAAAAGTCTGTATGGTTTACTTTAAGAAAAATTTTATTCTTTATATATTTGTCTCAGTACTAAACTTATCAAATCATGAATTGAAAGGAAATATTTTGTTGCAGAGCACTATCAACAATAAAAGTCCGTATAATTCCATATAATTACCTAATTTTATTTAGAAATTAGACTCTAGGAAACCATTTATTTAGAAAATTTAGACTTCTAAAATCCAGTGAGCATACTATCTGAATTATTTTTATATGATAGTCATCATTTAAAGTGATTATTCTAAAAAAATTCTAGATACCCAAAATTCATTCCAGGAATTACGATATTTTTGTAATTTCTTTCTTTTTTTTTTTTGTGGGTACCGGGGGTCGACCTCAGGACCTCGCGCACCAGCAGGTGCCCGTGCCACTGAGTGATATCACCAGCCTTTTTGTCATATGTGGGTTCCGGGAGTCGAACTCGGACCCTCGCGCTTGCCAGGCAGGCGCTTATGCCACTGAGCCATCTCACTGGCCCATTTTTGTAATTTCTGAATGAAATCAATATGAGCCAAATTTTATGGTTTTGATTTACACAGCTCATAAAAATCTCCTGTATTCAGAGGTGGACTTTTTAGCAGGGGTGCTTTACTACTCTTCAGTGGATGAATCCATTCATGAGTTCCTATCTAAATGTGTTGTTAGGATGTGGGTCCTGGTTGGAAGAGGTGCATCGTTGTCAGTGTGACCTGGAAAGGTGCATTCTTCTCCCTGGTTCCTCGTCTTCCTTCTACCCCTTCACTCCTCCACACACATATCATTTTACTTCCTGGATGCTATGGGTTAAACAGCTTTACTCTGTGCTACCCTTCCACCATGCCATTTCTGTCTTGAAGACCATGGTCTGAACCCTCTGAAACCATATGTCAAAATAACTTCTCCTTTAGGGATGGATGTCAGGTATTTTGTTTCCCCATTGTCATGAAATTTAACACACCAGAATTATTTTTGAATATACAATTTTCTAAATTGCATTTTATGTTTTTGGCTTTCTTTTCTGTTCAACTTTCTCTCACTCCTATAGAGTTACAAAATTTTTATAAATTTTGAATACCACACCTTTAAGACTTGTATGTGTTGCAAATATTTTCCCAACTGTACAGGTTGTATTCTTTGTTCTTTCGTATACAATATTCACCAGAAAAAACTTACAATTGTGATGTGTTCAAAATTGTTATATCTTCCTTTATAGTAATGCATTTTTTGCCTCTATAAAGAAATTAATTTCCTTAACAAATCAAGCATTCAGCCATCTTCTCAACCTCTGGTAACCATTTCACTTTCTGCTTCTTTGAATTTTCTTATTTAAGATTCCACATAATAGTGAGAACATAAACTATTTTTCTTTCTGAGTCTGGCTTATTTCATATGGCATAATATTCTCCAATTCTATTCATGTTGTTGCAGAACACAATATTTTTTTTTGTGTAGTTTTGTTTTGTTTTGTGGGTACCAGGTGTTGAACTCAGGACCTCGTGCTTGCCAGGCAGGCGCTTATGCCCCTGAGCGATATCACTGGCCCCAATTTTTTTTTCAAGGTAACTAGCATTAATTTTTGTATACATTTTACATATTCTTTACCCTTTCGTGTGTTAATGGACATACACTGAATTCATAATTTCTCTATTTTGAATACTCCAGTGAACATGGACGCATAGGCATCTTTTGGCATACTGATTTCAAATTGACTCTGTGAATACCCAAAAGTGAGACTACGGGGTCATATGGTAATTCTGTTTTTAAATTTTTCAAGAACTTTGATATATTTTCCCAAAATGGTTGTGCTAACTTTTCATTCTCAACTGTAGTATGAAAGGGCTCTGCTTTTCTCACTAACACCTGTTGTCTTTTATTTTTTCATAAGAGACATTCTAACAAGTTTGTAATATTGCCACACAGTGGTATTAATTTACATTTCCCTATGCAATAGATTTGTATGTGCTGATTTTGTATCTTATTACTTTACCGAATTTATTTAGTAATGCTAATAGTGTTTTCTGGAGTTTTTAGTCTTTTTGTTCTTGAGATCATATCATCTGCAAACAGGAACAATTTTACTATTCCATTCTGATTTTTGATGTTTTGTCTTTTTTTTTTTTTTTTTTTTTGGTCTAATTGCTCTGAATAACTTCCAGGAATATGCTGAATAAAAGTGGCAAGAATAGATGTCCATGGCTTGTTCCTAATCTTAGGGAAAAATTTTCAGAGTTTTCTTATTGAGTTTGATGGGCTTTTCATATATGACCTTTGTTATGTTGAGTTAATTCCCACTTTTCTTCTAGTTTTTAAAGACTGTATCATGAATTGTTTTGCATTTTATCAAGTACCATTTCTGCATTATTTAGATGATCATAAGATTTTTAGCCTTTATTCTCAATATGGTATATCGCATTAATTGATTTTCTTATGTTGAGACATCTTTGCAATCCATGGCTAAATACTACTTTGATAAGGGTGTAGCTAATACATAATAGGAGAAAGACAGTCTCTCCAAAAAGTAGTGATGACAAAAGCAGTTATTTGTATGAAAAATGAAATTGATTGTTTATCATATATCACTCACAAAAATAAACTCACAATAAACTTAAGAGTAACATCCTGAAATAAAATCTAAAAAATATACTTTGTGATATTAATACTGACCATAAATTCAAGAGTATAACACCAAAGGCAGAAGCAAAAAACCAAAAATGTGTAAGTCTGTTGCATCAAACCAAAAAGCTTCTACTCAGAAAAAGAAACAATGCAATAAAAATATGAGTAACAGAAATTGACAAAATATTTTCAAATCTTGTATCAAATATGGAGTTACAGTGGACCCTTGAGTTATAACCAGTCTCACATATGAACAACTTGGGTTACGATCAGAATTTGAGGTTTAATTTATGACAAAGTCTTGAGTTATGACCTGAATTCCGGCCGCTTGTGTGGTTGTAGACTAATGATGCCAGAAAGGTGTATGTAAGCATAGGTAAGTATAAGTCTGAGCCCAGATGTGCATGTTTGTGGATGTGATTTTGGTGAGTGCTTTATATAATCATTATGGTTACTGCTATCAAAATGGCCCCCAGAAAACTAGAAAAAAAGCTAAGGAAGGAAGGGAAGGTAAAGAAAGCAATCACAATCAAAAAGAAAAAGGAAATTGTGGAGAAATATGAGAATGACATTCGTGTGACTGATTTTGCTAATACGTACAGCATGTTGAAATCCACCATCTCCACAATCTTACAGAGAAGATTTGTGTAAGGAAGCTAGTGTTGCTAAAAGTGCTTCTCAGATTAGTAAATCATGATCAACAGTGTTAGACAAGGTAGAAATTCTATTATTAAACTGGATAAATGAAAGGCAGATGGCAGGTTATAGCCTATCTGAGTTTATACCTTGTGAAAAAGCTAGAGTTATAAATGCAGATTTTGTGAAGGATAATCCATCAGTGAATGACAATGGTGAACATTTTGTGCCAGTAAGGGGTGGTTTCACAATTTTAAAGTGATAACTGGGGTTCATAGCATAACAAGGCTTGGTGAAGCAGCCAGTGCTGATAAAAGAGCTGCTAAAAATTGCATACACCACTTCAAAATGATGATACAGAGAAATGATATTCGCTCTCATCAAGTTTTCAACAGTGATGAAACTGGCCTTTTCTGGAAGAGAATGTCCAGCCGAACATACATTACCCTGGAAGAGAAGAAAATGCCAAGCCACAAGCCTATGAAGAATAGACTAACCTTGTTGCTATGTGCCAATGTGAGTGGTGACCTCAAGATAAAACCTGTCTTGGTTTATCACTCTGAGACCCCTGGAGTGTTAAGAAAACATAGAGTCATGAAGAATAGGCTAGGGGCACGTGGAGATCTAATGCAAGAGCCTGGATAACAAGAGTACTTTTTCTTGAGTGGATCAGGGAGGCTTTCCGTCCTACTGTTAAGAAATATCTAGAAGACAAAGGTTTACCACTCAAGGATCTCAGCATCATGGACAATGCTCCTGCTCACCCACGGGATTTGGAAGAAGAATTGGCTGAAGAATTCCCATGGCTCTCAGTCCAGTTCCTCTCACCTGATACAACTCCTCTACTGCAGCCTATGGACCAGCAGGTTATAGCTAACTTTAAGAAGCTATACACCAAGGAGCTGTTCCTGAAGTGCTTGTAGATGGTCTCAGATACAGATTTAACCCTTAAAGAGTTCTGGAAGGAACATTACAATGGCCTTCCTGTGTGGGTTTAATAGAGAAATCCTGGGCAAATGTTTCTCTAAGGACACTGAGATAAGCCTGGAAGAAATTATACAAGAGAGAGATTTTGAAGACTGTTTAGAGGAGCCTGAGCCTTCAATTGACCCTGTGGTTGATGACACTGTCACTATAGCAGAGTCCATAGGCTTGCACGTAGACAGTGGTGATGTTGAGAAACTCATGGAGGGACACTCAGAGGAATTGTCCACAGAGGAACTTTGGCAAATTCTGGCTGAGCAACAGAGAAGGACAGCTTAGGAGCTTTCTGAAGATGAGGGGGAGTATCAACAATCAGTGCAGCAAATTTATTCTTCTGAAATAAAGGAAATGCAGAAAATTGGACAGAGCTACAAACATTTGTAGAGAAGACCCACACAGAGAAAAAGTCAGTTGTTGTATTCACTTGCTTAATGACAATGTCATGTCATATGACAGAACAGTGTTAAAGAAAAGACAGAGACAACATTAGGCCAGTTTTTAGTTCTGAAAATGTTGAGACCTAGTGAGCCAGAAGCAGGTTCTAGTGGGCTACAAACTCTCCCAGGGACAGAAAAGACACCAGAGAGCAAGATTCCTGATGTTCTTGTGGAAGGGAACTCTCCTTCCAAACAATAACCACCTTCCATTTCATCCTCCCTTACTGCAAGTCAAAGATGTCAGTTTGAATGGTGAGTATGAAATTGTTGTTTCTGGCAAACTAGGCACATTTTATAACTTTTTGGTGAATACACTAGGAAAATTATTTGTGTTTCTGGTAAATTATGCACATTATACAAACCTTTTTCATCATGAAAAGGTTAGTTAAGGGGTGATTTTGGAGGTTCGGAATGCATTGTGGGTATTTCCATTATTCCTTATGGGAAAAAAATAATCTTTAACTTACAACCAACTTGAGTTACAACCAGCCCTAGTAAATGAATCAAGTTTTTAAGTCAAGAGTCCACTGTAATTTCTAAAATATACAAGGAACTTATATAAAACAAAAGCAAACAAACATAAAACTGACAACTCAGTTGAAAAGGAATAAAAGAGTTGATATTTTTCAAGAAAACATACAATTGCCCATCACGTTTATAAAAAAATACTCAATATTATTAATCATCAAGGTATACAAACAAAAACTCCGATATTACATCATCTCACACAGGTTGAGATGGCCATTACCATAAAACAAAACAAAACTAAGCAAGACAAATGACAAAAGGGCGGAAAGGCTCTGGGGAAATTAGAACCATTGAACATTGTTAGTGGGAATGCAAAATAGTAGAGGAACTATAGAAAACACTCTGGAGTTCCCTTAAAAAATAAAATTAGGACTATTCATGATTCTACAGTCTTGCATCATGATATCTATCCACATAAAATGAAATTAGGGCCTCATAGAGATATTCCTACTCCCTGAATCATCACAGCAATTTGCAGTAGACGCGATGTGGAAGGAACCTAGATGTCCATGAATGAATGAATGGTTACAGAAAATGAGGCATGTACTTTATACCAAGCCTTAAAATAGTAGGAAATTTGGCAATACGTGACATGGATGAGGCTTGAGGATGCAATGTTAAGTGAAATTACCCAGGTATAGATTCACTACCTGATCGTAATTCCTCTACCTCAGCTCCCTAAAATAGTCAAACTCACAGAAGCACAGAGAGTAGTGGTCTCGGGGCCCACACAGAAGGGAGTCATGAGGAATTGCTCATCAGTATGCACAGTCTCAGCAACGCAAGGCAAATACACTGTAGAAACCTGCTATACAATATTGTGTATATAACTAATACTATTTTGTTACGTACGAAAATCTAGTAAGGGTGTCGATTTCATGCTAAATGATCTTAACCCTATAAAATAAAACAAAAAATTAAAAACAAAATAAAACAAAACAAAAACTCCCCAATATTTGAGGCTTACTGCTGACCACTTTGAGCCCCACCGAAACCAGCTTTCTCCCTTTTTTTTTCTGTCTCCTGTTAGACTGATAAGAATACCATGTTTCCATTTTGTTAACTGACAAAAATTTCAGAACACAAAAACTCCATCAAAGGATCCAGGAATTGTCATCAGGACCGAAGGTGTAACAAGAATTTCCTGGCTTTCCAGCATAAAAACGGAGTTCTGGTTCTCAAGCTGTATTAGAACAACTGCTTTGTGCTTCCACAGAAATATTCGTGTGAGTAATAAACCACGGTATATGATAGCTTCTTAAGTTTCAATGTCAGAACCAAATTTTGAGTGAATGTTGAGGGATTCCTTTCCACCACTATGTACTAAACTCAATACTGCATGCTTGCTTTGTTTTTGTCCATTGATATAAAGAAACATACTGTTGAATTTCCTGCCAGTGCAGATTTTTAAGGGATATTTTTGATATTGATTTCTAGTTCAATTTTCCTATGATCGAAATATTTCACAATATTTGATTTTTTGAAAATTGTTGAAATATTTTGTCATATATGTATATAGACACATGAATGCACGTTTTGAAGGTATTGGGTGCAATCTTCTATATATTTGCTTAGACTGAATTTCTTAAATATGCCCTGAAATCTCATATATAATTAAGAAATTTATTTGAAATTTTTTTATATTATGTTGTTTCATCTATATTTTGTCTCTGTAATGTTCTATGTCTATGTGATAAATAAATGCATATTTCAAGTTTTTATAAAATTCTACTGAACTTACAGCTCTTTCACCACTTTTCTGGACCGCACTGTTTATGTTGAGAAATTGGCTATAAATTTTATTGTTGTACACTGGAAGATTAATGGGTCTTTTTCTCTGGCTGAAAATGTTCTGTAATCTGTTTTTCAAAAGTCTTACCATATGTTTTCTGTGTATGGATTATTTTGAATGCACAGAGTTTAGGGTTCATAATGTTTTTTAAACTATGGCTTGGTATGACATTTCAACTTTGGAAATTATTAGGCGTTATACTTCAAATATTTCTTCCGTACTATTGTCTCTGGGATTCCAGTTGCCAGTATTTTAGGTTTTCCACTATTTCTGCATTCCTGGAAGACATTTTTTTATTTTATATAGTTTTTGCTTCAACTTAAATATTTTACTATTATTATATTGGTCCAAGGGATTAAGCCCTGGGCTCAGCCCAAGCAAGCATATGTTTCACCATTGAATTGCACTCCGAGCCCTATTTTATTATTTTGATAATTTTAGTCTGTATACAATTTTTCTTCTCTACTTTTTGAAACAGATTTGTTGAATTGTTTTTATTTTTATTTGAGTATCTGTTATAATTTAACTGTGAAAACATTTGACCTGGAGTATCATATGGTTTTGATTAGTATTTTAACATCTTTCATAGCTATATGGATATTTATATGATTGATAATCTAGCAGATTTGGAAAGTTTTTTAAATGTTAATTTCATTAAAGTCATCAAGTTTTTGGAATACATTTATAATATTCTCGCTAATTTTTGATACTATTAATATAAGGTATCATAATGAGCACTTTTAAATATTTACTGTCTCCTTAGCCTTAATAATGTACAGTTTATGAAAGAAATATATGTGATAATAGAAGGCAAGCTTTACAGAACTCCAAGGTTTAATTGTATAATTGTCATATGCATTGTCATTTCTACAGTTTAAAATCTTCCAAGATGTTGGAGTTATTGCCTTGAACTGTCCTATGTATTTTAAAGTAAGTAAGAGGGCAGGTGAGATGGCTCAGTGGCATAAGCACCTGCCTTGCAAGCGCGAGGGCCTGAGTTCGACTCCCGGATCCCACATACGAAAAAGGGGCCGGTGATATCGCTCAGCGGCATGGGTGCCTGTTGGCGCGCGAGGTCCTGAGGTCGACCCCCTGGTACCCACAAATAAAAAAAGTAAGTAAGAGAGTTCTTTTTAATATACTTTTCCACTTTTTAAATTTTTAACTTTTATATCTTACATAAAATTTTAGCCTTGCTTTTGATATTTACCCCTTCAACCTAAATGATGTTCTTTGGCATTTCTGGAGTACAGATATTTCAGAGACCAATCTCTTAGTATTATTTTATCAAATATTTTCTTGAGGTCATCTCCACTATTGAGTTATAGTTTTGCTTGATACAAAGTTCTGTTTTGATGAGTACTTACTTCTTCTTTCAGTTATTCAACAGCATCATTCCACTGTCTTCTAGACTAAAATATTTCTGATAAGAAATTGGCTGTCATGTGAAAATATAGAGAAAAAATTCTTTGAGTGCTCTCAAGATTTTTCTCTCCAAATTTTATTTCAAATTAATCCAATTAACTTTAATACCAAACTATGGGTACTTATGTTATATGTATTTTATTTGACATTTGCTATACATTTTGAATTTATAAATGTATGTATTTTGCTGCATTTGATGAAACATCACTTATTATTTTTATTTTTATTTATTTATTTATTTATTTTGTGGGTACTGGGGGTCGACCTCAGGACCTCGCGTGCCAGCGGGCGCCCGTGCCACTGAGCGATATCACCAGCCCTTTTTTCATATGTGGGTTCTGGGAGTCGAACTCAGGCCCTCGCGCTTGCCAGGCAGGCGCTTACGCCACTGAGCCATCTCACCAGCCCCTTATTACTTTTATTAAAAAGTCTTATTTATATTACTCGTTTTCTCTCGGATTAGAAGTGCGTATATTTTACAACTTTTGATATTGCCCTCAGGTTTCTGAGGCTTGATTCATTCTTTTTCTGCATTTATTCTTTATTCTTCTGGTTATATGATTTAACTGATCTCTTTTCAAACTCACTTTTCTACAATTTTCATTCTGTTGTTGATCATATCATTTTTTTACAATTTTAGATATTGTACTTTTTGATTTCAGATGTTTGTTTTGTGTTTATTTTTAGGATTTTTGTTTTTCCACCTGGAATTATTTTACTTTCCTATGAAAGTAACATTTTAATATCTTAATATCCTTACCTATAAATCCAACATCTGAGGCACCTCAAGACAGATTGTCAGTTTCCATGAATAAAGGTCATATTCTTCTGTCTTGTATGGCTAATATGATTTGTGTCTTAGATATTTTAAATGGTATTTTGTAGAGGTATTTTGTTTTATATTTTGATAATATTCTCCAATCAATTCTGTTAAGTAAGCAATAAATTTGACTGAACCCAAACTCCATGGTCTGAAATCTCAATGAAATTGTTTTGCCTTCTGCTGACTTCTTAACATATCTTCTTCATGTCTGCATAGCTCACAGGCCAGTCAGAGATTTTTGGAGCATTTCTGCAAATAATTTGAACTTGTCCTTTCTTCTTAGGACTTAAACCCTATTTTTTCATCTTCTGTTGTTGCCCAGAACTGTGTCTTTGAGATGACAACACTGTAGTTTTCAACATTTCTGGTATTTGAAACTTCACCCAGAACTGTTTCCTCTAACCTAATTTCAAACCCACTTCTTAATCCACCTACATTGACTACCTTCTCAATCCTTTTATATAGTTATTTTCACATTTATAATAAAATAGTAAAAGTATAATTGTTTATTTTTGTGTGATGATTGATACAATATTTTGGAATTAAATCATCGAATTTTGAAAGTGAGGTTTTGTAAATTGTAAATTAAAAAAAATCATCCTACAAAATATTTCCATATATGAATATAAGTGATAAAAATATAAAACATGAATGAAACAGATTCATAACAACTTCAGGTTGCTATTTATTTCTACGACTGGAAGATGGAGGACTTACTTTTCAGGATCAAACAAGGAAACATGATCCACTTTAGGATATCAAAAATTTGGACAAAGTTGTGTTATTTGAACTAGTGTCAGTTAGGAAGGAATATGCAAGACTTAAATACATAGGACATTGTACATTAAACATGAAATTGCAATATCTTACTTTTAAGTTAGGTGTTAGAGTAGAGAAATAATTTTAGCAGTAGCTTTCAGTTGAAAAAAAGTCAACATAAAGTGATCGTCATCAAATGATTAAATAACCTGCTCTCACTGTTCTGCTTTCTATAATCTTCTACCAGGTCTTCCAGTGGCATCCCACCTTGCAGTCAAGAGTAAGGGCATTGAATCAGTAGGCGTAAAACAGTATACTGTGGGAGAAACCATGGAGAAAATGAGGGGAAAGCAAAATTACAGTAAAATTCATTTTTAAAAAATACTTCAATTCCTGGCACCAGAAAAAAAGTCACAACTATTGGTTTTATTGGTTTTATTTTGACACAAAATCATTTGAACATTCATCCTTGTTTGAAGAAATTCCCATAATATAAATTTTTTTCTTTCTAATAAAGAAGTCAATACTTATTCTCCCACTCCTCTCTTTCTGGAATCTGGAAACACATGACATAGGAGCTGCCAATCAAATAAACCAAGAAATATGTTAATTTATAAATGATCCTTTTGAAAGACACAGCACTAAAAAAGCTTGTATGTTGGTGATGTGATGCTACAGGCATTTTGGGGGCAGCATTTGAAGATCATTCAGTCTACTGATGTGAGTTGTCTCATCTGCCAAGAGCAGTCCAGTCAGCATTTAATCTAACTCTGGCCGTATTAGAGATTAGTGTAATGTACTTCATTAAACTCATTTTAATCTTAAACTAACTGGAATATATCCTGTTGTTGCAACTATGAAAGCGGACATAGTATTTGGGGTTACACTGAAGCAACAAAAAGTGGCAATCTTTTAGTATGTTTGTGGTTGGTAGTACAAAATGGTAATTGTACAAAAAGGTGCAATCCAAGCAGCCCACCATATTCAACCCTCCTTTGATCAGCAATCATAAACCTACTACTGAAGGCAGACAGTTCCAGAACCCAGTAGCTACTGGCACTAAAATATACGGTGGTCATAAAAATTGAAAGATAGTGGAAAGATCTGAAAGCTTCTACTTGCACAGCGGAATTAAGGAAAGGGTCAAAATTCTTGTCTGAATGTTGCAAGATCTGAGTGAAAAGAAACTGTTTTTTTTTTTTTTTTTGAAAGGACGTAAAATAAAGTTTAATATTTATCCAATGTTTTTTCAAATTCTGACAATTTTTGTTAGGAAGTAAGAGTAATTTATATGAGCATTAGAACACAGGCTTGATGTTTTATTAAAGAGCTTCTGTGGTATAGTGGGAGGAGATGAAGTTAGAAACTGTATTAAATTGATTTCTATGCATAACCAAATGCCAGCTATTATAAGTGGGTGAAATTTATGTGTTGAATTGAATTCTCCTCTTTGCAGAAAATATTTTTTTTCACACTCTGAGTGAAAGAAAGGCATTAAAGCAATTAGTCAGGACTTGGGCAATTTCTTGGCAAATCCTCATGATACTTGGAGGCATGATGGTAAGGTTAATGGTATAGTTAAGGGAGACAGAAATCCTAATTCAAATCCTAAATTTAAAACTTACGACATGCATTTTATAAGACAAATTGTTCCATCTTTTTGTGGGCTCATTTTCTGTAAAAAGCAAACAAAAATGCTATCTTTCTTCCACCCCTATTGCAAGAATTAAGTGAGATAATATTAAAAATTCTTAGAGAAAAACCTGAGATAATATATGCATTGAATTAACAAGAAAATACGTGTTTGGACGGTCTAAACTGAGGATGAGTCTTGAAAACTGACAATGATTCATTGCAAGTTAAATTGTCTGTTCAATTCAATTTTTGGTGGCTGTGCTAGATTTGACAACTTCGTTAGACAACACAAACACACACACACACACAAGCTTCTTATACCTATTTTTCAGTTCTTGAGCTATGAAGGGCTTTACCTTCTCTATTTCAAAACAGTTCATAAACATTGTCTTTCACCAGACCAACACAAGATGACACTTCCACTTTCAGCATTCAGGTCTGTATCATTTCTGTGTCCATAGATATTGATATATCTTTTATGTAATAGGATAAAAACACATCCATTATATTGATGCTAAGACCATGGTAGTACTAGTTGATTTTGCAGTAAACATCTTATGGTTCTTCCAGCAATCAAATGACTATAGGGAGATGAGGCACAAATTCAATAAAATAATACATGTTACCTGAATAATATTCATCATAAAGTACAAGACATACTTTCCATCTGTTATGGTTTGAATTCATTTTCCAAATTTCATGTTTTGGAAACTTAATCTGCAATGTGACAACGTTAAGATGTGGAATCCCTAGGATGAAAATTAATGCTGTCCTTGAAGGTTTGGGTTCTGTGTTGTCAGTTTGTTATAAATATAAATTTGTCTCACTCTCTCTCTCAAATGACTCTTTTGCATTTTTTTCTTTTATGATTAGTGCTTAGAAATTTTACAAAACATTGGACTTCAATGAATATATTTTGATTATATCCATCCCCCATTATGATCCCTCACACCCTCTCCACCTCTCCTTTTTTGCCTTCCTCTTGTCTAATAATAGTCATCTTTCTACTTTTATGCCATCCATATTAGATCACAAATGTTAGGAAGAGCATTCAATATTTGTCTTTTCATGCATGTCTTATTTTATTTAACATGATGATTCTCCAGATCCCTCCATTTTTCTGCAAATGGCAACATTTTATTCTTTATGTCTAAATAGTACTCCATTGTGTATATGTACCATACTTTATCCATCCATTTGTTGATGGGCTCCTAAACTGGTTCTATATTTTGGCTCTTGTGAAATAGCTAACAAACGGGTACGCAGGTATCCCTATGGCACGCTGACTTTATTTCTTTACGTATACACCAAGGAATGATATAGCTGGATCAAATGGTAACTCTAAAATGTTTCCCTTCTTCTAGTAAGTTTCTTCCGAATCAACAATCTCATTCTGTGTCCTCACATAGCACTTTAGCAGTCATCATTGTTCTGTCTTAGCCATTAAATAGGAATAAGGGGGCCTCAGCGGCATAAGTGCCTGCCTGGCAAGCGCGAGGTCCTGAGTTCGACTCCCAGAACCCACATACAAAAAAAGGGCCGGTGATATCGCTCAGCAGCCCGGGAGCCTGCCGGCGCGCGAGGTCCTGAGGTCGACCCCCGGTACCCACAAAAAATAAATAAATAAATAAATAAATAGGAATAAGGTTAATTCTAGAAACTATCATAAAGTTTAAATAATGTAGTTTAATAACTTTAAATTGATGAAGGTAGTAATGGAGGAAATAGGATGAAATTAAACAGTAAAAATGACCTACTTTTGAAAGGAAATAAAATATTTTTTGTTGCAGGGATAAAATATTCCAGAAAATGATATTTTTTGATAGCTTGTGCCTTAACTTTTGCTTTTTTGTGGTGGCACTGAGAACTGCACGTGTTAAGGAATACTCTACAACTGAGCTACATTCTCAGCCTTTTCTTTCTTACTTGCTGTTATATTTGATTAATTTAAGTATGCACTGCTCTATTTTCTACTTGTTTCTACTATGAAGTTTGAGATTTCAAAGACTGAGTCATTTTTAAGTGAACTTTTCTCTGATTCTAGAATGCAAACAACCTGTGTACTAGATCCTTCTTCTCCTGGGTTGTGAGGTCTTAGAAATGGATTCTACTCTAAAGGTAAGCTCAGCAAGACCTTCAAATTGTTATTTGTGACACCAATTATTGATTATAACTGTTTTATAACTTCAAGTTTATCGGTGTATGAAAGTAAGAACTTTATTGGTTTGCTAACTATAGAAGATCATAAAATTATGTTAATCAGACAAGACTATTTCTTAGATATCCTCAGTCTCACACAAATAGTGAAAACATTTTGTAGTGTGTGGTACTTCTGCATCATTATAGTTTCTCATTATAGACTGATACTGTAGTTGTATTCTCAGAGTTAAACTACATTGTCAGGTCCTGGGAGTTCAATTCTCTAGTTTTCTTTAGAAAGACTACAGAAACACATAGCTGTATTTTTTTAAGAGTAACTAGTTATCTAAAACATTTTTCTTGCCTATAATGTGTGTGCTCTCTTTCCATTAACACATTCCAGATTTTATTTAATTGCAAAGCTATAGGCATGATGGGAAAGAAATTGTCTTTGAAAAGCACATCTGCTTTTAAATAAGGAAAATGTCTTATCCTTGATATTTTTTTCCTAGCATTTTCTATCCCTATGGTGGAATATCACCAGTTTTAGAAGAGAACTCTAATGAGAGAGCTTGCATATGGTATTTAGTGTGACATTAGCAGGTGCAACATTGCTTTAAAGATGGCAGTTAGGAATATTTAAAATGAATGTGAAAGACATTTAGGGAAGTCCAACCCATGTGATTTAAGAGAAATGATAATTTCCACCTGGATTATTCTTACATATTCCAAATGCTTCCTAACTGTATATTTTCCTTTACATTAACAATGAAATACTGGCCATTAATATCATATCCTACAAAAGAGATGACATCAACTTAGTTTAGAACCTCAGTTTAGAACCTAAGAATGTGAGATATTTCAAAGATTTTCTGGAATCCTTTTCAAAGTCTAATTGCTATGGCTGAAATTCAAGTTACCCATACTGCCTTCATAAAAATGTTGGCACACTGCCTCTGATAAAAAGCAGGAAAATTTCTTTTTGCCTAGCTAAAATTTTAAAATATCAGTTCAACACCCAATCTTGGTTTTCTTTCAGTACTAGTCTCATCGATTCATATGCTTATTCCATTACTCATATAGCTTAGTATTTATTGTTTCTTTGTTATCACTCAGGGAATCACTAGAAATTTTAAGACTAGCCATATATCTTTCCCAGATCACTGATAGAATGTGAAAGGGCTTAAAAATTCACCACAAAAGTCAAATATTTTGGTTAGATAAACATGTGACGTATAAAAAGCAATGAGGGGCCTGGATTATAGCTCAGTGCCATGGCGCCTGCCTGGCAAGTGCCAGGTCCTGAATTCGATTCCTAGTTGCCCCCCACAAAAAAACGCTGAGTGCCAAAGCAATATAAAGTATCATGTTAGTTGAGTAAGAATATAGGTATTTGTTTCTAAATCTTGAGATAACTTTTGATCCTGTGGATGTCATAAACTTGAACATAAATTAACATTTGTTTTTTATCACCGATTTTATCATGTATATTAAAGTTGAATGTCAACTAAAAGGCAGATGCTGTGAATCACTGTCATGAATTAGGCCTATAATTATTCTGCAGATAGCAATTATTTATTAATTTTTTTTTGTTGGCTAAGCAGTGTGCAACATGCTTCTTTAATGTTTCATTTAATCCTCTAAAATAACTACATAGGAAAGTATTACTAGATCCCATTCAGTAGCCAGGAAGATAAGCTAGAAGGAGAGGTAACACCATCTCCTCAAGGTAGCATAATGCTAGAACTGTGATATAGATGGATACGCATTACACCCAGCTTCAATACATACCTGTAGATAACACAGGGCAAGTGCTTAAGCTTTCTGTCACTCAGATCTTTTATGTGTTAATGAAGCATGATATTTATCTCATACAATCATGATGAAGAACCAAGTAATTTAATATATTGAAAATGCTTAAATAAAATCTGCTAACTTGTGCGTACAGATTTGCTGTATTACAGTAGCACAGATAGTTAATTTAAGAACCAGGGATTCAGCCCAAATATACCTGGTTAATTCAATTACTTTATATAAAATAGAATTCTTATTGAATGGTGCAAAAGCTGATTATCCAAGTTCTTCCAGAACAACCAAGAACTAGAATTTAACCCACCAGGTTAAGCCAGCTATTTACATTCATAAAGACATGCAAGTTTTGCCTGTTTGTGAAATTTATGTAAATGAAATCATACTGATGAGATACATTCCCCATGGTATATGTTAGAAATTTATTCATGCTGCTGAGTATAATTAAAGGTTTAAAAAATTTGTATTATTCTATGGTGTATCCATATCAGATAACTATCAGGTTATTCTGTTGATAGTGGGAATTTGCATAGTTTCTAGCATTTTGTTGGTTTATTAGTTGGTTGCTTTCAATAAACATTTTGGTACATTTATCCAGGTAAATATAATAAATCTGCTAAGGTAATATAGCCAAAGTAGAATTACTTAATCTTCTGGTTGTAGAATTTCAATTCTTTTGTTTGTTTTTTTTGAGACAGGGTTTCACTATGTAGGTCAGGCTGGCCTTAAACTTGGTGATCTTCCTGCCTCAGCCATCAAAGTGCTAGGATTACAGGCATGCGCCCCCACTCCCAGTTTAAAATTTCAATTTTATTAGGTAATACTAATTTTATTCGATAATACTAAATTGTTTTCTGAGATGATTGCACAAATGACTCTTTGATTATCATTATGGGTCTGGTCACCCTACCTTCTTATGAATTGTCCTGTATTGAACTTGATATGATAAACTATATCTTTCTCTATATATGGAAAAGTAGCATCTCATTGTTATTGTAACTTGGTGCTATTGATTATTAATGAGATTTAAAGAAATTTCCTATCTTTTCAGATATTTGAAGTGCTAGATTAATTTGCCTACATCTTATTGAGTTAACTCCTATTAATTTACATGTTTTTTATATATGTAGACATATATATATATGCACATATTGATAGATATTTAAGGAGATCAATAGATTCTGAATAGAAATCCTTTAAAGTAGACCTTTTGGAGATGGGAAGGAGAAAGGGATTGGAGGGAGAGGTCAGGAAGAAGAGAGGAAAGAGTCATAAAAAGGATTAAGATGCAATATGAATATGTACCAACTCTCTATGATGAATATATTCATTAAGTATTGCACATGTGCACTAATAAAAAATAGTTATATAATGATGTGTTGTCTTAGGGCATGTTTGAGATAGAGGTGTAGTTTTATTTACTGTATGAGTCTGGTATTATTCATAGGACAAACATGCCTTTGCATAGAGATGTATAATGTTTTCATATATGTTATCTCTTTTCAGATTTTAGCCATTATCCTTCAATCTCTTCATTTATCTAGCTAAAAGATGGCATTAACTTATTTATCGGGTGCTATATAATATAATTTTATATAACATCTGGATAAATTTTATGATAAATTTGTCAATTATACAACAGAGAGAGAAAGAGTGAGAGAACAAACAAGTGAGGAATGAAGAAGTAATGAACATGAGGAAGAGAGGAAGGAAAATAGAATGATATTTGAATTAGGATTACCTTTTCTATTAATTTACTTTGGGAGACTTGACATACTATCCCTATTGAGACTTTAATTAGTAAACTTTTATCTCAACCTCCTTAAGTTATTTCATTAAATATTTTTGTAGATGCTCTACATATGTTTTCACATATTAATATTTTTATGTCAATGCAAATAACTTACTTTTCATTTTATTGCCTAAAGTTTTGTTGATCATATGTAAATATAATTTATTTTGGCATATTAATTTTGTGTATAGGTGCTTATTAAAATCTCTTACTGATTTCAATAATTTGCCTGAAATTTCAGGGACTTAATATCATTTACAAATGTGACTATTTTATTTTTTCCTAATTTTACTTTCTAGTTTCCTCTACTATCATAATGCCTTCATATGGAACTTCAGTAAAATATTGACCTTCAGTGTAAAACATGGCATATTTGTCTTGATCAAAAGACTATCAATATTTCACCACTGAATATATGCATTTGTTTTGGATTTTTTTCTATATAGATAGCTTGTATTAGGTTAGATCATTTTCTACCCATAGTTTCTATTTGTGGATAGATATAATAGAACATATTTTTATTCATGTAGAAAAAAAAGTAGAAGTAGAAGATGATTAAGATATATACAGAAAGTTCATATTTAGAGTTATAATTCTGCCACACATTTTCCTTACATTTATCTAAGTCATCTAGGTTATTTTTATCCTTTTACTTATTAATAGGGAAAATTTTCCACATTTATTTTTAATGGTAAGCAGATTTGTATTTTCTGAGATTAAGTCCCATTAAATAAAAATTATACTATTAGTATTATATGTACTAAATTTGATTAAATTCTGGTAATCTGATACTGCATGAAAAATAATTTTTAAGATATTTTCTGGTTGTTTTTTACATCTTTGTCTTGATTTTCCTGTACTTTCTCAATAACGTGTCTTAGTGCAGATTTCTTCTTTCCCTACATCAAATTAAAGGTAAGTACAAATTAAATTTAGGAGAGTTTAATTGAGCAAAGAAATATCTGTGAATCAGGCAGCCATCAGAGCTGGAAAATGCAGCCTGCCCACATCAGAGGATGGCGCTCTCTAACGTGGGCAGGCAGCGCTTATGGACTGAAAATAGAAATGTGGCACAGAAACAGCTCGACTGACTGCGGGTCTGCATTGGCCTCATTCAAACATATTCTGATCAGTTGGGCCCCTATGATTGACAGAAGCTCAGCTACTCTGATTGGCTGAGACTCAGCTACTTGTTACAGAAATATTTTCCTATGCTAGGCTTTCAGTTAGGTTATGTACTAAGCCAAGTTGTGGTTCTTTATGCAAAGACTCAAATATGGAAGCATTCACAGGCCAAATTTACATTAAAATTTTTGTCTACCCTTCCTTCCTTCCTCCTTCCCTCCTTCTTTCCTCTCTCTTTCCTTCCTTCTGTCCTCCCATCCCTCTCTATTTCACTCCGTTCTTCTTTTCTCATTTTTATTCACTGAACAATGGATTTGATCAGTGTGTTCATTGCTTCTCTCATTCAGTTAGGCAAGCCCACCACAGGGATGGGTAGAAGTAGACTTATTCACTCTAAAATGAGGATCCTATGGTTTACCAAATTAGGAAGTGTTTTGCCTTGTACTTTCTCCTAACTGAAGCCTTTTCCACCATGGAACTTAATCTAATGTATCTTAATGTGTGTTGAGATCGCTTACAAGGAAAAAAGAGGTTTCAATTTTCTGCTTATTTATCTAAATCTTTATCTTTAGGTATTGTGTAGGGAGGGATGAGACAACTTCACGGTTGCCGCCCCGCCTCCCCCTCCTGAGGGCATCTGGTGCACCAGCCTACATCCCCCATGATCCTCTCCAGCCTAATCCGGAAATGACGATGACCTATCCATGCTCACTACATTCCCTGTGAGATGAGAGCTTCCGCCCCCATTTCTATAAGTGCCTTAGACACTTCCTCAATAAACCAGACTTGATTGGAACCTTTCATCTTGTCTCCATTTCTCTCTCCTCTTGCCCTGTCCCCCCATCCCGTTTCTCCTCCAGGTGGGACCCACGAGTTGATCCGTGGGCCGGATCAAGTGGCGCCCAACATGGGGCCCACCCAGAGAGGACATCTTCCAATGGGACCATTCGCCATTAAAGCCTTGGCCAAGGTACTCTTTCCGGGACTCTGTCCCTGTGATCCATGCAGATGGCCTCCTTATGTCTCGCCTGAGTCACAGTAAGTGAACGGCATCCACTTCCTTTTCCCCCTCGACATGGGTCAAGCATTAAGTGAACATGAGTTGTTCGTTAACGGCCTCAGTAAGGCCCTCAAGGTGAGAGAAATTAAGGTTACGACTAAAGATTTATTTCTATATTTTCAATTCATACATGAAGTCTGCCCCTGGTTCCCTGTAGAGGGTTCCATTGACATTAATCGATGGAATAGGGTGGGAGATGCCCTCAAAGATTTTTATAGAGTCTTTGGTCCCGAAAAGGTTCCGGTGACCACTTTTGCCTATTGGACTTTAATTTCGGAACTGCTAACTCAACACTATTCAGATCCCCAAGTCACTGAGATGCTTTCTCAAGGTGAGGCTGCATTGCGCTCCTCCCGTAGTCCTACCCCTAAGCCCAGTTCCCCTGGCTCTGTGATTCTTGATATTCCGGAGCCCCCTCAAAATGACGGCCCGCCGCCACTTCCTCTTTCTGAGGCTCACGAGGACCCTCAAAATGGCGACCCCCTCTCAAAATGGCTCCCTGGAACTTGGCACCGCCACGCCTTCTCCTCAATACCCATCTATATACCCTGACCTTTCTGACTTCCAAGAGATTGATTGGTCTCAGCTGGCAGAGGAGGCTACTACCTATCATAACCCTCCTTTTGTGGCTCCCGCCTTAACAACTAAGCCCCAGTCTGATACCCAAAAGCCACCCAGCCCATCCTCTACTCTTCTAACCTTAAAGGCTAAAATTAATGATCTAAAAAACAGGTCCACCTTGAACAGAAAAAACAGAGGGATATTTCCGAGAGGTGATAAGGTAAAGAATACAGTTTCCATGGCAACCAAGGACTTTGTAAGGCCTCCAAAAGTGTGTTTAAGGAGGGGGCCTCAGTGCCTCCTTGCCTGGCAGCTAACCCTTGGGGGGCCAAGGTGCCAAAAAGCTGATCTTCAGCTGGCCCCCCCAGATCAGCTGCAGGGCAGGACGCAAGGCTCTAAATTTGAGGTCGGGAGCGATGTGGTTATTGTTCCCGGGATTGTCTGTTTGTGTGTTTCTCCCGTGTTACATCTATGTCACCCCCCCCGCGCCTGTGCTTCCAAGTCACTGTTACCAGAGGAATTCAACCTGTTGGCGGGAGACCATTTGTTAGTCTCAAATTTCGTTTGCATTTCAAATTGAGTGGGGAAGACAGGACTTGCTTAGATAAATTGTAACTGTGGGTTGCTATATTGTCCAAGTCATTGATATAATGGGTTGTGCTGGTAACAAGCCAACTGTTTTGAAATGTATGCTTAACAATTTTGGTGAGTTCAAAGGGGATTATAAAATTAAGATAAAAAGTAAAGCTCCAAAACTTCTGTGAGCTTGAGTGGCCCACATTCAATGTGAGATGATTAGCTAAAGGGTCGCTCCACCCCCAGGTAATCAATGGAGTATGAAATATTGTCACCAAAAAGCCTGAGCACCCAAATTAGTTTCCATATATAAACTCCTGGTTGTATGTGGTGCCAGTGCTGCCCCAATGGCCAGCCTGGACGTCACCAGCCTGGCGCTGCCTACAAGCATCTAGGAAAGTTTTACAGGAAAAATGTAAATGCCTGCTTTGTCAAAACATCGAGTAAGCTGAGTAAGCCACAATAAAAAACACAAGCTGGGTGCCCTGGCTCAAAACACCTGGGACAAAAACCTTATCCTAAATCATGCTTTTCTCTTTCTCCACACACAAAGAGGGTCTCTGCTCTTAAATCACAAATGGCTGCAACATTTGCAGCTAGCGGGAAACTGGGCGTAATTGTAACAACCCAGGAACAAGGGGTCAAAATAAGCTTTGACAAAGATATATCAAAGAAAATTTACATAAATGATATAGAGTAAAAAAAAAAGGTTTGAGTATGTGACAGAGAGTATGGAGATGACTGAGCTGAAAGCTACATAAAGAAAAAACAAAAGTTGTCAGTATTTTTATAAAGAAATTTATTTTTGTTTCTTCCAAATTCTTATAAGAGATCTCTGCTATTGACCTACAAATAATTCTGACTAGCCTATTTGTAATTACAAACTTCTAAAATTATAAAAGAGTTACTATAATTTAATTTGGCCAATATATATATATATATGAGTGCACTCTGATTTTTAAATAAATTTGTCTGTATGTTTTGTTTTTCTGCGTGCCCAACCTGTAAACAGCTGTTCTATTTGAGCTCAACAAATTTTCTTTTTGCATTTTTGGATTTTTAAAACGTTTGTCTGGTATGCCTCCACCAAAAGTTGCCAGCTGGCCAAAATGATGTTAAAATTGGTTCTATAAATGTAATACATGTTTTGTTTATTGTTTATTGTTTATTGTTGTATTATGATTTGAGAGTTTCTTGTTGTTCAAAGTAATGTGTTAAATGATCTGGTTTTCATAGGTCATCAAAAATTGTTAGACAAAATATATTATTGTAATATGTTTACATTGGTCATCGTCAACAAGACAATGAGGATTTCTGATTTACAGATGCTCCTTAACAACAGGATTGACACGCTCCTGGCCAAGCCCATTCAGGTACATTATCACCAGTTGGAGATGGCAGATCAACAAACTTATGGAGAGACAATCTCCACAAATGGCCCGTATGATGATAGAGGCCAATTGCCCTGAGGCACCGGACAGGCAGCCAGAGACGGGCAACTAGGACTCGTATGTTACGCCATCGGCCGCCTAAGACAGGCACAGGACCAATTGCTGTCCTGTATGCCCATGACGGGTAAGGCATGATTGGATTCATATGGAGAGTCCTTGACCTAAGACAGGCACCGTCCTCACAGGGCCTGCCATACTCCTGATCTTATAAAATAATAAGGGAGGAGATGTAGGGAGCGATGAGACAATTTCACGGTTGCTGCCCCACCTCCCCCTCCTGAGGGCATCTGGTGCGCCAGCCTACATCCCCTATGATCCTCTCCAGCCTAATCCGGAAATGACAACGACCTATCCATGCTCACTACATTCCCCCTGAGATGAGAGCTTCCGCCCCCATTTCTATAAGTGCCTTAGACACTTCCTCAATAAACCAGACTTGATTGGAACCTTTCATCTTGTCTCCATTTCTCTCTCCTCTTGCCCTGTCCCCCCATCCCGTTTCTCCTCCAGGTGGGACCCACGAGTTGATCCGCGGGCCAGATCAGTATTGCATTAATTGCTCCTTACCATTAGATATACTCTCATACTATTAAATATATCCTTTAGTAATCAAAATATTTATATTTTATATATCATTTTAAATTATTTTTATAAAGAGAACTTAATGTTATGTGCTGTATTGCCAAAAAGATCAGTGACATCTGAATTGGTATTCTTCATTATTGTGCAATATGTCCCTTGAACTTCTCTTTTCCACCAAAAAATATATTAATCCCCATCAACTGTTTTTTAAACACATATAATATGGCAGGCACTGTGTTGCATATGTGGATTATATCAATGAACATAAGAAATATTCCTAAACTCACGGAGTTTATATTCTAGCTTACTTTTTGTTTTCTACATTAAAATCTATTAAATAATACACCTGAGTAAGAAAACTTTTATGTATGGGAAACACGTTAATTACAGTAATGCCTCCATTCACGAACAGTTCCGTTCATAAGCAATTCAGTTCGTAAACAGAAGCATTTGGCAAATCTTTGCTTCCATTCACGAACTCCGTGTTGGTCGATGAACACCACCACAGCCATCTTCCCCAGAATCATGGAGTAAATTAAGTTTGTGAGCCAAGGTACCACTGTATTAGCTACAGTGAGTGCTACATTAAAAATTACAAATAAAAATTGTTCTACTTAATGCTATTTGTAATTTATATTTTGTTTGAATATTAATAACAATCACACAGGTGTTCCAGGCTGCTCTTTGTGGCAGTCAATCTGGGTTGTCAACTTGCCTGGACTGAAAGATGCCTAGAAAATTGTTAAAACACACACCTTCTGGGTGCGTCTGGGGATATTTATGGAGATGATTAAGATGTGAGTCAACTGACCTAAGGGGAAAGACAATGTGGATAGCATTGTAATAGGCATGATGTCCAGATGGGACAAAAAGTGGCACAAAGGGAAACCTGTCCTGTGGACACTGAGGATGCTTGATTCTTGCTGAAGGGTCCTATTTTTGGTATTGTCATTGCCTGTGTATATCAGACTCCAGATTCTTCAGCCTTTGAACTGGAACTTGCACCAACTTTCCAAGGAGCTCCAGACCTTCAGCTTTAGACTGAGGCTATGTAATAGGTCCCTGTTGTTCTGAGGTTTCCAGCTTCTCGGACTGAGCAGCTACCGTTTTCCTTGGTACTGCATCCTGCTGACAGCCACTGTGGGATGATCCAGCCTCTGATCAAGTAAACCAATCTAATAAATCAACTGGGTTTTGTTGTCGTTGTTGTTGTTTGTTTGTTTTATTTATTTTTTGTTTTTTTTGTGTGAGACAGGGTCTCAGGCTGGCCTCAAACTCACTATGTAGCCCAAGCTGTCCTTGAACTCACAGTGATCCTCCTGCCTCAGCCTCCTGAGTGCTGGGATTACAGGCGTGTGCCGCCACGCCCAGCTAAATTGACTTTTATAATTAGACATACATTTTATTGGTTCTATTCCACTAGAGAAGCTTAATACTTTCTTATTCATTTTATCCTTAGTCTATTTAATTTGCTGATTTTTTTTATTCTCAAGCCACTGAAATACTTTAACTAAATACCATAGATAAGTTTTCTCTTAAAATCTGACACTTCTCTAAATCTGAGCTCATCTCAGCATAGTTTCTCTTTTTTATCTCTTCCCTGGAAGTATGCCAGTATATTTAATATTGAACTATAAATATCTAAATATTTAATTATTCATTTATTTTTATTTTCCTTAAAGCTATTTCTTCTTTTTAAGAATTCTTTCTTTCTGCCTTGTTTATATATATTTTTTTTCCTTGACTATAACATTTTAAAACTATGATTTGATTTTACCCTGTGGTCAGCCCAGTGCTTTCTGTCTGTCTTTGTTTCTTTTTCATTATAACTGATTTTTTTTTTTTTGGTGGGTAACAGGGGGTCGACCTCAGGACCTCACGCGTCAGCAGGCGCCCATGCCGCTGAGCGATATCACCAGCCCCTTTTTCTTATGTGGGTTTATAATTGATTTTTAACCACCCAAAGATCAACTGTAATTTTCCAATTGCTCTGTGGTTCTAGTTTTGGAATTCCTTCTTAGAAATGGCTCAGTGAGCAGGAGATCAGATCGTGAATAATTTCTTCCCTCAAGAAACTTTGACTCAGCATTTGGCAAATTATTGAGATGTTCGTTTTACTCATCCTTGTCTTTTCCCTAGATTTTTCCAGCAATTACGATCAATCAGAACTTCCTAAAGGGGGCCGGTGAGAGAGCTCAGTGGCATAAGCGCCCGCCTGGCAAGCGCGAGGTCCTGAGGTCAGCTCCCGGTACTCAAATAAAAAAAAAAAAAAAAAAAAAAAAAAGAACTTCATAGAAATACCCATGTATTTGCCACTCATTGATAAAAATAATCTGAAAATTCTTACACAGTTATTTTCAGTGACAGTTGGGATGCCAATCTGAAAGAAAAAAATGTCACTCATATTAGTTTTAATTTACCTTTTCACTTAAATATTTTCCGAGTACATACTATTTACAGCAAACATTTTATTTTTAATTTTTTTAATTTTTTATTTTTTGTGGGTACCAGGGATCGACCTCAGGACCTTGCGCACCAGCAGGCGCCCGTGCCGCTGAGCAATATCACCGGCCCCTTTTTCATATGTGGGTTCTGGGAGTCGAACTTGGGTCCTCGCATTTGCTGGGCAGGCGCTTAAGCCGCTGAGCCATCTCACCGGCCCTACAGCAATCATTTTAAAATAATTATTTAATAGAGACTCGACTACTGGTTTTCATTACCTAAAGAGGGGAAACAATTTGATTGTTAGGCAACCTCAAACTTGTTCCAGCACATACAATTTATCAGAATTTTGAAGGGAGTCACAGCTTTACTTTTCTGACTGTATATTTTAGACAACTGTATACATACTACATGTGTCTCATTTTGGTTGTATGTAGAATCAAGGGCTTAAATTTAGTGTATCTTTAATTATATTGGCTTTTTTTGGTTTACTTGTGGTATAATCTGCTTTTTCTTTTATTATGTAGACTTTGAAATTTATTACATCTATACATTGGTGTACCTGCCATGATATTGAGAACATTTTAATCACCCCCAAAACTTTCATGCCGCCCCTTTGCAGTTGTACCCTCTGTCACTCCAGTCCCTGGTAGCAACTGATCTGCTCTCTGTGCCTATAATTTTGTCTTTTAAATGTCACATAATTTAAGTCATGCACCACGTAACACTTTACAACTAGTTTTGTACACTCAGCATAATGCCCTTGAGATTCATTTAAGCTGTGTGAAATGAAAGTCGGTTCTTTTATATTTCTGAGTAATATTTCATTAAGATAAACCAAAACTTTCTTCTCCATTCACCTGCTGAAAGGCACTAAATTGTTTCAGTTTAACTTTATTATGAATGGAAATTTCATAAGGATTGTAGTGTAGGTTTTTGTTAAAAATCAGTTTTTATTTCATTACATTAGATCCCCAGGAGTGAGATTGCTGGGTCATAGGGTATGCGTATATTTAACTTCACAAGAAACTGCAAAACCAATTTCCAGAATGGCTGTATCAATTTGTATTTACACCAAAAATACAAGGGATCCAGTTGCTTGGCGTAATCACCAGCATGCAGTTTTGTGAGCGTTTCTGAGGTAAATAGGCACGCAGAAACATCTCTATGTGTTTTTAATAGCATTTTGTTAATGGCTAATGATGTTGAGGATGTATCTATGTATTTGTAATGTAGATATCCTCTTCAATTAAATGACTACCCCTGGATTTTGACCATTTTATAATTGTGTTTCTTTGTTACTATTTTTAGAGTTCTCTATACATGCTTTATATAGATCCTGTTTTAGGTGATATGAAAATATGTATTTTGTGTTGATATCTTCTTTTTAAAAATTCTTTTATAATGATTTTTGCAGAGTAATTAAATTTTTATGACATTTATGTATAAACTTTATGGTTTTTTATGGATCATATCATTGATGTCAAGTCTAAGTACCACCCCAAGTCACGAAGATTTTCTCTTGTGTTTTGTTTTAGAAACTTTATAGCTTTATATTTTACATACAGATCTATAATATACTTTCAATTTGTTTTTTAACTTGATTTGAGGTTTTGCTTGAAGTTCTTTTAAATTTTTATATAGATTTGTAATTGTTATGAAACTATTTTTTAAAAGACTCTCTTGCTTTTGCATGGTCATCAAGTATTATTTAATCATATTTATGAAGATCGCTTTCTGGACTTTCTGTTGTATCTTTTGATCTCTCTATCCTTTCACTAATCCATTCAACCACAATTATAGTAACTTTAATCAAATTTTAAAGTGTATTAATATTATTCTACTTTGTTTTCTTTTGACAATAGAATATTCCATTTCCTTGGGCTTCTTAAAGTATTAATATTTCACAAACTATAGATTTATTTACTGAATCAGGATTTATTTTATTTCTTCATTTTATGTTGTTTTCAAGAAAAAGGCCTTTTTCTGCTGGTTTTAGTTTAAATGCTGATAAACTTTAAAATTTTATGATAAAGGACAAAAAATTCTCACTAGAATAGGATTCAAAATGTGCTTTAAGTGATATTCTTTAAGTTTATGCTACATGAGAATATTTTAGAAAATGTAACCAGCATCTGCCTTTGGGTATTAGTCCAATTCTTTATGCCTAGGGACAAATGAATATATGTGATTTAATTTTCATGTGTTAGTGTACATTTTTCACTTCTCAATATATTAAACTCTTATACATTATTGATGATATTTTACTATTCATGCATTTAGTCACACATACTTTTGAGTGTTGTTGTGTGCTACCAGTTGAGATAATGAGTAAAATTTCTGTTTTTGAAAATTATTTTAGACTTTTTTTTCTAATATAATATTTTTCTTTTTTTTTTTCTTTTCTTTTTGAGACAGGGTTTCATTATGCAGTTCAGGCTGGCCTCAAACTCACTTTGTAGCCCAGGTCAGCCTAGAACTCACAGCCATCCTCCTGCCTCAGCCTTCAGAATGCTGGGATTACAGGTGTGCACCACCACGCCCGGCTTCTAACATAATCTTTAGTAATTCACTATCTTCTCCTAAACATGGATCTGAAAGCTTTCATCTTGAATCAACATCTGAATCAACTTACACATCTATAAGAATGAATTCCAATTCTAACTCTGACATGTCCACTTTTCTCCTAAATTCTGGTTTCACACTTCTAGCTGTCAAACCATTGATTCAATTCAAAGATTCCAGAGGTATTCAACTCAACTTTCTTTACACTAACACCTCCCGTCTTTCCAAATCACCGCATTACTTATCTTTCTTTCTCATTTTCAATGACTCAAGACCTCAGCCAACCTGTACCACATTTTCTGTCTTATATTCCATGAACTGCCAAGTATAGATGACTCTGCATATACCATGTCTTTTATTTCATTACAGCTAGTGTATTTGGCTTCAAGACACAACTAACACAAAAACTTATGATGCAAGAAAATTGTACAAATAGCAAATTTCTGTTTACTGGTTAAAACAATGATCTGTGCATAATGGTAGGGAATTCCTTTTACTACATAATTAAATTTATTTAAGGAAATGTGGAAATTGAGTGTCGATGGAAGTAATAGCGTTTAGTAGTGTTTCTCTGGAAGAAGTTCTCGGAACATTAAGTGAAGAGAACGGTAAAAATTATAAAACATGTGAAATTAGTTGATGTTAAATGTGTAACTAGGAGAAGGATTATAGTTTTCTCAGACCTACTGAAGTTTCCTCGCACATCTCATATTTTAATATGAAGTTCCTGGCTGATATGTTTTCATTAAATCCAATGAACTCAAAGGGAGTTACATAAAATTTTTTTTGTCTAGGTTGTCTTTCTATTTTCTCAAGTAAAATAAATACACTAGCTTGATTATTAAACCTGCAAGTTGGATTGGAAACTGTATTACAATGGTAAAACCCAGTTAGCAATCAAAACATATAATGTATTTAAGCTTAAAACATCTATGAAAAATCATATATTCAATAAGCATTATTTAATGTCTTTTGAGCATAAGATACTGTACTAATTGCTGGTGATATATAGAGAGCAGAATTTGAAATAAGAGATTTAAAATAAATGCTGTAGAAACAAACAATCAGACAAATTTTACAGTATGCATTAAATATAGTATATAGTATAATATAGTTAGGTATTCCTAACCCAAAGTACTATACTAAAAAGCCTCTGAAAGAACACTATGCAGCTTGGTTTGGACAAATGGTAATAGAAAGACAATGAAAATATAACGCTGGGTAGAAGGAGCAAAGTCAGAGAGATCTCCCAGAGTATTTCATCATTTTCTAGTCAGCTGTGCTATTCCCTGTGCTGTTCCAAACCTGGCCAAATATACTGCTTTGTCTTTTTTTTTTAACCTATCTACTTCTCTGTTTCTTGACTAACCTAAGGAAATTATCCATATAAACAATTTAATCCACACAGACTAGGACAATGAACAAGAGTTGATTGTGGGGGCCGGTGGGATAGCTCAGCGGCATAAGTGCCTGCCTGGCAAGCACGAGGTCCTGAGTTCGACTCGCAGTATTCACATAAAGGAAAAAAAGGGCCGGTGATATTGCTCAGCGGCACAAGCGCTTGCTGGCAAGCGCGAGGTCCTGAAGTCGACTCTCGGTACCCACATAAAAAAAATTAATAAATAAAAAAATAAAAAAGAGTTGATTGCGGAATGGGAGGCAGAGTTATTCTAACATAAAACCAACAGCAGTTATAAACACCTAGAAACTTAACAAGACAAGAGCTTGCCTTTCCACTGACTGAAATAAACTCAGAACTGTAGAGTATAAAAAAGAGATCAGAGATGTAAATGGATACATAAATAACATATGGAAGTGCGTTAAACTTTTGTATCACCTTGAGGAAGTGCATGACTATGAGGAAGAGGAGAAAGGTTCATTTATATAAGTATAATGCCAGGAATCTGAGATGGACCATGGGGTTTTTGAAGAACTACAAAAATTATTCTTTATAGCTAGAATCTTTGAGTGCCTGTAACACATGCGGTGAATGAGGCTGCAGCAGAAAGCAATTATCAAATGGTGAAAAGCTTCTGTATGTTATGCTACGAATTTGTAATTACTAAAATTTTTCAAACAAGGAAAGAGCTTTCTGAATATGTAGAGCCACATTCACTGTTAAAGTATACTTCCTTGTAGGTAAAGGATCGTTCAATTCAGTTATAAAGGCTGCTGGGAATTTGGTGGAATGAATCTGACATTGTTGAATGGGGGCTGGGAATTGAACCTGAGGCCTTAGGATGAGTTTCATAAAACTGACATATATTTTTATACTTTTTGTTTTGAGATGGGTTCTTGCTGGTCTCAAACTGGTGATCACCCTGGCTCAGCCTACAGTATTTAATGTTTTTTGCTTGTTTTTGTTTTTGTGGTTCTGGGAACCAAACACAATGCTTCTGATTAACCTTTTTTTAAACAGTTGCACTCATTGAAAGAATTTCTTATAAATTTGTTCATTGTTCTTGTTTACAAGATAATATTAATTATAACATACATTAGAATACAAGTTTCTAATGTGTCCTCTTTTAGGAAACCAGTTTGCTTAAAATTCACAAGAAAATTGTTAGGATAAATAGCTTAATTTTGTTTTTCCAGATGTACAAATTCTGACATATTTTACATAATAGTCTCATTATCAGAAAGATAAAATGATACTATTAAATCCAAATTGTGTACCCTGCATAGTATATATGAGAGCCTGTTGTATTTAAAAATACTCTGAAATGTTTATTTGAAATATTTAAGAAAAAAATTTGAATTTATTTCTACCAGAGCCAAAAAATGTTAATTTGATGAAGGTATCAAATATATAGTTATTTTGAGGGTTTATGATTCTGAATGGTTTTAAACTTTGATCCTTGGCTGTACATCTATGCAAGAAAATGTAAATTACAATTTTCCACATTAAAGGAAACAAGATGTACTGTAGTGTTCAACAATACTTCCACAGGACATATATTTCTACCAAGACAACCATTGTCCAATCATTTGCTGACCATTAAGCTAACAGAGAAGAGGCTTCAGAGGTGCCACACAGCACACAACACAAATTCTAGAGAAATCTGGAAAGTCACTAAAGAGCTAGTAACTGTGGCAACATTACTGCAACTCTGACTTTCAGGTTTACCACATTACATTATTTATAATATTTATATCCCCAAAACAATCATGAATTACACAAAGAAACAAGACTTTTTTTTCCCACACAAGGGAAAAAAATTTTAAAAGCTTTCTTTTGGAAGATAGGATATTCAAATGTTTAAATTATAAAAGGGAGACTTTAAATTAGCAAACATACATATGTTCAAAAAGCTGAAACACATTTCTAAAGAAAAATAGTATAATAAGTATAAAGAGAATTTGACAAGGGAGCTCAACAGCTCTATGGTGGAATAGGGAAAAATGTAGTGAAGTAACATAAGTCAATAGAAATTATTGAATTTAAGCAAAAGAAAGAAGAAAATTAACAGATTCTCAAAAACTTATGTGACATAAACATTCCAACATAGCCAATGAAAATATCTCAAAGATAATATATAGAAAGAGACAGAAAGAAAATTTGAAGGAATATTTACCAAATTTGATTATAAGCATTATTGTACACATTCAAGACCTAGACACATAATTGTCATACTGTCCAAAACCAAAGACAGAATCTTGAAAGCAGCAAAAGAAAAATGACTTCACACTTATTAGGAAACCTCAAAAAGAATAAAATCCTTTCTTCATCATTAATAATGGTGGACAGAAGAGAATTAAATAGCACAATCAGAGAGCTAGGGGATGAGAATTCTTAATTAACCAATATTCTTCCTCAAAAGGTAAGGGGAAATAAAGACAACCCTAGAAAAACAAAAAATAAGAGAAGCTGTGACTAGCAGTTCTCTAAATGAACCACCAGCTTGAATCCTTCAGGTTGGAAGTATAGACATTAGAAAGGAACTTGAATCCACATGAAAAAGTAAAGAACATAATATAGTACATAGTTAATGTAAGGGATGGTATACATATATTTTTATTTTTGAATCTTTTCTTCTCCAATATTTAAAGATAACTAAATCAAGCAATAATTATGAAACAATGTTACTGAGATTTGATAAAGATGTCTCTTATATGACAATATTATTACAAAAAGATCAAAGGAAACGGAAAGAATTTTTGTATACTATTGAAACCAAATTAGTATTAATACCATAGAAATTGTTTTACATTAGAGTGTTGTTATAGTAAGGTAATCATTTAAAACTCAAAAATAGCAAAATTACAAAATAGTTTTTAAAAAGTAGATATGTTTATGTAACAAAAGGAAAGAGGAAGAAGGTTTAAAGGAATAAAAATGTCATATAGAAAACAAACAGACAATGATAGAGGTAAATTCTATCTCATTCATAATTACATTAAATGTAAATGGATTAAAAATTCCAATAGGCAAGATTGCAAAGTGGATTGTTTGGAGCATTGGAAGTTGTACACTCTCAGTCTATCTATCTATCTATCTATCTATCTATCTATCTATCTATCTATCATCTATCTATCATCTATCTATCATCTATGTGTCCATCTCTTTCTCTCCGTGTAAACATGTATATATATACATATATGTCAAGATATAAATAGTAGATAAAAATTTATTCCATGTAAGTTAAACAAGGCTCTCTAAGCATTCAAACAAAGTCAAAAATATGCATAGAACTCCTGCAAATATTAGTCCTTTACAAGCTCTCAACATTAGTGTTCTAATGTGCCAAGCACCAAAGTAGAGAATTGCTTTTCCACAATCCCATCATGTTAGTTATGCTTATTGTTATGGTTTAAATTTAGATGTATGCCAAAAGCCTTACATGTTCAGACACAGGTTTTGTGAATGGATCATGATAGTTCTACACTCATCAGTGGATTTATCCAGCAATATGCACAGTAGCTGAGTGTGCTGTCAGGAGTTGAGCCAGTTTAGAAGCAGGCCACTGGGGGCATGACCTGAAAAGGTATATTTCCCTCCTCCTCCCTTATCTGCTTCCTGGCCAAAATAACAGGAGCAGTTTTTCTCTACCAGACATTTCCACCATGCCCTCCCTGCCTTGGACCCTGCCAGCTATGGACTGAATCCTCTAAAGATCATGACCTCACCTTTTCTAAAAAAAATCATGAGCTCAAATAAACCTTTTAGTGGTAGGTGTTGGGTATTTTGACCCAGCAACAAGGAAAGTGACTAAGACCCTTACCATATCATGATTGAAAAAGTGTAAGCATTTTTTGAGAATTTTATTTGTATTCTTATTCTTGAAATTATCATAACAATAATATTCCACAAAACACTGAAAAAATCACAGAATGCCAGAGAATATAATTACAGACCTCCTGATTAGGAAAGACCATCAATAAATTAATAAAGTGTATGGGATTTTTATATTGTAGTGTTAAATTGATTTTCTAAAATGTATTCACTTTTAATGCAATTATAGAATACTTGAAGGCAAAATTATAAAACTAAATTTTAATAAATACCTATGGTAACTATAGGTTAGAACATTACATTTCATTTCCAATAAACTTCTGGTAAGGACATTTTTCTTGAGTATACATAATAATGTCAAATTACCTTCCTGTCATACCTTTCTATAGGAAAAATAACATGAATTCTGTTTCCTCTATTTGTTTATGACACATACTTTCCTCATTAAAGTTCCTGTAGTTATTTATTTTTTCATTTAGAGATAAAAATGCATGAATATACCATGTACAACATATTTTAAAGCATATAGACACTTTAAGAAACTAAATCTAGCTAATTAACACAGTTATTCTGCTTGTGCTGGGAACACTTTTACATCTACTTTATTAGCAATTTTTCAAGAATATAATATGCTATTAATTATAGTCACCATGTAATTCAGTAGATCACTTGAAATCATTTTTACTACCTAATTGAAATTTTGTATCTTTTTATCAACATATCCTTAGCAACTATTCCTTCCCCAGCCACCTCAGCATCAGATAACTATTATTTTATGTTCTACTTTTATGAGATTAACCTCTTTAAAGTTTGTATATGAGTGGTCACAGGTAGTACGTCTTCATATGCTTCACATATTTCACTTAATATAATTGACACCCAGGTTCACCTGTGTTGTAGCAAATGACAGGATTTCATCCTGATTATTGGTAAACAAGATTCCATTATGTACATATACCACATTTTCTTTACATACTCCCCAACTGATAGACATTAAGTTGATTCTATGTATTGGTCAATTTTCCATTGCTGTGACAAAACTCTTGACACCTGCAATTTAAAGGAAGAGATGTTCAACTCAGCTCACAACTTCAGAACTTTCAGTCCAAGCAAGGCTGGCTTTAACAAAAAGACAACATGGCAGAAAGGCATAATGGAGGAAAGCTGCTTAACTCATGGCAGCTGGATGGCAGAACAGCTTAGGAAGAGCCAGAGAGGAAAGGGCCAGGGACCAGATATAGTATCCAAGGTCACTCTCTCATGACTCCCTTCCTCCAAATAGGTCCAAACCCCTAGTAGCTCATTCATCTATGAACTAATCAATGCTTTAACCATTTGATGAAATTGGTGCCCTAACAATCCAACTACTTCTCCAAGAATCTCTCAATCCAGTCAAGTTAGTGATCCAGATTAACCAGTGATATCCACCCCTTGTCAACTTGAGACCTAATCACATCTCTTTAAACCATACTTAATCTCCAGTTAAACACAATAGCAAGGTTTAATTCAACCCAGCATGGTATACATATTCTATTTACCACTGAAAATATACTAATCCTTTCCCCCCAAATCTCATCATCTCCTGCATCGCTCAGAAGTTTGTGTTCAAAGTCTTTGAGACTTAAAGCAAACTGTGAAATATGAACCTCTGTAAATTTCAAAAAGCAACTTATTCTAAGGTAGAATGGAGCCGGGTATTCTAAACTAGAATGGAAGAGGGTAAATATTCTCACTGCACAAGGGAGGAATGGATGTATACAAAGAATTGACTCAAAGCAAGACTGAAACCCAGCATTGTAATCATTAAGTCTTTCAGCTCAGAGTCTGGCATCCAGGGCCCAAGGTGGTAAAATGTGAGCTCCCGAGGATCTGGATAACACTACCCCTAAGGTCTGCTTACTGAAGCCCCCACAGTTTGTCTCTTGTCTTCTCACTGCCTGTGGATTCCCTTAACAGATATTTCCTGGAATCACCAAGTTTCTGGGATCTCTATTGCAGCTTCCACTTCTCTTCACAGATACTGTTTCATGGCTTCACACATCCTGTTTCAGAAGTTCCTATGAAGTATGTTGACCATCTCACACATTCCTAGGACTCACAGGTCTTCCACTGAAATATGGGTGTAGGCCGTCATGACTCCCAAACTCTTACATTCTGCATGCTTGCAAAACCACTCATGTGGATGATGCTAAAATTTGCTGCCCATTCAAGCAGTAGTTGAGCCACCTTGCACCATGACTACAGTGATTTTCAGTGGCCATGAGACTGAGAATGGTAAAATTAATACCAGGGTACCAGTTCCCCAGAGGCCCCTTCTTGAGCAGTGGATCCAGGGGATTTCTTCACAAATCAGTGGTTTACATTTTTGCACTGTTTAGCCTGTAATGGTCTTGCTGATCTGTGAGATGCTGTCAAGGCTTTTTCTCTTTGTTCAAGATCAAAATATTTGGTTTCCTTTTAATGGCACTAATCTTTTTGGCAACAACAGCTCCTATGGCCCCAACTTTACATGAGCTTTTTTTCTTGCAAAACTGAGTTTTTCAAATATTTATGCTTTTTTTTTTTTTTTTTTTGCCCGCCTGATTCTCATTTTATCTGGCAACAGTACTCATGGTAAAGCCTAAACATTGGGCTGCCCTGAAATTTCCTTCACCAGGTCAATTAGTCCGTAACCTTTAAACCTACCCTCACTGTAGGTTTTAGGACATGGGTTGATTGTAACACATATAGCCTCTAGAACAATTCTCAGTAGAATCCCCCTTCCTGTCTGAAGCCTCGTGAACCCGGTACTTACTCTCTGCATTTCTGTCAGCTTTCTGGTCTTCGAAATTGTCTATCAATCTCTGCTTAGATAATTTTAGGCTTTATCTACCCTGATTTGGATACTACTATTAGGTCTTCAATTTATTTATGGTTGACTTTTGTATATGGTGTGAGATAGAGGTCTGATTTAATTCTTCTGCATGTGGAAATCCAGTTTTCCAAATATACTTTATTAAGGATTATTAATCATTTCTCCATATGTGTTCTCAGAGACACAAAATAGTAACTATTTTGAGTTTAAACATAGCACAAACTCTACCTAAGAAATTGAGTGACAGCAATAGATTGCAATTTGAACCTCCTAATGATTAATAATCTGTTCATTTCTCAATGAGATTTTACAAACCACTGAAAATATCTCCATGTATCCTCGGCACTTATGTACTCCCCAGGAAACACTTGCAAACATAATTTGAATAAGCGATTGAGTTTACAACTACAAGAATGTCTTGAGGGGTAAAATCAGTTTGAAATGAAGAAATGATGAAACAAGGAAAGAAATTTAAGACTACAGAATCAAGTCAAGGAAAGGGTAGGAAGCAGAATCTAGAGAATTCCCTTATCTCCTAGAGTATCTTAGATATCAATAAAAAGATGAGTTGGTAACAATTATGAATCAGAATATCAAAGGAAATATCTCAACTATTTTTGCTTCTTTTATCAATCATGGAGATTACTTAGTGGAGAGTAATGTGTTTCCACAAAATTAGTTTGTAATAATTTTCATATGACTTATAGTCTCATAAAATTCTATTGAGATTTTAATAATATGAGTTTCTATGTTTTCAAATAAAACGATCTATAAATTTGATTATGATAATTTAGTTTGTTTATTTTTGGGGAAAATCAAACATTTCTCATTCTCATTCAACAAACCAATTCTTTCCTTTCCTAAGATATAACTCTTTCTCCTTTCACCACATAGCCTTCACAGTGTCTCCTTTGCCTGTCTTCTGCTTAAGTACCTGAATTACAGTTTCTCATTGGTGCTATTTTGGAAGTACATATATTTATATATCCCATATTTTCTACCTCTTGCATTTCTTTTCTCTATTTTCATGTGAACAACATTGGAATTATTTGTTACCTCAAGGCATGTATATATACGTATGTGTGCGTGCATTGTTTGTGTGTATGAAACATATCTATAGCTCCTTTTACTTTTCATAAACTGATTCAGGGAAGGCATTTGTTTTCTTACTGACAATGGAATTTGGCATTGATGACTTCTTGTCAATAGGTCAGGATTCTAGGATAAGGTTAATTAGAGGAAAGAAGCAGTGACCATGCTCCTTGGAAAGATGTTAATCTTTCAAATAAAGTAATGACTATATATTTCAAACTTGAAAAATAGTCCTTTTTTACGGAATCACAGTAATCAGATAATATAAAATTTGAATTTTATATTTCATACATTTTATAATGGATAAAGATAAGACATTCTTAAGAATAAACATCAGATTTAGAAAAAGATGACAGTTTAAACACAGCATTGCTTTCTGTGCAAAACCACATTATAAACTGTCTTTAAGTGAGACCTTAAACTATGTAAGTATTGTTGATATAATCAATGAATATCTCTCACTTGCATTCAATTTATCTTAGGCTATATTTTGGGGAGATGTTTGTCCTTCTAGAGCCTTATTAAAAGAGATACATGAAAAATGATGCAAGACTCAGACATAAAGGTAGCAGCTCCACAAAGAGGGATGAATCATTGCACACTCAACAACGGATCTCATCAAAATTGTTCTTAGCATCGCATACTTTACATTCAGTGGTCAATCTATGAACAAACTAGTGACTGAAGTATGGGATTCCCATCTCATTCATCACAAGAGAACCATATCTTTTTCATTTCAAGAAAATTACAGAAAATAAAACTGCAATAAAACCAAAAAGCTGGAAACAGAGATGACACCCATGACAACATTAAAAAAATGATAGTGAGGATGTGCAGCCATCCGCTCAGCTTACAATTAATGCAGCAAAAGATCGATGTCTGAGTTTTCCGGGTGTAATGTCTGCCTGAACCTATAACAGGACTCAATGGAAAGCATCAAAATACACACGAACAAGTGCACATTGAAATGGATTGTATTATTAACTTTAATATATATATATATATATATATATATATATATATATCAGTATACTATATATGTATGTGTGTGTGTGTGTGTGTCTTCCTGTGGACTCAATAGTAAATTCACTGAAGATATGTATGTACATGAAATTAGTTAATTTGAACTACTGCTAAAATGAATCTATGAATTTGTTCTGAGCTAACATAATGCACTGCTCCCATGGTACTTTTATTTTTGGCTGTATTCACTCATCATCTGGGATATTTCTGTAAAGCTGACGTACTACTGTAACGACTGGAACCAAAACCTTCATGTTGCATGTTTCTGTGTGTGTATGGATAAGGGGAGACTGGTAGGCCAAAACAGAGTGAAGAATATTATTGTCTTGGTTACTTTTCTCTCATTGCTGAGACAAAATAAATGCCCAAAATTAAGGAAGGAAAGGTTTATTTAGCTCACAGTTTGTAGAGGTTTCAATCCATACTTGGCTGGCTCCAAGGCAGAGTGGCACATGGCAGAGGGCAACAGTTCATGGCGGCGGAAGGCAGCAAAAACAGCAAGAGCAAAAGGGAGGAGCATGTGCAAGAGCATGAGAACGAGAGAGAGCAACCTCTTTCCCTCCCTTGCATTACATGCAGGCTACCCGCCCCAGGGTGGGTGTAGCACTCGCACCCATAATCCCAGCATTAGACCATGAATCAGTCATAAACTCCAGAAGCCCACCTCCATGACTGCATGAGGCTTTGGGGGAACATCTAGACACAAACCATAACAATTATTAAAACTAAACTTTAACTATATACAATGCCCTCCATTATATCTGAAAACTTAAACTACTATACATTCTGTGTAATCTTATAGATCAGTGATCTTCCAAAAGGGAATATATGTACTTCAAACAGCATGAAAGGCAATCTTTGAGAATTTATATTCATAATTTGTCTTAAATTTATCTTTTCATACAAACATGTTAATGATGTAGGAATGTGATTTTAAAATTAGCATTAATGCATATATCCAGAGGGCATGCTGATGATTTTCCAGTTTGAAGGTTACTGCCAGATTTACCAGTGGGGTTGTGTCTGTCACTGTTCCCAACAGGGAGGTTGCAGAAAGACATAGTCTCGGTGGTGGATGTCAATGTGATTGTCTTGAGAGATGCCTTGTGTCTGCATAAGTCTTGGGGGTGTAACCTTGAGGTATTCATCATTCACTGGCCTGTTTCTGTAAGGCTTTCTCTGCTTCTATACCTTGTAGGTTGAGGAGTTTACCTCTAGCATTTCCCTCCTGCACACAGTTTCTGCCTTGAAGCCAGCCAAGCATGGACTGAAACCTCTGAATCTGTAAGCCTGGTTAAATCTTTCCCTTTTAAGTTGCAGGTTTTGCATATTTTGTCCCAACAATGGAAAGCTGACTAATACAATCACTTTCCAAGAAAATCTTCACAGCTATCAAGTTTTTCTAGAACAATGAATATGAGATCACAATTCAATGGATAGGTGCTTATTACCAATAAGGATGTAGTAAATCTGTTTTACTCTCTGTTGTTAATTTTTGAAATCCTAACTTCTAAATTTGTAGCATAGGCCTAAATAAAACCTAAGGGATTTAAATGAGATGTGAATATTTTCTGTCAGAAATATTGAGATGACTAAATGGTGATTAATAATGTAATGACAATGGTGGGGGTTGAAAGCTTTTGGTCTGCTTACTCTCAAGTTGTCAGTATTAAATACTAAAGTAAAGAAACTCCTGGAATGGCATTTCTATTTACTATGAATGTGAATTTGTTTACCCAACTTAGATATACACAGCTACTTCTGGCTTGGAACTATACATAATATAAAACTTACGCAAGCTGAGAAAAACTTAACATGTTTATAACATACATTTAGGAGAAACATTATTGGAAATTTTAATTAAAAATACAAACTTTCTTGGGTTTGACTTTAACTCTAAACATTAAAAATACTCTACTTAAAAAGAACTTTCAGGAATCTTTTTTTTTCTATGAATACATAGGAAAGAAGCAAAATTGGAATAAAATCTACCATTAAAGTATGAATACGCTTTTATATTTTCACTTTTTGGAAGATATAATATGAGTGATACTCTGTGAGTATACCCCAATTCTATTCCAATTATACTCCAATGTTACTCATACAATATATTACTTTTATAAATTAGTTTGCATGTTTCTGAGTTTTGCTTACCATACAGATCCTTTTCAGTGATTATTCAGGAATCCAGGTCCTGCTCTTGGAAAACTCACCCCTGAGATCTACCTCCACTATCATTCATCACTTTGGTTGAAAACTCTTGCCACAGTGAATCATTTTTACTGGCAACATGCATTTTAATGAGAAAAGTTTGAGAAACCCTGCAGAGGCAGCGTGGCCCATGACTACTGCAATCTATTCCCTGTCTATCCTGGGTAAGAGTCTACCTCTTCACATTTCTTTGGACAAAATTTACCATACTAAGTCTGTTCTCCTACTCTTGAGTTTAAGTTAAGCCTTTTGGATTTGTGCTAAGGTGTTCTTCCTTTTCTATTGAGTCAATAATCAGCACTATCTTTTATCGGGCAAAATCCAATCAGAAGAAAGTAAAGACATAGTGATTTGAACAGAAAGCATTTCATTTAAAGAACTATGAACTAGAACAAAGAAGTATATGGAAAAGAGTGAAAAAAAAAAAAAAAAAAAAAAAAAAAAAAAAAAAAAAAAAAAAAAAAAAACCTCTGTAGACCACCCTCAGGCTGAGGGAGAAAAACCAAAGAACTGACTTGGAAGGGGAGCCCTTCTCAAACCCAGGATTCAGATTTTGATCAACAAAGTATGGTTGCAGCCCACTTCATGACACGGAAGTTTGCAGTGTTGCTTGGGAGAAGTGCTGGTCTAAAATCACTGGTTAAGCTAGAAACTCCCCTCTGGAGTATAATTAAGGCATGGTTGTAAGTCAGAGAAACCAATCAAAGCGGGAAATTCTTCCATGGGGTGTAAATAGACAAAAAGCTACATGGTTGGGATCAGCAGGGCAAGTAGGTAACACTCTTAACAAGCTGAAGCTTACTTACCAGTAACTGGAATGCTAGCGGTCCTCTCTGGGCATATGCTTACTGCTGCAATTGGAAGGCAAAGAATCTTAGGAGCTGAGCTCCACCGGATAGCCCTCGTATGCATTCCTGCCAGCCAGGCAGTAAGAGCAAGAAGAGGAAAACCAATGCACACCAGAACTAGAAGAGAAAATGTTTTTTCGCTATCATATTCCTTCCCTGTACTCCATTAACAAGACAAAACAGTTTAAGCTACAAAAGAGAAATATTTAAAAAGTGTGGCTCCATTACTGAAAAACAATCAGTGAAGCAAGGATTTGAACCTGAAAGACAATAAATCAGCAACTCATATATTTGTTTTAGTCTTGTTCATGTCTCCTTCTCCCTCCCTACCCACAAAAACTGAATATTCCCTTCTTTTCCTTCAACTTCAGCAACTAGAGCAATACTTTCTACAAAGTGAGGTGCCATTAAACATTTTCTATTAAAATAAATTCAATACCCAACATGATACTATTAGTGTAATTAATGGTTAACAACTCAGACTTGGAGCCAAGATATGAACATATAAATCCTATCTCTGCCATATTCTGGTTATTGGACTATATGACAATGCAAAATATATGATTTTTGAAATCCTAACTTCTAAATTTGTAGCATAGGCCTAAATAAAACCTAAGAAATTTAAATTAGACGCAAATATTTTCTGTCAGAAATATTGAGATGACTAAATGGTGATTAATAAAGTAATGACAATGGTGAGGGTTGAAAGCTTTTTGTCTGCTTACTCTCAAGTTGTCAGTATTAAGTACTAAAGTAAAGGAAACTCCTGGAATGGTACCACACACACACACAAAAAAACTATATATATATATATTAGTCATATTGGGGATATAGCTCAGTGGTATAGTACTTGCCTAGCATGCACAAGCCCAGGATTCAATCTCGATCATCACACACACACACACACAATCACACACACACACACACACACACACAAGAGTATATTGAAAAAACCCACTTTATTCCATAGAAATGTGGGAAACATATGACCTACCTCAAATCATACATTCATTCATTTATTCAAACACATGTTGAGAATGGAGTTTAAGATAATGATAAATGATTCCTGCATGCTTCCTGCATTCATACATTATTCTTGCCTGAAAAGTAAACCATTTTAGGTTGCAAGAGACAGTGAAAGTTGGCCAATAGAGGCATGCTAGTGAGATTCATTTTTAGTTGTTCTTTTCACCTTCAGGTTAGAGAACTCTCTCTCTCTATCTCTCTCATAATTTCTTTCCTTCAGTTCAAGTTGAGCCTACCCTCATCTATGGTGAGTGCATACAAACACTAATAGAATACATCTAGAGGTCTTTTTATTCAGCTTGTTGAATACGCATTGCCAAAACTCAGGTACGATATAGAATAAAATATAATATACTTGATATATAGCCTTTCATACTCAAGGTATCCCAAAGCACTTTACAGAGCAATGACTTAGATAATGTAGTGCAGTGATTGTGTTGGCAAACTTGACTGTCATTACTAACTCAGCAATAGATCACACTCCAGCCTTGAACACTATAACCTGTTTGAGTGAGAGAAGCAAAGTTACCTAAATTTTAAGAATTATACCCTGAGAGATTTTTTAAATGACTTCTTGTATTATTATTCCTAAGACTGTGCTTAACAGTCTATTATTTTTTATTAAGATTATATTAATAATGTGGCACAGGCATTAATGCAATAATTTTCATTAGATTACAAGTTAAAATAAGGAAACATGATAGCTGGAAATTAGAATCTGCTTCACATTTTACACATTTCAATCCAGTTTTGTAACAAAAATTTCCCTGTGTTTCACAGATGAAGCTGGGAAGTATCTGTTGTTTTAGGGGAATAATATCAAATACTGAAAAGAACAATCTTACCATAATTTATTGATATCTACAAAACACAGTTCTAGGAATTTAATTTATTCTTCTTTTAACCATCATGATAATCCTGGAAGGCAGATATTATTAATTTCAACCTCAAGCAATAAGTGCAGAGAGATTAGGAAGCTTACTCAAAATCACATTAGAGACTTGAACTTTTGCAAATGGGGAAGGGCCCAAGAAATGAAGGAAGGAGAAAAAAGAGAGGAGGAGTAGGGATGAAATAAGAATTAAGATGTTATGAACATGTACCAACTCCCCTTGATAAATGTAATCATTATGTATGGCAAATGTGTAGTAAGAAATAAAAATTGAAATAAAACAAAGAAATGTGATAAACTCAAATATCAATTTAACAGGTTACAATTCATCATTCTTCCTTTTCCCAGGAATTGTTAGTGTCAAGTAGTCTTTCTAATCCTGTCTTATACCAATCTATTTCCTCATGGCTTTTATTGTTTAAAATATTTTCCTATTTACTTTTATGCAGTTCAACAGCTTATTCGTTTTTTTTCTTTTGTGGGTACCGGGGGTCGACCTCAGGACCTTGCGTGCCAGCAGGTGCCTGTGCCACTGAGCGATGTCACTGGCCCTTTCTTCGTATGTGGGTTCCAGGAGTCGAACTCGGGCCCTCGCGCTTGCCATGCAGGCACTTACGCCACTGAGCCATCTCACCGGCCCCAACAACTTATTCTTGCTTAAACTGATAATATAAACAATTTTGCTGTGGAAAAAATAAGCAGGAAAGTAGGCTTTAAACCCAGCTCTGTTTTGCTGCAAAAGGTATGATACCTCCTTTACATCCATTAGTTTATGAAGTATCTGGACGAGGAATGTTTTGTCTAGTACTTACTCAAAAATGAAACCACAAATTAGTTGGAAAGCTATGCAAATAGGTCTAGGCTAAGATAACACCTTAGATATAAATCATAATGAAGAGAATGTTGCAGTAACAAATGAAGCTATTCTAAATATTCAAAAATAATATCAGATACTTCCAATGTCCAAACATAGACTCTGTGACTAATTGTGGTAAAAGGAAACCTTTCTGACTGTTAATCAATGTGAGACTAGATGTGTTATATGATTTCTGTTGTATTTTACGCAAATAAAAGTATAAGCTTAACTGTTTCTTCATTGCCTATTAAATATAAAATTCTGAGCTATGGACTTAGAATTGTAATTACAAATACAAACTAAACATAAATATTGTTCTCAAGAAAATTATGTATACACTGCTTACGAATCTATTTCAAAGCACTGGACTTATCACAAAGATGAAAGAATAAAGGAAAAAGTAGTAAGAATAAAAAGTGGAAAACTTCCAGTAGGGAGATGAGGAAACACTAACAATTAGAAGACACATTAGTTAAAAATAGTGTCCCAGTTCAAGGTGTACTAAAAACATGTATTTTGCCATATTTTCTTCCAAAGTTGTCCTCTTTCTTATTCATATATTAAGAACATCATTATCTCTTCATACATTTATGAAAGAATCTTATACTTTCCCAATCTTCTTTCCCTTTGATAGACCATCCAGAACAGAATCCTGGCCACTTTAGCTACTAAATGTTTGTTTGTTCTCGCCAGCATCATCCTAATTCCGGCACTCTCATGAGAGTCCTTTCTTTCACCTAGATTCCTCCACAAGGCTGTCACTCATGAAATTGCCATAATTCAGTCTTTTCTTCACACAGTAGTCAGTTATCTTCAAAAATGCAAACAACACTATGTTATTTGTGAGCTTAAATTCTCATCTTATTCCTCAACTTAGAGCTTAAATTTCTTAAGACATTTTGATAAGAACTCTTTATTTCTCCTGCATCATTTCACCACTTCTCATTTTACCTGCTAAGTTTCACTCATATAAATACCTGAAATTCTTAGAACACATTCTGCCTCCTAGAACCGAAACTCCTATAATACACCATTCCCATTGTGCAAGTATGTCCTCAATATGTATTTCTATGTCAGATTTCAGGTGAGTGTTCAGTCTACCCATGTATCATGCTTAATAAACAGTGTAAGTCAGACATTGCTTTATGTTCTTCTACAATGGTCATTTTTACACCTTTTGCAATCAATTCCTGTATGCCTTACTAGACTTCGCACATTGTAAGTACAGTATCTTGCATATAGTAGCTTTAATTACTTATTACTCTAATACTAATTAATAATAGATGTATTGGTTTTCATGATTCTGCTCAAGATTGTCATTTATTTAATTAGCTAAAACTGAGTATCATAAAAACTTTTTTGTCAGTCTTAATCATTAAAATTTTACAGAAGAGATTTTGTCATTGAACAGGCACATTGCACCACCATACACATGCATGCATTACACCATCTTCTCTAGAACATGAAATCACTTGCATTATGTCACAGAAGGAACAATGACACCACAGAGATACCCATATCCTCACCCCAGCTCCTGTGAATTTTATGTTTTATGTGTCATATTCTTATGAAGGAAGGGCAACAAATTCAGAAGCAGTAATGAAGATCTAACAGTGAAACCAAGAAACTGATTCATAAAAAGATTTATGAGCCTGGGAATCCAGATGACCTCTAAATTCAGCGAAGAAGAGACCTTAAAGCAGATTCTCCCTTCAAAGCCTCCGAATAAACCAGTCCTGCTGACCCCTTGATTATAGTTCAGACAGACTTGAAGCAAGTGAACTTGTGTTGGTTTTTAAGCCACCAAATGTGTTATAATTTATTACAGAGCCCATAGAAAAATATCATGCATAGTGACTGTCAAGTAGTAGGAAATAAATAATTGCTAGATGAGTAAAGGAAATGCTCAAGGCAACTGCCTGAAGGCATAACTGAAGAGACAAAGAAATGACAAAGTTAGTTTAAAGATTCCATGGCCACAGATTATTTACCCAATCTTTTGAAAATGACCGTTAGAAATAAATTTTTAAAAATGCAAATGGGAACAGAGGTACCTGATGAACTGAAGAGTAAAGTAGAATTAGTGTTTCTCGTAGTGGAACTCATACTGAAAACACCAGGACAGCTAGGTCCACTCCCAGATGTTTGGTGGAGGTCTGGGATGAGGTCTGAAGCTGAGTCTCTAACAGGTTCAAGAGGGAGCTGCTACTGTTGGTCCATGGACCACACTTTGAGAACCATTTGGATAGAGAACTATTTTTGATTATTCTTGTTTTCATCAACAAATTATTTTAATAACTGGTCTTTTTCATGTTTTCAAGCATGTAACTCTTATACTCTACTCATCTTGCAAATATTACAAAACAGTTTAATTTTCAGATAAATTAGTTTTCTTTCACCTTATATGTAAAAGATTTATATTGGTTTTAAGTTTTTGAAATTACATTTCTTAAAAGATTACTTTGAAAAACTGAGCCTTTCTGATGATATGAAACTGTTAAATTTCAAAAGTTTTCATTGTAATTTCTTGCTATAGGAGAAAGCAGACATTTGGAAGTATCATGGAAAACCTTTAAATTAAAAAATTAATACTAATTGAAAAAAGTCAGAAAGAAAAATTATATGCTCTATATACAAATGTTTCAATTCATGCCACATACAAATGCAGACACAATGAATTATTTGTGAAGGCCAGAATAATGGCTTTCTTTTGGGGTGTAGGGGATGAAAGGAAGTCCTGAAATAATTAAGGGGGTAATGGTAATATTCTACTGAATGATTTGTTTGCATATGAATTCATCAAGTTATATATTTATGACTTATGTATTTTTCTGTATGCATTTTATAAGAATAAAAATGGTTATGAAAACCTGAAAGGATTATTTCTTGTGTGTTGTCTACAGAGCATTTTGCTTGTAATTGGGTCTTGTATTTTCTTGAAGAAATATCTCCTTTGGCAAAGTGATATGAAGTAGGTACTGTGACATTTCTTAAACTTCTTCTTTGAACAAGTATTTTCTAAAATGTGAAAATGCTTATTGTGTTGCTATATTTTTAACAGAACCTGCTGTGGAGTCTTTAATACTTTTACCTACACAATTCTTAAAAGTGTACATGCGAAGACAAAATTTAATGGGTGTTTTTGTACTAAAGTATTAATATCTCTTGGTTAATCCACCCAATGTAAATGGAATAATGGAATGGAAAAATAGAACTGATTTTTTCTTAGCTTTAAAAATTATTTTACAGTTTTAGGAATTGAGAACTCAGTATGTTTTTATTATTTGTATTATTTTGAAAATGCATTCCTTTCCTTCTCCTGTTTATAATCTAGTCCAAGAGCATTGTGTCATAGTTAGCTGAATTATAAAGAGGTAAAATAATTGGTTATTCAGTCAATGATTCTACTGGATTAAAAACAAGACAGGTTGGTAATGATCCAGCCAAAGTGAATAAAAAGAGAACAGGTAAGCACATATGGTACAACATCTGCTTTCAGACCTAGAAAATATCTTCTCTAATCCCTGAAGCTTTCTTGGCTTTTCTTCTTAATTCTCTTTCTTTGCAGAAAGCACTGTGAAAACACACCCTGACTACTTTTTACATTTATTATGATTTTTCCAAATATTAAATTACTACAATTTCCATTTCACAGTTTCTGATCCTATCATAAAAGCTTCTGAATACCGAAGCAAATAGATTTAGAATAGTTAAACATTACTGAATCTGAATCTGAAAGAGAATCTTTCTCTTCTTTAAGTGGATTCAGGCTGTTTTATTCTGCATCTTTTATGATAGTATTTTTAGCTTTTTAAAAAATTTGTCAATACAATATAGGAATGGTATGCAAACAAGCATATTATATATTCCTGTTGCATCATTCCTCATCTCCATTAAAGGTACCAAAATGTACCCAGGAATCCTTAAGAACACAGTGGTATGTTGAAAACTCACTTTAATCTTTCCTTTCCACAATAATTGTAATTTTCTGCAGTCTTAAAAAGCTGAATAAGATAACTTTAGTTTAGTTCTGTTTTTGGTTCCTGATAATTTAGAACTTCTGATTAATCAGAAATCGGATGATATATAAAAAGTAGTTTCTTATTTATTCAGTGAATAAAGTAGGCCCTATTCTGAAGGAATAATTGCATTGTATAAATATTCTCTACTCATTTAAAAATCATCTAACCATAATACATATTCACGTATTACACCAGCATCAAATTTTACCTTTCATAATAATTGTAATACATTCCTCAATCGCTATTCTCCCTCTCACTTAGTCCCTTTTACATCAGGAGCTTTCCTGACTCATTGGCCATCATGGCCACTCTTCATTCCCACGACAACCATCACAATACGAAGCTTGCAGTGGTGAGATATTGAGTGTTATGTCACAGAGCTAGGCAAGGTGGAGGTTGGCTCTTCATTCAAATCGCAGTTTTTGAGTCCATAACCAGTGTTCCCGAGAGTCTATGGTTCCATTTCATGTTTATTAATTCTAATTCCTTTTTCTCTATTTCAACTAAAGAATAAATTCTAAGTACTATATGAACTAACACATACTGCATCTATCTTTAGAATGAAGTTAATAACTATGTCCCCACTATCAGTGCTGGGCAAATATTACCTATTAGAAAAATCAGAAAACATCATTGTAGGGCAAATATGATATTGTCTTCTGGGAGATTTACATTGCTGTGGTGGGTTTTTCTAACTTCTAATGATTAAGATGCATTCGAAAAATGTACTAATTCTTTTAATCCTTGGTTTTATCATTAGGAAATCATCTTTTTCCTATTCTAAATGCAGATGATGTTTGGAAGGAAGTCATTTTCATTTTCTTGTCTCTATAAAACAGAATAAAATGAGGTTTTAGTTTACTGCAGCATTGTTCTTAAATGTTTCTATAGTTTTACCTTCATTATATATTGTCTCTCACAAGATATAATATATTCCTACAAATAGATTTATAACACCTTTAAGTATCTTCTTAAAATTTCTATCTTTATGTTATCTTTTAAAATTCTGAATATTTTTATTTCTTTTCTACTGATAATAGCATTTCTTACTATATAATAGCTTTTAGACTATAAAGGTAAAACCACTGTCTTCTTTCTACTTGTAGATCTAATTTGTTCATTGTGACCACGAGTTATACTCAACAAGTGACCTTAGAATTACTTAATAGTTATTCATGTTATTATTATTAAAAATCATTGTATATTGTCAGCTTCAATATCACCCTCAGATTATTCTAATCTGATCTATTGTCTTTAGACACAGATCCTCAGTAAAAGTATAGGCACCCAGCATAGGAATAACAGGGAAAGGAAGAGTCTATTCACAGAGAAATACAATGTAAGAGAATTTGGCATTATAGCACCAGGTGATATAACGCTATTGTGTTGTATTCCATACTCACAAAAAAATCAATGACTCCTCAAGTGCATTTACAAAAGAGAAAACAGGATGAAAAAAAGAAAGGGGAAGGATAGAAATAATCAGTCCTATTCTCCCGGAAGGCAGGAGTCCTGCTAAGCAGACTCCTTAGGGAGATAGAACACAACTTTCTGCCTGACCAGTACTAAAGCTGCTGCAGACCAGAAACCTGCAGCTTTCTTAGGCATTGCCACTTTCGTGGTTGGAAAGATTTAGGGGATTTAAGCCCACACCAGGAATACTATATAATATAAGCACCACTTTTATATAGCAGTGGCACATAGGAATCTCTTCCACATGGCCATGAGCTTTCCCCCAGATTGCTGCATCCCTGTGCCAAATGTTATTCAACTATACCACAATGCGCGTGCACGGACACGTGTGCGTGTGTGTATGTGTGTGTTATGATGGTTCCAGTTGAATTAGGAATGAAATCCATGATAGCAAGTTAAAAGGGCAGCCTGTCTACAGAAGTGGCCCACAGGCTCCATCTTTTAATTGGGTTCAGAAATTGCATTACTCTAGCACAGCTTGGCCCAAAGTACACAAACTGGTTTATCTAATTTCTTTTCCTGAAAATAATCAATCTGGCAATTAAATCTGAAGCTACATGTCTAAATCTTATAAAGGCTTGTAATTTGATTTTTACTTGACTATGCATTTTAGGTAATTATTTAAATATGAATTTATTATTTACACAAATGCACCTGAATGACAATTACATGGAGCAGTAATGCATTGTTATGTTATATGTGAGATACTTCTTATCTTTTTCAAATAAAATGATTTTACTTCAGGTAGGCAGGGTAGATTAATTATCAGTGTCTTGCTTTAGGGTTCTGATAAACAAAAACTTGAAAGTTTTGTTTTGTTTTTGCTTATCTATCCTTTCAAAATTTGCTTTTTAGCTTTTGGCATGTTCTAAGGTTAAAATCATGCATTTTTACTTCCCATGGCTGGTAGCTACTCTGACAAGTGTGCAGAACTCACACTAGCCATTTAGGAGGTCCGCAGCTGATGTGCAGAATTAACAGTGGTCAGTTAAAGTTTTGACTCAACCTGAGATTATTGAAAAGATTTAAATATAAGTAAGCTTACCTTATTGTTGATTCTTTATCTTTACAGTGGATATCAAAAATGAAAGAAAATTATACCCAGTCTAGGAAAATGTAAACCATATGTTAATAACTTACCCATTTTTTAGTCACTGAATCTCAAGCTTCCAATACCCTTTTTCTTCCTTCCCATAAAGCGCACTCTTGAGTGTGCTCGAAGACTGGCTGGCTTCCTGCTTTGACTCTTAGCAGCTGCTATAGGAGTTGTCTCAGGACTTAGAATCTGTCTTTTGGTGCATATCTTAGCCACTGGCCATCTTTCAGTACTTAGCTGTTTATGTGTAAACCCCCTGAGTTTGAAAGTACACTGGCACTTTTATGAAGGGATAACTGACCTTCTAGCTCACAGGACTCACTCCTTGTAGCTGGTTTTTGAAGCTGCCCAAATGATACTGCAAGCAAATCTACTCTCAAACATTTAAGCCACGGAGTTATATTTGAATTTTATTACTTTGAAATTGAAATTAAATGTCCTTTAAATCATATGAAAATTTAGATAATTTGAAATATTTCTTTTGAGCAAAATTACCTTGATTAAAACTCAATGGCATATGTATAAAACTCTAGTATTTTTCTAATATTTTATAGCAATTTTCTTTTTGTTATAAAATTAAAAGTAAAAACATTTTAGAAAGTAATTGATAGTACATTTTTGGATTCTCAAAAACAACCAATTTCACATATTTTAGAAATGTACACCTTGAATAAGGGAGGAAATGTAAAAGACAAAGAGAACAAGAATATTTAAGGTGAATACTGATAAACCTGTCCCACATTTTTTCAGCATATACTTAGTTAATATGGGTGAGAAATTCATGATGAATGACTATTTTAAATTTGTAACCTCATTAACATTGTCTTTCATAATTTTGCAAAATATTATTTGCTACCAGAGACAGATAAGACTGGTTATCATTTCTTTGTGTTCTTATAAATAGTCATTCATTACAAAGTTTTTTTATTTAAATTGTCTTTCTATACATTAACCTGCATAATTATATAATGTATAGAGATAAATATCTACTTTTAGCTGGGCATAGTGGTGCATGCCTGTAATCCCAGCATTCAGGATGCTAAGGCATGAGGATTGTTGTGAGTCCAAGGCCAGCCTGGACTATATAGTGAGACCCAGTCTCAAACAAATAAAAACTTTTTAAAAAATTTAAAAATCTACCTTTAAGGAAACACTTTGAAATATTTATTGTTTCTGAATTTATTTTCATATGGCCTGACAAGGTTTCTTTTTTAGGATGAAGAGAGATGGGTAACATCAGCCTGAGAGTGCAAACCTCATACGCTTTGTAATTTTTTAAACAAACTCAATGGGATGTATCTGTATTTGCTATTTTTAATAGAGCTGTTTTTTTCTTGCTATTCTTTCTTTTCCAATAAGTGAAAGTTTTACAATCCATTGGTGGGACAGAGAGGCAAAACCAGATCTCTGAAGACCCCTACCATCACCCTTATCATTATTCCTGCTCCAATGACAAGACAGAGCATGCTGTCACCGTCCTCCAGCTAATACCCTTATTACATGTGTCATTAGAGGATGTTTGCCATATCTGCTTTAACACCACAGACATTTTAAGTAGGTTATTCCATCACTTTGCCATTTTGATTATGACAACAAAATGACACCATATTGAAATGGATTTTGGAAAGAAAGGCTAACTGTCCAAAGAGGTCCATGCTCACTCTAATTAAAATTGGCTTAGGTGGCGCAACCTTCATAATTCTGAGTACGACTATGAAGGATATGCATGTTGAAAACCTTCTTTGCTCATTAGTGCTATTTCTGTCAGACACTACTACCTGCTCTTTTCTTAATGAATGCTAAGCCATCTCTTTAGAAGGTTGTGCTGCTTCCCTGAACTGAAGGAACTGTCTTATTTCCTCCCAAGTTCGTCAGGAGTAAAATCAGGGAGTCACCTCTTTGACATTTCCCAACCTCTGTACTTATTTATCTCTTTGAGACCCTGTGCTCCAGAGATATCACTGTCTTAATTAAGAAGAAGGATGTGACCATGGTAAATTGACTGATTTCATTGATTAAGGACTAGCTGTACAAGTAACATTGATTTTAACAGTGGGTCTACATAAATGTAATTGTTCGAACATGGGGCTGCATAATTATGGTGATGTACGAGAGTAGTTGGTTTGTCCTTTTCAACCTTCACTAACATTCTTTTGCATGATAATGTGCCTTGTGCAATTAGCAGAAATCTTAAATGTTACAAAATGTCTTTTGTGAAGACATGAAGTAATAGTTGTATTCTAATTTAATTCAACAACATCAGACAATTTTCCATTTTCTTTCTTCTTGTTTTTCTTCTTTTTGTATCTATGACATCATGTTCATGGTAACACGAATGTGGGTTTTGACCTTCTAACACCAACATTCAGTACATATAAATGTACACAAATAATCCATTATTTATTTCAAAGTAAATATACTGTATATGTGCAGAAAATAATATTTTGCTACTAAATCAATTTTTAAAATAGGGTTCTGATAAAAGGGTTTAAATCTGACATATATGAAAAATATGTCAAGGTCATTAAGTTTATAGAAAGCAGACTGTTGTTAAGTGCTTCATTTAAACTTCTCCTAAATAGAGCAAACATATATAAATCACAATACAAACAATACAATAATTGTAATATGTACTGTAACTACATTGAAATGAGACAAAACAAAGCTTTACAAGGTCAATATAAAGGGTTTATGTAATAGTAACTGAGTTTCCAAGTAGATGATGTTAGACTACAGGCATTCAAAGGCTTTGATGGTTAGTAAACTAGAGAAAGGAAAATTTCTTATCTTTCATAAATGCATTAGAATAAAAATGAGCAGGAGTCACAAATTTACCTAGAAAAAAAATCATGGTTATTGAATCAGGAGCATTGGATTTTTGTCATAAACCTGCTACTAATTAGTCCTGTGACCTTTAGGTTCTGTGTACCATACATAATAAAAAGTAACATAAAAAATGCAAGAACTCGTTCTTCACACCACTCTATTCATTTATCCACTAGTAGATCAGCTAAGAAAATAATTCTATAAATTTCTGGGAAAGATACTAGTTCTCCAAGTTGAATGTGCTACTGCATTTGTCTGCTTATGCTCTGCTTGGTTTTTGCATGTTCAGTATTTACAGCCTGAACTAGAAGAGAAGGTTAATGACTAAATTGGTAGCAGTATGATCATTCCCATATGCTATTAGCATTCAAAGCCTTTCTGTATAATCACATGGTGACATTTATACAAATTGAGCTCTGTTCCATTACCTTACATATGGAACATACACTGTGTACATATATTGCAGACAATATTTTTGAAATATTGTCCAATGAGTATTCCCTTATCAATAAGACAATTTCCCTTCCCTGCATCTCCTTCATTGAAGCTAAGTTTACAAGTTTTCTTCTCCATCATCTCCCACTTCAAAAGCAAAAGGACATACTCCCACCAAATCCCACCCAATAATCTCATTTAGAAAGTAGATCATGTATCACTTCATGAAGTATAGGAAGACTGTGGGAGAAGGAGGTATTTAAAACAAACTAGCTAGCATGAATATTCTCACTTCCCTTGACTAGGCAAAATTTCCTGTAAGTGATGATAAAACCTGAAAGGAGAGCAGACTGAGGATCTGTATGTGGAATTCTAAGGGAAAATTTATGTGTGGGGTGGCTCTCTGCTAATTTCAAGATAGCTGCTCCAGAGTGAAAAGTAACAGCACAGCAGCTTACAGACAACCACTGCTCCCACCTTTCTTTGGCTCCCATTGGGGCTGGAAAAGAATCTCATGCTATGTGCATAAGAGAAAAAGTCTCCGGATCACCTTGGCTAACTAAGCTTACCCTGCCTCCTGCTCATAGTTCTCAGAACAACTGTAGAATGTCCTGAAATAAGAAGGAACATATGGACTAGCCAGGCTTTGTCCTTATCCCAAATAGAATGGTGTTGTGCAACTTTTAAATTTAAAGAGCCAAGTTGCAACTGGGATATAAAACCCAGGGTAGAATGCTTTCGGAGTCCCTCAGCTGCAGGAACAAGTGGGCTTGTGCAGAGGAGAGTCCATTTACTCGAAGTTCTTGCCAGATCTAGCAACCTTTGCAACATTTAAGAGCCATGGGTGGAAATAAAAAGTAACTGATTTGAAAGGTAGCATTCTGAACATGGGGCCAGTCTAGCAAGGGGCAAAGGCCAGTATGGCCAGCCCTAAATACAGCCTGGGAGAAGAAGGTTGTAGAAACTCAAAAAGTCTGCAGCTCCTGTAAAGGCCAGTGAGAGATTAATAAAGGAAGGAAATCCCATTCCACTGTGATTCATCAAAAAAAGCATTGGCTTTTTATATATCACCTACAACTCAGAAGATAGCAGTGCAATGGTGCCAGGGATGAGAAAGGCTGACTCTTTCCCCAGAGAAACAAATGGCTAGACAACAGCATAGAGACAATATACAGGGCACTGAGTCACTTCTATAAACCATGATAATACTGGAAGCCTGAAATATCTAGACTCTTTCTTGGAGGCATACACCTAAAAGGGACAATTCCATCTTGAAGAAAAAGATGAACAGAGAAACAAAATTTAGAGATGTATTTCGGTCCCTAAACTGAATCAGATGAGATAAATTGTATAACAAATAAAACTAAATACCATCTGCTTTAATGTGAGTGCCTACTCAATGTAACTGTGCCCACTAAATATATTTTATTTTATTAGTAAGAATGGTCTTTTCCGTTTGGTCATAGCATTATCTTTTAATTGTGTTTATTTCAAATTGTGATGAGTCAGGAGAACTTTCCATTTGGTTGAGGCGTTGAATGGAGAGAAACATGCTATTTTCAAAGACCTTCTGCAAGTACTATGTTTCAAGTACAGTGGTGAGCATGAGAAATGTGGGGCCATACTCAATTTTTACTATTTTCATTCAATAATTAAAATGTATACACCTTAATCCAGTGTTAATAATGAGGTGATACATTCCAAGATACACTGGGGACATGTTTATGTCTTTAATGCACACATGTATGCTCATGCCCAGTAAAGAGACAATTCAATTACAGGGAAAAACTCACAAAACATGTTTGAAAACATTTTTCTTTTATACTTTAGGGATATCTGCTCACTTTTATTGGCATCAGAAAAGGAAATCACTGCAAAACTTTACCGCAAACTGTGAATAGTTTTGCTTGTCAGGCAGAAAAGGAGCACAGCATAGGCAAGAGGAATAAGGCTTGGAATATCCGAAGAAGTTTGGAAACCTGTAAGTCATTTGGAGAGATTTCAGCATTGATGTAAAACGGCAGTGGTGAGAGAGGAAGGGGCTGAGTTGTCTGAACAAAATTATCAGTGAACTGAGCTTTAATAGAAGGATTTCATACTTCATCCCAAAGAGAGTAGGAAGTCACTGAAGGTTTTGAAAGAGTGTGGCATAACCCAAAGTGAATTTTTAAAACTCCTGCCATCGATGTATAATTTAATTTAGAGACAAAGGAACATGAAACAAAAATTCCAGTCCAGTGGCCTCTGCAAATATCCCAAAGAGAAAGAGTGTGTGAAATAAAGCAGTGACAGGTGAAAGGTAAATTCAGTAGAACCTTGGATTGTGAGTAACTTGTTCTGTGAGTGTTCTGCAAGACAAGCAAACATCTTTAATAAATTTATGTCACATGTTCACAACTGAGCCAGTGGTCCTCCCTCCCTCTTCTCTCTGTCTCTGTCTCTCTTTCTCTCTATCTCTATGTGATTGTGGGTGATTGCCTCCCAAATGCAAGAGGATATGGAGGAGATCTCGTCTGCACAGAAGGAGGAGAAAAAGGTGGAGGAATCCCTCACTTCAAATGAGATTACAAACAAGTGTAAAATGTGCGAGACAGTGCAAAATTTTGTAGAAAACCACCACCTGAATAAGGCTGTAGCAGTGCGAGTGATCAATCTGTTTAATAACGATGCAAAGTCACATTTCCACGAAATCCTCAAAAAGAAGCAAAAGCAAGTGTCATTGGATAGGCTCCTTGTAAAAGTTGCATGAAAAGAAAAAGGTTCCACTGAGCCAATAAATAGCAGTGAATCCATTAGTGACAGTGAGAGTTGTCCTACACAATAACTCTCACACCAACCAAGAAGGTTTTCAAAGGCAAGTGCAGGTTAATTAATTTTTCTTTACAGTTTGCATTTTCTTTATTATTTTGTATTATATTACAGTATTGTAATCACTTTTATATGAATATTTTGGGTTGTGGAACAAATCATCTGAGTTTCCATTGTTTATTATGGGGAAATTTGCTTTGATATACCAGTGTTTTGGATTACAAGCAAGTTTCCAGAATGGATTATGCTTGTATACCACGGTTTTACTGTATTTGATAAGAAAGATAAGAGAAATTATCATCAAATGAGAACTCAACTTGTTTTTTCTACCAAAACTCTGCAGGGAGGGAGTCAGTAGTTACCACATGAAGAAATGCAGAATCAGATCTGGGCCCTAATTCTGCTGATGCTCTCTGGATTATTCTTGGGATCTCCTGAGACTGGGAGTTTATGAATTTTTGATAGTCTTGGCTGTCAGTAGAGCAATAGATCATAGCTAATAGGGTCAAATAAAATCTTTAATTTCTCTATAAATAAAATGTGTGTGAAGTCATGGTTAAGAAGCTTAGTTTTGTTTTCATAATTTTATGTATGATAAAAAGTTTCAACACATATTTCATCACCTTGAAACATATATAATATATAAATGCTAAATTTATAAAGAACTATTTTTAGCTATTTTGCAGATTAGTAATTTTATAGATCATTACATGTAAATAATTAGTTAAGGTCAATAATTTCTTCATGGGTTTTGCTTAGTAAATATAACATGTTAATGCCTTTGTTGCAAGTGGTGTTAGAATATTCTGGTTTTTAATCGGTAATAATTGGCAACATTTGTTAATAACTTCCCATGTGTGCAGGTGAACACTAAATTCTCCAGATGGGTTTTCTCTTTATTTTTTACTTGCACAATGAGACAGGTGCTACTCATGAACATGCACTGAAGTCGCATAACTCATGAGTGGTAATAAGCACAATTCAGATTCAGATAATTAGACTCTAAGTTCTTCAATGAGAGTGAATTAATTTTGCCCTCAGTTCCTGGGATATAGTAGTTACTTCACAAATATTTGTACGTCTGTAAGTAAATGTCAAACTTATACTGATAGAAGAATTAATTACATAAGTATATACCCTGAAAGCTATGGGTAGATGTTGGACAACATAATCAGGGAATTAGCATGGATAGCTTTGCTTTTTAAGAGGCAAATTCTGATTCCAAAAAATAAATGTATATAATGAGGCAAGATTGAAGGTAGCAAATCTAGTAATAATGCAGTTTCAAATAAAACAACTATTAGAAGGAATGGTGAAAAATGGATCTGATACACCCCATGGAAGAAGAATTAGCAGAACTTACTGAGTGGTAGGATATTATGAATTGGGAAGAGAAATGAATCAGTTTTTTACACAGCATTATGCAAAGGTATCTAAAATTCACAGTTGCTTTCCTTTAGTGACTTTTATAAAGATGTGGCTCATAATTTTTATGATACATAAAATTTGTTACAATAATTTCAAAATCTATATATGAAAGGGAAACAGTGACATATACAAGAGCTACAAAATGAGACAAAGAGTAAAGGATGCTATTGGAAAAGAAGGCTTAAACTTTAGGTTTCAGACACTTGAATACTAAAATGTCCTGCTGTTTCACTTTTATGATCTATTTGATATCAGCTTATATCTGTGTTCTTTTCAAGGCAAGTAAGTATTACCTTGGAGTCTACTATGTTTTTTCAGCCATTTAAAAAGTGAACAATAGCTGACAGATGCTATACTAAACTCTTTATCTATTTAATCACTTTTCCTTTACTGTGAAATAGAGAATATATGTCCCCAATCATCAATATATTCATATGAGCAGAAAATGTCAAGCAAACTCAAACTTGCCATGAATTTAGAGAGTCAAATGAAACATTATGGGTTAGTGTCAAAAAAGACAGACTTTGAAAGCAAATCAAAGTCTGGGTTAAATTTAGGTAGATCTGTGGCTCTCCTATTACTCTATACCAGGCCTTTTCCTAGTCACTGCAAGAGATGACAAATCCATGGAAAGCTATCTGCTCTTATGATGCATAGTCTTTTGAGCAATGTTTTAAAGTTTGACTTGTGAGAAAACTGGAAGAGAGAGTCTCAAACAAGAGAATGTTATCTATAAAAAGATCTCAGTGAAACGAAGAGGAAAGCTGGTAGTGGATAATAGTAGGAGAAGTGAATAAGTAAAATGAGAAATTGTTATTGTGAACTGTTGGGGAGCACATTAGATCCTTGGGAAAACTCTTTGTATAACCCACCTAAAATGGGATTGCTTGTTCGTCCTTTGAAAATGTCTTGGCATAGCAAAGACACACTGACTCAACTTCAAAAGTGTCCAAGAATAATATAAAGCTTAACTGTAGTGTTTCTGGAAGGAACAGACAGAACTTCACAGTGTGTCACACTTTTTTTATATCCCTCTCTTCATACACTCTGCTGTTACCACCATCCCAGAGGGTGGTTAGCTAATTCACTCCAGAATAAGGTAGCTATTATCCTTGCTCTGGTAAAAACACCTTGACCCTCCGTGGGGACCTTCTTAATCTTGTTTTTAAACTTTCTCCATTCCCCAACCCACTCCTCCCCAAGAATACACAGCCCTATAAAATTCTGGTGAATAAAAATATCCATCTACTACATTACCTTCTGAGAAGAGCAAAATTATTGCTCAACTTTTAAACTAAGAATGAAGGAAAACATTTTAAGAAATTAAAATGCATTCACAAATGCATTCGTAGATGTATTGTGATTTTCATGGTTCTTTTTTTAATGTTTACTTTTGATAAAAACACATTTCTTCCAGTCCTGCTTCTTTTTTGGCCTTCCGGGCTGGGCATTTGCCTTTTCTGCTGCCTTTGAGAATTATGTTACCTGTATGAAGCGGGAACACCCTACCAACATTTTCTCTAAAAGACACTGTGATTTTTCATGATGTTAACGCTATTTCAGTTCTTTGGTTCAGTTGGCCTCATGGTGTCCTTCACAAAGCACTGAGAACAAATGTGACAAAATGACCTCTGGAGCAACTCAGCACTCACTACTACATTTGCCACCCCAGGATGAAGCAAGAGCTACTGAGCACCCAGACATTTGAGATGGATGTTTTTGCTCACCTTTGTGAGTGGGAAGTAAATTAGAAGGTGGAATTTCCACCCAAAGCCATGAACAGTTCTTGTGTGAAGATCGTGATTGCCTTTATATACTAGAACTCTATCTGTTCAACATCGGTTTCAATACAGGAAGTCTTGGTTGTATCAAGTCTAATTAGTGAGTCCTGAAAATAACAGGCAGCACCTTCTTTAAATATTTGGAAGAGTAAAAGAATGCTATAATTTTTATACCAGATATCACACAGCAAAAAGTGTTACTGAAGACTTCTTATAGGATTACAATTAATGAACATTGAAGAACTGAGGGAAATAGGAAATCACCATCAGAACACTATGGCAATAATTGCTGCAGGCAACATCCACTGGTGAATAGTAACATTGGTGAGAACAAGTTGAGAGAGAGACAGGGTGTTTGTTAGACCTCCAAGTATCTCCTCCAAAATGCTTATTTATTACTCTGGTGATTTTAACTTAGATCCTATTTTTTTTTCAAGAGGTGAAGCTTAGTTCCTCTTCCTTTGAATGTGCGCTGGACATAGATGTTACATAATGACTAAAATATACAAAGAGGAAAAGAGTTACTTTACAGTGAAGAAGCCCAGGAGGCATCACTTTACCAAGTGATCATGATAATTTTAGCACTCATGATGCATGCACCATCAGCATCCCCAAGGGGATATGATTAAAAAGGAAATAACATCTTTCTGGTACTCTTCTTCCAAACCCATTATCTTATTTAAATCATGAGAAAACATAAAAGGAAACCTCATATTGAGAGTGTCTACAAAATGTCTCACCATTACTTTTTGAAAACTTAAAGGATGTGAAAAACAACGTCCTCCATTAAGGTCTCTCAGATCGTAGAAGACGAAGGAGACACAGCAGTTGGATACAACACGGGATCTTAGATCAGATACTGACAGTACTGAAAAACATGGGAAATCTGAACAGCATCAGCATTTCAATTATAATATTGCAACAATGTTAATTTCTTCAATTCTATATTTTAGGGAATTATAATTACTATGATAATGCAAGCTACTTATCACTAGGTGACCCAGGGTGGTGGGTCTATGGGAACTGTTTGGACTACACTTGAAACTTTTCTAAAATTCCAAAAAGATTCCAAAATAAATGTAGAAAGCAATATTTTGGTAAATGTATGTGTGAAATTTCTGTCCTCCTCAAAAAACAATTAAAAGCTCCAAAGTCCCTGTCCCTATCTAAAATGTCACAATTACACCTATAAAAATCCCTCTTTTTTTTTCCTTCATGCATTTTTTCTTATCCCAAGACTATTTTCAACCTTTTCTGCCTAGTGTCTTCTGTCAGAATGTATCTATTAAAAACAGCAACAGACACAAAACACAGTATACTTACCAAGTGACTTTCCCTGGGTCACCAAGGCTATTCAAATCCTGAGTCTTGAATTAATTTGTCCCCAAGTACTAATCAGTTAGGCTTTTTTTTATGTTGAGAGCGAAAGCAGGATGACAGTAAGATTAGAATTATGCTCTCCTGTGACTTTCCATCTCTGAGAGCTTCCTGAAGGATTCTGGATCCTTTAAAGATGATAGAAGAAACCGCAATGAACTTGAAGTCAAAAATCTCTGCGTCATAATTTTTACTTCTTTGTGTTTTGTTCAATAACCTTCAAATAAGTATTTAATCTCTTTAGACTGAGATACTTTAACGACAAAATTGTAATAACTGCCACCCAGAGCAGTTGCTATAACCATGTCTTTGAACATCTGTCCACTTTTCAACTCTACCTGCATTCACCCCATCAAATCACTGATCATGTTCTTTATGGACCACTGTAAAACCTCTGCCCCAACTTACCTACATGCACACTGTCCCTTTTCCAACCCACTCCTCATCCAGAGATTTACACTATCTTGCCAGAATATAAATTCTGATTGAAACATTCCAGGGCTTTCTGTGGCATGTGAAATAAATAGAAAACTCCTTAAATGTCCTGAAGTTTCTACAGACACGCTTTTCTGTACTTCTCCAAGCCCACCCCAACCATGGTTCATACTCCTTCCTGCTGTCTTAACTCCAGCCACAGCATTCTCCTTTCAGTGTTTGATATTTATCATGAATACTGTGTCCAACCTCAGAGTCTCTCAACATTACTGCCTCTATCTGAAGTGCTCGAGACTTCCTCTAATTAACTCCAATTTTCATGTCTCCTTCTAGATTTCAGCCTGAGTCTTTTCCTCTGGGAAGACCTTGTAGTTTAAGAGCAAATGTTTATACTGTATGGTGAATCTACTCTTTAATATGAAATTTGGTAGCATTTGTACATGCATTCGTGAACATTTGATAAATGCCTATAACTATTCCGGATGATGTTACACAACTAAGCTTTCTAAGAATAAGGTGATTTATATATTTTGGCTTAATACAATGTGTACTAATGGGCCTGGTACAAGTCAATTCTTAAAAATATTTGTTGAATATTTTGCCATGATTGGAATATTAAACAAATGTGCATATTATCACTACTTTTTATGTGGTACCTTTGACTGAAATAACCTTTAATTTTTAAATTTAAGAATAACTGAATTCTAGAATGGAAATTCTACTACTGTTGGAAGGTGGTTATTATGTCCTGGGAAGTTTAATAGAAAGGATAAAAAATAAATGAGAGTCAATTATCATTACTCTTTGTGGTTATACTCTACAAAGCCATCCCAAAGACCAACTTCACGTATATTGAACCATTTCTCCTACGAAAAATACGGGTTTAAGTTCCTGAGAGCCTCTGGTCACTTTTCTAATCAATATATAGCCTCATTTTATGTATGTTTTTCCTTCAAGAAACTTTATTTCATGTATGTTGTTGATTTATTAACATTGAATTCATGTGCACAACACTATAACTTATGCCTCAATAAAGTTTATGTAATACAGGTATTGTTCTGTAAAGCATACCATAACCTCACACTTCTTGTACATGGCAACAGTATAAAACAGTTAATGGACAACAGTTTGGTGGACACTTTTAAACTGAAATGGCACTTGTTTGCAGTGTGATAATTACAAGATGAGTGTTACCTTGCTTGGCCTCAGCTAGGAACATGCACATCAGATAACTAATATTTCTCAGTGGTCTCTGCACTTTTCACGAGTGATTACTCTGTGTATTGGAGGTACAAATTATAGCAAGTAGATGAATTCAGAAAAATGGAATTGTGGATAATGAAGATTACTTGTATATCTGTTGCTTCTGGTTGATCTAGGGCAGCCTGTCTTGTGATTCCTTCTAGAGAGTTGAGTTGCCAGGTAGGCTGAGAATGCTTAAGAACTTTCATCTATATCAGAGACAATCCACTGCATTTACTCTTAAAATACATCTGCTTTCTGAAATATGATTATCACTTTTGACTTTCTATCATGTCAAAGAATCCAAAAATTGTTCTTAAAAGCAAAATACGTTAATTATGTTATTATATTACTACATCTTCATAGGGTGCACAATATTGCCTTCAGTACATTGTGTATAGTTCTTTAATATTTTGTATTGTCTTTAGTTGGTTTCCAATGAGTAGATGTTAAACATTTGACATCCCCCACTATGAACATCAGTCATGATTTTCGACTTCACCGGAGAGATCTAGCAGATTTGTACAGTACAATTCTGAATGTGTCTGGATGGGTTCTGAGTGTGTTACCTTGGGGGTTATATCTGGTTCCTAGCTCTTTCCTCTCAGGCTGCTCTTTCCAACCTGCTGTGCTTCCTTCTCAACTGCTATGAAGTGAGAGATCTGCTACACAATCCCCTTCCACCGTGTTTCTGCCTTGGAGCCAGCTTGTCATGGACTGATCTCCTGAAACCATGAGCCACAGTAAATCTCTCTTTTAAATTGCAAGTGTCAGGTAGGTTGTCCTAGCAATGAAAAAATGACTAACACAACCACATACACTTGCTACTGCTAACAGTGGTCTTGTTAGGGGTGTACAAATGTTGGCCACAATAAAGTGCATCTATGACCCATTGTCAGAGTTTGGGAGGAGATGATACAAAAAAGTTTCATTTTAAAGGTGAAGCCATGAAGATACAAAATAACAAAACCCACTTTATAATTTTATATGCATATATGAGGTTTATGTGTAATATGTATCTGTATATAGGTATATGCTTACTATGTAAGTAATGTATGTATTGTGCAACTTAAATACTAATCCACTTAATGCCATCTTTTCATACTACATTTTATAGCTTATAATAGAATAACCATTTGTAAGACCAGAGGCAATCACAAAATTTCTTCATACAGTTAGAATTATGCAAATTCAACTGTTTTCTCAAAAGTCCATTGTGAAAAGAGATTTCTGTATCAAAAGTGGAGATAAGACAGCAAAAATATTTGGCAGTTAAAACACAGTTGTATTAAGAAATGCAATTTTGCATCAAAATTGTGAAAATATAAAAAAGTTCACAAAACATCAATAATCATTATGAGAGTGTATTTGATTTAAGGCATGCTTACATAACACCTGAAATAAGAAAGGATAACGTGTAATGCTGTATATTTGTTATTACAGGGTAATAGTATCAGATCATAAATACCTGACCAATAGACTGCGATGTTTAAAGAATTTGATGTCTTCCAGTGTGTACCTGTTGTATTGCATTGATAACTGAGAACCTTATAAAATGGACAGTGTTTTGCATTTCCACAGAGAGGAGTGTGGACATTTAAGCATCCCATCCAAGAAGAGATCATGTGCTCAGTACTTTTTCACTGTGAGGCCTTATTCTATCTGCACCACCTTTTCATGACTCTACAATTTCTCTGGATCTCTATAACAATGGTAAGGAATTGATTTTACCATGACTTCTTATACTGGTAATCTTCTGTTCACGTAATTCACAGTTTATTTCACCTTCTTGGGGCAAGAGTGAAGTTGAGAGAACAGGTGAAATTATTTTGCATTTGTTTGTTGTTCTTGGAACTTCTGAGAATGATCTGAGTCTCATTATATTTTTACTTTCCGTCTCACTCTGTCTAAAGCTAGCTATGTATGTAAATATAGATATATGTATAGAAATGCTTACTATTGAATGCATACATTTTTTCATTTTATACTCCATTGTATGTAAAACAAAGACAAAATGAGGAATTTCTTACGGTAGTATCTGCTAGAATCTTTTTCCTTATGGATTTAACGCTATTTGAGGGGAATGCTAAGTACAACGCTGAGCTAACTGCATGTGCTGAGTAAATGTTAATGAGGTGAATAACAGTTTAAAGACAACTCCTAGAATCTGTAACTACGAATCTCCTCTGGCAGAGCAGACCCAGCAAGGTGACTTTTCACACACTTGAATCGACCTGTCTCATCTGATGCTAAAGAATCGCCATCTATCTGCAGATGTCTAAATGAGAAGCTGAGTTCGCAAGTCAAGACACTACATTTATATTGACTTTTTGGTGTTCGTGTGTAGCTATGTTTATTTGCCTGTGTTGTGCATTGTACCATATGGAGACACACCAAAAAGATTTCACTTTCTGTCATGCAGATTATAACTGAAACCGAGATGTAAAGATAACCCAACACACGAGCATACTTTCACGTGAGGAAAATAATGGCACAAAATGCACAAATCTGGAAAATCATAGAAGTCAAGCTCAGTGAAGTATATAAGTCAAAGACATGATGAAAATTACTTCTATAGCAGAGTATATTTGTTAGAAAGTTGTAAAACATAGAGTTGCAAAGTGGTGAGGCAACCAAAGTAAATTTCAGAATTTTACACTTTAGCTATTTATGCAAAAAATCAACATGTAATATTTAGATATGCTTGTGTCTGGTAAAATGCCTATTGATTAAAGGTATTTCAGATCTCTAGCTGCAAATCAAATGTGATGAACGTAAGCAGTAATGATCATGAAGATTGAATAGATAGGATCTCATCTGCTTACATAGGCAGAATTTATTTTCCTAAATTGAATTAGTTTCTTTTATTGTGGAAATGTTAGTTTATTTTTCATAAAATGAATATAATTCTAATACTTTCTTTAAATTCCTGCTCAGTTATTCTTATGGGTTACTACAATCATGCAGAAACATTAAAACAATGCAACATAAAAATGCATTTCAATAGGGCAGAAAAAAACAAAGAAGCATGTGTTTGGAGAGGTTTGATATGTGGTATTTGTGGAAATATTTCAGAAAGATGCCCAGCTTCTCAACTCTGTGTAGGTATGACACGAGTTGGAGTTAGCTCTTCCCAAATAAGTCCTTGCTTTTCTTGAAGATGTCAGTGTAATGACTTCCTTTTTCTAAATCACTTCGTATAAAAATGTAATAATTACCTCTTATTCCACTGACATCTTTTTCATCATTCCCATTGCGAAGTCACTTAATGTTTGGAATCAAAGTACCAACTGCTATCTAAATCTTGAGTGAGGTCTTCCAGTCGCTAACTAGAAGTTTAAAGTATTTGTTGACTTTCCCCTGTTATCAACTTGTTTTTGTTATTATTTAAAGTAGAAAAGCCTTTGGTAGTTTTGATAGGTGATTTGCAGTAATATAGGGGACTGGAAATTATTACAGTGCTGTCTGTAGTAAATACAATCTCGCTGGGCAGATCTATCTATTAACATCCTTGCAACAAATGCTTTACAATAACATACTTCTGTATCTGACCCCTCAAAATAATTATGAGTTTCCTGAGGACTTTATTACTCATTCCCATCCACCACTTGTGCATACATAGAAGATGCAAAAAAGATCTGAATGGACGAAAGTGATTAATGAAGTCTATATTTAAATTTAATATGGATTCATTAAAATGAAAACTATCTGTCTATATTTTTCATTTATTTTAAGATCAGAAAATCAACAATAAATCTTACAATTCCTTTTTCTATTCAATTAACATCAGTGTCCTCTTAAAGGCTCTTATTTTTAACATTTTTGTGTAATTTAGAAATTTGTTATTCAACTATGAAAGCTTCAGAGTACATTATTATTGAAAAAGCTATCAAATATTTACTGCATATATAAATATGAAATTTGAATCTTCTTTATTCGTATGCTAACTTGCAAAATCACCAAACTATCAAAAAAGAAAGCTTAAAAATCTAAATTTAGATGCATGGATTTATGTAATGAATGCAGAATATTCATTAGAAATAAGGAAGTGTAAGATAAAATCACAATTGCTCATATTTTATTTCAAGCTGCATAACTGTCTGATTAGTGATACTTGTCTCTCATTATTCTAAAACATATAGCAGTGAGATTTGATTATAATAATACCTTAAGTAAAGAACATTTCAAAACCATGTTAAAATTAATAATCTATTAAATTTTTCCAAAAAACTTTGAATTTTTGCTCATAATTCACTACATACTACACATGTAGATCTAAGAACATGCAAAATTGTTAAGCTGTAGCAAAAAAAAATTTAATTTTTTATGGCCTCTAAAGCAATATTATGTAGATCAGAAAGAGTTTAGAAAATATAATTTTTAAAGTTTTCTCACTCCAAAGCTAATACCTGTCTGAATTTTAAAAAAAGACAGTATTTAGCTTAATACAATAATGACCTTTTTCTAATAATTTGCAATATGTATTATTCCTTTAGGGGAATATTGGGATGTATCCTGGTAAGATGAGCTTTCCTATGTAAATGTTACCCTTTTAAGGTCAAAAGCTGTACTCAGTTAATGATGGCTAATGAAAAATGGCCAGGTGTTTAATACAAACAACATTGAAATCTCAAAGCTTTGAGATAATTCTCTAATATTTTAAGCAGTCATAGTTATTTTAATATATATATATGTATTTATAGCTATAGATATAAATTTATGTACACATAAACATCAGTATCTATAGTTTTGTTATTGTTTTAAATATTAACTTGATTCTTATACTGACAAGATTTATAAAATCATCCTATATATTATTAACACCATACATTCAATAATTCCTTTAAACATTAGTCATATACCTAGTATAACATCATAATGAATCCAAAATTCAAATGTAATAAACATCCATACAACGTAAATAAGTGTATCTTCTATAAAAATCATCCTTTCTGGTCCATAGTTAAAAAGTCATCTTTTAAAGAAAAAGAGATTGAATTTTTCAAATAATTTTCCCCTTGTTTATAATCAACCAATTTCATGCATCCATTATTCAGGATCTTTTCCTTCTACTAACTTTGCCTTAATTTCACAAAGTGGTACAGTCTAAACAAATTAAATGCCAGCGTATTATATTTACTTGGATGACATCAATTTTTCTAAGTGAAAAAAAACCTAAGAATAAAAAGCTCTTAAATGGAGAGGAAAATAGAATTTGTGCAGAACAAGTTTAAGAACAGCAGTTACCCATAAAGCTGTCAAATGGCATTGTTAACTATAGTAATTTATTCTATAATTTAATGTAATCTTGACCCCTGTCACATATTAATACAGCATGAAGAATAGTGGGTAAGAAACATGCTTGTTAATGAATTGTAGAGTAATGTGACATTGTTTTTTGCCACATTCCTTTGAAATAACTTAATATTGGAATTAGCAGAGCCTAGACCATTTCAGCATGTAATTATGACTGTCCATATTTTGCTGGCTAATGCTGTGATTAAGAGACATTTAATTTTTAATTATGCTAGAGGTAGTGGGTTGATTTTCAAGTCAATGAATACAGTGATAACTCTACACATGGAATCTGTAACATGGATTGTAATTTGTTCAGTAGGAAAATTTCTGTCATCTTTCAGCAGGAAAACAAACTACATCTAAGAGGGACAGTTGTATAGCTGATAATCCCTTTTCAAATGACTTGTGTGGTTAAAATACTTTCAGTACAAAAAAAAGTAAATGTGATTTATTTAGTCATGTAGTGGCAGTTCGATATCATAAAATATTTCATTCTCTATCCTTGCTAATAGTAATCACTAAACCATAATATACTGTGAGGTCAGCCCAGTGATGAATTTTTTCACTGCAACAATTAGAAAGAATTTTGTTCTAAATAGTACTAGTTTTATAACTGTTTACATTTTGACGAAATATTAAGATTTAAAAGATAACCCCATAACAACGGACATTATTTAAAGCTACAATTTTCAAAAGAATTAGCTTGTTGAAGGGCTAATCTATACAAGAGTGTGTGTTTGTGTATGTGTGTGTGCTTGTGCTTGTGTTTGTGTATATGTGTGTGGTGAAGTAGTTCATTATCCTAATTCAACACCACTGGGGTACCTTGGACATTAAAAATGCTTAAACTGGAACAAACCTGGGAATACATATGAACAAATTCCAGCATAAAGTTTTATCCTTAATAAACCACACAAGTGGAATTTTCAGTGTTACTACCCTCTAGTCACACATGTACATATGCATTTTTATGTGCTTTCTGAGATATAGCACAGTGTCTGTGACTTGTTGCAAAAAATATCTATGACAACGATCACAGTTGAAATTTTCTGCAGCCTTCTAGCAAAAGTGCAAGAGTATCGTGATAATGAACACACCACTAGTTTATCATATTCTCTGCTAGCTTGTCACATGGAGTCAAGAAGTGCTCAAGTTTGAGCAAAATTTACTAAATGTAAGGTAAATATGTTTGAGATTGACTAGGTGAACCAGCAGCAACTGAGATAGATGAAGTAAGTATTAACCATGCAGGTCTTTCAAAAGAGAAGTTTCACAGGGTAAGATTTCTGCTACCAAGTCTCTTCCATCACAGTTATAGTGGTAAAATGTTAAAATCTTACATTATTTTGTCATTGTAATTAGAAAGCATTAGTATTCCTAATTAAGCAAACTTTAAATGACTTTTAATGTTTTCTAGCCCTACTAAAGTATCTAGGGATAGACATAATTAAAAATTAAACATTTTTTTCAGATTTTTCTCAAATTTGGAAAATATCTTATAAGCTAATTATGACCAAGTGCTTGAAATTACAGAAAAAAGTTTCATGTTCTATTTCCATTATAATTTAATGAATATTATGTCCTTAAACTTCTTAGTAGTATATGTATCAATGTCATTATTCTGTACTTCTATATTTGATGTAAAAAGTGCACTCTATTCATCATTCTGTGCAAGTAAAACTTCTGTTTTCATTTTCTTTTTACTGTTTTCGATCTAGGTATTTAGGTATTATGTTTGCCTTTTGCCAGTTTTATTGTATCTAATTTCCATGAGTTAGAGCTCAGTCATGCATGTCGCTGATACACACATCAGTAAGTAAATGAGCCTCTGCTAAATATCTAATGTACCTCAAAATAATTTGGAACATAAAAATGTTGTCATTTTACCAAATATCTATTGAGATGCTACTTTCTTCACAGTATTTTGCAGTATGAAATAGGAAACAAAAGCTGTTAAATTATCAGTGCTTATGTATAAAATATGCATGGTAAATATGACATAAACGTGTATATAAAACATGAGTACGATAATAAAAGCTAATTTTGTAGAATCACTGTGTGTCCAAAAACTCCTTGATGCTCATTATTTCATGACATCCTCTTGATCGTACTATGAAGGAGATAGACGTTAATCTATTTTTTGATGACGAAAAAATACATACAGAGCCTTAGGAAATTCATGAGGTTCACTCAGATGTTAGTGGTACAGCAAAGAAGTAACAGGATTTAATTCCATGTACCTTACCTTTAATCATGTCACTGCATTGATTGAGTTTGTGTGTGTGTGTGTGTGTGTGTGTGTGTGTTCAGGAATGGTGTAGAAAAAGAGGTACAGCTAGGGTTAAGGGACAATAAAAAAAGACAATGAGATAGAAGCATGTTCAAGTGGAGAGAATGTTAGAATTTTGAAGGGTAATACTGCACCTGAATGAAGCTTACCAGGGTAAAAAAGAGCATAGAAAAGAACAATGCATTTTGAATAATGGTGAGCGAAACCAGAACATAAAAGATTAAGATGAATGAGAAAGTAGTAGTGGGAGATAAAATTAGAAATTTATGTTGAGTTTAGGTTCTAAAACACTTTGATTTCATACTTACAGTTTATAATTTGTGCTATAGGCAGTGAGAAGTTCTTGAAACTGCAATTGAAGAAAAGCTTAACTTCTTGTGTTTTGGAACGAGAATTGAGACTGCAATATAGAGGATATATTGGAAGTGAATAAAGGAAGAAGGATGAAGCAGCGATAGCAGACAAGTAGAATATAATACAGATTGTCCATAAGAAGAGGTAAAAAAAAACTGAGCAAAATTTCAGTGATAAAATTGCTAGGACTTGTGAGGAATTAAATAGAGATGAGTGAAACAGACTGGCATTTCTGGTTAGGACTGAATGGTGGTGCAATTAACATAGAAAAGAAATAGTGGAGTAAATTGTGGCAGGAAAATAATAAAATAACATAAATACGTGCCATAATTAAGAACTAATCAGAGAACAAATAAAGCATGTGATCACTTACTACGTTGTGTGGCCCATGGTATAAAATGACAAGATGTTACAGACTTAGGAGGACGTGTTTCCGCCACTTCCCTTAGAGGCGCTTTCCAGGTTTATATTTGTCTTTACCTCCTATAGTAGCTACTACTCTGTAAAGCAGAGAACCACTATCACACGGTATGAAAACTTCTATTGTGATTTCTAAATACAAATATTGGGAATGAACTGAATGGATTCACAGATTCAGCAGAATCATTGTGAAAATAACCTATGCTACCATTGCACTCTATTTCTGAGTCCCACGTGACCCCATTGTAACTGTGAGATTTTGGATCCCAATATTTCAACAGAAGCCCCAGCCCCATATCAAATAACCTTAATAGATTTTATTTCACCAGTGTCTAGTAAACGATGTAAATGGTCCTAAGTCTCTAAGAGAAGAAAGTATTGGGAACCTCTGGTGTGTATCTTGTTGATAGGACTCCTGGTTGTTTCCATATTTTAAGTTTTGTGATTAGTGTTGTGATTGAAATGATAATGTAAATATTTCATGAAGATCCTGATGTAGTTTCCTATGTATATAGTATGGAATGAGATTGCTAGGTCATTAGGTAGTTCAATTTTTAATTTTTTGAGGAACTTCCACATTGCTTCTCATGATAGTTGCATCAATTTACAATCCCTATGATAGTGTACAAGAATTCAATTCCTTTTCTCTACACTTTTGCCAATGCTTGTTGTCTTTTTCTTTTTCTTTTGTTTTGTAATAAGTCAGCCTATTAGGTATAAGTTGATGTCTCATGTTGGTTGTAATTTGAATTTCCCTGATGATTGGATGATATACTTTGTATGTCCTCTTTTGAAAGATGTCTCAATAAATACAGAAAAACAGTAGCAAAGTTCAATAGCCATTTATGATAAAACTCTCAACAAGTTAGGCACAGAAGGAATTTACCTTAACACACCAAAGACACTTATGTCAATACTACAAGTAACATCAGACTCAGTGGTAAAAAGATAAAGCCGTGTTCAAGATCCAGAAAAAGGCAAGAATACTCATCTCTGCTTCTTTTCAACATAGTTTTAAAAGTCCAAGCTAGAACTATTAAAAAAGAAACAATATATAAATTGAAAAGGAAGAAGTAAAACTGTCTCTGTCTGAAAATGATATGATCTTTTACATAGAAAATCCAAAGACCACACACACACACACACAGACACACACACACACAGGCACTCATAGGCCAAATCTGGTAAAACTAATAAACACATTTAACAAAGTATAAAATCATGTAAAAATATCAGCTGCATTCTACTTCACATATGTACATTTTCTTTTTTTAATTAATTAAGTTTGTTGGAACATTTTAGGTATACACAGTGATCACATTATACTACATTTTTTTTATCTATCAGTTGATGGCTACTTATCTTGATTCCATTTCTTGCCTATCATAAATAGTGAAAGAGAATGAAATCCTGATACTTGTGACCTCGTGAATGAAACTGGAGATCATAATGCTAAGTGAAATGATCCAGGCACAGAAAGACATATACTACCTGATCTCACTCATATGTGGAATCTAAAAACCAATGATCTTTTGGAAGTTGAGGGTAGAATGATGGTTACCAGGTCTAGGCAGAGTAGGAAGGAGGGAAGGATGGAAAAAAAACAATCAGTGGGTACCAAGATACAATTAGAAGAAATTATGGTATGCTATGGTAGGGTGACTATTGATAGCAATTAATGCACTTTACATTTCCATATTCTAGAGGAAAGAATTTTGTAAGTTTTCATCATAAAGAAATGATAAATATTTGAGAAGACAGGTATGTTTATCCTGATCATTATACAAAGTATACATGTATTGAAACATAATATGGTGCCGCATTAATAGGTAGTTTTGTTTCCGTGTAACAGTTAGCATAAATATAAATTCAGTTTCATGTTATGCACTATGAACAATCTATCTGAAAAGGAAATTAAAAACCAATTCCAATTACAATACCATGCCCACTTTCTGAGTCCTCTCCAATAGTTGCCTACAGTAGTTCTGGTAACGCTTTTTCCAAGCTTCTAAATGGCCTATCAGAGTCATGTCCAAGAACTCATTCATAAGTTTTAAATTCATTATCAGTGGAGAATGTCCACATATCCAGCTTCATATTGTGCGCTACCTGCTTCCTACTCGTACACTTCATGCAGATCCTATAGCTGAGTGAGTAATATTCCTTTCATTTCATCGGATCTGCACATTTAGTCTGGATACGAGTATGTATGACAGTAACGGCAGTTAGAAGTCCAGTGTTCAAAAGGGGAAATGGTGGCATATCCTGAGTAATGTGAATATTCAGCAGTAAGATACCCATTTCATTTTAATTTTGTAAGTTATCTCCCACCAAAGGGGTTGGGTTCGCTCTTCTTAAACATTATGTTTAGGATACTTCAGCATGCCAAGAGTTCCAGTGGAATCAGTATATTCAGATTCAAACTTCTCAAATGCATCTACCCAAATATACCTTCCTAAGTCTCAGAGTTCCACTTCTTTCCTATGGATCAGGCCTCTGGCATGTGAGGATGAAAATCCAGTGTTCAAAGAATCTGCTACACTTATAATTAAATCATGGGATTATTCATCAATCATGTCTTTTCTTCTTTGAACAACAGGAGGAATCTCTTTGTTGATTTGTTTGTTTGCTTATATTTGTAGTGTTGTGGATCAAACTCAGGATTTCACACAGGCTAGGCAGGCCTTTTACCACTGAGCTACAATCCCAGTACAAGGTTTCTTTAAAACATACCATAGAAGTCATTTGACACTGACATTTTTATTTAAATTGTTAGTAGAGTAGAATGCATGATTTTCTCTCTTCAATGAATCATTGATGCTACTCAAACCCACCAAGTTTTAGTCCTTGTAGCTCCTTTGTTTCTCTTTCAAAATGCTCTACACCAAAATGTGACAAACTGACCTATGGATCAGATTGGAACTATCACTTCTCGTAAGTTTCACCAAATTTATTATTACACCATCACACCTAATTATTTATGTGTTTTCTGTGATTATTTTGTACTATAATGGCAGAGTGGAGAGGTTAACATAGATCATATAACCCACATTAATTAACTATTTCCATTTTTTACTTTTACGGGAAAAGTTTGCCAGCTCATAACATAGCTCTTGTTTCTACTAGCATGCCCCTTTCCAACTTTCCCCTATGGGCTCTGCAAATAATCCATCTATACAGACATTTGGTTCCAGCCTTTTCTGACACTAAACAGAGAAACAAGCTGAGCTGCAACATACGTGGACTTTGACCAACAGAAATGTGAAATAAATTAGTGTCATTATAAGCCGCTAAAATCTTGGTATTTTGCTATGGCAGCTACAGAGAAAATGTATGTAAAACAGTAAAATGCTACTGAAGACTGTCAAATAATTAATTCATATTATTCTAAATAGATTTAGTTCAGAATCCTGTCTACCATATGTTCATAGGTGACTTCATTTAGCTCTCAGTCCAAACCACCAAAATCCGGGTATATCTCCAGTCTATTAATCTGTCCCGTATATTCAGAAGTCTACAATAAGATGGGAAAGCGAAGTCCATGCTTATCAATGACAATTGAATAATGGGGCAGAGTCTTCAATCAGCTCACAATTAATGATCTCATAACTGGGTGTGAAAAATCCCTTTATGCCCTTGCATGAGGATCCTGCTTATTAGAAATCTAATTTTAAGAGATAAAGACTTAATTTATATTATCTCCTATTCCCTAAAAGCACCTTGATATTATGGCTATGTTTTGTTTGATGTTAGTTTCTTTTATCACTGTTTTGTTACAGTGTGCTTTTCTTAATATTACCAAAAATTCTTAAATCTCCTGAGTTTGAGATAACATTTTTTTCCCTCAGCTTTTGCCTATAATTGCTACTGTGTTGACTTGATTCAGGAATATCTGAATCTCTACATTAATTACCACCATTTCTTGTCAAATACCCACCTTCAGGAGTCCCCCTAAACACACGTAGAATATTTCTTTGATGACTTACTGCTGAGGCACTCAAAATAGATTTACTCCAATAGCTAGCTATCAAATTGCATAGCCAATCTATTGTTGTCAGACATTTTTTCATAGATCTCAGATATTTAGCAACATTAAGTGTGCAAAACAGTATATATGTGACACTTCAAAAACTGCTACTTAATGTCCACCATTTTTATGCCTGCAAAATTTTTATCTTTTGCATTTCAATAGAATGTTTTACTTACACCTTAAAAAGATTTCATCCATTCCTAGTACAGCACGCTCTAATGGAGCATGTAGCTTCTACCAGTTATAAATTCCTTGCCGGTCATCTCATTGGATCACTCCAATACCTACCATAGATGATCTTACCTAGAAAACAAGGCAAAGTTCTTGAACAAGTGCATTCCTGTCTTCCAAAGAACTCTTCTGTTTCCTCTAGTGACTGTAAATTCTTAGGAAATAGAAGCTAGTAAACAAAGGCTTGCAGTTTAATACAGAATTTCAATATACTCCCTCAGTTTTCTGCATTCATAATGCTAGAGACATAATGTAGAGACATCCAATAGTTTCTAACATGCTAATGCTAACAAAACAGTAACGTTTTTAAACTATGGGAGGCCATGTTTTGACAGTTTCTATTTTGTAAAGCTACAGTTCCAAGAACTATTAATGGTTAAGTTGTGTTCTTAAATACCCATGTATTTTTGACCATGCAACTATGTATAATAAGTTTCTTCCCTAGTGGGATCTGAGTATGGCCCTTCATCTCAGCATTGTATGGTGTTCAAAAGAAATAGAACTCAGTAAATAACCTAGGCACACAGTCCCAAATAAAAACAGAAAAAACAAACAAATAATATTTATTTTGCTCAAATAGTGTTATTCACTGAAATCTTTAGAGTAACTTCTCCAAGTCTGATTCCCTTTCCTTCTTTTCTTGTTTTTAAAAACAAGAATTTCTCATAGAATATTATTTTTTAGTTCTTTACAGTCTTATTAGACAAATTAAAGCAATGAACATTCTAGAAATTCCTTCAGATACTTCACTGATAATATTTTTTTTTCTGTTACCAATTTCTCTAGTAAAAATCGGTTATTTCCTCTATTACTGGATTCACACAATTCTCTGCTAAATCTTTTTCTTTTTTTTCTACAAGTAGTTGATTGAAAAGTAGCAGGTACAGATTTTTGACTACCACGTATGAAAGGAATAAAGTAAAATTTTTAATTTCTTATTACACATATTTGACAAGTTGGGAACACCAAAGATATTTGTGAGCCCATTTTTCTTTCTTTGAAAAACAAGATAGGACAAACGACATGTCTGAGACACAAATTCTTATATTTCTGTGAAAATGTAGCTATAGGTATCATCACAAGTAGGGACTTTTATAGTGCCATAAAAATTCAGTGTCACTATAAATTTTTCCTGCTGAAAATGTCGACATTTATGGCAGCTTCTACAAGGACATATTTTAAAATGATGCTAAATGATGCAGCAACTTTTATTTAGTTAAAAAGTAAGACTAAGGAACAAAAACATTTTATTTTTTGAAACTGTAAGTATGGTGATTAATTTTGTTTTTAATTTTTAAGTCATGTGAAGAGTTGATAGGTACTTAAGAATCAAATCATTCAAAATTAAAAAGCATAGGGGCCGGGGATATAGCTCAGCGGCACAGCACCTGCCTGGCAAGCACAAGGTCCTGAGTTTGACTCCCAGCACAAAAAAAAAAAAAAAAAAAAAATTAAAAAGCATAAAATCATCCTCATGTATTATTCAAATATAACAATTGATGCATATAATTAATATTCATTTACAATGCATGTAATACAGACTTTTAATATCTGCTAAAATTATTAATGTTGCAAGCATATGATGATGCTTATGTGAGAATTACAAATAATCACAGGATTATATCAGTTTATTTTATATCAATCTATTTTCAGTCATTTCATATCCTAGGACAGACACAGTTACAATTTTGATTAATGAAAAAGAAATAAGTTTTCATATTAGCATTGTCCAACTTCAACAATTCATCCAGAAGGATTTTTCCCTTTTTATTAATCGAACATTCCTGGCAATAAGAAAGAATTATGTCATTAAAAGGTCTATTTTTAGCAACTACAGAAGAATGAAAGACACCCAATACCTAAGTCGAAAAAGCTGTTGTAGAGTTATTCATCGTATTTCTACAATGTTGGCTATAGGAGAGAAACTGGCAGAGATTTGCAAAGTTCAAACAAGAATCTATCTTTTTATTCTCCCCATAGCTAAGCAACTTGAAATCTACCAGGAAGCTCAGCCTTACCTTGGGAAAAATCCTGTCTTTAGAATTAGAAATTCGAAAAGCTCTAGTCCAAACCTCATTGACTCAGGCACTATTGATTTTCCCTATATGTGCAATACTGCTGCGCGAGCTCTTCCTTAGTTCAGGTGCTCACATTTAAAACTAAGTTATGGGAATGGGATAATTTTATTGTTTTTAAGTTTCTGTTTTGAAAACATGTTGGAGTGATGTTTGAGTGATATAAACCTATGTTACTGATATATTTTACCTGGTTGTTGAGTATTGTTGCATTTCAATGCATTTAGATGTGATCTTTCAAATAAGTAAGTACCTTGTCTAGTATTTGGAATGGATCCATATTTGCAAGTTAAAGGACAACCACTGAGAGCTTATTGGATTGCATTGCCTTCCAGCAACAAATTGGTCTCTATGTAATAACAAGAAATCAGGGAGCACTAATTCCAGGAAGATGGAGTAGATGTTTTGTTTGTTTGTTTGTTTTTGTTTTTTGTTTTTTGTTTTTACTCCTAAGCACAACTAAAATCCTTGGCTATTCTAAACTATAAAGAGAGCACTCCGAAAGTTGGAGTGCAGAAAGGAGATTCGCTAAGGTCCTTAGGGAACAAGGAATACCAGCACTTGTCTGGCATGGGTTCCATTCCTAGCAATATGAAAAAAAAAAACAAGTAAAGATAACTTGTAGTACTGCAGATACACCTTGAAAACATTATGGTTCATTCCATTTATATTAAATATCCAGAACAGGAATATCTGAAGGAACAGAGAGTATATTAGAGGTCGGCAGTAGATGTTTTTCAGATTGTCCTGACTAGAACATATCGTAGGTGGGTAAACAGATGTCCCAAGAGTTGCAAGTATCGCCTCACTCCTGGCCTTAGAGGGAAAGATCATTAATTTCTTTCTTTCTTTTCTTATTTTTTTTTCACAGATGACCTTCATCAAGTTGAAGTTTCCTTCTATGACTAGTTTATTGATAGCTTTTTCCAGAATACATGTTGAATTTTGCAAAATGCTTTTTGCATCTAATATAATAAAGTTATTAAGAAAGTGAAAATTTTTCTGCTTAGAAGACAGATGTAATTGATAACTTCAAAAAATTATCTGAAAAGAAATGAAATGTCTTTGAAAATGACACATCCAAATTCATAATCAGAATTAAAATTAATAACTCATGATAACAGAATATGCATTTAGGTCCATGCAGTGATAGTCTAAAATAACGTTATCAAAGAGTAGGAAAGTAGCCCAAAATTGTATGTGAAATATTATAAAGTAATAGAGATCATCTTTTACTAGTCATGGGATAGTAATAATTTAACTTATGAAGAACAGACAATCTGACAGATGTAAATATATGAAAGTGCATTCATATATGTATGTTTGTGCTTGTGTGTATGTAAGTGAAGATAAAACCACTTATTATTAGAAAACCAAAGTAAATGGGGATTTATCAAAAGTAGAAAAAAGAAGTCAATAAAACTCTATCCCCTCAGAGGACTGCTTAGGAATATCTTTCTAAATATTGTGCACACACACTCTTGTGCACATGCACATGTATCACTCTAAGTACAAAGTCAAAAAATTAAAGGGAGATTAGATTATAAAACTTCTAAGAGCATTAAAACATTTGGATAGAAATATTGAAAATTTTAACAGTAGCCAATGTGTATACCTTGCATTGCATTTTTATGGTAAATCCAGCATATAGAGTACATAGCTACCCTTTGGGAATAGTAGGGCAGAGCTAAGCAAGAAAGGGTTTACCAGGGCAGAGTGGAAAGCTCACAGAACTCTTACTAGAAGTTTTCCTACACTGGATATATTACAAAGTCTGCCTCATCTTTACTAGTCCAGAAGTCCAGAAGTTTCCAGCCAGTGACTCACTATTCTAGGGACACTGGGTAAAGTTGTCATTTCAGCAATTACTAAGACAGTATATTCTAGTACCCACACACTCAGCTGTAGACCTAGACAGAAATGAGCATTAGTGTTAGTATTAGCATTATTAGTATTAGTATTAGTATTAGATGATCTTAAACAGATATGTGATATAGATGACACACAGTACACTTGTTTTGTCTCAGGATTTTTCAGCCTTGACAGTTTCAAACTACAGGCATATTCAGAGAAGAAAATAAATCTTGACAATGCAAATAATTTCTTAAAATCAAAGTCACATGTTTATATAATTGGATTAATCAATAATTTTAAGTTTCTAGTCTTATCAGAGAAAACAAAAAAATCATTTGTGCATTCTTAATATATTTATATGCATACAATGTATGAGGATTTCTGAGACTACTTAACAAGTGAAAGTAACAACCTTTCAGGGTAATTATTTTAAATTTTTAACTTATGTTTAATAAATTTGAAAAGTAACAGTATTCTTTTATGTTTATTGTATTCATTCATATGATTATAGTTTTATGGCAAATAATGGATTTCTGTATATGATAATGATGTACAATTTTGCTTTTAAATGAATTTCTTGCCATAAATATGAATAGATATAAGGACAAATATTAGATGTATTCATAATTAAAGTGGTGGTGGATACAGAAAATATTTTGAAGGTAATATGTCAAATGAATTAATTATGCAAACAATGTATTAAAATAAGAAAATATAGAAATTTGGATAGGTCTTTAAAAGAATAAATATCATAATTTGACACAGAGAAGAAGTGAATAAAAAACTGATCTGTGTCTGAAATAAAAGTAATGTAGGTAAAGTGCATATGAAGATGAACGCTAACACACACACATACGTAAATGATGTTCATTTAAAAATGTGACTTTAATATCTTTCTATATCTGAACATAAAGATCCCTGTCTCCCACTGTAGACCTCAGGAGTAGATAATTGAGGTAATCACACTGTTATGATTTGTATCTGGATGTCTCCCGAAAGCCTCAAGCAGTTGTGGGGGTGGGCTTTTCAGAGGTAGCTGAATCTAGAGTTTGTGATTAATTAATTGTCTAGTGCTGGGATTATAGCTGTGAGTGCCACACCCACCTTAGGGTGGGAAGCCTACATACAACATAAGGGACAGAAAGAGTCCCCCCTTTTGCCCCTTTTGGCTCTTGTTGCTTTTGCTGCCTTCTGCCACCATGAACAGTTGCCCCTCAACCATGCCACCCTGCCTTGGAGCCAGCTGAGTATGGACTGAAACCTCTACAAACTGTGAGCTAAATAAACCTTTCCTTCCTTAATTTTGGGTGTCAGGTATTTTGTCTCAGCAATGAGAGAAAAGTAACCAAGATAGACACATCTTAGTACGTGGCATGATATCTTCATTAGTTTCTCAAGCCTTTTGCTTTTTTCATTACTCTCTATATCCAGTCTTTATTAAGTCATTACTGCTTCTGATAAAATCAAATATATTTCATGTAGAACCTGGGATATATATATATAGTATTAAATATATTCTTACATGTGTATTCATATATATGTTTGTGCTTGCTTTATATAATTTATCAATAAAATTTTATTTTCTATTTAAATATTTTAAATATCTCCTTTAAATTGAAAGGCTTCTCCTCCAAGTGGGAAAGTATTTTTGAGTGTTCAGGCCCTTGCACCATTTTTAAGACAATTAATTTATATAAAATACAGTGTTTATATGCGAATTTACTTGTAAGGGGAACTATTTAGTGCACACAATTTTAAATTGTATTTTAAAACAGGCCAATAACATAGAAACTAGCATTGGCAATAAACTTTAATTTAACTTTTTAATTAGTCTTCTTTTTTTTTTGTGGGTACCAGGGGGTCGACCTCAGGACCTCGCGCACCAGCAGGCGCCCGTGCCGCTGAGCGATATCACTGGCCTCTTTTTCGTACGTGGGTTCTGGGAGTCAAACTCGGGCCCTCGCGCTTGCCAGGCAGGCGCTTAAGCCGCTGAGCCATCTCACGGGCCCCTAGTCTTCTTTTTAAAAATGTATACATGTTCAATGTGTACACCTTTTTTAACAATTTACCATTGAGATCCTTTGCTATCTGATAAACTAAGGTTTTATTAACATTGATGTTTCATATAAATGAATTATGACCACAATTACTAACATATATTCTTCTGCTGTTTTTAGTAAGTTCCATGCACTAGAATCCAGACTCTGCAGCACAGGTCCATACAGTCATTTTAACTGATAAATTGATTGTCCCTTATCAAATGTTTAAACTGGTAGAACTAGTTAATGTCTGTGGGTGCTATTTTACTGTCTAGAAAATAGGGAAAGTAAAACTACTCTTTACAGAACTGCAAAACGTTGCAATAATGCAAAATACATATAAGAGTATAGCAAATTAATATAATAGTTTTAAAATCATGAAGAGTTTATGTACTTGTCAATGCAAATGTACAAGTGGTAGGTTTATTATTTTTCTTCTTTTAATACTAAATGGGAGATAATATGGTCAATGAAAGGCTAAAATCTTTGTTTTGCTTTCACCTTACATCTAAAATATCTACACTCATAAATTCTATTTTTTGCAAGCTTTTAACCATTTCAGGATTTTTAATTTAAATTCATATATAGAAAATCATCCCACAATTTTTAAGTTATAAACTACTTGTACAGTTAAACAGCAAAGTTAAGAAAGATTGTGACTTGGAAATATCACAGACAAATATAATTATCCACATATTTTCAATTATTAGTACTTAATCACATTGCTTTGTATAATTTGATTAGTCACTAATTTTAAGTTCCCAGCCTTATCAGGGAAAACAAAAAAAAGTAATTTAGGCATTCTTCTTACATTTATATGCATAAAGTGTATGAAGATTTCTGGGGCTACTTAACAACTGAAAGTAACAACCTTCCAGAATAATTATTTTTAAATTTTCATTAATATTTTATCTTTTTTTATAAACTGGACATTATTCTGATGTGAATGTGATCCCAATTTTAACAGAAAATAAAATTTATAAAATATTATATATCAAAAAATTAGGCATATCCATGTCTTAACATCGTGTTGACCAATTTTAAAACCCTGCAATTTCTGCTGCTCCTATTACACACAGAAATCTGTGACCCTATGCATTGTTATGTAGGATCGTCACAGAAGTATCTTGTAACATCAACAAGGTTATGGTCTGCAATATTTTTTTCAGAAATGTCATTACCAGAACGATGGTATCTTCCTCATCAAAATTTGGTAGCAACATATGATAAAAATCTTCAACTAGAGATTATGTAATTGTGAAAAAACAGTTACTCAAGATACTGAAATTGTTGAACATCTATTTAAAATATGATTACTATGTTTAAAGAAATCTGTTATAGAAATTTTTTAAAAAGAGCATTTCTTTAAAAACTAAAATAACTGAAGTGGAGAACACAATGAATGGTTTTAATAGCTTTTAGAAACAATCAAATAGAGTTGGTGATCAGAATAAAATGTCCAGATCAAAGTATAAAGGAGGAAGAAAATGTGAAGTATGAACAAAAGTGCAAGAGATATATCATATAAAGAAGAGATCTAAATTTACAGATAATTTATATAGCCAAAGAAAAGTAGAGAGAAAATGGAAGCAATGTAAGACACAAAATTTTGCTAAACTGATACAACATATGAAATGTAGTACATATTTTCAAAACTCAGAGAAGCTCAAGAAAACCATACATCATAGAAAACTGAAAACATGGTTCACCATACACAAATTAATAAATGTAATATTCCACATTGACATAATGAAGGACAAAAACTGTATGCTCATCTCAATATATTCTGTAAAAGTGTTTAATAAAATTTCTACATCCTTTTATGATAAAATCTCCCCACAAATTAGGTGTAGAAGGAATACATTTCAACACATTAAAAGCTACACATGGTAAGCGCACAGCTAACATCACACACACTAGTAAAATGTTGAAAGCTCTTCCTGAAAGATCAGGAATAAGACAACACAGATCATTTGTACTGGTTAGCTTTCTCATTACTGGGACAAAAGATTGGATCCTTGTAACATTAAGGAGGAGAAGTTTAAATTCACTCACAGTTTCAGAAGTGTTAGAGAAAAGTTGGCAGCTTCCATGGTAGCAAATTCAAGGCAGAAGGACATGGTAGTGAAAAGCTCCACAACTTAGGGGATCAAGGAAACAGTGCAGGGGAAAGAGCACCAGCAAGGAAGGGGCCAGACACAGCACCCCCAGCACCCACCCTGACATACAGAGAAGTGTGCTTTACTAATCACTTACGTGGCTTTCAAACCGATCAAGTCCACAATTAAGACTAACTGTCATACCATTCTTGCCACTTTTACTCAGCATAGCTTTAGGGCTCCTAGTCACAGCAATTAAACCAGAGAAGGAAATAAAATGACATCAAATTGAAATATAGGAAGGTAAATTGTCCCTGTTTGCAAATGGCATGATCTTATGTATACAAAAAACTTAAGACACCACCAAAAACTCTTAGAAATGATAACAAATTCAGCAAATTTGTGAGATAGAAGATCAAGGTAAAAATTAATTCTCTGGTTTCTTTGTATATTGTGTAAATCTTTTGCCTTTTACTAAAGGAAAAAATCCGTCACATCTATATAAGAACAATGGATCATCTGAAGAAAAAGAAAATCCTAATTGTAATTATAAAACAGAATAAAATTAATAAATAAATTTAACCAAGGTGGTATAAGATCTGTGCACTAAAAATTAGGAAATATTGATGAAAAATTGTACACAAGTAGATGAAAAGATATCCCATGCTCATGATTTGGAAAGAATATTGTTGAAATGTGTATACTAGCTCATGTGAACCACAGATTAAATGAATCCCTGTCCATATTATAAAGACATTTTTTCAAAAAATAGGAAAGATAATCCTAAAATTCCTAAGGAACTACAAAACCTGAACAGTAAAAACTAGCTTGTAAAAAGAATAAACTATCTTGTAAAAAGAATAAACATGGAGGTATTATACCTCCCAATTTAAAAATATGCTACAAAGCTATAATATCCAGTAGAGAATGGTAATGGCATGAAAACAGACTCTTACACCAATGGAATAGAATTACAGAGCCAGAAATAAATTCAAGCATTCATTGTCAGTTCATTTTCAACAAAGACGTCAAGAGCAAACAGCAAGGAAAGAAAAAATTATTCAGTAATTTATGTTGGAAAATTAGATATCCTCATATAGGAGAATGAAATTTGACCCTTATAATATCAACTCAATATGGTTAAAGGGTGAGATATAAAACCTGAGACTCAAAATTATACTGGAAGAAAAAAACTCCACATTAGTTTGAGAAATGATTTATTTGAGTAAGAACCCCAAACACAGGGAACAAAAACAAATGGAATTCCATCTAATTAAAAGTTTCTGCACAGCAAAGGAAACAAGAGTGGAGACAAACTGTGGAATGGAAGAATATATTCCTGTGCTACATACCTGATAAGGACTTAATATCTAAAATAAAAAAGGAACAAAAACTGAATAGATAAAAAGCATGTTTTAAAAAATGGGTAAATGGACCCAGAATAGGTATAAATTTTGAAAGAACACATGCAAATGCCTAACCGTTGGGTAAATGTAAAATATTGAAAATTGCTAAACATCAGTGAAGCAAATCAAAACCACAAAGAGATGTCACTTCACACTTGTCAGAGTGGCTATTACCCAAGTGACAAATGATAAATACTGTAGAGGATGTGTTATAAAATTTGTTGAACACTGTTGGTGGGAGTGAAAATTGGTAGTGCCATCGGTGAAAATATTATGAGTTTTATCAAAAGTTTACAAATAGAATTACCAAGCAATGTCACTATGGGGTACACATGTAAATATGTGAAATGAGCATGCTGTGGACATAGCTACACTCTTGCATTCATTGCAGCATTATTCATAATATCCAAGGACTGAGTGTGGAGGGGAGATTGGGGTAATGTTGGTCAAAAAATACAAAATTTTGGCTAGAGAGAAGGAATAGACTCAAGAGACCTATTGCATATATTTTCTATAGTAAATGATATATTGCACACTTGAAAATTGCTGAGACTAGATTGTAGTTGTTCTCACCGTGTGATAAGCAAGTGCGTGTTAATTAGCTTGATTTAGCCATTCCACAATGTTTACATATTTTAAAACATCATGGTGTACCCCAGCAGTTTATACAATTTTAAAATTGAATTCAAAATAATTTGTAAAATTACTTAAGGTGGTTAGAACACAAAAACAACAATATGGAGATTATTTTGAAAGCAGCTTGGAAAAAGACAGCACATTAGCTCTATGTTAGCAAAGGTAATGATTGTTGACCTCTTAAAAGAAACAAAGTGAGAGTGGTAGAATTATATATGAAAATGCTGGAAAATTACCGAAGTATAATTCTGTATCACCAAATGGTTTTAATAATGAAAGTATTTCCAGAGAAACAATGTATTGGTTGATGACTTCTTTCTCCGCCTGTCTAAAATTTGATAGATATAAATAATTACAGAATAAAACCAGGGTACATGTTTGTGCTGGTCAATATATGTAAAAGTGCTAATTCATTGGAAAATGGAAAAGACAAACATTCTAACTTCCATTTTCCCAACACCATGATAGAATGGTACTAAGTGGCTTATGCTATGGTTGAATCTGCTTTCATTAAGTCTTTGTTTGATTCAAAATGAAATATTTTCTTCCTCTAGCTAGCTGGGTCCTGAGGTCTTAGGGTTAGAACTGATAATGAAAGATATGTGTTATGTACCCATACTGACTCCACACAAGGAATGTAAACAACATGTACTGAAAACATGTGCAAAAAAAGGAAGGGGATCAAGAGAACTGTGAAGTTTTAATTTCACAATCCTTCATTCACCTCCAGGTACTGTTTTGCTAGCTATCTTGAACCAAGAGAAATAGCCAGGCAATGTGGCATATATTTATAATCCAAGCACTCTGGAAGGCAGAAGGATCAGAAAGAAGTTCAAGCCCCACCTAGGCAATTTAGTGAAAATTTACCTCGAAATAAAAAAATGAAAAAAAAAAATGGCTGCGGATGTAGCTCAGTGTGAAGCTCCTGAGTTCACTCACCAGTATTGCAATACACAAATATGTAAGTAGGTTAATAAATAAATAAATGAAAATATGTTACTCATACGGTGTCTTTGTCAACTGTATCTGTGTCCTCCAGAACTAGCAGAAGTTCTCCTGGTCCTCTTCCTTCCCAAGGGCTCTTTTGTAGATTCTCTGGAAAGTCTGAGATTCTCTCTCTGACGACACCTTCTACAACTTTCAAGATGGGCCTTTTAGAAAGAATCCCAAATGCCTCCGCGCCAGTGCTCCATGTCATGTGGGCCTCAGGAAGTACAAGGGACCACTCACACTCTTCATTCCCACAAATTTAGAGGACATAGTAGGACTACCGTGGAGAGAGTGAGTATTCTGACCACGGAGAGTTAATATCTTGTTTATAGATTTCTTTTTTATATATCATTTTCTTTATCAGTACATGTTAGTAATACATATTTACATTCATTGTGTGGAGTTGGTACATGTATATAATACACCTTAACTTCTTTTTCCATCCTTTTCTTCCTCCCTTCCTTCTCCCTCTATCCATCTCTTGATCCCCTTCCTTTTTTTGCACATGTTTTCAGTACATGTTGTTTACATTCCTTCTGTGGAGTCAGTACAGGTACATAACACATCTTCATTCCTTTTTGCATCTCCTTTCCCTTCTCTCTCTACCCCTCCCTCCATCTCTTGATTTCCTTCTCCTTTGAGAAAAATTTATCTCCCTAATTCCTATTATCTAATTTTTATTTTGCTCTTTATTTATACTTTGGGTTTCTCATATAAGGGAAACAATATGATAGTTAAGTTAATGTGTCTGATTTATTAACATTATGGTCTCAAGGTACACCCATTTTCCTACAAATAACTCAAGTTTATCTGTCTTTATGACAGAGTAGTACCCCAGTGTGTTTAAATACCACATTTCTTTATCTATACATCAGTTGGTATACATATAGGCTGTTTCCAAGATTTAGCTATTATAAATTGTGCTGCTATAAACAGGGGTATACATGTATCAGCATAATATGAACGCCTTTGGAAAGATACCTAGAAGGGGAAGAGCTGAGTCAAATGGAATTTCTAGTTTTAGTTTTTTGAGGATTCTCCATACTGATTTCTATAGTGGCTGTACTAGCTTACCTTTCCACCAACAATGTAGAAGAGTCCTTTTTCCCCACAGCCTCACCAGCATTTGTTATTATTTAATTTCTTGATGATGTCCTAAGCAAGAGTCAGACTTAAGCCCATGTCCAACAAATGTAGAAACTTCCTGGACGCACCTAATCCTATCCACCTGGGTGAGAGTTTCTCTTTCTTAAAAGTTATCCTACTTACAAAAATACTCTCTTTTCACCACACTTCTCACCTATTTTCAGTTCTTAATATTGGTGAAGGTTTCAAGAGTTTTAAAATGTCTTATGAAAATTGCCATATATGTCTAATTCATTTGTACTTAGTTTGGAATTTAAATCTCATGCATCTTGGCATCTATCAGTTCTGATACCTCTTTTCACTGGTCTTCTATCTACTTTTTTAATGACTGGCTGAATAATTATTTTAATTTTGATTCAAATTTCTAAACATTTTCTATATTAAAGATATATCATTCAGTATTTTTAGCTTTTGACAGCATGCAATTATAATCCAATGTAATTAAATTTAAATATGGGAAGATGTTCATCTTAAGATTCAGAAAAGAGAATTATAGCTTTTAATTCTACAACCCAAATAAATATTTCTCTTTCTTAAAATTGAGTCAGAAAATCTGTAAAAATATATAAATCCAGGTTTCACCACAAAAAATGGCAATTTTATTGGAGAATCTATAATTGAGAAAAGAAGGAAAAAGAAATTTGACAAAGTTGGAGAATCAAAATGTACAGATGTACTTGTGATGCCTATCCAAAATGAGGCTATTTTGAGTTTCGTCGATCATTATAGTCAAGTAATTGTGACAGTCTCTCCAGCAAAGAGCAGCTTTAAGTACAGTAAACCTATTTTACACATCAGTGCATTAAAGAGCACACCTCTATAAAACATGGTTGTCATGGCTGTCATCATACCAGTGGAAAAAAGTGAAGACAGACATAAAGGAAAGTTTACTGTGCATATCACAAGGGACGGGGTAGACATTTCTTACAACTTAAAGCTTTCTCTATTGTGAAATATTCAGGTCTCATCTTGTGACCATTTCAATGAACTTGCCTTACACAATTCTGTTAACAACTAATTTAAAGGAAAATATAAAAAAATAAATTGTCAATATAGATTTTTATTTTGGAAACAAATGATCCTCACAAGAACTCCTTGCTATTCTGAAATGTCTATACCGACTGACAGTCGTAGCTCATAAGAGACATTTGTAATATTGGAACTTTTGAGTGGCTGATAAAATAATGGTTTATGCTCTTAATACTGCTCTTAAGAGCTAGAAATTGAATGTCCCTACAGTACATACTCACTGAAGTCTTCGTTTTTAAATTGTAATTCCCTTCCTTCTCTTCTGAATTCCCCAAACCCAGCCCTACATTTGTTGGAAGGAGGTGTGAGAAACATTTGACATTCAGAAGAAACTCCTGTAATTTCCAGGTTGTGCATGTTGTCTTCAGTATGTAGTATGAATTTATTTCAGGTGGAAAAGGACACCATGTGTAATGAGGCAAAGCTTTGAAACAAGATGTTTTGTATATCAGGCACTGTTCTTTTTACTTATTTATTTATTTTTTGGTCTTAGTTACACAAAAAGGAAGATTTAGAAGCGTGTAAACCAATAATAGTTATTCCATCTAAACTGTAAGGGTAACTGACTATGGGCACTGGAGGTTGAGATGGGATATTGTATTTGCATATATACAGTATGTGGAAAACTATTCTACCATGTTGTGGAGCAGCAATCATATTTAGTTTAATGTCTTTTAAGTCCCATAAAATGATATTAGGAGATTTTGCTATTTGGATGGTGAGCAATCAAAGCTGCGGTGTTAACTCATCATAACACTACTAGTTTGACTCTTCAGGCTTCATTAAATTGGGGATATAAATATGCCAGATCAACCAAATGAAATTGGAATGCTCCTATTTCAGGGTTTAGAGTAGGCTCAATGGGTTTGGTACCTTTTATATTTGTGGTTAGGTACTGTGCTCATCTACCTTGTGATTACATGCCCATTTCAACAAGAATCAAGATTAAGGGACATCATTAATGCTCAACTTTATATCATGACTCTCCTGAGGATCCTGTAAGACAGACGCTCCCCAAATCATTTCCTCCACCTATCTTCTTATCCTTTTTTTTTCCCTCTTGTGTACCTAGCATGATCTCCAAATGTGTCTGTCTTGCAGCTGTTCCAAATAATAGCATTTCAGTGCTAAACTGTACAGCATTGTGGAGACCTCTGGAATAGCATGAATCATAATAGGTCGGATTGTCCTTTCCTTATAACATGTTTTACCCACTCAATGTCTAGACTTTGGAAATTACATATCTGCCACTTCCCATCAAACTCACAAATTTCATCCTCTCAGTGAGGAATAGGGATTTACAGTGAAGTACAAAATACTTAAATCGTACAGACATAAAGACTAGACACAAAGAAATTTTTAAATATTTAAAAAAAATTTTTAAATATTTGAATATTGGTGACAATAATATTATAAAATAGGCAGTATTTCTATTACAATCTGGAGGCTATATTTAATTTTCCTTTTTAATTTTCTAGGTTTACCTACATCGGTAGAAAACAAGTCATTTTTTTTTTTTTTGTGGGTACCGGGGGTCGACCTCAGGACCTCACGCACCAGCAGGTGCCCGTGCGGCTGAGCGATATCACCAGTCCTTTTTTTCGTATGTGGGTTTCGGGAGTCGAACTTGGGCCCTAGTGCTTGCCAGGCAGGTGCTTATGCCACTGAGCCATCTCACTGGCCCCGACAAGTCATTTTGAAATTATAATTTCTTTTTCAAACTATCTATCAAGTGAAACTATGTATTAATCTTGTGTTCTAATAAAGCAGTTTTTCAGAGGCAACCACATGACTTACAGGTGATGGTTACATTTTCAATATTTTTTTATTTTATAAGAAATAAAATTCATAATCAAATAAGAAAATAACAATAGTTACTACACTGTGTAGTGTTATCTTCAAAGTAGTTACTCAGAGTACAAGATATAAACCAAAAAGTTTCTTACTAAAAAGAAACAAATCTTACTTTTCAATGAACTAAGATATTTTTAAAACCCTGGAAACTAAGACTCTCTTCTTCCTGCTAAGGGCATCTGTGGAATGATTAGAAGGAGAGAGATGAAAATGAAAAGCGAATCATCATTCATTGCTGAGTATGTGTAATGAATCCCAGAATCCAAAATTAGAAGTAGGTGTATTAGTCACATTCCCATTGTTCAGACAAAAATACCTGAGAATGGCAAGTTAGAGGTTTATTTGGCTCATGGTTTCACAGGTTTCAGACCATGTTAGCTGGAACCAAGGCAGAAATGTCATGGAGGAAGGGCCAGGTAGAGAAAATCTATTGAGCCCATCAACCAGGAAGCAGAGAGGGAGAAGAGCTGAGCAAGAGATACACAGTCCAAAGGTCCCCAGTGATTGGGCCTCTGCAGTACAGCCCTACCTCCTCACAGCACATTCCACTGTGAACTCATTCATGGGCTAATCCATTGACAAGTACAGTGCAGAAAGCTCTGAACACCTGAGACATCTGGGGGGCATTTCAGACACAAACCGTAACACTAGACAACATTGGAAAATGCAGAAATACCAGTACACTTATTATAGGCACAATTCACATATTACCTCATAGTAAAACTTATTACTCTATTTTGTAGCAGATATAAACTTGCTCAATTGTAAATTTAAATATACTTCAACTATTTTAGACATTTTCTATCCTAGCACTGTAACCAGTTTTTATCAAATTATTCAATGAAAACAATGTATTCAACATTCTAAGTAATAAAGTTATAAGTGCCCATTTAAATTTAGTGATCTGTGGGAATACATTCAATAAATAGGTATTATAATCATGACTGAGTTCAAAAAGTTGCATGAATACTTTAAAACATTTCCAATTTCCTTTTAATGTATTACCAAACTATGTACAAAGGATATTGACCAATAGTATTGAATAATTGTTATTTAACATAATTTTAAATATTTTTGTTTCCCTACAAATATTTTGAGCTTGCTTTGAGGTAATTACAATTAAATAAAATATGGAATGATAAAGGAGCCAAGTAATTTGTTTTGTAAATACATTAGTGTCATTATTGTTTATGAATCAGAAACAGATTAGTCTAATTTAATGAAGATTTTAATAATTCCTGGATTATTTTTAAATGTGATCCTAATTTCTAACAGTCCCAATTTAATCATTCAGTTTGCATGATTCAGGTTAGTATTAGCTGTCATATTGCTGCTCTATTTTTTTTAACTAAAATTTCTTTCAATATAAATCGTTCTATTATATGCAACTACTGAGAAATAAAAATAGATAAATTTGCTACTTTAACTCAATATCAGGTTGAACTTTTTGCTAAATTATTTCCTTTAACAGCTACGTATAACACTACTGAAGAACATTGTCATTTCGTTCTTCAAGGTATAAGGAGTTGAAAACCATATATTGATAGAAAAAACATCTCACCCTTATTTGCTTACTAGGAACATTTTCAGAAGATTCTTTTCATAGCTCAGAGCCATTATGTCCTGGAATGTCAATTCAAAGTTGTTTGCTTGGTTTCCAGTAGAGAATTAGTTATTGTGTATCTGTCTGCACTATTCTTATTGTGAGTGACAATCACAGAGGATTCTACTCAATACCACCCCTTGTCCTTGCTGGTGTTTGCTATTTGATGATTTTGTCTTCTTTTCACCTTACTCTTACAAGTGGATAGAAAAATCGGGTAATTCAGTAGAAGAAATACCAAGTTAACTAAGCTTTCAAAACCCTGCCTGCTGTCACTTTCTATGGTTAAGAATTTTACCTGAAGCATTGAACGTCTCACCCTGACATCAGACTGCAGTAATTAATCATTAAATAGTGATTGAGGCAGTGGACCCCAGAAAATATCTCCATACACGACCATATGCTGGAGCCAGCTGCAAGCTAGGAGTCGGAGAGAAGCAGCACAGAGGGGAAGAGAGCCTGACAGTTTCCTGCTGTGAAGTCCAGCGCAGTGAGCCTCTCGCTGCAGCCCAAAACACAACGCTGGCTCGTGTTGACCTTCATTACCTGACACTGTTTAAAAGACAAAATGTCAGTGTTAATGTACTGGAAGTTTAAACATTTAATCACACTTTAATGAGGACGCCAGCATTTTTTTTCACATTTTCCATTATTTTCCTCAGTTGTCTTTCATCCTAACAACAAACACGAAACCCTTCAGCCACACACATCTTTTCACAGTAGAAGGGAATTTAAAGTTGACTAAAATAAACAAGTAAAACAAATCTAATATAGTCTTAATTCCTTGGGTTTTTTTGTTTGTTTGTTTGTTTTTGTAGTTGTTGTTCAATGAAAGAATAACTTGATGTTATTTTCAAAAGCTGAAAATCTTGTCTGTTTCTCCATGGGGAGTTAATAGGGCTCATGAGTGAGAATTATTAAAAGACATATTTGAATTCAATTGAAGCTAGAATTTATTAACAATTAGACCCGTCTAATAATACAACAGCCTCTGTCATGAAGTACAGAGCTCAGGGACTCCCATTTTACAGAGATAAGTAAGGTCCTGGTGGGAATTCTCTGAGTAAGTGGGTGGTTAGATCACATCGCTCTATCAGGAATTTTAAATTCCAGTTTAACAAATAATTACCAATTACTGTGTACTTAGGGTTGGATATATAATAATTTACTTATTTTATAAATGTATTCAAAATAAAAATATCAGTTTCACTTTTACTGAGTATAGAAATAACTCATATTTTCAATAGGGAGTTGGTTTGTGATAGAATCAAAATTAAAAGGGTGTTTCATAAGTTTTACATATGACCTCTGTTCTTCTTTCATACATACGTAACTAACATTCAAGGATGTTTTTATATGTAAGCCATTAGAGTTCATTGCCAAAGTTACAAATTGACAGGAGAAGACTTTCTAATTTGGGTATTTTCTGTAACTTTGAATTATTTTAAAATCAATTAATATTAAGCTAAGGGTTACAAAATACTGTATGATGCAGGACATCTGCTTTAAGTGTATTTACTTTATCATCATTATACAGAGGAAGCAACCCAAATTCAGAATGACTAAGTAACAGTCCCCGGGGTAGTGGGTAGAAGGTCTGAACATAAAGTTGAATATTTACAAGAAAAATTTTTCTCACACTTCATTTAAAGGGATTTTCCTGCCAAATAGTTTGGCTATTATCATTAGAAGTAAGACTTTGCTCTTCCCAAAAGAAAGCATATGCATAGATGAAGAACAAGTGTTGTATTTGCAAAGATGCACAAATAAAAACAACACAATATTTAACGTTGTGATTATGAACACATGAATATTAAGTGATTAAAATAATATTCTACATTTACTTTTTAAATTTTATGTAGAAACCCTTATTTTTTACTTGATATTAATACTAGAATAGAATGATAAAAATATAAATTTGCTGATATAGATTTATAAAAATTATAAATTTACTATTTGCTAGTCTTTGCTCATGAGTGGCAACATTTCCCTCATGGATGAAATTGTATGGCACTTAGTGTATGTACTTCTATTAACGTGTGTATACATACATTTAAAGGCCTTTTTAATCCCTTCAAGGAAGAATTGAAGAACGTAGGTAAAGGAAGTATTTTAGATTAACTTTAACTCAATGAAATTTGGAAGTTTTCTTTTCTGTCATAATGAAATAAGAATTAGATTCAAAGATAGTTTGCGAATGGAAATTATGTGATAAGATGTGTGAATACAAACTCTTTGCCAATTATAGTTTCCAGCCATGATGACCTTTAATGTGTTTTTCTTTCTCCTTAGTATTCAAGTACATTCATTCTTTGGGCGTATTTGTAGGTCTCAATTCTATTTGAGAGACACTAGTGCTCTCTTTCTCCTACTTCTGCTCTTTCAAATAACTGCTGATACGAAGGCTGCAGTTAGTTTTGTAGCTACTGATATCTATCTTTAGTTTGTAGCTTCTGTATCTTCTGTGATGAACAAATGTATAGCTACTAATACCTAACTTTGGCTTAGAGTTTCTATGCCTCTCTTGGTGGACAGATGTCTCCAGTTGCCTGTAACTTCCTTTAAAATTCTATTTTAATGCTTAACACCAAAGAAAGCCACCTAAATAAATAAAAGCTATTTCTCCATGCTAGATTTCCTAGTGTATAGTAGTCTTTAAATAATTCTCAAATTGATCCAGATTTAACATTTCTTATTATGCATCTAATTTCAGATTGCTTTTTTGTCTCATGCCCCCGAAATACAAATTTTTTTACTTAAAGCCCATGAAAAAGTTTTTTTTTTTAATTAATAGTAAACACTGATAGGTATTTTCATGAAGGTTAGTGCTTCTGCCAAGATTAAGGAGAGTAAAATTACCTGATTAAACTGAAACATCTGTTTCGTTTTATCATGCTAAACAGAATTTCATTGAAGTTAGAGTTGGTGGTAGCAGCAATTATTTGTTAATATTATTTTTATTATTTGTTTATAGCATACAGTTAAATGTACTCCTAGGTAGAATTTAAAAAATCAAAACCCTCAAAAGATCTCTACTTTTACAAAATACAATTTGAATGATATTGAGCAAATTTAGAAGATTATATATTAGTGTTATGAATGAGGCAATCTAGGAGGTAAATACAAAAATTAATGAATTAGTGTCTTGTTTCTGTTTCAGTTTCTTTGGCAAACTACTGACATATGCACTGCTTGGTAGAGAATGTAGCTTTTACTTAAATAGAAAATGTACCTTTTACAAACATTAACACATATGGCCTGAAATCATCATAGCATGTCACTAATAATTGACATGCACAAATTCAAGCCTTTTGTGTGATATAAATCCAAATAAATACCAATTATAGAACTTCTAAAAATGAACATGGAACTAAATGAAGCTACTTGAGAGTTACTATATATCTATACAATTCCATTTCATGTGAAGAACAGTTTCCTGAAAAAACACTGTACATCTTTCACAGTGTAAACGTGAAGCAATCAAAATCACATTTAATTAAAGCTCTTTTTCAGTTCACTAAAGAAGAGTGAAAGAATGCCAAACTATATCAATGTACTCCATTATGACTTTGACTATATTTTATAACTTGAAAATTTTTCATTTTAATGGTGCCATCAGCCTGCTTCTTAATAGAAAATGTTTTATTGACATTTATGTTCTTTACCTAATGATGTGTATTTAAATGATGGCTGTCATCTTCATTAGAAGTAAATGTTGAAAGAATAATAAGAGGGAAAATAGGGAACTTCGTGTCATTCTAATTGTACAAACTGAGAATGTAACCTTGGGCTAAACATCCTAACAATTTGCCTATGGATTTTAATTAAAAATACTGTATAACTCTAACATTGGGTGATTATTTTTATTGTAATATATTGTTTATTGCTACATGAAATATATACGCATAAATATGTTCTATTGTATATTTATATGTAAAATAAATGCACTAACTATTCTTTTAGACTTTTAAAAATTGAATCTGTTAATACTGTGAATGGTTATCAGGAAAAAAGTATCAGATTTAAGAAAATAGAAGTCCCAAAGACAATCTGCTGGTATACCTAGTATTGATGAAAATACACCAGTGGAAATTCTTTAGACTTATGATTAATGATTGCAAAAATACTGTTCCTTCAAATAATTTGTGAATTTTTAGTTAAATGCAGTTGTGGTTTAGTTCATTTTTAGTAGCATTAAAAATTAATAAGAAGATTATTCATTAAAATTACTATTCTGTTCCTTATCAGCTTATGATTTGTGACTTTCTTTGCTCTCATACAGCATACATAGGAAATGTACCTTTTACAAACACTAGCACATATGGCCTGAAATCATTTTCACATGTACAAATTCAGGCTCTTGTGTGAGATAAGTCCAAATAAATACCAATTACGTACAGAACTTATAAAAATTCACACAGCAATATTTGAAGCTATTTGAGAGGTAATGTATATTTACCTAGTTTAATTTCATGTGAAGTTTCTTTAAAAAAAATAACGCTGTACATCTTTCACAGTGTAAACCTGCAGCAATCACCATGGTGTCAGCCCCATGTTCTTAAATAAAAACATTTTTCAGTGCAGTTTTTATTTCTAAAACAAAGCACCTGACAAACAAATATTTTTTCCAGTAACGTAATGTATAGAAAACAGTCACTTCTAAAATTTACCATACATTCACTCAATTTCATCTTACTAGGGAAAGTTTTTTCAGTATAACATCTAATGCTTACACTTAACTTCCTAGGCTAGGTCATAAAGCCAATGCAATTTCTATCTTGCTTTCTTAAAGAAAAAATTTCATCTACTTTGGGAGAATCCAACTGCCAAGAATGAGGAAGCAACATCTTACTGAGAACACTTGAGAGACACAGGTGAGATCTACCTAGTGAAGTCATGCCTAATTCTATGACAAAACAAAAACCATGAGATATAATAAATGAGTATTATATTTTTAAGTCATAATATTTTTGAAATGGGTTAAGTAGCCCCAAGTAACATATAATTTACTACTCCTTATAAAAGATTCTCAGACACATGGACTGAAACTTTTCTTGTCTATGTTGAAGATACTTAGTACAATGTCTGACACAAAATGGAAACTCCAGCAATGTTTACTGAATTTAATTGTGATACTCCTGCTGATGTCATATATCCAGAAGTGGTTAAAAATTATTGAGCTTCTACTACTCAAGTTTTATCAGAAAGAAAGGCTTAACACCAATTTGGCCCAGAACCAAGATATTATCTTAGGTACGAGTACTACACACTTTTATACATTACAATCATTCATCCAGTTTTCTGTGCAAAACTCAATGAACTTTTTCTAAACTACCTACACATAGAAAGGTCTACTCAAATAATTCCTGAAATATAAAATCCTTAGATGTTGTAGGAAGTTAGGTTGTAATTTACTTTAACATTTCTAAGGTCAAGTGTAAGAATGCATGTGATTTCTGGCCACATATTGGGATTTTCTCTATCTTATTCTTCTAAAAATAAATGACATAAGGAAAAGTTTATGCATAAAATGGAATATCCACACATATCATAAAAAATTGCTCCTTCCCCTTCAGAATCAGACAAATATTACCAGATAGACAAATCCTTCTATTCATTTATGTTTAATGAAAGAATCATTACCATCTAAAGGTATCTAGTATATGCCTGGTGTGATGCTAAGCAAAACATGTACTGATTTAATATTCACAATTAATGTTAGTTCCACTTTACAAAGGAGAAAAACTGTAAATATTTCCAGGTTCATAATATATTTCCTATATTCAGAGTCACAATTATTTTGAATCTCAGATTTCCAGGACCATTGGCAAAACAAATGCAATCAAAGAATCAGACAAAGAAAAACACAAAAATAACTAAGATGTGAATTAATCCTGCCCAGTTGTAAATTCTTTTCCCTAATCAGGGCTTCAGGAAGCTGAATGGAGTAATTAATTCTACTTATCAACTGTACTTTCCTTTCATTAATTATAGTTTTATGTTTTTAACTTTTATTCATAATGTTTCTATATTATAATTATTATAATAGAGAAGTTTATAAAAGTATCTCAATTTGCTATGGCTCAAAAATTAAAGAATTTTCAGGTTTAGATAGAAACAAGATTAAAAAATAAATAAAAAAAACTATGTGAAACAAGACCAGGATTGCACTTATCAATAGGAAACAGGGAGACAATCATTTGCAAAAGGAAAAGGGACCAAGAGACCAAGAGATGGAGGGAGGAGTGAAGGAGAGGAAGAGAAGGGGAGGAAAAATAGTTAAACTATATTATATAAATTTACCAACTTCCTACAATGAATGTAATCAGTATGTATTGCAAACATGTACTAGTAAAAATAAAAATAAATTATATGCCAGCAAATGTTTTTCGAAAATTCAGTTAATTAAGTGATTTTAAAAAGACTAGAATTTGATACCAGAATGCATAACAAATCACATTGATATTTATCAGTTAAATCAAAAATACTGCTTGCTTCTCAGCAAGTCACTTTGGTCATCTCCTTTCTCCTCATGCTGGAAAATGACTCTAAGGATATTTAAAAAGACATCCCTAAACTTCAGTGTGTTCTAGTAGCATTTGTCACTGTCCTAATGCTTCAGCAGAATAAGCTTACATCAGACACGAGACTTGCAAAATCAGTGCTCTAACATGTGACAACCTATTTGAGTCAACCTGTGCAAACATGCCATTGATTTGCAGATTTACTAATTACAGCTCCTTACTTTAAGCATGTCCAAGGCCTTTTTTACTAATTGAATTTGGTCCACGTGACATTATAATTTGATTATTTCATGATCAATATAAACAGAAGTAAGGAACTATATAATGGTTTCTGTGAAGGACCAGTTTTCTTAATCCTTACATAGATGGAAAGATCACCAGGGCAATGATATAAAAGCCAAAAAATTCATCAGTACATTTTCTTGACAGAAGTAAATGCAGTCATGCTAAGGTGGAGCATTAAAATAGAAGCAAAGACATTTTCATATTAACCAAAGAAATAACTTGAGGAAAAATATAGAGACAGAATATGATCCATACAGGGGATATTCTCAATTCTCCCTAAAACCTGCTCTTAGATGTTTAAGTTTTGAAGACATCGTTTCTTCACCATTTCCCCAAAATCATAAAGAATGTCAAATTATCTTAAATGCAACTAAATAGAAATGAAATACTCTAAATCTTTTCATTTTTTGGGTAAAATGTACATACTTATTAGCAACTCCACTAATTTAAGAGTTAATTCAACTGTCTGAAACATTTTCTCAGTCAAGTTTATTTTGATTATGAAAAGGAATAATTTTTCTGCTTGTACAGGCTTGTTTTTTGAAACAGCTAACTATGCTGTTATTATCAGGATTCTTTTCTCTGTAACTCACTTCTTTCTATTTTCTAGATATTCTGCTCCTTTTTTTCTTGGTAGAGGAGTTGGTTCAACCCAGTATTAATAATGTTCATGATCTCTACATGAAAGGTACTACTTGATAGCTTTAATTGGCTTCATCAGTTCCATTTCTCTTCTTTATTTTGTTGAAATATTTTTTTTATGTGGGTACCGGGAGTCGAACTCAGGACCTCACGGTTGCCAGCAGGCGCTTGTGCCACTGAGCGATATCACCGGCCCTTTTTTTCCTTTATGTGGGTACTGGGAGTCAAACTCAGGACCTTGCACTTGCCAGGCAGGCGCTTGCACCTCTGAGCCATCTCGCCAGCCCTGAAATACTTAACTGTTTATTATTTATGGTCTACTCATTATGTCAGAAGTGTCAGGTGATATTTCTGGCAAGTTTATCTTAAAGCTTACCACAGTCCCAAACTTGGAGTGGGAGACTAAGAAATATTTGTTGAACAAATGAAATGATTACTAGTAGATGGAAAGATGAAAAAGCAACAAATTTGTGAGTGCAATGATTAATGTTAAAATCCTGGCTGTAATAATAATTCGTAGAATGTCTGGCATCAGTGAGAGTCGTGCGTAACAAACATTTATATCCTTACCAAACTGTTGAACAGATATTCAACGCATATCAAAACCATAAAAGTGATTCCATACATTGAGCCCGATTCTGTATGGGCTCGGCCTGAAAGTGTGTCCTGTTGGTCCTTCTGTCTGACTTAACTGCTTCTTGTATTTGCAAAGGGAGTGGAAATAGCACAGCAATAGTGCTTTGGAACTGATTGGGCTGGCCCTTTTTCCTTTTTCTCAAGGCCCACAGTTAAAACTTACCTCAATTATAATCTAATTTTATTTTTAAAGTGCAAAACTGAAGCCAAAGAAGACCTCAAGGAAATAATTGGAGGAACAGAGGCTTGAAAGTTTTTTGTGAAATTCCAGTTCTTCTTGCATAATTGAAAAATGCTTTTCCAATTAAACATGAAAGATCTTAAAGATGTCTAGAAACGAGGAGAACTGAAAAGTTTACGCTTTCACTCACAAAGAGTACGGATCAATGAGTCATAGGAAATGATAATTAAATTGGTGGCACAGTATTTCGATATATTTGAAAGAAGACAGGGGCCAGTAAGATAGCTCAGCGGTATAAGCGCCTGCCTGGCAAGTGCGAGGTCCTGAGTTTGACTCCAGGAACCCACATAAAGGAAAGAAAGGGCCAGTGATATCACTCAGCAGCATGGGCGCCTGCTGGCGTGTGAGGTCCTGAGTTTGACCCCTGGTACCCACAAAAAAAAAAAAAAAAGAGAAGACAGGAAAGAGATAATTGTAATTACATAATAGCTGGCAGTAATTTAATATAATGAGACATATGATGATGTTTTTAATTGTAATATAAATTAGAGTATATATATTAGGTATTTTAATTGAATACTTTACATTAGGGAAATGCGTACTTATATTTAATATGTATACTTATTATGCCTTGTGGTTCCTGTTTAATATAAATCATAAGTTATGAAAAATTTCCCATTTTCACAGACTTTTGCAGTACCAAGTCACTTTAGAATAGAGGAATATAATTTTCCTACAATCTTAATTTTCAAGTTCCTCCTTTCTGATATTTTGAAGAAAACAATAACATAACTAATAATATATTTCAATATATAGGAGGCTTTTAAAATGTATTGTTCATATATAATCTCTTTATGTATACATATGAGTAATTATCTGTATAGTTTTTGTCATGGTTTTGTGTTTAAACCAGTACTTGATATTTAGAGCATCTCTAACATCATGATTGTTCAAAAAAAAAGTAAGAAAGTTAATCATATTTTGCAATTTCAAAATTAGAATATAAAACTTTTAAATATTTAAATTTTAAATATGTAATACTCATATTCATGTAATTTTAGAATAATCTGGATTGCACCTCTCATAGTAAGTTTTAGAGAAACTGGTAGATGTTTGAGAAAATATACTGAGGCCAGGATTTGCTTTCTAGTAGCATAAATTCAAAACAAATAACAAGCCAAAGTTTTTCATTTTTATGAGAAAAAAGTCCAACCAACCATTTTTCTTAGATGCAAAACTAGTAGATGTACCAGAAAATTAACGATGTAAAGTCCCGGATAAAAGAAATTGAACATTTGCTAGCTCATTCCACACATATTTTGGTCTTTGAAGTTTCAGAGACACAATTCTGACTTTAAAAAAGACATGCAGACAACTGACAAGGCAAAAATCATTCACATATGGGGGCCTGAAGGAGGACTTTTGCCCCGAATGCTTAATTTCAAGTCGATCCCGCTCTTGCCACTCTGGAATCTTATACCCACTCCCTGAAGCAGGGAGGTCAAAGTTGCCAGGGTCTGGATTCATAAGAAAAGCCTGATGATGGACATTATAAGCGAAGACTCCCTACGCAGGGGTGAGCGCGAGGGTGCTGGGTGGGTGCTGACAAGGCTTCCTCTGGATGAAGGCAGCAGAGCAGGGAAGAAGCAGGAAGACCACAAAGGTAGAACACAATGGTTGAAAGAAAGTTGTTTTTCTCTCTTTTGCTTTATGTTTGTTTGTTTGTTTGTTTCTGTAGGAGAAATAAGAATCCCTTAAGAGATTTTGAAGTCTAGAAGTTGAGGACTAGCAGGTGGTTAACAATGTTAATCAACTATGTTCTTATAGAACCTCAGATATGTTAAAAGAAGTTAAATTAAAATACTAGAATTTCTATTATTTTTGGTTCATTTGAATATAACATTGTTTCAAGATTGGGCTAAATTCATTATTACCTTTTAAATAATGAAAAAATAGCAAAATTATCACAACTATTCACTCAGGACATACTGGAAGTGGTTTTGTTTAGAACAGAAAGATGAATGATTTAGCGCAGCTATTTGAATTTGAGATGTAGATTTAAAATGTAAAAAGTAAGATGGAATGTAGGCTGTATAAAAAGGTTTTAAGCAAAGAAGAGGCTTCAGAAGAGAAGGAAAAACAACGCATTAATTAATACACCTGGAATAAAGAAACAAACTCTCCTCTACTGTATGGCAGAAATAGTGTGGTCTTTAAAAAACTGATTCGTCACATAGAGAATATTTAATTCCTGGATTGTGCTGATGCTATTGTCATACTTAACCTTAAACCTAAATTCTGTTCAAACCTGGAAAGAACTTTAGAAAATGAAAGGCGGGAAATTATAAATTTCACAAGCAAAGTAGGAAGAGATAGAATCCAGGAGCCATAGGATTCGAAACAAAAATATTCATTAAGAATTCAGAGGCAAATTAATTTATTGAAAAACGCTGGAGATTTAAATTTTAAAAATCTTTGGGTAGAAAGTGGACTCTAGGATTCCACAAAATATGGAATTAAGTACCAATGCTATCTTATTTTAATATTAAGGGAATCTTTAATTCAAAAAGAGAGAATTTGAAGCATTTTACATACTTATTTTAAGACAAAGAGAAGATAATGTAGATAGAGTGAAAGAATTAAAAATAGCACAAAATAGTGAAAGTATGGACAAGGTAAAGGCCCAAGAAGTAATTGCTTATGGTAAAAGTCTGGGTTTTAAAGTTCAAGCTTGTACTAGGTTTACAAAGTTACAACTAAAATTGTCAATAAGTCAATTGCAAGTACTCTTTCACTAATAATAACTCTAAGATAATACTCCTTAAATTCTGAGAAGTATTTTGTCTGAAAGTTCCTCAGTGCTTAGAATAGTATCAGTATTAGTTGGCACTAAGTAAAGGCTTCTGGAATTAATATATACATGCATGGCTACAAAGACAAATGCACAGAGGAATATATTATATGTGTGTATATCTATCTTTATCTATCTATCTATCTATATACATATATATATAGAGAGAGAGAGAGAGAGAAGTTGAATTCCTTCACTTTTGCTATAAATTATTGTAAAAGTTTTAATATATTCAAAAAGTCCATGGTAGAAAGGGTCAAGGGGAATAACAAACTCTACAAATAAGAGTAATGGAAACCATACAGAGGGTATCATCTAAAACAGGGCACTTGTTTTAAAAAGTAGCTATGATTCACTAACAATTTTAGAAGATTAGCATTCCAAAAGCTACACTAAAGTGTAATCACTGACAATACTGAAGGGCAATTGAATAAAATCTGTCTTCTAAAATGGCTGGTGCTGATTTGGGAATTATGCTGCTGCCTATGTTCAGGCAGAATTTGATTTTTCTCTTATCATGTCTGCCCTCTGCTGAAAACACAGGGTGCCAGTGGAGAATTAATCTTATATTCTGGTACATAGCATTAAAACTTTTATTTTTTAATTAAAATTCAAGTAGCTAAAAGTGGATACAGTAGACAGTTGGACAGCCTATTTGGCACAAGCTGTGTTTGAGAAAAAAAAAAAGAGGGAGAGAGAGAAACAATTTCTCTACATGACTGCTTTGGATCTCTCTTCTCTCAGCCATTCTTCATGCATAAAGTGAAACTTTACCCCAAATGCATACTATTTGGAAACAGAAAAAGCGTTTTTGTTAAAGGGTACAATGGAAAATGCATTAATCAACCTTCTCAATTTGGATGACTTTGGTAATTTGCATTCATCTCTTTAAAAAGAGATGTCTTTGGAGACTTCGTATTTTTACATAAAAATTATACTCAGCATCTCCCAGCCTCCTTTGTTCACTAAAATTAGATTTGCTCACTTATACAATTCACAGGGCCTAATTTGTTCAGAGGGAAGTCACACATGCCATTTATAGTATGCCCTCCTCTTATTTATCTCACTCAAAAAATTAAATAATATGGACTGTGCTCCCTCTCCGACAGCAGAGTACATGCACTAGTGATTCATGGAGTGCACTCCTGTGGGCAAAAGGCCATCTCTCTGTTACAAACCAGAAAAGAAAAATTGGCAAAGCACAAGGTCTGCAAGTACCAAGGGATTTTGTGAGAGTAATTACTCTGGCCTTCAATATTAATGAGCATTTAGAGGAACATCCATGAGGCATCCACTGAACTTGTGGCTTCAACAATTTCAGAGCTGTGGCTTTTCCATTAGTAGAGTCCTAACTTTAACCGATGCTTGAGAGTTCTGAGGCTGCCTGGTTATGATGGGTGCAGTGTAGTATTCTTCCCAGTGGATATGTAGCCACACTTTAATTTGGAAAACTCTTACCAGGGCAGTTGGAGAAGGAAGTGTAGCATATTGTAACAGAGAGGCAGCATGTCATAAGACAATGAGAAATAAAGATCATGTCAATATTTAGTATATATTTTTAAGGTGACATATGCCTTACTGTTCTCTATAAGCCTTTAAAGCAAGCCACATGATAAAATGAAAAGAGCTAGAAATGTAGAGTTTTGTTACTTTTGGCTTTGTCTTCACACGGTGTGTAAACTCGGACAAACCAGCTAGATCTTTCTAAGGGTCAAATTTCTAATTGTGAAGAGTCAAAATAGTATGCTCTACATAGCATTCTTAAGGGTACCAACATCAAATTCACAGAGGTACTTCAAGGACACATGACCTAGGCAGTCAGAAGGGCCCTGCCATTGGTTTGATGATCTGCTGTTGCTCTCTTGAAGTTCTTAATAATTTTTAGTAGAAGCTGTCTTTTTTCATTTTACCCTGAATCCCACAAGTTACATGGCTCACGCAGCAAATTAATAAATCATCTGGTCCAGTCAATACCATATGTTAAGTGTTCAATATGTGTAAGTTCTTGCTTTACCATCCTTTTTCTTCTAACCATGCAAGGTAGAGGGAAGACAGAATGCCTACTGCTTTATACGGCCTTCTCACACTCTTAGGTGCTAGAGATCAGCTCATTTCACTCCCCTTTCCTGGCTGTATTTTTTCATATCTTTGAGGTTACATTTCAGTACTGGCCACACATAAAGCACCTCATATAAAGCCTTAGAAAATAATCGATAGAGTCCTTTTTATAGTGAGGGGCTAGCTCTTATTGCCAGACTGAGACAGAAAGTTGAAGCACAAGCATTGAGGCATCGAAATGTCGTTTGGTTTTTGTGAGGAGCTCAAATGTATTTGCTTTGGTTTGCACTCTGTTGTTAAGTCAAGGCCTTAGAAAACCAAATCATCCAAAGATTAGTTATTTTTCAGTTATAGCCTCTGGGAATCTTATTTGATCCCTGACTTCATACCCAATTTGTCTAGAGATGACAACAAAAACAAGTTTGGTATTTTAATATATGGTTAACTTTTTAATATACATGTTTTAATGCAGGTAAGCATTCTGTATATGAATTGAACTAAAGATAGTTCTGAAGTGTTTTGTTTTTCCTGCTGGAATTCTACTTGTTAGCGATTAAAATAAATGCTTGCTTTCTAAATTTATTTCATTTATATTAACAATATTTTTAACTGATACTTAAAAATTACATATATAAAAATTATCAATAAACACAAATATTGAAATGTGCCTATCATCGAGGCATTGTGGCCCATGCCTGGAATTCTAGCACTCTGGGAGGCTGAGATAGGAGGATAGAAATCTGAGCGCCACCCTGAGCAACTTAATGACAGCAAGACCCTGTCTCAAAATGTAAAAAACATTTCAAAAGTGAAAAGGACTTAGGATGTAGCTCTGTGTACAGGCCCAATAATGGATTCAATCTCCAAAAGTGAAAAAAGAGAGCACTGTGCATATTAATGGTGTAGAGAACATGTGATATCTCAATACCTGTATAGGTTATATAATGTATACATTGGGTTAAGCATATCTGTCTCCTCAAACATTCATCACTTCTTTATGCTGAAAATATTCAAAATCATGTTTTTGTTTTTTGAAATATACAATACATAAGTATGAGCTACAGTCACCCTCATGGGCAATAGCACATCTTTACTCTTATTTTTCCCAGCCTTGGGTAATCACCACTCTACCCTCCCCTTTTAGGATAGCTACTTTTACAGACCCCACGTTCAAGTGTAATCATATGGTACTTGTATTTTTGTGCCTGGCTTATTTCACTTATATAACGATCTCCAAAACTACTTGTGCTGTTGCAAATGACAGGATTTCATTCTATTTTTATGGATGAATGGTACCCATTGTACAACAATAGAACATTTTCTTTGTCTATTTATAAGTAGAGGAGTTCTTTCCGTTTCTTGGCTATTGCTAACAGTATCACAATGAACATGGGAGTGCAGGCATATCTTCCACACTGTGATTTCTGTGTCTTTATATACATAATAGTGGGATTTCTGGATCAAAGGGTATTTTAAATGTTTTGAGGACTCTCCATATTGTTTTTCATAAAAGCTGCACTAATTTGCTTTCCTACCACTGAGCTATAGTTCCTTTTTCTCTAATCCTCACCATCACTTGTTATCATTAGTATTTTTGATACTAGCTATACTTATTGAAATGATTTTAATAACTCCTATGTTTTGATTAGTATTCCCCTAATGATTAGAGATGTGGATCATTTTTACATAAACCTGTCCATCATTTGTATGCTTTCATTTGAGAAATGTCTAGGTATAGTGCTCATTTTTTAATTTGGTCAGCTTTTGTTGTTGCTTTGCTAGTACTTTTTTGTTTTGCTCTAGTTCTTTACATAGTATCCTCTTGTCAAATGTGTTTGAAAATATTTTCTCCCATTCTGTAAGCTGTGTTTTCACTCTCATTATTCTTTGCTATAAAAAAAGATAAACAAGTTTGACAAACCCTTTGCTAGACTAGAAAAGTAAAGACAAAATAGGAGATCAAAAAGGAGACAGTACAACTGACACCACAGAAATATAAAAAATGAACAGGAATTATTCTGAACAACTAAATCCTCAACCCAATACTTGCAAAATGAATCTAACAATAAATTAAAATGACTGTTCACCATGTTTAAGTGGGATGCTTCCTGGGATTCAAACATGTCTAATGTACATAAATCAGTCAATGTAATATATCCACCAGAATGAAGGACGCAAACTTTATGATCATCAGGATAAATGTAGAGAAACAAGTTTGATAAAATTCAACAACCCTTCATAATTAAAACTCTGAACAAATCAGGTACTGAATGAGTACACGTAAATGTAATAAAGATAACATACACTAAGCCAATAGTTAATATTATAATGAATGAGGAAAAGCTGAAAACTTTCTGTATAAGACCTAGAACAAGATGACAAAGTCCACTTTCACCACTTTATTCAGCACAGTACTGAAATTTGTAAATAGAGCAATCATGCAATAGGGAGAAACAAAGGGTAATCAAGTTAGAAAAGGAGGTCAAATCATCACTGTTTGCAGATGCCACGATCTTATACATAGAAAATCCCAAGGACACCTCACCTCTGAACAGTTCTGCATTGGCAATCTAACCCTCAATACCTGAGTCTAGGGGAATCATTTCATATTTAAACCATAGCAATAACAGTCTAATGTTAAAAATTATGTCACTACCACAGTCTTGGTTATTCTAGTTTTGTATCGAATTTGGAAATCAGATAGTGTGTAAGGGTTAAATTACCTTTGGAAAAGCTTAAACTGAAATAAAGAGAAAACAACCTAAAATGATTAGCCTACTTTTCCACCTTAAGGGGTTAGAAATAAAGAGCAAACTAAATTTAGAAAATAGAAGGAAATCATAAATTAGCAAATAGAAGGAAAGAAGTAATAAAAATTGAATGAAAAACAATCTTATAAAAATATAAAAACAACATTAAATATCAAATAAATCTGAATTCGTTATTTGAAAAGAGTAACCAATTGACAAATCTTTACCTAGATTGATCAAGAACATTAAAAGAAAGGACAGAAATGTAACCTTACAGAAATATAAAACATTAAAATGGAATACTGTGTACAGTTACATACTGACAAATCACATAACTTAGGTGACATGGACAAATTCTTAGAAACACACATATCATGAAAACTGACTGAAGAGGAAAAAGAAATTCAAACAGAACTGTAACAAAGAAAGATTAAGTTAGTGGTGTCACACACTCTTAGAAGGGTATCTTGGTTAATGAACAGAGTGCTTACTTGAGACAATATCCTTTGATTTTTTCAACTTGCTTCTCCTGGACTGAGATCCCTGCCCTCTGTGTGACCTTGTGCAAGAGTGATAGGGACCCCAGTATTTTTGCCTGGCATGCATAGGATTGAGTATCTGTCCCATGAGTTACTTAGGTCTGGTTGTAGGAAGTGAGCCCCCAATTTGTTGGCTGCATTTAGTTTTTGGAAGTTGGAACTGGGGTATAAGAAATTTTAGTAGTAGTTAAATAAAAACATCATATCCTATGACTAAGATTTGAGAGGAAGAGCCCTGTTTTATAGTCCTGACACAATTAGATTTGAGCATCTAGGCACTGAAATTTGGGGGAAGTAATGGTTTATATACCACAGACTCTCGCTATGCTTACTAAGATTTAGTTCATTTTCCTGTATATGTGTTTCTTCACTTGCTGTGTGCCCTTTGGATAATTTCTAGAGATTTTGAATGGCTAAGTATTAAAGTAAAATAATTATATAAGAGGCCATGTTTGTTTGTTGTTTCCAGGTGTTTGGGTAAAGTTAGGAAGGAATTTAAATTTGATTTTCTCTATTTCCCAAATTTCTTTTAAAACTAAGGATCCATGCTTTAATCATGGAACCTTTGATCTGGAATGAATGACTTTTGTGGAGGGTCAGGATGTTACCATGAACAAAGAATTGATCAGGACACATGGAAGTAGAAGTGAAAGCATAGATTTTTCAGTAAAGATTGGTACATTCCACAGGTTGGGAGCAGGCTAGTGAGCAGAGTTCATTGCCCTGAAGAAGCCAGATATGCAGGGTCTACATGTGGGTTTCACAGGGAGGTAGGAGCTCTTTGCACTGATGCAGTCAGTTACCCCAGTCAAGGACACACCTCCTTCTTTCTGTTGTAGAGGGTTCTTTTTGTACTTATATGGAATTTGTGGAATTGCCATGACACCCAAAGACCATAAAGCTGGTGTCAAAGATACAATATAATTAATTTGGGGTTCCTCCCAGGTGTTCAAGATATTCTGTAGCATATGCATCTGCAGGTATGGCCTAATTGTTAGAGCTTGATGGTCTTTGTAGTTTTTCAGACTGCTGGCTTCCTCTTTTATATTCTGCTCATCAGGTCTCCTCTAGGAACTTCCTCCCTCTACTCCTCTCTCAGAACAATTAGAAGAGAATCGTGGAGAGTGGAAATATATTCACATTGCAGCTGAATTTGTATAGCTTGAGAACTACACTTGTTTTTTAAATTTTATTTGAGTAATTATAATAGTAATAATATGAAAAATTTTCAGATTGATTCAAAGATAACTTTGAATTAGACAAGGAAAAATATTGGAATATATTTTAGATAAAAAGGAAATAACTTTATATCAATGAGAGTTATTATTGATAAATTTTAACAAGTTTATCTAATAATATATCGTTATATGTAATAAACTTTCTCTTTTTCCAAGCTGTGAAATTATACATTATAGTTTAAAGAATTTTTGCAGATAATGTGTTACTGTTAATGGGCCTTGCAGCATCACTGCACAGAATCACCTTTGATCTTTTCCTGTTAAAAATTTGTTCTCTCTCTCTCTCTCTGTCTCCCCTCTTTTTCACATTTTCTCAGTTTTTTATATTACTTTCCTTAATTGTACATGCCTGCTGTCTTTAAATTCCTTCATTCAGGGATCCATATTGCACATATTTGCCTGTAATACATCCTTATTACATTCACTTAAAGAATATACGTTATGGCTGATATTGATACACATATACACTTACACCTTAGAAGCCATTCATATTCATATACTCTACCATATGTGTATTGTTCAACTCTATTCAGTATTAAAAGAAAGTTCACTAACTTTATTTCTATCTTTATCAATTTATGTGATTCTTTTTATTTTCATAATGTATTGCTAAAACAGAGATTTCTGAATTCTTAAATTTACCCTCTATAATTTACTAGGTTAGGTATTTAAACTAGACAATAAAACATGAATATTGCATCTCATGTCACCCCATCTATTTAATCCAATTGTCTTGACTTGCAAAAGGTTCAATTGTATTCTATATGCTCAGAAATTTGAATTAACAGAAAATGGATTAAACTATTACTGTTGTAATTTTATGCTCAAATTATTTTTTACTGGGACATAAATACCTACTATTAGGTAACATTTTAATAAATAAAATTCAGTATGTGAGCCATAAATAAGACAGAGTTTTGTAATCTACAGGAACATGGTTGGACCTAGAGGGCATTAGCAGAGTGGCATCAGCAGAGGGTGGAGTGGTGTGAGGTACGGGATGGAGAGAGAGAGAGAGAGCTCTGTGGGTACAAAGATACATACAAATAAGAGGAACAAATTCTGGTTTTCTATTGCAAAGTAAGATGACTACAATTATTAATTATATCTCATATACATCATAATATCTAGAATAGAAGATTTTGAATGTTTCACCAAAAAAAATTACACATTTGAGGCAATAAGTATGCTAATTACCTAACTTGATCATTGTATAATGCTTAGGCACAATGAAACATCACATACTAACCTATACGTTTATGCAAGTATTATATGCTACTTGTAAGAAAACCTAAATAAAACTAGAAGGCTTCCCATTTGCTTATTTGTATTATACACTGTAAAAATTGAAATACAGCTTTAAACCCAGTTAACTATTCTAAAATATGTAAGTGGTAGTGCAAGAAAGTAAGTCAAACTGAAATCCTACAAGTGTACCTCTATTACTGCCTACAGGATATGATTTATTTTCAATAAAGAATGGTTGAACAACTTTTACTGGTGGCAGGCTGTTGCACTCTGTTCAAGGAGTAATTAAAACATGTTCCAATAAAAAATTCCAACACGAATACATAGACCCATACCATGTTCTGTGTGCTGCACCTTCTTATGTGATAAGCCATACTTTCCTTAAATGGATGCACTTTGCTTACTCTTTTAGAACTATTAAGCTGGGATAATTATGGAGCAATCTAGGCAATGCTCAATAACCCATGCAATGCCTGACAGGACATGTTGTCTCTTAATTAGGAATGTGAATGCCTAATGCTTATATATTAACTGAAATAATTGGATAGATGTTTTACATTTCTTTCACTTTTGCTAACACTGAAGCCAGACGAGCAAGAATCATGTGTTTTAAAAAGGAAAGTACATTCATATTTTATTATATAACATGTGGCAAAGATTTAGAAGATATTTCAGTGATTTTGTTGGTGTCTTTTAGCCCAGTATTCAATGTGATATTTTACAGATTCTGATACATCTTGAATCATCTCCTATTAACAGAAATCTATATTAAATGATTCACTTCTTTGGTAAATATCTTTTCTAATTAGGTTGGATAAATACTATGTTTGTATAAGAAGTATGTCACTAATATAGCAGAAACATATGCATTGCTTATATTTAAGATGCTTGGCACCTTAGTGTTTATTTACAACTATTAATACAAAATCTGTTTTTAAACATAACAAATTGTTCTCTGTTCATAATATCCATAATGACTTATTTTCATAAACATTTTCAGTAAGAGATATCTTGATATGCAAAACCCTGCAGAGTTTTTATGGAAATTAGACAATATTGTGCTAAAGTGCTTCAGAGCCATTGTTTTTCTTACTGTTTTGAGAGGTAGATTACTTTTGCCTTATATATATAACGCAAAATAAAAGGTCTTAAAGGTGAATATGAGCGATTTTGTGCTTTAATATTTCTATCTTTGTTTTCCATGTACTGTTAGTTTATCTGCAAAATTTTATGCATAAAATGAAAAAGATATTATTTGGAAATTACATGTTAGGTGCTCTCACATGCATTATAAATTAATGTTGAAATATAAGTTTCAGTTAAAAAAATGAACAATCAAATGGCTCAAGTTTTTGAAGAAAAATATGGTGTTTATTTCACAACTGAGAGTACGGGGATTTTAAAATGTTGAATGTCAAACAAAGATATGTATATCAGCTTTTCTCTAAACAATACAAATTATTCTACATTAGATTAATGTAGTAGTCATGCAAAGCATAGCGAGTAGATGCTGTGTGGGAAACAAAGCTATAATTCAGAAAAAGATGAACTCTCTTTGTAAGAACAGAGTTGAAAATCAAAACCTATCCTTCTAATTTTGTGCTATAATTCAGAAATGCAGACACTCTTTCCATGTTTAAGCAGCCATTCAGCATCTACTATATTCTTTGCATTTTATTTTACCATTTTGAAATCAAAGTACCCATATTACTATGCTAGATTGATTTGAACAATATGCCAACTCTTGTCAATTTTGTGAGACTATAAATTACAAATAATGCATATATTTGCCCATGTTTGATAGGATAAAATATACATTGTATTGCAAAAGTAACAGCAAAAATTATTAATAGAACAGGAAATGTTCTATGCCCAGCAGTCATCTCTGCTAAACAACAGCAAAATTGAGTCATATTAATGTATTCAACAGTGCCTTGGTGATACATCAGATGCCATCTGTCATTACATGCTTATTATGTACTGAAATAGAATTATGAGGTTTTGTAGACAATTACCACAGAACTTAGTATGTAATTTTAATCTCTCTCTCTCACTTTCTCTCTCTCCCTTATAAAATTTTATAAGAATGAAGGACTACATATTCATCCCTCCCTCTCCCTTCCTCCTTCCCTCTCTGTCTCTGGTGGATGGTAATTGTATTTCATTTCCGCTTAGTTTATAGACATGTTAAAGGGAAAATATAACACGATGTAATATTGAAATTAAACTGAAAATTCACATCCTCTGACTTATAGGAAATGTACCTGCAAATGGAAATATTCTCTTCTTTGATCACTTGTTCTTTCTTTCAGTACCTTTTTGATAATTTTATTTACATAAATTTAGAAATATATATATATATATATTTAATTCATAATACCCTTTGTTACTAAGCAATAAATCCTTTTGGAGTGGAAATATACAGAAATAATTATTTACAGGAATTAAGTATAATTATATGTAATTCGTGCCGCAGCTGCTTATAATTGTAGTTTTCCCTAGGACTTTCCCTACTTATAAACACTTGAGAATTGTTTCTTTCAAATGGTTACTAGGAATAATAATTTTTCTATTACTAGATGCAATGTCATCAAATGATTAGTGACAAACATTTTTGTTGAATAACTAGATGAAGAGATAAACTTGGTTTGATGGTAAAAATGGATAAATACTAGGTGTAGAAAATGGACAAGGGGATACAAGTTAGAATACAAGACAATACAAATTATAATTTCTGTCTTACAAGATTTTAAAAATCTAGCTGGAGGATTAAATTATACTTTATACAGAACAAAACAATGTAATAATACTTGTAATAGATAACTTGAGAATTATAGCATTACTAAAACATAGTTTTCCCAAGTACAAGCCCCAATTCTTTCACAGAAATGCAAAAGTTAAAAATTTCTTCACAAGGGGCCGGTGAGATGGCTCAGCGGCGTAAGCGCCTGCCTTGCCAGCGTGAGGGCCCAAGTTCGACTCCCGGAACCCACATACGAAAAAGGGGCCAGTGATATCGCTCAGCGGCACGGGTGCCTGTTGGCGCGCGAGGTCCTGAGGTCGACCCCCGGTACCCACAAAAAAAAAAAAAAAAAAAAAAATTTCTTCACATGACCTGGCCCACAGAACAAATGCAGCCCTGGGTTTCCCTACATATATTCATGTTGTTGGAATTCCAAAAGACCAACTGATCAGTGAAAATCCATGAAATTTGCAATTAACCAGAATAGCATTTAATAGCCAGCAGTAGCACTTTGTGGATGAGTTATTTAACCCATTTGAAGCAAGTTATTTGACCTTTCTGAGGTTTCCCCCAAAATATTAATAAATATCTAGTTCTTCATTCCTATAAAATTTTATTCAGATTATGGATATGAAACTTCAACTTGTACTTTTTAGAAAGAAAAAGGATGTTCTCATAAATGGCAGAATGACACTATGGATATAACTGTGGAATTGTGGGCAACAAATCTGTTATAACAATAATCATAAGATTAGTATTATCTACTCATGAGTTTATGTAATTCCTAGGGGTTCTCTTTATTTAATAACTTATGAATAAAACACAAGTTCTTGCGGAGAGTGTGTAGAGTATATAATTAAATCTACGTACATTTCAATAATTATACATATATATTATATACATAGTTACTAGGATATATGTATGCACATTGGGTTTTATATAATTAACATAACAGATATTAGGAGTATTCTTTTTTTTGTGTGTGTGGGTACCAGGGGTCGACCTCAGGACCTCACGCACCAGCAGGCACCCGTGCCACTGAGCGATATCACCGGCCCCTTTTTCGTATGTGGGTTCCGGGAGTCGAACTCGGGCCCTCGCGCTTGCTGGGCAAGCGCTTAAGCTGCTGAGCCATCTCACTACATCTCAGAGAGGTGTAGTTCTCTGTCCATAGGAAAATGGTGAGACCTTATGGAATATATTCAGACTAGGATACATGTGAGTACCTATTTAGAGAGGACTTTAGTTTCACTTAAAAGTGCAGACTTATCTCTTGAGTCTCCCAACAAACCAAACCTCCTTGTCTTCAGCTTTTTAGTCTTGTGTCCTTAAGCATGGACTAGTCTTATAACTCACTTTGAACACTGGTATGAAATGATGTGATTCCATGCAACTCCTAAAGGTAGGTGATAAAAAACCTTACAACCTCCTCCTGAGCCTCTAGAAAACCTTGCTTTGTGAGTGACCAGACAGAAAGTAAGGGGAATCTGCTTTAAGATGAATGAGGATACACACTTTGTGGCACTGGTGGTCAAGGAGAGACGCTTGCACCTGCATTTTGACTGGATTGGATTGGTGAAATTTCTAGCTTTTCTAATAGGCAGGTGAACCGATCTGACACTCATTTTCTATGAGCAGCGAAGTTAAGGTACGATAGTCAAGTATTAACCAATAAGAACTGATAGTAGGCAGATAAACTGCTTACTCTTCATTCCTGAGTGGGGTGTTCCAACCTACGACAGTCTTTCACTGGTTCTAGGAAGATACCCCAAGAAACTCAGGAACTAGTTATGGAGAATCAATGGCTCACCCAGTACCAAACTTTGTGCTGCCTTTTCTGCACATTATTGTTTCTCGCTTCTCCTTTGGACTTGCTGCTATTTCTCTGACTTGTAAACTCCAATAAAATGCTACTTTGCAAGTTTTTGCCATAATTTATTTTTTTTTAGAAAATCCAATTGAGATAGCCAGGAAAAGGATATTATAAAATACTTTATTACTCTGGTGTATATAAGCATGCTTACATATTAAGTGACTTGCATTTTTTCTTTTGGAAATTGCATATCTTCCAAAATATTTAGGAAGTCTAAGGTTTACTAACTGTAAATGTTTTAGCTTGGTTATATAATAGTTGCTAAACTCTTATTCTGATACCTGAATATTACCATTGTCTACTCTGGGTTTGATTTAGGATCTCACAGGTAAAATGGTTTTATGTATACATGCTGTTGAGGCCTTGATTTTATTGTGAAGATGCTTTCAAATTTCAATGTTAGTTGTGTTAAAACACTGTAAGTACTCACATGGAAACAACTTGCTATAAATATTGTAATGAACTCTGACTATCTATATCAAGAAGAATGACATAATACATGAGAGAGGTCACAATCTTCTGCAAAGGTAAACATTTCATAAAGCAGGAAAATGCTGCTACAGAGTCTCCGCCTCATCTTTCTAAGCTCAGGCTGGAAGTCAGAGAATTAGCTGCAGGTGCTTAGGGTTTAGAAAGCACTGAAGGGACGAAAGGCCAATGTGTTGGCTCCAGGTTAGTTCTTATGATCAACCATTCTTTTTATCTTCCCGTAAGACCACCTCTCTCGTTTGTTGCTAAGGATGGGGGGAATAAGAGGAGGGGGCCAAGAAGGAGTTAGAATGTTTGATTTCAAATAGGAAATAGAATTCCTCAGATGATGGCCCTGTAGCAATGAGAAAAAGTACATTAGTTTAAGCGGACTGGGGAGGGTACTGGAGGTGGAGCATTAGAATTTATTCACAAAATTTAAAACATTAACAGAAAATCAAGACAATGGCCTATTCAGTGTTTAGACCTGTGCAATTTCTAGCCCCTTTCCACACATTTTTCTTTTGTTTATCTCCTGAGAGATGCCCACATGTGTACAATACAAAGAACTGAGTCATAAAAGCAGAGGCCTGTCAGCCTCCCCGAGGACCAATTAATGGTGTTCCAAATCTGGTGGGCAGGCAGATAAAAAGGATAGAGAGAGTGAAGGGGAAGTGGATGAATACTCAACTAGACTAGGGCAAGATTTTTTTTTTTCAGATGTTGGAAGGGACTTCTTTAGCTATTCTTATCTAACTTCATTGGGGTTTGTGAGTGGTTTTTTTCTTCTTCAGTCATTTTTTTTTCCCTCTCAACAGCTTCTGTAGTCCCCGTAGTTCTAATGTGAACAGAAAGAAAAGTAGTACTTCAAAATATCAATTAGGCTTTCATCCAAACTGATGACAGCACAAGCCTGTTTGAAAAAATAAAAAATAAAAAAGACCATTTAGAATGTTTCTGTTCCTCCTTTCATATATTGGCAGTTTTATTGATAGGTGCTTGAGTTCGTATTACCATTTGTATCTCCAAGCTGGATATTACTGTGAATGCATGGAGCTTTGTAGTTCAACCTTTAACTCCAATCTCACCCCCTAGGAGTCCACAGGCCTTTGAACAGCAACGGAGTGGCACTTTGAAATCAGGAGTTGAAAGTGTTTGACATGGAAAGGGGAGCTTGAAAGTCGTGCTCTTTGAACCTTTTCTTTTCAAAATCCCACAGAAAGTACAGGCAGGACAATAATGGACAAGCTGGGGGCTCTCTGGGTGGAGAGGGGATATGTGGTAATGAGGATTTAAGTATTTTCCTAGCTCTATCCTACTCAGCTTCCTTCATGTTAAAGAATTAAAGCTGCCTTAAAATAACACATCATCTTTGGGTGGTAGGAGTTGGATTTTTCTTTCTAACATGTGAATTCATTGCTGAATAACATTGTAAGGAGGGAGGGTCCGGCCATCCAATGAAAATTAGAAAGTGGACATCAGAATTCTCTTTTCCTCAGGAAAGTTGGAAGAAGGTGGTATGTGTCCCAAACTTGCCACCTGCTGGGCAATAGTGATTCCTGGAGCTAATCTCCTGAAAGGAGAATGTGCTGCTTAGAGTTACTGGGGAAAGGACTTGGCCTTTATGGTGGCAATTCCTGTGCTTGAACAAAAGAGGAATAAATTCTAAATCCTACCATTTATTTTGAGAACAGATTCTGATCTCTGGTGAGTATACGAAAATATGAGGATTACTCAACTTCAGAGAAATTTAGCTCTACAACAAAATAAAAAGGTAAAATTGCAAGAAAAAGCTTCTACACATATTGTCCATGATAGGAATCATGCTTTGGGTATAAAAATGATTCTAATCCACTATCAGCACAAGTATTTTTAAAATGTTTTTCAGTAGTGATTCAGTCAGTCTTTCATGAACTTATATTGGACTAACTTGTACTTCTTTGATGCAAAGTTCATATTATGCAATGGGATGCAACTGAATAAAGAGATCATGAAGCTAAGAAATTGGTAACATTCAATTAAATGTTTTTAAAGTAATAAATTACAAAGAATTTGTTTTTTCATTGGAAATGTAACAGTCATATCACATCTAAATTTAAAGAAGTTACCATGCTCATGGTTATAGCTTGACATTGTACATCTGTTTTGAATTTGGTCCAGGGAAAAGAAGCAAGCATATTTATTAAACACCTATTATGTGACACACTATTCTACAAACTACTTTACATGTTTTACAACTAATCTTCTCTACAACCCAAGGATACACATGGTTATCCCTATTTTAATAAATGAGCCTAGGTTTTAGAGAGGGTAAGTACCTAAAACATGATCACATTGCTTGAAAGCACTGAAATTAGAATTTATATCCAATCATTCCAATTCTTAAGTGACCACCTTTTCTAAACATTCTGATTAACTGATAATAACACATAATTTGGTTGTTGAGAATGACTGAATTGTACAGGGTCTGAAAATAGATACCTCAATTTCTTATGTGGCTACCATTTAGCTATAATTTATCTCTGTAATTGCTATGAATGTTAAGAAAATTTTCTTCAGAGTAGGGCATTCTTTGTACTCTAATACCAAAGTAATTTATATCATTTTTTTGTGATTATTTCCTGAAGGATGAAAAAATTGGACTGAGGTATCAAATCTCACTAGGTTGCAGCACATTAGTGATTGGATCAAGGGTTTTTTCCTTGAGGTTTAAAATACTAAAACACACATTTATTTCCTATCATGAAATGGTGTGTTGTTTGCATAACTAACAGTTACTATATTGTGACTAAATAATGCTGGGTTAAAAATAATGATTGTTACTCTAATAAGCACAGATCCTTGTGAAATCCCTTCTGGCAGTAGAATGCCTCACTCCCTCCACAGGTTTCTCGGATAACTAATTCTAGTTCATGTTTTCTATTTTCTGACCTGTTTGAAATGAAAATACTTTGTTATTGTAAAATGATTTCTATTCTCTAGCTTCAGCACAAATATTTACAAACATGTAGCTGCAAACCCATTGCCCAATACGTCCACCTACATCTAGATGACGTTCTATAAATATTAGCTATGGTTCTTGGGACAGAATGTTAGACACTAGCTCATGGCTCATGCTCTTCTTAACCACACAACTCCGGTTAAGTTTCTTAATCTCTCTGTACCTCTGTTTACCTGCCTGCAAATGGAATTAGTTAGGATGACAAAATCACAATGAAGTTGTATTAAATGAGAGAAAAATTAGTGTCCAGTACATAGGCTAACAACAAATAAAAGTTGGATACTATGATTATTAAAAGTACCATGTCTTTAACTGCTATTGTGACCTAGTAAATACAGATACCAAAAGTTTAAATATAGCTATAAATAACATGAATTACTTACATCAGAATTTTTATTCTGAACACAGAATAGCTTTCAATATACTTTTAAAACCATTACTATTATCATTATTTTTACTATTTGGACATTAAATAAAATGGTATAAATTTTCAGCACACAAGCCACTATGTAAGATTAATATTGTTGGAACACACATTTTCTCACTAAATTTTCTCTTACCATAATACTAGCACAAATCAAGCAAATAATAATTTGAGCAATTCTGGGATAAGTAGGTAACATTCCAAGAAGCTCTTAGTGCAGAATTCTGCTTTTCAACGTTAGTTTAAACACATTCATATACACATGTTTGTTTAAAGGTATATATGTGTTTGTGTGTACAGTTATGCATCATCTAATGACAGGAACATTTCTGAAATGCATTGTTAGGGGACATCCTTAATGTGAACATCCTCAAGAATACTTACACAAATCCAAATTGTTAGGTCTGGCTCCAGTAAAGACTACAAAAGGAAACTAAGAAAAACCTTTAATGCCAGCGCAGGAGGGCTGCACTAGAGTGCAAGAAACCCTCAGAGGGGGAAGCTTCGGGGCAAAGTATATATTGGGCTTGGCTGGGGGCAGAGATTGGAGAGGCGGGGCCAGGTGACATTACAGAAGGCAATTGGTGGATATTTGGTGGGGTGGGAAAAAGAAGGAGGAAGTGGGTGATATGCTGCTGTTTTTAGGCTATCCTCCATGTTGGACCGTCACCATGATGACTAAGCAGCTTCCACATGGGCTAGGACCCATCACAGATGTTATAGCCTATCACACGCACAAGCTATGTCATGTAGCCTGGTGTTCCTAGACTATAAGCATAGCATGCTACAATACTGAATTTGAGGCAATTGTAACATGGCAGTAATCATTTATGTGTCTAATCATATCTAAGCATAGAAAAGATATAGTAAAAATACAGTTTAGAGAAAAAAATATGGTACATTTTGATATAGTTTGGATCTGAAAATCTCTCCTGAAGGCTCATGTGCTGAAGGCTTGCTTTCTGGAGTGGAGCTATTGAGAAGTTGTGGAAGCCATGAGGCCTAGTCAGAAGTCTCTGGATCATTTAGGGTACATTCTCAGAATGGAAGTGGGACCCCAGCTCCTTTCTCTTGTACTGCCTTTTGCTTTTTGGATGTGAAGTGAGCAATTTTGTTCACCACTCGCTCCCTGCCTCCCCACAAGCCAAAACACAATTTGGCCTCTCAGTCCAAAATCATCACCTAAAATAATCTTTTCTTCCATAAACTGTTAGTCTTAGGTATTTGCTACATATAGTGGTGACAAATTGACTCCCACACACCTTCATGGGACAGGTACAGCACCACAAAGGGAGCTTGCAGGACAGTGAGTTGCTCCAGATGAGGTGGTGAGAGAATGTGAAGATTTAGGGCATCATTGTTCATGACTGTGGGATTTATAAACACTGTACACTTAGGCCATACTATATTTGCAGTAAATTCTTCTCTAATAAATATGTCTAAATTTACCTTAACTTCTTACTTTATAAAATGTGTAGCTTTTTTACTCATAATTATACCTAGCTTAGAACACGAATACATTGTCCAGCGGTACAAAATACTTTCTTTTCATCTGCACTCTATAAAAATATTTTCTTTCTTCATAGCTGTATTCTTTAATTATTTTTCTCTCTTTTCTTATTGTTATTTTCTTCTTACTTTTTTATTAAAAAAAAAAGAAAAAGTAAAACAAAGACACAATCAGGGATCATGGTGCATCATGCCTGTAATCCCAGCACTCTGGGAGGCTGAAACATGAGGATTGCAAGTCTAAGCCCAGCCTGGGCAACTTAGTTTAAGGCAACACTGTCTCAAAATAAAAAATAAAGGAGGGCTGGGGATTAGGCTCACTGTGAAGGCCCAGTACTGAAAAAAGAGCTAAGACACAAACACACATATTAGCCTAGGTCTAGACAGGGTCAGGCATGTCAGTTATGCTGCCTTCCTCCTCCGCCTTGATGTCACACCGGAATGTTTTCAGGAGCAGCAACACGCACGGAGCTGTCACTATCTGTGACTACACATTCTTCTGGAATTCCTCCTGAAGGACCTGCCCAAGGCTGTTTTGTAGTTAACCAATTTTCAATAAATAGAAAAATTAAACTCTAAAATAACAATGAAAAGTATAACAAGTATATAAACCAGTAGTAGCCATTCACTATCATCATCAAGTTTTACTACTGTATATAATTTTACTATTCTTTATACGACCAGGAGGGTGGTAAGTTTTTTTACACCAGCATCACAACATACATGTGAGTGACAAATTCCACTATATCAAGACTGCTACATCATTAGCAGATAGGAATGAAATAGTTCCATTATAATCTTGGTATATGGAGTTTATCATTAACCAAAAGTTTGAATGTCTGTGTATACATTTTTTTCAATATGAGCAGCTTTAGACAATTTTATTTTTGTAGTATTAAGGATTAAAGCCAGGGCCTCAAAAATGGTAAGTATGTGCTCTACCACTGAACTACAAAGCCAACCTTCACAAAGATAAACTTTAGATGAACAGTACTGAAATGTGTCTGCAAAGAATAAATAAAATTCAAGATTTTCCCTCAAACAATAGAGTTCAGTTAGTGATGTGGTAAAGCACAGGGGCAGATTTGGATATTGCTATAATCAGTCTATGTACATGAATTATTATATCCCAATATATCCTTAAAATATTTTTGAAAATTAATGAGAAGTAAATATGTGTATTTTTATAATAATGCTAACAATTCACATCTCTCTGTACACCTCGTTGTTTGTCTAGACAACTTATATGCAAAATGATTTAAATAATCACTACTCAATTACTATTTCTTCCTAGGAAATTCTTGTCACATTCAAACAGCTTTAAACCACTTACTTATAAGATGTCCTGTACTGAAAAAGATTAGTTTACTTAAAAATAATTCATTTAATTAGGAAACACAAAATCTTCTTCCTTGATAATTTTCATTTAGTGTTTTCTTATTACTGAAGTGTTTTATATTTTCCCTCATTTTATTATCTAATGATATAACCTGGAAGAGTTTTGCTTATAGAAATAGATACAGGTGTAGATGTAAATAAAATGTTAACATAGATATTGACATAGGAAGTAATTATGCAAGCACTTTTGACTCTTGAATATTGTCTTTTCCTGATTTACTTTGTAAGGTATATAATTTACTTTTATAAGTTTTTGGATGTTTTAAGATTGTGCTTTTTAAATAGAATAACTTTTATTTCAAAGAAATCAAAGATCCTTTATAACAGCTGAGATGTAGTTCTTAATAACCAAAAAGATTAGAAGTTATTTAGAAAAAAGTGCAAAAAAGTCATACCATGTGCTAATTTCTTTCCCCAAACTTGGTTTTATGACATTGTAATAAAATTATAAACAACGAATGGGTTGATTGATCTCCATCTGCCAGACTCAGTCTTTACAGGGGAAGCTGGAAAGTAAGTTGAGTTTGACTCTCCCTGGGCCTCAGTGTTTCTACAACTCAGATGAGGTTTCCTGTAATTACGACTTAGAAAGTAATTTTGAGATTTAGCATAAGAAACGTAGTCATGATTTGTTCCACACAATTTCCTGATTTTCAAAATGGTTCCCCACTTTGAGTAGTAAATATATCTTGTATAACTGAAAATACATATTCCTTGACTGTAAAGATGTCTATACAATGTAGTGCTAATAGTTAACAACACTGTGTCGTGCACTTATAAAGTTGTTACAAGGGTAGATTGCATGTTAGCTACTCTCGTTTCAAAGCAAACATACAGACAAATAGAAGCCTAATGTCACTTTCAGATGTGATGGATGTTGTTATTTCCCTGACTGTAGTGATGGTTTTGTGGTATATGCATATGTCCAAACTCATCAAATTGTACACATCGATGGGGCAGTTTTGGAAATATCAACTATAGTTCAGTAAAACTTTTATAATTATTAATGAAAGAAATAAGAATTAAACTTTTTTAAAAAAGAACAAAATCTGGGTTAATGAAATGTAAAAAATTGAAAACATTATCAGGCATTAACCACTGAGCTTGGTAAAAGTGAAAAATCCCCTTACTTATCCACGTAGATTCTATTACTTAGGTTAAGGAATCTGCAAAATTAACCAAGTCCTTACTGGTTAGTAATTCTATGTTTAAGACATACAAGTCTAAGAACTTTTTCTTCCACATTAATATTGCGTCTTTATGACAATTTTCATTAAAATCATAAACAAATTAGGATTTGAGCTTACATTGAGATCCACCCATGTTTTATCTTCAGATTTTACTTTCTAAGTTTTAGGCCATAAAATAAACTAAGAATAATGACATATCAAAATAGATAACTCTTTCTCAAAACAATTCATTTTTAGCATAAAATGAAGTAAATAATATTATTATAAAGAATTTAATGACCCTTAGGAACCATCAGGTTTCATAAATGAAATGAAATAGATGAGTTACCAAATGAATATTTTAAGTATACTGATAGATTCAACCATCAATGTATTTTTTCTTTTTTCCTTTGTTGTTGTTGCTGTCGTATAGATTAACAATTTATGGTAGCCATTGCCACTGTGTTCAGTAGCAGTTGCATGAAATCATAACTTAAAAGAACAGCCAGATTTCTAAAGTTAAATATTTTAGTTTCAAATCCTGGCTCTACCTCAAAATTGACCTATGATCTTTGGAAAATTTAACCATCAAATACTAGTTTTAAAATTACAGTATATTGCTACTACTATAGTGGCAGTCAGGAACACATAGGGTAATGCATGCAAAGTTTGTATCTTATTGCTTGGCGCATAAAAAAATCCAATAACTATTGGACATTATGATTACCACTATCCTTATAAAAAGATCTGCATTTAAAAAGCTCAAAGCAGGGGCCGGTGAGATGGCTCAGCGGCGTAAGCGCCTGCCCGGCAAGCGCAAGGGCCCGAATTCGACTCCCGGAACCCACATACGTTAAAGGGGCCGGTGATATCGCTCAGCGGCACGGGTGCCTGTTGGCGCGCGAGGTCCTGAGGTTGACCCCCCGGTACCCACAAAAAAAAAAAAAAAAAGCTCAAAGCAGGACTGGGAATGTGGCTCAGTGGTAAAGTTCTTGCCTTGCATGCACAAGGCCCTGGGTTCGATCCCCAGCACCAAAAAAAAAAAAAAAAAAAGCTCAAAACAAAAGCAAAATACATTCTATGACACTGAAGAAAAACTAGTGTTCATGCTTGCTTTTAAAAAGTATTGACTATATAAGATCCGACCTTCTCTAGTTTCCAAAGACTATATTATATTAAATATGAATTTCATTATAATTCAAATATAGTTTGCTTTATATGTTTAGATTTTTATCAAAGTTTTGGCACTGGTCAGCTTTTCCATTGGTGAGACAAAGTGCCAGACATTCATAACTTAAGAAAGGGGAGGTTTAATTTTGTTCACAGTTTCACTCATTTCTATGTTCAGTGGGCTCTAAGACAGGAACATCCTGACAGAGGACATGGTGGAGCAAAGCTGCTCACCTGATGGTGGCCAAGAAGCAAACTAGGGGACAATCTCAGAGAGAAAGGGATTGGGGACAAGGTACAGCCTCCAAGGCCAAGCCTCCATGATCCACACAAACATATCCATAACTGCGCTTTACTAATCCCCTAGGAAGCAGTCAAGTTGACAATTAAGCTTAACTGTAACATCCCATCCCTTTTAAATTTGATATCCAGTAATACCTCTTGCACTATAGTTAATCTCCAAATGCACACAAGGTCATTATTCCACTTAACATAACTATAATGTCTACAACCAAAAAAGGAATACTCCCTTCAAAAGACAATGGTTGCAGGGATAGTTCAAAAGTCCCAGTCAAAAATCTCCTCTGAGACTAAAGGCAAACTTCCAACATGTGAAATTCAAAAAGCAAGTTACTTAATCCAAAAACAACATGGCACAGAGTAAACATTCCTATTCCGAAAGAAAAGAATAGATAGATAGAAAAGAATCAGACCAAAAGAAGACTAAAGTCAAGCAGGGCAAAGTTGTGCACTTCATGTTGACCAGGATGCAGAACGAAGGAAGAGTGCCAAAGAGGAAGAGCCCAGGGATTGGTCGTGCCTAAATGGTCCACGCAGATACACCCAGAAGTGTGCTTTACTACTCCTCTGTGCCACTCTAAATCCAATCAAGTTGACACTTAAGGTTAAATATCACAGCTATGGATACTACTGATTTAAAGAATCACCTCATTCTATAAGACTTATTATTAAAACAAGGGTTCTCTACTCCTTTCACCCAATAATTTCATTTCTACAGGGAACAGTTGTCAGTTACAGGAAATTCTCACATAGCATGGTAGAATAAGCAATGTGCAAAAGCTGATTGTTTTTTGACCTTTACAATGTTTATTGAAGTACTACAGACTCCCTTACTATGTGCTCTAAATATATACAAAGATGAAAAATATTAAAACTAATATTTTAATATTATAATTTTAACATGAAAGATCCTAAAAATAGAATTTATTTCTATGTTAAAACAAAGAAATCATTGGTGGCCTCTTATCCTTTCCTGTCCTTTGCTCAAGCATCCTGCTGACTGTAGCCTCTGCAACTGACAGCAACACAGTGGTAGAAGATACTCCTCGTGGCTGTCTAAACCTGTGGAGACAACAGTGGTTGCAGCAGTTGCTCCTGGCTCTGGGAGTGGAGTGGGCTGAGGTGGTGGGAATGTGGTTGGCCCTGGGGGCTACCCTGATGGTAGCTGGTGCTGGCGGTCTGGGTGCCCCTGCTGCTGGGCACAGGAACTGTGTACCTGTGGAGTCCACAGAAGGGCCCCACATGGCCAGAGGCCAGGGAAATACCAGCAACCTGAAGCATAATGGTGAGAACACAGAGGGCAGGGTCAGCCCAGCACTGAAGGTTCTGGTGCTCACCAGGAAATTGTTAGAAGTGGTACCAGGCCATAGAGGTAGAACCCAGTGGATGCAGCTTTTCCTTCATAGGTTGTGCTGCATTTCTGAACTTAGCCACATAAAATCTCTACATAAAAGCGGATTCAACATGGCTGAATACAGGAGGAGTCATGTCAGAGAGATTCAGGGAAGATTAACTGAAAACCAGGGTAACCGGAAAAAGGGAGGGACATATACCCTGATACAGATAATCAATTTGAAAGAAAATAAATGTAGATCAAAACAAACATTTGGATACTACTTAAAAAGAGGGGAAGGGGTTCACTAAGGCTGGTCCACAGGACCCCCACCCTTCCCCTACCAGGAACAGACATTTTGAGAACTTAAAAAGCCAGAGGGAACCAAGGAGTGCTGCAGAGACGAGCCTTCCAGAATAGACTCAGGGTATATGAGCCCTTTTGCCCCAGGGTCCTCTCTCCAGATACTGAAGAAGCCCAGACCCTGCAACATCCTCGCCAGCACCCACCAGTCCAAGGGAAGCTCCCTCCCCATCTGTCCCACCTCAGGGAGGGAGAGGATAAGAGAATGACAACCACCACTGAGGCCACTCAGCTACTTGTGCCTGGAGTCACCACCTGGTACCCTGCATCTATACTGGGCCCATTTAAGTCCCAATTGAGGGCCCCAAGTCACCACTGGGCAACTCAAGGTGGTGCCATGCCCCACTAGAATCTCTGTTTAGCACACAGAGCTAACACTGGGCATGTTTGGGTCTGTGCCTGGCATCCTAAGATTGCTTGAGTCCCCACCCAGTTCTCGCTGCCCTGAACCATCCCTAGACCTGCCAGAAACTCTGTCTGGCATCCAGCACTAGTCCTGTGTAGCCTGGGTATCTACGGGGAGCCCCAGTCCCATGTGAGTCTCTGTCTCATGCCCCAGGTCTGCTAGAGTCTCCACTCAGCACCAGTCACATCTCCCTGGGCACATCAGAGTCTCCACTTTGCACTTTTCTACAGTCCCAGGGACATCTGAGTCTAGGCTCAGTGCCCCAGAATGGCTGGAGTCTCCATCTGAAGCATTTGGTCAGTCTAACCCCTGCTAGAGCTCTGCTTGGCTCTCAGCATTGATTAAAGTTCCACCTGATCTGCCTAGTGCCTGGGACCTATGTGAGACTCCACCCAGTGCTCAGCACCCTCCTTCGGCCATCTGTAATCTCCCCACATCAGTCTCAAGCACACCTGAGTCTCCACTGGGTGCTTTGAGCTGGCATGAGCTTTCATCTGGTGTTTTGAGCTGGTCCCCAACCCTGGTCCGCAACCAGCCAGAATCTACACCAGGTGCCTCAAACCCACTAGAGTCTTCTCCCAGAGTCCAATGCTCCACACATTCCCTGACTTGTTGTCTCTGTTTGACAATTGCTACAGACAGGGGTTTACAGACGGGGGGCCTTTTGAACAGAGAGATCACCATACAAAGCCACAGGCTAAAAAGGGGGCAAGAGTGGAACGTGCCTTCTTGGATTAAAGACCGCAGGCTCTGGAAGAAAAACTTTCGTCTGAAAATATGTGGAAAATTTTTCTTTTTTTTTTTTTTCTCTCCCTGTGTTTGAGCCATTTTTGTTTTCCTCTGTTGGTATTTTCTTTTGGTGGAGTTTGGAGTTTTATCACCCATTTTCTTGTTTCCTCATCTTTAATATTACTTTGTTTTATTTGTTTAGGTCTCTCTCTCTTTCTCTCTCTTTTTATTATATTTTTTTCAATTTGTTTCCTTATAATTTTTCTGTTTTTTTCTCTAGTTTAATCTCTATTCCTTATTATTTATCCTTTTCCTTTTTGTTTTTATTTTCCTCTTACTAATGCTACTAATTTTCTTTTATTCCTTAGTAGGATCTTTTATTTCAATTTTATTACCTTCCTGCCATTTTCCATTGCTTAATTTTTCAAATTCTACTTATTTTCTTGATCCCATTCCCCACAAACTCTATCCTTACTAGTATAATCATTAATCTTTATGAATCTGTAAATAGTTAACTCTTACTGTAGTTGAACACTATTCTATTCTTAGTGGAGATAAAATTGCTCTATGAGTAGATATTTACTGTGTACCAATATATGCTTTGCCTTAGAGTTTGTACTGTAACTATAGATCTTGTTTCTATAGTTAAAAGTGGTACAATGTCAGTTCTTAAATTTTGTCATTTAATGATCCCTTGGATCATGGCTCCATAGGCTTCTGATGCCTGGATGGTCATATTCTGAGAAACTCTGGGAAATTCCCATTTGGCCCTGAATGAACCGCGGTCCCTGAGACTTCTCAAAGCAAAGAATTCATTTTTGCACCCTTGGGCCTGGGAAGGGCAGGGTCTTGCTGATTTTTGTGATGCCCTCAAGGCACCTTTCTCATTGTCTTGATTAAAAGTAGTATCTTGACTACTTTTGAAGTCTCATCTTTTCAGCAACCCTGCTCTCCAAGGCCCCACTTTTTCAGGCACTTGCTTTCTGGTGAAACTCCAGAAAGCATTTTTCAAACAGGCTTTTTTGCTCCTGATTTTCAGTGTAGATCTGACTAAAATCTGCCAATATTGAAGCCACAGCCTGAACACTGGGTGTTGTTGAAATTTCTTTTGCCAGATAAATTAGTCTACTCCCCTTAATCTCAGTCTTGTACAAAGTCTCAGGACATGAGCAAAATGTAGGAAAATTTCTGCCAAAATCATAGCATACATAACCTCATGTCCAACCACCAATGGAGTCCTGGTTCCTGTCTGAAACTCCTTTACTTTCTGTATTTCTATAAGCATTCTGCTCTTCTGAGCGCTTACCAGTGTTGCCCATCAAGCTTGGATGGTAGCTTAGAAGGGATTCCCCACCTGACATCTCTAAATCTTCCCAAACTCTTCCCACTAACAAGTTCCAAAGTCAGATAGTCCAGCAACAACACCATTCCTAGCACCAAAATCTCTTAGTCATTTTCTCATTGCTGGGAATAAACACCCACACTTTAAAAGAGGAGAGGTTTATTTTGGCTCATGGTTACCATCCATTTTGAGTTGACTCCAAGATAGGAAGAGCATGGTGGAAGGTTCTAGTGTAGAAAAGCTGCTCATCTCATGGTGACCCAGAAGGAGAGAGAGAAAGAAGGAGCTAGGGAAGGAGATATAACCCTTCAGGTCACAAGCCAGTGACCTATCTCTTCCAACCAGTCTCCGCTGCCTAAGAACACACTCAGCTAGAAAATCATTAGTGGATAAAAGAACATATTGAACACATAATCCAGTCACCTTCCAAAAGCCTCACCTCTGAACATATGAGGTTTCAGGGCGACACTCTAGATCTAAACTATAACATTATGTTTTTCCATTGAAAAGATTGGTTTAGATATGGTTGTCCCTCCAAAGGCTCATTGTTTTGAAGGCCAGGCTGCTGATAGGCTTTTGGACTAATTGAATCATGCAGGCTCTAAGTTCATCAGAGAATTAATTCATTAAGGAGATCATAATTTGATGGCATTATTGAGAGGTGATGGAAATAAGAGATGGGACTGAGTTGAAGGTAGTATATCATGGGGGTATGAACTTGGGAACTATATTTGGTCTTTTCTGATACGTCCTTCTCTCTGTGCTTCCTGTCTGCCATGAGGTTAGTGGATTTTCATTAGCATGTCCTTCACCGTGACATTCCATCTCCCTCAGCTCAGGCCCACAGCAATGGAACCAACTTATGCACTGAAACCCCTGAATCGATGGGCCAAAATAATTCTTTGTCCTCTAAGTTTATTTTCTCAAACACCACAAGCTTTATTGTAAGAGTTCCACCATGCAATCAAATGCTTATGTGCCACTATAGATGATAAGATTTCATGGAAGGACAGATCATGTTCTGAAATATTAACAATCAGAGGCAAAGGAAGATCAGATAATTACTGTAATGAGTCCCAAGCTTGAATGGAAATCAGAGATCGGTTACTCACACATACTTATAGTGAAGGATATTAGGGACAATAAAGAGTGATAATTTTTTGAAATATATAAATAAAGTGATCAAGAACTGTGAGATAAAGGCTGTTGTCAGCCACCACAATAGAAAAATTATATTTTATTCGTTTTTTAGATCTGAGCTAACTCTCCTTTTCGTACCCTATTGACTAAGGAAGTGGACAGATTCATTTCAGAAAGAGTTCAACAAAGCAATTGCCCAAATCAATAAATCTAGGTATTTACCTAGGTATCTGTGTATTTGTCTATGTATCTACCTATCTAACTACTTATCTTTCTATAATTTAACAGAAGTAATCAACACCAAGGAAAGGGAAATATATCTAAAGTGGATGTTGTTAAGTGCTTTAAGTACACTAACACAAATGGGTTTCAAAAGCCAAGTAGCTGGGCCAGTGAGATGACTCAATGGCATAAGCGCCTGCCTGGCAAGAGTGAGGTCTTGAGTTCGACCCCTGGTACCCACAGAAAAAAAAAAAAAAAGCCAAGTAGCTGGGTGTTACAAGTAGTCAGGGCTCAAGTCAGTTTTATAGTGGGCCCATATATTCTGCAGAACAATTCTTGGTTTCTCTTCCTGATTTGTACTTTATTTATTCTTTGATCATTCGGATGATGGCCATTATTTTAAGATCGGCTAAAGAGAAGTTGCTCTATCCTGATTAGAAATGGACTAATGTAAACTTAAATAATTCATAGTTCTAATCACAGCTATTGTGCTGAATATGATATTTTTATGAGAACAGTTTAAAACAGTGTGTGCCATGCAATATTTTACTATTAATCTGGAGAATACTGCTTTCCATTTTCATTAAGAAAGAAGATAGGGCCAGTGAGATAGCTCAACGGCATAAGCGCCTGCCTGGCAAGCGCGAGGTCCTGAGTTCGACTCCCGGTACCCACATATGAAAAAAGGGCTGGTGATATCGCTCAGTGGCACAGGCGCCTGCTGGCGCACAAGGTCCTGAATTTGACCCCCGGTACCCACAAAAAAAAAAAAAAAAAGGACAATCAGGATTTCAGGTAACCGAGAAAGAAAAATGAAAGGCAAAGACCGAAAAACAACATTTGCTGGTAATAAGAAACTACATGAACTGCAAACATGTACAAATAAAATTCTTAAAAAAAAAAATGAAAGAAGATAAACATAGTTTATATTTACATGGAAAGAACAGTAATACTCAAGTTTTTGCCCAAAACTTTGTAAAATACCCTGCTTTCAGCAAAAAGTATAGTTCATAAGAACTTTTATTTTGGTGCTTGCAGAGTATGTTGCCCCCTGTGGTGATAACTGTGTGAATTTATTTTTTTGGTGGGTACCGGGTGTTGAACTCAGGACCTCGCGCTTGCCAGGCAGGCGCTTATGCTGCTGTGCCATCTCACTGGCCTCAACTGTGTGAATTTTACTAAGAAAATAAGATGTGGCAAGTTTCTCAGATTTCACAGAAAGTCATGCATGTTCCAAATAGTGGGTGATAAACCCTTTGAAAGTAAGGCGTTTGGATTATCAGGGCATTGTGCAGAAGTCTGGTTATCTGGTACATCCTAGGATGTATCCTTTGTGGTAAAAAACAAGTCTTTGAACATTATACTTCCTCCAATAGTTAGCATATCATTTTGAGGCCCCTTGGAGTCTGGATTAATGTATACTACACCTATTGCTTTGTCTTTTGGTCAAATGACTCATGTATGGTTCATCCTTCACTAGAACCTAAATATATATATATATATATATATATATATATATATATATATATATATATGTATATATATATATATTTTTTTTTTTTTTTTGCAGAAAACACAAACAAAACAAAAATACTAATCACCATGCGAGAAGCATCTGCCACGGTACTATTGGGTCCTCAAAGAGATTGACTAACCAGGTATAAACTGACCTAAATCAGGTTTGTTCATCATTTGTTGGACATTTTCATATTTACCAACTTGAGAGATTTACTAGCAAGTCATTTCATGATGGAAATGGTACATTTTAGATTGGCCCTATTTGAGAACAATTCTAGCCCTCCCTAGTTTCATAATATTGCTTGTTCATGTGTTCTCTGAGCAGCTAGGAGGTAAAAATACTTGAACTTGATCTATGAAAGGATCAGCTTGATAAGGTGATGCAAGCAGAACCTGAGCTCCTGTTACAGTGATATGTGGAGATCATCCCAGTTAGAAAAGCCTCAAACAGTATACTTGAGTATACTTGGTTTTTGAGTTTGAGGGGAGAGAGATATTTTCTATGGGAAGAATACGTACAGAATTTTGGACAGTAACTAAAAGCTTTGTTGCTTGTATAGAGCTACTGTAAAATGAATATAAGAATGTAAAAGACTTTGCATTAGTAGCTTTTCCATCCCTGGGACAAGATACCTGACACTCACAACTTAAAGGAGAGGTTTAGTTGGCTCACACTTCCAGTGGGTTCAGTCCAAAGGCAGCTGGGTGAAAAGGAAAAATGGCATGGCAAAAAGGCAGGGAAAAGGCTGCTGCTCATTCCACAGCAGTCAGAGAGCAGGGAGAGAAGGAAAAAACCAGGGACAAGAATATTCCCTTCAAACTCACCACCCTACTGACTTTCCTTGTCCAACCAGGCCACATCTCCTAATAGGACATTCAGCTACTGAACTCATCAGTGGATAAATCCACTGATACCAGCATGAACCACTGATAAGTATAGTGCCCACATGATCCAATCACCTGCCAAGCACATGAGATATTTGGAAGACACTTTAGATCTAAACCATAACAGATTCATAGATGGAAATATGAGAGGAGCATAAACTGCATGAATTCTTGTTCTTTATGTCAATGACTATCAAAAAACATCTACCTCAGATATTATGTTCAATAATCATAAATTCATCACCTTTTCATTTTTCTTTTTCCTTGATCCCCATGTATTTGTCTTTTATAATTTTCTTCTTTGTTTAGGGTAACCCATACTTCCAATCATTGCAATGGTTCCAAGGGTTGCATAAAGATTTAATTTTAGGAGACTAGTCATACCTTTGTTATAACTTCTTGATCACTTGGTATTTCACTGAGTAGATAATTCTATATTTGAAAGAATTTACATTTAGAATTTGTACAGTATTATTCATTTTCCGAGTTACAGTGTTGCAGTTAAAAAGTCTAATACAATTTTTTTCTTTTTTGCTTTTCCTTTGTGCATTTCCCATTCTGTTTCTTTGATTTTCTCCATGTACATTTTTTAATTCCTTTTTTTTTTTTAATACTGGATGTTGAACCCAGAGCATTTATATGGATCTATGGATCTACATCCCTAGCTGTTTCTCGTTGGGATTTTTTTGTTTGTTTGTTTTGTTTGTGTGCTTTTTGAGATAAAGTGTTGCTAGTTCCTTAAATTGCCCAAGATGAGCTTGTACTTGCCATCCTCTTCCTTCAGCTTCCCAGAGTGTGGGGATTACAGGCATATGCCATCATACCCAGGAAAACTCTTTATTTTGATAGTCTAAAATATAAATAGATATAGCATAGGTTTGAAAGTTCTTTATAAAAATAAAATTTTTAAAATTTATTTATTCTCTAGGTATTCAGCAGCACTTATTTATCAAGAAGTATGTGACCTTTAATTCTAGAAATTTTAAAATATTTCTCTGATTAATTTCTTCTACTCATGTTCTGTGTTCTCTTTCTCTATTCTTTATTCTCTTTTCCCTATTCTCATTTTCTGTACTCAATTTGTGTCATTTTAATGTGTCCCTATAGTGATCCTTTATTTTCTATTAATTTTTATCTAATTTACAACTCTGTACATTTTCTCTCTTCCTGAGAATTTATTCAACTTCACAATCAAAATCAATTAGGTCAATAATTATATATAATACTCTAGTGTCTTCCACTTTATTACTCTTTTTAAATTATATTTCATAATAGTTCTGAGGAGATTACTATTCTTTCAAAATTATCTGGGCCGGTGAGATGGCTCAGCGGCGTAAGCGCCTGCCTTGCAAGCGCGAGGGCCCGAGTTCGACTCCCGGAACCCACATACGAAAAAGGGGCCGGTGATATCGCTCAGTGGCACGGGTGCCTGTTGGCGCGCGAGGTCCTGAGGTCGTCCCCCTGGTACCCACAAAAAAAAAAAAAAAAAAAAAAAAAAATTATCTTCTTATGGCTTTATGTCTATACTCTTCAAGTTTCTATTTTTTGTTTGTTTTTGTTTACTTGTTTTGGTAACATCTTGGCCATCCATTCATACAAGGCCTGCTCAAAAAATATGATGTATATCTAAGTAAAAAACATTTCACTAAAAGATACATTGCTGTTAATCTCTCTCACCTTAGTCCCTCTCTTTTTGAACACACTTATCCCATCATTATTGCCACTTTTTGTAACAGTTCTGGAAGTCCATTTGCATGAGTGACTTTAGGATCTATGATCAGAAATAAGATGAATGCTGCTGCTCACTACCCATCCAATAAAAAGGCAAGCTCATGAAAGTATTATGTTGTGTTCTTATCTATCTTGTTCACTGGATCTGGCACCATGCAACTTCTGGCTTTTACCCAAAGTCAATATGAACACAAAAGGTAAACATTTTGAGTTAATTCATTTTGAAGCAAACATTTGAATCAGTTTATGGTGGAGGCAACCATGTACATGCAATTAATAACACCCAAGAAAGATAACTCCCAGAGCTATTACAGAATGGGAAAAATGAAGAGATAAGTGTGTTTGAAGGGAACAGGAGTATTTTGAGGGGGATTAATGGCAATATGTTTTCTACTCTAATATTATTTTAAAATTTAATGTTTATTGTATCTTGGATCACATCTAGTTTTAACAGGCATACAGTAGACGGCACTGAAGTTGTAACACACATTTGTTTTGTGCTTTGCATTGGTAGAGAAGTCCAAATTTTAATAACTGTTTCATGAGATTCTGAGGAAGAGAATCCTTCTAAGAGACAAGATCAGAAAGGATATTGAAATCTGACTTCCTCTTGACCCCTTTTCTGTAATGGGCTTTATCCATCTTCCCATGTTCTTGTTGGCCCAAAAGACATGGGTTTCTTTGCTTTAATCACTCCAACAACTTAAAGTACATTTCCAGCTTAGATATTAGAATATTATTAGTTAATTGAAACTGAAGTGTGCTATCAGAAATGTGAATGTTTTTCTTCTACTTATGTAGACTTAAACCAATCTGCCTGTTTGCAGTGCCCTTTTATCATTCTGCCTTTGAGGTATTCTATGCTCCAATAATCAACATTTATTAATATAATCAAGTAATGATGGCTTTAATAGAAAAATTAAAAGGAGGGACAAGTAATCAAGCAGCCTTTTCTTATTGAATTCTGCTTAATGACATTAGTTTTCTGCTTGGAAGTCACATAGATATTTAGATAGATATATACATATATAAATATAAATACAATCATTCAAATAATTGGTTGAGGGGTTCTAAACTTATGCTTCTGTATAATAAAAATTCTATAGTAGTAGTTAGCAAACCAAAAAGCATTTGACTGTATAAATAGAGCAGCAAAAAATAAAAATTATAAAGCTATATATTTTTTTCCAAATGGAAATAAAATTTTACTGAACATTAAAAAATTGAGAGTACAAAATCAGCATTTATCAGTACACTATTATCAGTGTACTTTGTTAGAGAGACATTCTTGGCCATTAAAAAGGTTTTACAAAAATTCTGTAAAAGGGCTTTATTTTATGGGAAAAGATGAAAAGGTATATTGGCTCTGCTCATTCTCATGGCACATAATTTTGTATATTTCATTTTTTTATATAATTTGATCTTATGATTTTAAAGGCTAAAAATATATTCTGGCAAATAACAAACTTTTCCTATCCTCAGACATATATTGAAGTTTTTAGGGAGGTAGGTTGTCATAAAATCACAGATTGCTTAAATAAATGGGATCTCTTTGATAACATAGTTCTCTGATTGAATCTTCCCATTTTTACGTATTAGGAAACTGAACCCTAAGGAAGTTAAATGTACCAAGAATATCATGCATCCAGTACTAGGGTTTCTGTTCACAACATATTTTTCTATCCAGAATGCCACAGTGTTTTGAAACATGTGTTAAATAAAACATTATTTTTATGTCCAACTACTGTTGCTCATTAGATAAATGATTACATTTCATAGGCACATGATTATTTCTAATGGCCAGAGACAGTCTTCTAAAGGAGGATTATTCTTTCATCATCTTTTAATAAATATTTGCTGAATATTATGTGTATTTGCATTGTCTTAGGCATATTATTTACTGGAAAAATGTCAATCAGAGGTTCTCTGCTGATATTTGAATTGGTTTTTAATAAACAAGTTTTATTTCTAAGAAACTTCAAAAATTGGATTTCTACCTTCACTGTCTATGTTACCAGTAGAGCACCCAATGGCCACAGTGTCCACCCCTGAGGAGAAACTTGGCCCCGTCCAATCCACTCGGAGCAGTGCACATGCCTACGTCAGCAATGTGTCCCACAAGGAGTGCACGAATCAGGATTGTCGGTAATCAATGCATTAGAGTTTAATGTTTACCTAGAACAAGGGAAAGGTTTAATGGCAAAGTAAGAATCTAGAGGAGATAAGGAAACCACAGCAACATCTTTTGTCTTCTGGGGGGAACCCAGCAGCAGACCCTACTTTGTTTATCACAAGCACAATAGAGAACAATATCAACTATTAAGTACAGGTGGCATTTTACAGGGCCAAAAAACAAAACAAAACAAAAAGTCAGCATAGCATGTTTTCTCTCTATAGAGAGCACATATTTAAAATAACTCGAGTAGGAATTAATATTCGAAATAGTCAATATTACCCAGAGTGACTTATTTTAAGTAGGGAAGTAAAAGAAAAAAGCCTTAACTAAACAACTAACTTATAACATTCAGAGAACAATTTAAGTGTTTGATGAAAATAGTTATAAATATATATTTTATTTATCCATCATCAGCTTGCTGGAATTTTTATTCAGAACACATAAAATCATAAAAATTGGGCTCATTTTGAGGTTCACGATTTATTTATGATTCATTTCATAAATGCAATTTTATTTTTTTGTTTATTTTAAAGAGAAAAAACAATAAAAATAGTACAAAATTTCAAAACAAGATAGGCCAATCTCCCTAAAGAACACTTACCTATAAAAGTCTCAAGTTTATCCTTCTTTATACCTGAGTAGTATCCATTGTTTAAAAATACCACATCTTTTTTATCCATTCCTCAGTTGATGGTCATTTGTATTGTTTCCAAGATTTAGCTATTACAAATTATGCTGCTATAAACATGGATGTACATATATATCTGTGGTATGATGTTTTTAATTCTTCTGGGAAAATGCCCAGAAGGGGAATAGCTGGGTCGAATGGGACCTCTAATCTTAGTTTTTTGGGGTTTTTTATTTGTTTGTTTTGTTTTTTATTTTTGTGGGTACCAGGGATTGACATCAGGACCCTGCGTGCCAGCAGGCGCCTGTGCCGCTGAGCAATATCACTGGCCCTTTTTCCGTATGTGGGTTCCGGGAGTTGAACTCAGGCCCTTGCGCTTGCCAGGCAGGCGCTTACACCCCTGAGCCATCTCACCAGCCCTAATCTTAGTTTTTTAAGGAATCTCCACACCGATTTCCATAGTGGTTGCACCAGTCTACACTGCCACACACAGTGGGGAATGGTTTCTTTTTCCCCACAGCCCCATCAGCATTTGTTACTGGTTGATTTCTTGATGATAGCCATTCTTTCTGGGGTGAGATGGAATCTCAGTGTTGCTTTAATTTGCATTTCTCAGATGATCAATGATGAGCATTTTTTCATGTATTTATTTGCTATCTGTATTTCTTTATCTGAGCAGTGTGTATTTATCTCAGATGCCCATTTTTGTTTTGGGTCTTTGAATTTTGGGGGTCTGACTTTTTCAATTCTGTATATGTTCTAGGTAGAAGTCCTTTGAGGGACAGTTGGCTAAATTTTTTTCCCAACCTGTGGGTTGTCTTCTCACTCTATTGGTGATTTCTTTTGATGTGCAAAATCTTCTTAATAAAATGAGATACCAGTTGTTGATTCTTTTTTTTTTTTTTTTTTTTTTTTTTTTGTGGGTACCGGGGGGGTCGACCTCAGGACCTCGTGCGCCAGCAGGCACCCGTGCCACTGAGCGATATCACCGGCCCCTTTTTTGTATGTGGGTTCCGGGAGTCGAACTCGGGCCCTCGCGCTTGCAAGGCAGGCGCTTAAACCGCTGAGCCATCTCACCGGCCCAGTTGTTGATTCTTTAGAGTATTTCCCATGCAGTTTGGGTTTTGTTCATGAAGTCTCTGCCTACACCTATGTCTTCAAGATTTCTACCTATTTTCTCTTACACTAGATTCAGTGTTTCTGCTTTAATATGTAGATCTTTGATCCATTTTGACTTTAGTTTAGTGCATGGTGATAAACATGGGTCTAGTTTTAGTCTTCAGCATATAGATAGCCAATTTTTTTAGGACCATTTATTAAAGATGCTTTCTTCCAGTGAACATGTTTGGCCCCTTTGTCAAAGGTAAGGTGGCTGAGTGTATTTGTAGTTGTGTCTGCATCTTCTAATCTGTTCCACTGTTCATCAGGCCTGTTTTTTGTCAGTATCATGGTGATTTTATCACAGTAGCTTTGTAGTATAATTGCAAGTCAGGGATTGTGATGCCTCCTCCCTTGCCTTTGTTGCCCAGAATTGCTTTTGCTATTCTAGGTCTCTTGTGGTTCCAAATGAATTTTAGGAATTTTTTATCTAGATCTGTGAGGTAAGCTAGTGATATTTTGATCAGGATTGCATTAAATCTATACAACAATTTTGGGAGTTTGGCCATTTTCACAATGTTGGTTCTTCCTATCCACGAGCAAGGGATATCTTTCCATTTTCTGATATCTTCTCCAATCTCCTTTTTCAGAGTACTGTAATTTTCAATGTATAGATCTTTTACTTCCTTTGACAGATTGATCCCTAAGTATTTCATTTTTTTTGGATGCTATTGTGAACAGTGTGGTTTCCCTAATTTCTCTCTCAGTGAGTGTGTTGTTTGTGTACAGGAATGCTATTGATTTTTGAGTGTTGGCTTTGTACCCAGCTGTGCTACTGCATTTGCTTATTAAATCTAGAAGTCTTTTGGTGGAGTTTTTGGTGTCTTCTATGTAGAGTATCATGTCCTCTGCAAATAAAGATAATTTAAATTCTTCCTTTCCTATCCTTATTCCTTTTATTTCTCTCTCTTGTCTAACTGCTCTGGCTAATGTTTCCAAAACTATCCACTAGGAGTGGTGATAGTGGATATCCTCATCTTGTTCCTGATTTTACAGTGAAGGCTTTCAGTTTTTGTCCATTTAGTATGATGTTGGCTGTTGGTTTGTCATAGATGGCTTTTATCAGATTGAGATACAGACCATCTATTCCCATTTTCTGTAGGGTTTTTATCATGAATGAGTGTTGGACTTTGTCAAATGCTTTTTCTGCCTCTATTGAGATGATCATCTGATTTTTGTCTTTGGCTCTGTTGATATGGTGTGTTACATTTATTGATATGCATATGTTGAACCATCCCTGCATTCCTGGGATGAAAAAAACTTGGTCATAGGGTATAATCTTTTTGATGTTTTGCTGCATTCTGTTTGCAAGTATCTTATTGAGGATTTTTACATCTATGTTCTTTAGGGAGATTGGCCTGTAGTTCTCTTTTTTGGTTGGATCTTTCTCTGGTTTTGTTATCAGGGTAATACTTGCCTCCAGGAATGAGTTAGAGAGTGTTGCTTCCCTTTCAATTTCATTAAAAAGTTTGAGGAGTATTGACATTAAATCTTCTCTAAATTTCCTGTAGAATTCAGCCTTGAATCCATCAGGACCTGGGCTTTTCTTGCTTGGTAAGTTATTTATTAAATTTTTCAGTCTCATTAACTGATATGGGGTTATTCAGAATTTTTATATCTTCTTGATTCAGCTCTGGTAATTCATACATATCTAGGAATCTGTCCATTTCTTCTGTGTTTTCCATCCTATGAGAGTAAAGATCTTTGAAGTAGGTATTGATGTTCTAAATTTCCACAGGATCTATAATGATTCACCCTTTTCATTCCTCAATGCATGAATTTGAGCCTTTTCCTTCCTTTTATTTGATAAGGTTGGCTAAGTGTTTATCAATTTTATTTATTCTTTCAAAGAACCAACTCTGCAATTCATTGCTTGTATTGTTTTCTTAGTCTCCATTGTGTTGATATTTGCTCTGATCTTTATATTTTCCTCCCTTCCTTGGGCTTTGGGCTTGTCTTGCTCTTCTTTTTCTAGAAGCTTGAGGTGCAATATTAGGTTATTTATTTATGCTTGTTCCGTTTTCCTGATGTGAGAATTCACCACTATAAATTTCCTTCTTAGGACTAGTTTCATTGTGTACCATAAGTTCCAGTATGCTGTATCTGCTTTCTCATTTAGTTGTAGATATTGTTTAATTTCATCTGTGACCCATTGGTTGTTTAGGAGGGTGTTATTTAATTTTCACATGTTTATGAAGTTTTTGTGGTTTCTTTTGATATTAATTTCCAATTTCACTGCACTATCATCAGATAACATGCATGGGATGATTTCACTTTCTTTGCATTTACTTAAGCATGTTCTGTGGGCTAATATATGGTCTATTTTAGAGAACGTCCTGTGTGCAGGTGAGAAGAATGTGTATCCTGATGATGTTGGGTGGAACATTCTGAAAACATCTACTAAGTCCATTTGTTCACAGGTTTGATTCTGTTCAGATATTTCTTTGCTGATTTTTTGTCTAGTTCACCTATCTCTTCATGACAATAGGGTATTAAGGTCCCCTATCACAATTGTGTTATTGCTTTTTTTTTTGTTTTTCATGCCTATTAAAAATTGTCTTATATAGTTGGGTGCTCCCATATTTGTTGCATACATATTTATGATTGTTACCTCTTCCTCTTGAAGTTTTCCCCTAACAAGTATGTAGTGACCTTCTTTATCTCTTTTGATCATTCTTGTTTTGAAGTTCACATTGTCTGCAAACAGGATAGCTACCCTTGCTTTTTTCTGGGTTCTTGTTTCATGGAAAACTGTTTTCCATCCTTTGACTTTCAGTCTATGAATTTCTTTTTGAGTTAAATGTGTTTCTTGTATACAACATATTTTTGGATCTTGTTTCTTGATCAATTCTTCAGGTCTGTTTTATTTGGATTGGTGAATTGAGGCCATTTACATTGATGATTATAATTGATATGTATTGGCTTATCTTTGTCATTATATTTTCCCTGCTTTTCCCCTCTGTTTAACTGCTTGCCCTACCTGGTGGTTTCTTTCCATTGTTGTTCTTGGAATTGTGGTCATTTTTATCTCTGTCTAGAATATTTTTCAGTACTCTTTGTAAGGTTGGTTTGGTAGTCATTAATTTCTTCAGTTGTTCTTCGTCATGGAAGTATCTTATGTCTCCATTAATTTTGAAAGATAATTTTGCAGCGTACATCAATCTGGGTCAGAAGTTGTTTTGTTTCAGGACTTAAAATACTTCACTCCAACTCTTCTTTTTTTTTTTTTTTTTGTGGGTACCGGGGGTCAACCTCAGGACCTCGCACACCAGCAGGCGCCCATGCCGCTGAGTGATCACTGGCCCTTTTTTCATATGTGGGTTCCAGGAGTCAAACTCAGGCCCTCGCGCTTGCCCGGCAGGTGCTTACACCGCTGAGCCATCTCACTGGCCCACTCCAACTCTTCTTGACTTGAGTGTTTGTGTTGAGAAGTCTGCTGTGATCCTGATGGGTTTTCCTTTATAGCTGATCTGTTTCTTTTCTCTAACGGCTTTTAATACTCTGTTCTTGTGCTGAATTTCTGGAATCTTGATTATTATATGTCTTGGTGTAGTTTTATTTTGGTCATGGTTGTTTGGAGTTCTATATGCTTCATTTATTCATATGTCAAATTCTTTATCCATGCTTGGGAAGTTTTCTGCCATATTTCTGTGAAGAGGTTTTTTATGGCATTTGTGCTGTCTCCAGCTTTCTCATTGACCCCAATCAATCTTATGTTATTCTTCTTTGCATCATCATGTAGCTGTTGGACTGATTTTTCATGGCCTCTTGCTATTTTTATGATATCTTTCTTTTCATGATCACTTGCTGCAATTCTGTCTTCAAGATTTGATATTCTATTGTCTCCTTCATTCAATGTGTTTCATATACTTTCAATGGAGGTTTTAATCATTGGATTTTTATTTGGATCTTTCTCATCTATTCTATTTCTTTCTTATGTTGGGCATTTTTTGTTTCCATCATTTTTCTAAGCTCATCTATTCTTGTATCTGTGTCTTCTCCAATACCTTTGATTTTAAGCATTATTTCTATTTGTATCTGGGAGATTTTTTTTCTCTATAGCCTTTTTCACTTGTTTTTTTTTTTTTTTTCCACTTCTGTTGCTATCATTTCAGAAAGTTCCAGTGTTTGACTTCTGATTTCTTCCATCTCATTGTGTTCCAGGCTTGTCCTGGTCGGGCTGGGGGTCTGGGGTTGCATTTTGCTTCTGTGTCTTGTCATTTTCTATTTTCTCTTTCTTATTTTATCTTGTTTTCTATGTTGATCTTTGCCAATTTCTTATGATAGATAGCTTTATCACTAGTATTGACACTTCCCTAGGAGATGTCTGTTCTTTGGGGATATCCTCCAGATGTAGGTGATTCTTTATAGCTATCTCAAGAACTGACTTTCCCAATTTGTAAAGGATGCAAAGTTACTCTTTGGCTCAGCACCCAATCCTTTGGTACTGGGTCGTGGTGGTGATTATGACCCATACTATCACAGTGTTATCATACGGGGGAGAAAAACTGATTATAACATGTATGACATCCTGTTTAAAGTGGTAAGTTAGTAATAACAATAGTTTCAAGTACTGCTTAACAACTGACAAACTATGGTTAACTATTAACCTGCTACTTCCAACCACAGGAGCAAACTCTAAAGTCACATAACAAAATCAAATATATACCATGTAATTGTATGTAGTGATTTTCCCCTTAGTGGGGTGGTTTTACCCTTTTGTGGGGGGTGGTGGAGGTTAAGATGGGTAGAGGACAGGATAAAGTGGTGAATGAGGTCAAGCAAAATGAGTCAAGGTTGGAGGTCAAAGGATGATCACCCGAGCTTTGGGAAACTGGAGGACACAGGAGCAAAAGAATGAAATAGAATGCAAAGGAGTAATCAGAAAGGGAAGAGGCAGTGTTTACTCACTTGAAAGTTTGAATTCAAAAAGCAGTTGAGGAAGGAAAGAGGATCAATAGAAGAAAATGAAAAAGAAAGGTAAGAAACCGAAACAGTGAAAAAAAGAAGGAAGAAAGAGAAGGAGAATGGAAAAGAAAAGAAGAAAAGAAAGATAAAAAAAAGTAGAACTGAGAGAGGAGAGGAAAAAAGAAAAAAAAATCTAAAAACAAAAAATCCCACAAAATACAAGACAAAAGACAAATTCCAACCAGACAGGAAAGTGATTGCCAATCAGAGAAAACAAGGGAGAATAAAAGTAGTAAAATACCTCTGGTGTTATAGTTCTGTGCTAGTATCCATGTCAGATCCAAGAAATGTGCTGTGTACTCCAGCCAAGTTTGCCATGGGAATTGTGCTGGGTATGGAGCTGGTCTTGGCCTCTGGATGTAGGGGTTGGGACTGGTCTTCTGCTGGTGGAGTCCTTCAGAGCCCAGCTGCTGGCTCCTCGCTGCTGCTTAAGACACTTCCACGTTGCTGGTCTTGCACATTACTCCCCACACCCTGGCAGGCTATCCTGGGTCTCTGGGTTCTGGTCGGTCCACCCACCAATGGCGTGTGTACACAAGTGCACCCGGGACCTGGCCAGTCCTGAGTGTCGGGTTCTGGTGTCGGTCCGCTATAAATGCAATTTTAAAACAAGTGTATATAAGTTCAGCTTACAAAAGCCAACATTCTTTGCATCGATCCCTCTAATTTGAATTTTGAATGCTCTCTTGATACTGTTAGGAAAAGATGAATAAGAATTTTGTACATTAAAGGTGCTTAAATTCCATTAAGGCACAGGCATAATATTTCTTAATATTATGTATGAGAAAGAATAGAATACAAAATGTAAGAGGAAACCAATGAAAAGAAGTAAATATATATATATATATATATATATATATATATATATATATATATCAGCCTTTGAAGAAGGTGCACTCTAAGTTGAACTTTCAAGGGTAAAATTTCTATTTAATCCTAATACAACATTCTCTGATCAAACTTTCCCCATCCCTCTCTCTCTACTACTTTCCTCAGCTTCTGGAAATGGTTCAACTCTCAACTTCTGCAAGCTCAACTTTAGAAAGACCACATGTCAGTGAGCTCATGTGGTACTTATCTTTCTATCCCTGACTTATTTCACTTAAAGTAATGATCTCTAGTTCAATCCATGTTGTTGCGAATAATAGGATTTCATTTTTTGCATGGCTGACTAAAATTGCACTGTTGTACATTTCCTTTATTCAATTATCACCTGATAGGCACTTAAGTTTTTCCCATTTCTTGGCTATTGTGAATAGGTCTTCAATAAACATGGCAATGCAGATGTCCCTTTGACATTCTGATTTATTTCCTTTAGATATTCACCCAGTACTGGGATTTCTAGATCACATGGTAGCTCTACTTCTATGGGGGAGGGGACTTACATACAATTTTCCATAATGACTTTGCTAATTCACATTCCCAAAAACAGTGTAAGAAGCTTTGCTTTTCTCAACATGCTTGGTAGTACTTAGTTTTTCACAGTAATCATTCTTATTGGAGTAAAGCAATATCTTATTATCATCTTGATTTGCATTCCCCTGATAATTAGTTTCATTGAGCATTGTTTAATATTCATATCGTGGATCTGTATGTCTTATTTTGGTAAATGTCTGTTAGGTATATTGCCCATTTTTAAAAGGTTATTTGTGTTTTTGCTATTAAGATTTTGGAGTTCTCACATATTTTGGATACCAGCCCTTTGTCAGAGATATGAGTTCAAATATTTTCTCCCATTTTGTAGTTGTCTCTTAAATTTGTTGATTGTTTTCTTTTCTGTGCAGAGTCTTCTTAGTTTGATGTAGTCTTACTTCTCTCTTTTTTTTTTTTGTTTTTTTGCTTTTAGTTCTTGTTCTTTGGGGTCTTCTCCAAAAACTTTTTGCCTATTATGATATCCTGAAATATTTCCCTATGTTTGCTTCCAGTAGTTTTGTGGTTTCAGGTCTTGCATTTAAGGCTTTGATCCATTTGAAGCAGATTTTTGTAACTAATGATAAATAGGGGTCTGATTTCATCTGCCTGTGATTTCCCAAGTTTTCCAACACTGTTTGTTATCGAAGCTGTCTTCCATTTCGTGTTCATAGCATCTTTGTTGAAAATCAGTTGGTTGTAGATGCATAGTTTTACTTCCAGACTATCTATTGCATTTCATGTGTCTATGTGTCCATAATTACCCCAATATCATGCTGTTTTGATTAACACTGCTTTGTAGTAGGGTGGCTATAGATAAAAATAGCTTTCTATATATTTCAAAAAACCTGGAGAAAAGATTTTGAAAGATTCTACCATGATGCAATAATAAGTATGTAAGGAGATAAATAAGTATATTTAAATGTATTTAATCATTATACAATGCATACACATGTGGAAGCAGTATATAATACCCATGTATATGCACAGTCTTTATGTGTTTAGGTATTAGTTAAAAAATAAATTTCATTAAAAAGAGTAAAACTAAAGGAAGCAAACACAGTTAAATAGTTCAAGCAGAGACTTGAACAGATAAAAATACAGATAAAAAATCTGTGAGGATATTGGTAATTTAATTTGAAGTTGGAAGCAGTTTTATTCTAATAAAAGTTCAGTAAATAAACAGTTCATTTGTGTCATGCACAACTTAACCAAGCGCAATTAAATGTAATCCTTCTGAAGAAATAAAGCTGAAGGTGGTGTTTAGTTATTTGTAGTTATATCTTTCAGATCAGAATGCCAGGTTGCTGTTACATATATGCAGAAAAAATTCTATTTAGCAGATTTCTTTGGAATTAGAAAATAATTTAATATTTAAAGAACTTTCCAATGTTACTTATTTTCTATGTTTATGTGCATTTTAAACAGAGCACCATTTAATGAGGTTCAATGTGTATATTTTAACATTTCCTTTAGATTATCAGATACAACTCTCAATTTAGCATGTAGAGCATATTTATATCTATCTATCCTCTATCTAACTATCTATGAGATATAAGCCTATTTGTTACTTTTTTCACTATGATGGCTTCAAGAGATTAAAAAGTGTTCTTTTATTTTGGCCATGATATTTATTCTCACAAACTCAACAGAGGCCTTCACTTGAGCCATACTGAGTACAGCTAACATACACTGTACCCCTCTTTTAAGCACTTTATGCACAATAACTCATGCAATGCTCAGTACATTTCCAGTGAATACATATCATAATTGTTTTCACTTTAAAAGTAAAAATCGAAGGCACACAAAGTCAAATGGTTTGCCTGAGTACACATTAGTAGTAACAGAAGAGTGTACCCTAAACTCTTGAATTATGTACACACTGCATTTGGCTGCCTCTAAAGTTTCAATACACTTTTTTTTTATTAGTACATGTTTTCAGTAGATAATAATTACAATCTTTGTGGAAACCTGTTACATGTACATAACACATCTCATTTCCTTTTTCCATCCCCTTTCCTCTCCTCTCTCCTCCCTCCATCTCTTGATTCCCCTTCCCATTTGCAAAAAAATCTAACTTCCTACTCCCTCTTATCTATCTCTTGTTTTGCTCTTTATTTATATTTTGTGTTTCTCATATAAGAGAAAACATGTGATATTTAAGCCTATGCATCTAATTAATTCATTTCATTCTGTGGTCTTAAGGTGCATCCATTTTCCTATATATGATTCAAGTTTATCCTTCTTTATGGTAGAGAGTAGTACATCACTGTATAAATACCACATTTTCTTTATCCATTCATCTGTTGGTAGATTGCTTCCAAGATCTAGCTATTATGAATTGTGCTGACATAAACATGGGTATGCATGGAAGATAGCCTTTTTAATAAATGGTGATGGGAAAACTGACTATCCACATGCAAAAGACTGAAGTTAGATGTATGCTTCTCACCATATAGTAAACTAAAATTGAAATGGACCAGAGACCTAGATATTAATTAAAATAAAAACACTTAATCTGCTAGATGATAAAATAGGTAAAACTCTTAAAGTCACAGGCAGAGGGACGGTGAGATGGCTCAGTGGCATAAGCGCCTGCCTGGCAAGTGCAAGGTCCTGAGTTGAACTCCTGGTACCCGCATAGGAAAAAAAAAAAAAAAAAAAGTCACAGGCAGAGACCTTTACTTTCTGCAGAGAGACCTGGTTGCACAGCAAATAGTACCAAGAGTCAACAAATGGAATCATGTCAAACTAAAAAGCTTCTGCACAGCAAAAGAAACAACCAACAGAGTGAAGAGATGATTTACAGAGTGGGAAAAAATTACCAGCTATTCCTTAGACAGAGGACTAATATCTAGACTATATAAAGATCTCAAAAATTTGAGACCTCCCCCAAATAAAATATCCAAACAAAAATATGGGCAAGTGAAGTGAGTAGACACTTCTCAGAGGAAGTATAAATAGCCAATAAATACAGGAAGAATTGTTCAACTTCTCTGGCTATTAGAGAAATACAAATTAAAACAATAAAATGCTGAGATTCCATCCTACCCCAGAAAGACTGGCGATTACCAAGAAATCAAATAATAACAAATGCTGGCTAGGCTGTGTGAAAAAAGGAATGGTTCTACATGGTTGGTGGCAAAGCAAACTAGTACAACCACTGTTAAAGTCAGTTTGGAGATTCCTCAAGAAACTAAAACTAGAAGTTCTATTGAAACCAGCAGTTCTGTTATAGGGATCTTTCCAAAAGATTTAAAAGTTTTGGTATATTTTTATGAACAGAACATGTTAATGTAGAATAAAAATGTATAAATATTTTCTAATAGATTTTCAAACTGATCATATAGATTTTTAAATATTTTACTCACAACAAATAATGTAAGATTTCTGAGAATTATTATTTATTAAGAAAATAAGAGCACCTTACTTTGTATTCAATGACCAAGCAATGGGATAATTTTTCCCACATACTTAGAAGAGTTGAAGGTAGTAAAATCACTGATTATGTCCTTGTAGGAAGGATATATTTTTCTTTCAAATATATTCTACTAAATATGAATTTTCCATTCAGGATACTCTAGCTAGGCAATGAATTCAGCCAAGGGTATAACAGTGGTTCAACAGCGAAGAAAACATAAGTCAATAAAGCCAAAAAGATTAGCATTTTAGAATGAATGATGGTAGTAGATGAATCATTTATGCCTATTACCAAGTTATAGTAATCAGACAAGGGAGGATACTTAGAGTTGAAGTGTAGTAAACATAGAACAAATAAACTAAAATGGTGCAACAAAATACAGAATCACCCAATGGAATATGCTACTACAGAATGTAATAGAATTGGATAATGTGGATGGATTCTTCCAGCAGCCAGGCAATTTTATGACCCTAGGCCACATTTGTCTTCATATAAGTTAAAAAGATGATAATCAAAACTCATACTTCTTAAAAGAAATTGATTGCTTATTAGACATCATTTTGGATAATGTTTTTATTTTTTGAGTTATAAGCTGGCACAGAGGATATTAAATTGCTTTTTATTCTTTGGTATTTCTTGCTTGTCCCATTCTGTGGCACTCATATTGCTTTATATTTTGGTTATTTGTGCACCTATCCAAGTCTTTCTTACCTTCAAGCTGTTTACTTCATAATGGGAAGAAGTGAGCTTAATCTATGTGTTTCTCAAATAGCTTAGGAAGTGAGTACTCTATATCTTCTGTCTTTGCAAAAGAGTAAACTAATGGAAAAAATAAAAATATAATTTTAATATTCTTATGAAATGTTGCTTAGCAAAAGCATGTATTTCCTCCATCTATATTTACTTCTAAGTAATAAGTTTAATAAGATGTAGTATGTCATTTTTATTTTTTCTTCACTATTTTTTCTGAGTTCTATAGTAGGTATTATCATCCCAAACTTACAGAAGAAAAAACTGTACACTAGGAGCCTTCTATATAATTGTTGGAAGTAAATCCAAAACTCCTTAAATTAGGAGTACCTAATTTAAAACCCATAGTCTTTCTGTAAATGAGCCTATATTCTAACCAATTGGTTTCTCAGAATTGAAGTATTCACCAACATAATTAAATGAAGTCCCATGTCCACTCATAATTTCACATTTTCAGCACACTCCCTACAATTTTAACAGTGCAAATATTGCTTGCATGTTTAGATACACAGTTTGGTGAAAAAAGATCTGAAGAGGCACCAATACTACTGGTAAGAATGACCCGGATGTATGATATTGAAATGATTTAATTGAATAATCTTAGAATGGGAAAATACTGAGAAAATAGAAGATTTGTTATGTGCATATGTTTGTGTATGGAGAGATACATGGTAATAATATATGAGATTGTTTAGAGAAACCTATTTTCTCTGTAGACAATGAGCTTGCACTTTTCATTGCTTTGGAAGAGAAGCAAGTTAGTTAAAGCTTATGATTATTTAACCAACCCCTGAAAACCAAATGTGTATATCACTGCCCATATGATATGTCAGATGGGACATTTTATGGAATATGACACGAACTTCTGATATTTTAGCCCAAGCCTCTTTTGTCCAATTCTCACAGTTTTATTAAACAGCAGTTCTATATTTTCAGATGCATAGGCCTAAAATCTTGAATCAATTTTTATCTTCTCACTTTTTCACTCTTTACCTAGAACTCTTTAGCAAATTCATTTAGCTCTGCCTTGAAAAAAGTCCAGAATCTGGCCTCATCCTCTGTACTTGAACAAGTGACCACACATCCAAATCCCCTCTGTGCCCTGGATCATGCAGGAGCCTCTTAAATTGTCTTCTGGCCTCCACTCTTCTGCTGCAGCTCAATTTAGTTTCCAGAGTTATCCTTTCAGAACAAAAGAAACATCATATTTGTCCCTTGATCTAAACTTGTCCTGCAGTTGCCATCTAATTTGCAATATAATCAAAGGCTTTGTTTTCTCCAGGGACCTACATGATCTAGATTCTGACAACATTTTAAACTTCATTTCCTATTGTATTCTCTTTTACTTTGACTCAATCACGATCTCTCCCGGCCATTCTGCACCCATGCCTCGCGTGCTCACTTTCACTGTTCTGTATATTCAAACTCCTGCAGGCTTCTTTCCCTTAAACTTTATCTCCTCAGAGAAGTCTTACGTGGCACTCCCTATCTATATGTAGCAACCCCAGTCACAGCGATACCACGCGTAACTACCTGACACTAAATCATTTTTGGGGCCTCATCTGAGCTCCGCACAAAAGCATGATTTCCATAAGCATAGGAATTTCAACCACTGAAATATCCCTATTATTAAGAATAATGACCATCACATAGTAAGTACTCCGTAAATACTGGAGGAATTAATGGACAGCATATTTATTTATATTTATGTAAAATATGTTTAAAGACTACATATATTGCTCGCTAAACTGAGTTCGATTTGAATGCATGCTCATGCATACAGGTGCTTCTAATTTGTTAGATGTTTAATTAGGTAAGTGGCAGTTTAATTGGGAGGGAAGAGCAATGTAACAGGGTAATGATAAAATGGAGAGATGCAAATGAGCAAGGAAAGAGAAACTCGAGCCTAGATGGAAAGAAAGAAAGCATGTGAAATGTGGAGAATCATTAGACTCACTCTCACAAGAAAAAGAAGTTGTATATGGAGGGATGATGAGCAAAGAGAAAGAAACTTGTAGAGAAATTAAATGGCTGTACTTCAAGTGCAGATTCTGGGTTCTATCAGTGGGCAAAATCGGGTAGGTAGGCAGCCAGGAAACTGGAGGAGGCTGGTTAAAATAAAATGTGTTTCTTATAGTGGTTTTCTTCTGAGCCCTGCACTTCTCTAAAACACCCTCCCTCAAACAAATGAGAGCAGGATTGCGAGCAATGTTAAATGACTCTTTTCCCCCAGATTCTTAACAATGATGGTTTTTCAGGCCTGTAAGTCAGATCATGACATCTCTTTAAACTCATACATATTGTTTCCCTGGTGCCAGAAGTAGCCGTGTCATGGAAAGATGGCCTACAGCTATGCCTTACGCAGCTGAAAAAATAAAGCACAAAATGTTCCTCTTGTTGTCAGGCATTTTCCTTATAACTAAACCGTGCTGTCCCCCTTCATTCTGTTTGTTCTGACAAGTTTGCATGTCAGGCCATCTATTCCCTTGCAGAGTGCTCTGTTGACAAAGTGCTTGGTCATACTAAAAGTCCTGAAGAGCTCATCAGTGCAAGATTTTCACTGAACCAGGTGCTTATAAAATTTTTCATGGCAAGGCAGCAAAGCTTAACTGTGTCTCCATTACCAGAGTGCAGCTTAAATGAATTGGCCAGGCAGTTGTTCTGGGTTTTTTTTGTAGCATTCATCATACTAAATATTTTCTATACATGGATATATTTATAAATTTACCACTTAAATCCTGGTATAAACTCTGTAACTGCTTTTTATTTTTTGCGATTTAGAGAGTTATCACTATCACAGTTAGATTTCATTTTTTGGGCTTCATAAGACTCTTGATGTTACCAAGTGACACCTCCAGAAATGTAAACAAATATGCGTAATGTGTTAATTTTACTAAATACTTTCCATGGAATGTAAGAAAAGTTGAAAGAAACTCCAGTTGGCTAAAGATGTTGTGTGGTTGTCTATGTATACTCACTTTCAAAACAGGCCTCAGTACTCATGGTTCATCTGCCTTAGCAAAATTACTATTTATTTTAGGCTCCAGACTTCTGATCTCTTCCAAATACTAAAATCCGAGTATCATAGTTTTTAGGTATGAAGATTCTATTATATAGAAAATTTATGTATGACTTAATCCATCTTGTTTCCTGAAATAGTGTAGACAGATATTCCTAAGCTAAATGAAGAAAAGTAGAAAACAGTTAACAATAAAAAATTAATGAAAGCAAAATATTCTATTCTAGCCTAATATAGAATAAAATAAAATTATTGAAATAATGTAATATTGTTTTTACCATTGTAGTTGACATAGGAATTTAATTTGGCTAAATATCTCAACTTGTACTTAATTTACCCAATTTTTATGAATGGCTTAGAATTAAATATATGATCCAAACTATTTAAAGAATTTGGTTTTGTAAACTAGCCTTAAATGTGTTTATGACCACTATGTCCTCTCTTGCATGGTTGGCCCATCCTCATGCGGTAGGGTATACTTTTTTTCTTGCATGTACTTGCCCCAAACTCGCTCTGTAGAGCCTGTTTCATTTCCTACCTTTAATAAACTTTGCTACTATTAAAAAATGTATTTATGTGTACTAAACAAATCTTTAAGATGATTTTTAGATTAAAGTTCATTAAGAATTATGGGAAGATCTTTAAACATTTAAAGTTAGACAAGTTAATAATGGAAACATTTGACACTTTTTGATAATTTTGATAATTAGCCAATGCGTTCTATGTCCCATTAAAAAAAAAGAAAAATTAAAAATTAGCATGGAGGGGCCAGTGAGACGGCTCAGCGGTGTATGCGCCTGCCTGGAAAGTGTGAGCGCCCGAGTTCGACTCCCGGATTCCACATACCAAAAAAGGGCCGGTGATATTGCTCAGCAGCACAGGCGCCTGCCGGCGCGTGAGGTCCTGAGGTCGACCCCTGGTACCCACAAAAAAAAAAAAAAAAAAAAAAAAATTAGCATGGAAAAAAGTTTATTGCATCAAATCTTTTAAACACTGACAAAATCTGGATTAGTTGCTTATGCAATCCCCATATTCCAATTATGAACTATCCACCACTTCACTTTTATTTATTTATGATCACCCTTTGGAAAAATAGAACAAAAAGTTCAAAAATAACATTCTTTTTTAAATTTATGGAAAAATTAAAGAATGGTCAATAGAGTTTTAGATATTTAAAAATGCTTCCTCAGAGTCCTTTAGGTAATTGATGTAAGCTCATTGGAATCAGAGAGGGCATTGGGAGAGTTGTCATTTGTACACTTAGCTGTATACAATTAATAGATCTCAGAGTCTATATAGTTTTGGCTTTCCAGTATTAAAGTTTCTTGTTTAGCATTTCTTTATAACAAGACAGATCACTATGCATGTCTAAAATTAGATGGTAATTAGATAATAGTAATACATAAACCAATACTACACTTGTAGGGAAAGCATTAAATTTAATAACATCCACTGCTACTGAAGAGAGGTATTAAATCTAATTTCCTATGAGATCTACACCAATTTAATCTTTGGCAGTGAGAAGTAAATTTTATTCATTCATTCATTTATTATTTTTTCAATAAATATTTCTGTAGCTGGGTAACCTAGATATCAATGCTCCTCTCTCCCCCTGCAACTACATGACTGAAAAAATAACTTACAATTTCCAAGTCTCTATTTTCTAATCAGTATAGTGGGCATACTAACAGTAATGAGTCTATATGTTTCTTTTAGGGTAAGATAAGTTAATTCAAGTAAAGTATCTGGCAGAACTCTTGGCATTGTGAAAATATTTTTTACTAATATTTTTATATTTTAATGTGACTGATCATGTAAGAGAAACTAAAACTATAAAAGTAAGGAATACAGATATACTTTCTACCTTTATTAAAAGCAACTATATTCAATGAGTGATTAAGAGAAACAATAGCTAAATAAACACACACATTCCATAAAATCATGTCTGTGACAAGTGACATAATGAGTTACAATTTTTCTACGAAATCTATGGTAAGAAAGTTTGGCTTAGTAAAGATGAATAGAAGCTGTTTTCATTTTTAAAGACAAAGTGAAGATCAAGAACAAAGCTCTTCTAATGAAAGTGTATTTAGTGTAAAAGTTGAAATTATTTTTTATTTTAAATGAGGGAAATATTTGAACTAACCATAGCAGAACATTAATACCTCCTTTTCTAACAGGAAGAAATATATATTCTGAATAATAGGTGACAGTAGTCATATATTTGTAACAGTTAAATAACAGAACCAAAGAGCTGCAGCGTCAAATTTTGTCAGCTTTATTGATGTATAATTATCTCAATCATGTATTACAAAGTTCTACTTACTTAATGTGTGCATTTGGATGAGCTTGTGCATCTATATGACGCCATCACTACATTTAATGTTCTAAACATATTCATCGCCTACAACAAATTCCTTGTGTTGTTTGTTCCATGGTGTGTCTGTGTATATATGTGTGGGTCTGTTTGTGTATTTGTAAGAATGCTTAACATGAGATCTTTCCTTTTACCATATTGTACAGTGCACAATATTACATTCTTATCTGTCAGTACTATATTGTAGAGCAAGTCTCTAGAATTTGTCTTGCAGAACTAAAACTTTAAAGCTATGCTTAGCAAAAATTCTCTATCTCTGCCTCCCCTAGCTCCCACTAATCATTATTCTCTTTCCTGCTTTTGTAAGTTTGATTATTTTAGTATATATAAGTGGAGGAGTTGTGCAGTTTTGGTCTCTGGCTGGTTCATTTCAGCTAGCATCAGGTCCTCTAAGTTCATTCACGTGGTCACAGGATTTCCTTATTTTTTAAGGGTGAATAAAATTCCCTTGCAAGCACATGGTGTGCTAAAAAAACAGTGAATGTTTACACTTTAAAAATATTATGATGGGCGGGTGAGATAGTTCAGTGGCATAAGCACCTGCCTGGCAAGCGCGAGGTCCTGAGTTCGACTCCCAGTACCCACATACGAAAAAAGGGCCAGTAATATCGCTCAGCAGCACAAGCACTTGCTGGCAAGTGTGAGATCCTGAGGTCGACTCCCGGTACCAACAACAACAACAAAAAAAAATGGTAAAAGACACATTGCCATTAATCCTACTCAAATACTTCCTCTCACTTCAACTAAACTTCTCCCATCGTTCTTGTCACTTTCCAAAGCAGTTCTGGAAGTCCTCTTTGATGAGTGTCTTTAGTTGCTCTTTCATGCCTGCCTCCATGTCCTGAATAGATTTAAAATGTTTACCTTTCACAGTCATTTTGACTTTGGCGGAAAGCCGGAAGTAGCATGATGACAGAGCCAATGAAAAATATGGATAAGGACATGCAGTAATGTTGTTACAAAGCTGTCTTTCAAATGAATATTACTTTAGGATGATCACTCCTCCTAAAATCACTCTGGAAAGAGGACTTCCAGAACTGCTTCAGAAAGTGGCAAGAATAATGGGGTAAATGTGCTTCAAAGATGAGGGAGTATTTTTTTTTTTTGTGGGTACCAGGGTATCGACCTCAGGACCTCGCACACCAGCAGGCGCCCGTGCCGCTGAGCGATATCACCGGCCCCTTTTTCATATGTGGGTTCCGGGAGTCGAACTCGGGCCCTTGCACTTGCCAAGCAGGCACTTAAGCCACTGAGCCATCTCACCGGCCCGACGAGGGAGTATTTTAAAGGAGATTAATGGCAATGTGTCTTTTACTGTAATAAATGTTTTTACTTAAACACACAGTACATATTTTGATCAGCCTTTGTATATGTCACATTTTCTTTATCTGTTGATGGGCAAGGCTATTGTGAAAAATGATACAGCGAAATGGCTGTGGATATCCCATTAATATCTTGATTTCAATTTGTTTGATATGTACCCAATAGGAGGATCTGCTGCATCATTTTGTAATTCTTTTTTTATTTTTTTATTTTTCAGGAATTACCATATCATTTTCCATAGTGGCTGAATATTCTATATTTCCATTATGAGTGAATATGGGTTAAATCAAGCTTTCATGGTGGCCAAATCATCCATTCCCAGAACAAGCCCAAATTGAACAACGTACATTTTGAAGTGGGTTTAGGTGAACATGAAAACAATCAATTTGTTCTGACTGAAACCCACAATGCAGATACTATGTGACTTCCCATATTCTTTGGAAAATCAAGCTTTGGTAAGAGTTTCTGAACACTTCATGTCCATCCTAAGAAGAAGCAAGGCATATCGTTTCACCAATTTCACACACAATTTGATTCCATGAAACTGGGAAGAAAGTTGGATGTTGAATAACCAAAATGAGGCATACTAACTAATAGCAGCTGGACGAAATGGAAACAATGTAGAACATAGGGAGAAGGTACCAAAATTTTCCACACTGTTCCCTTAGCCAATACTCTCCAAACTCTTTTGAATATAAATATACCGTGACACACATGTTAAACACAGTTTTCCAGATACCTATGTTGAGTGTTCTAATTCATTGGATCTATAAGATAACCTAATGTTTTGTATTTTAAGTAACAACATCCCAATTAAAACTTTATTAGAAAAGGATACTAGGGAAAATTGCATTTAATAACACTTGCATGGCTATGCAAAAGGAATTAGGGATGTGTGCTTAAACACAGGAAATATCACTAATAGTTTATTTAAAAAGTAAATTCAAAATGAAACAAATGATGTTAGAGTTTAACTGTGGACTTCATCTTTCTCAACAAATGCCTTTGCCATATTCATAAAGTTGCAAGACTAAGAAAACTAGCATATTCTTGTACAAAGACCAGTACAGGGTAGATGCTTCATCAAGATCGTGGCGTCAAAAATCAGCATCAGTGTTCATATAATTCTGTCTAAAATTGTCTCTTGATTTTTATTTCAATAGGTCTAGCCATTGATCTAGTATAATGTATTTCTTATTTATACCAAAACTTTATACATATACATTGAGGTTACAGATTTTTATTCACTTTTCATAAGTAGTGCTTTTGCTCTATTATAGCAATGGCAGTTATAGTTTTTAAGGCTTAGAATTTTGGCTGGTTCAGCTAACTTGTATTCTTTCCTGCAGACCTACACTGGGAATCCTGGAGACTGGTCAGTATGGCTAAACATCAATGAACTGTACACTTGAAACTCAGAGGTAAGAACCTTTTATCCCTGAAGTAACCTCCTACACCCTTCAGTCCCTTGATTCATTAACACTTTTATTGAAAGTCCTGAAAATCCATTAGAAAATATTTCTAGAGTTTTACAAGATTTAAAATACGTGACTCTCTCCCAATACAGTGATTTATGCCATTAAATTCTCTCAAACTTCTGAAAAACCCATGTCTATTGCTTCAAGACAATCTTTACAATTATGTGTGCTTAAACTGTACGTTATTTTTCTCTCTTCCATTTCAGGATATAAATGAAGCTCAGAAATACAGTACCTAGATTTCTTTTGTACCCACTAGGCCAAACCATTTAGTATGATTATTTTAGTAAGATGTTTTTATCTTTTAATCTTTGATTTTTTTAAATGTATGTAAGAAAAGTAGATGTGAAAGAAGGATATAAACGTCACCTTTCTCACAATATTTTAACATTTTCATTTCCATATATTTTTAAAGGTTTAGACTAATTTGGGTTAGTTTGCATCTCAGTACATATGCCCACCATGCTAATTCAACTTTGGCTTAAGTAGCATAGATATGAAAAGCATGTCCTGCTGCTTACGTATATTGCAGTCTTCATTAAGGATTGAGGAATATCTGTACAAAATAATGAGCACCCATGTGAGTTCATCACCATCATGAAAATCACCTGTTTTTCTATGGTTGTTTCTTTTTTTTTTTTTTTTTGGGGTACCGGGGGGTCGACCTCAGGACCTCGCGCGCCAACAGGCATCCGTGCCGCTGAGCGTTATCACCGGCCCCTTTTTTGTATGTGGGTTCCGGGAGTCGAACTCGGGCCCTTGCGCTTGCAAGGCAGGTGCTTACGCCGCTGAGCCATCTCACCGGCCCTCTATGGTTGTTTCTTATATGCAATTCCAAAGCCTCTGCCCATGCCTTGCATGCTGCTGCCCACACCCCTCTTAAAAACTTCACAACTTCACATTAATATGAGGGCAAATCATTTCAATATTAAATATCTTAAATCTTCAAATATTAATGAAATATATTTCTAACAAATTTCAGTTGGAAAATATTGACTAATCAATTTGTAGCCAACTTGCTAATGAAACCTATAGCATGAAGTGACCAGCTTTTGCTAATCTAAATAGCTTTGTTCCATGCATCAAGCCAGTACATGGGGATTCGGAATTCTCTCAGTCACCTTCATGTAGCAAAGACATATTGAAATTTACAAAAATAAGCAAAATGACAGTTTGGACAGTGTTTGCTTTCTACTCATAATATATAAACCTCGATGAAGTTAAAGTCTGACATGTTACTTACACATCCATGTTTAACCAATAGTCCTTATTTTTTTTTATATCTCTTATATCTGTTTTACTCTTTAGGAAGTGGAAACAATGGAAGCACTTTAAGAATCCACAGAGATTATTTATCCTGCTAAAACACTCATTGAGGTCCAGCACAACGCAATAAAGTGTCACATAAACAAGGGATGAGTAGCCAGTATTTTATTTTTTCCTTCCTGAAAATTAGGGGGTCATCCTGATTCTTTGGCACAGGCAAGGGAAAGGCATCAAATTTGCTGTGCTGAAAGATATCTGAGCTGGGGACAGTCTGGCTTATCCTCAGATCCATATGGATATCTTGTTAAAAAAGAAGGTTGTGAATTTCATCTTAGCTAGACGCATGGAATCCTAAAGTTTTTGTTTGGGTCCCATTGAACTATACTGACCCCAGAGTATTAATAGTCAAGAAGAGACTACGAACCAAAGTTACTTAATGGTTTAGGTAAGAATTCACATTTTCCCCATCTATTCTTGTATTTCTCTCATGTTGCTGTATACGTATCCTATGAAACACAGAGGGAGTAAAATATCTCACTCTTCAAAGCCGAAGCCCATTGCGGCATAGTCTTTGTTAAAAGATGGCACAATTCCTATTCCCACTGCACCTTCTGTGTCCGGTCCAGGTAGAGAGTGGATGAAGAAGCTTACCCTTGTCTCAGCCCTACACCAGGTAACATTTGCGTGTGCACTGATGGTTCCAGTTAGATCCTCAGAAAAGAATATCAACAATTTCCAAAATTCTTTCTTTCACAAAATTAAAACAAAATGTATACCACATAAAATAAACTATATACTATGTTCTTTTATTTTATTTTTTTAACTTTTTCTTTTCTTTTCTTTTGTGGTACTAGGGATTGAACCTAGTACTGAGCTACAGTTCCAGCCTCCCCCACCTCTTTTTAAAATTTGAGGCAGTGTTTTACTAAATTTTTAACTTGACCAGGCTGGGCTCAAACTCGTGATCTTCCTGCCTCAGTTTCCAAGAATGCTGGCATTACAAACTTGTGCTACCACTCCTGGCTTACTACTTGTATTTCATTTTATTTTATTTTTTTTGTGGGTACCGGGAGTTGAACTCAGGACCTCGCGCCTGCCAGGCAGGCGCTTATGTCACTGAGCTATTTCACCGGCCCCATTTTATTTTTTTTAGCTAGACGTCACCAGGTATTTATAACAAAATTTAGTTTAAGTCAATTCACTTTTCACGGTCTTTACCATTCATACTATTTGTGTTGTACATGTATTATGCAGATTAATTTAGAAAGTACATGCATTCATACTGAAAAAAATAAAATTACTTTTATTTTTTGTCTTTTCAAATTCCATTTTACATTGGTATGTTCTATGTCCTATTCATTAAAATAAACTATTCCAGTGCAAATATGTCATGTAGCTTTTCCATAGTTCCTAAAACATTTGAAACTATTTTGAATATTGTGGAAGACCCTGAAGTTCATGTGAGGCTTCTAATAAACAATTTTCTGACCAAGAAAGATGAAAACGTAGATTCATTTGCTTGCCAAAAGCCTCATTATGCGAAAGCTGGACTGTGCAACGCTGAACTGAAGCTGTGCAAAGGAGCAGTAGCTCAGAGGACCTGTCTTCCCTTGTTCACTCACTGTCCGGAGGCATCAGACATCCTCTGCGAGAATGCCTGATTTAACAACTCTGGCTACTTGAAAACAGAACGCGTTCAACTAAAAGTTATTTCTAATAATTCCTTTCCTAAGTAATTTAAGTTTTCACTTTTGTAGTCGTCCCTGCCACGAGGCAAAATAGTACAATCAAGCAAAACACAAACGCGTGCACTCGCGCACAAAGACATCCCTGCAAATTTGCAACTTGCCAGTTAGGACCAGCGGGCCTTTCGCATTGCTGCTACCACCTAGTGGCGACCAAGTGGAAATCGGTCAGCTAATTTCCGCTGAATAAACTACAAGAGGCTTTTAAACAACAGAGCAAGTTGATTCTTTTTATGTTAGTCTTCTCTCATTTCACCAGGATACCCTAACAAGAAAAAAAAAATAGTTCTCATTAAAAAATTGTAACACCTCACCAATGATGCAAAGAGAGGCTGAAAAATTCAATGAATACTTTGGAGAAATACAACTCATCAATTACATATGTAAATGCACTAGTCTTTATTTTGATGTGGTTTAAGCTTTCTATTGCTGGTTCATCTAGCAGATACATTGGCTTCTACGAAGTAAAAGAAGAACAAAAAGTAGAAAGAGGTGGAAAGATTTGAGATGAAACCCGAGATCACCCCTGAATTTTTTCTTTTTTTTAAATTTATTTTATGGAAAAAAGGTAAAACAACATTTCATAACAAAATAATAGGAGAATAACAATAGTTAATACATTATATGTTGTTATCTTTCAAGTAGTTGTTAAGGATACAAGATATGGACATAAAAATTTCTCTAATCAGTATTAGCACAAACCTTCCTTTTAATGAACTAAGAGACACTAATAGTATAACTAACTTGCATTTCTTCCCTTTTCCCTACTGTCCTTTCCCCTTTTACTCATCCTAGTTCCTGCACCCATGTTTATAGCAGCACAATTTGTAATAGCTAAATCTTGGAAACAACCCAAATGCCCATCAACAGAGGAATGGATAAAAAAATAAGTGGTATATTTATAGGATGGAGTACTACTCAGCCACCCCTGAATTTTGTCTAGTAATTAGGCGATGAGTCCTCGCGACCAGCAGTTGTGATTTGTCAGCTTGAGGAAGATCAGTCTAGCAGAGGAGTAAATCACAGCTCGGGTGTATCTGTGACATGGAGGTCAGGTAGGAGGGAAAGATGCACCCGGGCTGTGGTGGCACCAACCATTAGGTTTGTGGCCTGAACAGAATAAAAAGAAAAAGAAGGAGGTGTACCTGTTCTGAAAAGCTCCAAGCTTTGCCATCAGCTTTGAGTACTGCTCTCCACTTCCTGCAGCCTTCTAACCCAGACTCACATCGGTAACTACTGTGAACGTGCAGGCTTCCCAGCCTGGCGCTGCATTCTCCATTACTCTTGTCTGTGGCTTCCATGTTCTGGGGTGGAGTAGCTGCTGATCCTCCAGCTCTCTAGCACTCTTACGGCCATTGAGGACTCTCTTGTCTATGATCCTGTAAGCCTACAAATAAACCCCTTACACAACTATATTTTCTATTGATTCTGCTCCTCTGGGGAACTGCAGTTCTAAAAGGGATGGTTATGGTTGTTATTTTTATTGTGAGCTTTTCTCCATCTTCTATTTATATTCTTTGCCTTGTACAGAAAAAGAACAAACCTTCCAGAGAATAATGCTGGCTACACACCAAGTAGGAGAAATGAGCCAACATTGTTGGAAATGATGAAATAAAAAGAGAGACTATCCATCATGTTTTTCTCAGGTAATTTTAAAGGAGTGTTAATTTATTAACTAAGTTTCTGAGGGAATAGGTGACTACTGAATTGAAGGAAGACAGGAGTTTACAGCATAGAAAGGAAGATTACTCATATACAAGCTGGTGACAAAAATACAAAGAACCAAGGACACTTCATATACCAAGTCAAAAGTCTAAAAGTGTTATAAGAATTGCTTCAAAGAATTTTGGCCATTTTTTGTATCATATCACAAAGTGTGGTCATAATTATTAGCTATTATTTTTACAAATATCCCAAAGCATCACTCTCCATGCTAACTTTGTATTACATGCAGGCCTTTGTTCATAGCGATATGGTATCGAAATGCTATCATATGAAGGAACTCACAATATACAATAGAAAAAATTAATGAGAATCTATAACATGATAATTAGTTAATGGGAATTAAGAAAATGCTTGTGCAGTTTATCAATAAAGGCATAATAGAGAAAATAAACATTGCTCCAAGTCTATAAACAGAAGGAAATCCATGCAAAGGGTTACGATACAAGTGAGGGAATATGTACAAAACCAAAACTAAAAATTAAAAGTTGCAAGAAGCCACTATTTTTAACTTGATATTTAGAAGAAAATTCTGGCTCATGTTGCCCAAAGGAAGAGGCCAAAGCTACCCTAAAGAAGCTGATGCGTAGTGGACTGATCAGAAAATGTAATTATTTCTAGAGAAAAAAGAGAAAATCTCTGGTATACATTTTATCCTGCCCCTCCAGGCATTCATGCAGGACTCATTTGGCTGGAAAAATCAATTTCCTGGAGAAAAGATATACATGCTGGAAATGTGATGATCTCTCAATATAGAACAGAGCTAAGAAGGGAGAAGCATGGATTAAAGATAGAAATAAGTTGAGGACTGGCAATGTAAGGAAAGTAATAAGAAAAACCAAGAGGTTTGAAGGAAGGAGTAGAACCCAGGACAGTGTATCCCGAGCACTGAAAAAAGAAAAGAACGTGAAGACGGAAAATCCATCTCTGTCAAATAGGGTGCAGAACAAAAGCTGTCAATGATATCACTAAACAATGAAAAGACTCAATTTGAAAAACAGTATGAGCCATTTGAGAAGTTAGGGGAGCCAGAAAACCTCAAATGCTAGAGTAAGGAGCTTGAAATGGGTCTTAGAAACTAGCTTTTCCCAAAGGTTGTAATGAGGGGTGATAGATCTGGAAGATGCTAAAAGATTTTGTTTGTTGAAGTTGTATTACTATCAAAAGAGTTTGGGGAGTATTACAGCTTCAGAACTGAGCCAAGATTCACAAATTTATTTGACACCAAGTTATTTGTTTGTAATATACCACATGAGTCTAATGCTTTGCCATAAGACATTCTGGAAAAAGTGGTAAAAATTTGGAAATTCTCTGCTTTAACAGCACAATGAATGAAAAAAGTGAGATATTCATGAAGAAAGTAATCCTCAAAGATTGAAATAAGTAAAAATACTATTATAAGAAATTATAATGGATTTGGATTTCAACTGATTCACACTTTATGATCTATTATTTGGAACTATGCAATTAATTGGAAAATTATTTCAAAACACCAAGTGTTGTCATGGATTTTAATGGAACAGATTAGATCTGAAGAAAGAAAGCTGATAATTACAAGTAAGTCTCATTTATTCACTGAAGCATGAAGAGCAAAACCTCTCATTAAATCAGAAACTTTAGTTGCTAAAATATTTGTAAAAAATGTTTAAAGTTTTTCTAATTGAAATTTTTAGGTAATACAAAAATTATGTGGAGGAAGGAGACTTCTGTTCAGAAAGTCAAAATGACTCTTGACCGTAATGTTTAAAAATATTGAAACAAGACACAATGCTTATGTGTAACCAGTAATGGGAAGGAGGTAACCGAAAGCTCATAGCCCATTCCTTCCCTACAAGCGGACTGGGAGGGTGGGTGGAACATGATTTTGGCCAGATTCCTTTGCAAACATATTAAAAGGTGCACTGTTGGAAAAATGCTAGGAGTCTTTATCTATAAAACGTTTTAGGAGGTTCTGCCTGGTCAATTTGCGTGGTTTCTTTTTGGTAAACCTGGAATTTATGGTTTAAGGAGCAAGAGGAGGAAAGTGAATAAGAGTTGCATAAGCTGCCTGATTAGTGCAGTAGGAAACAAGATGTTTCAAAATCTCAGTGGCTAACTTTTGTGGTTAATATGTATACATATATTACTTTTAAAACTTATATATGTTAAACCCAAAATATTATCTGAACTAATATGAGGAGAAAATGGATATTTTGGGGCACTAAATTTGAAAAATACTGAGCTCCTCTAGAAGAAAAGAATGTCCTGATGTTTGCCCATGTCCTTGATTCCTTAGTGAATCTGGTTGCTGGTTAAAAGCCGTGGACTCGGGATTGGTGAGATGGCTCAGCGGCTTAAGCGCCTGCCTGGCAAGTGCGAGGTCCTGAGTTCGACTCCCGGAACCCACATACGCGAAAAGGGCCGGTGATATCGCTCAGCGGCACGGGCACCTGCTGGCACGCGAGGTCCTGAGGTCGACCCCCGGTATCCACAAAAAAAAAAAAAAAAAAAAAGCCGTGGACTTCCCTCTGTCTGCGGTTACGTTCCAACACTTTGCAAACACAGGCTGACAGAGCCAACATTGTTACCATTCAGACCAGCAAGTTATAATGATTTAACAGGAAACGGAGGAAATAAAAACCACAATGAAGGTGTGGTGCTAGGGTAGTTATTTGTGAACTCTTGCTGTGAAGTGGCAAAAATATTGACTCAAACTATGGGGAAAGTATAGACTCAGAATAAATAATCAGGAAGCGCGTCACCCACAAATTTTATATACAGCTGAATAAAATGTGTTATTTGGAATATGACTGATTCCAAAGTGGCAGAAAACATTGCTGAGAAGATGCTTTCAGATGGTTTAACAAATACCATGTTGCAAAGTGTGAAGGTCGGGTTCTGAGGCTTACACTGAGGAAAGTAATCTGCATCCACTCTCTGATCAACAAATGCTACACTATTTTAAAAACAGTAAACGGGTACATGTAATTTAAAATTGACTGGATACTGAGCAGAAGCACACACTGAACTTAGTGCTATTTACACAAGCTATGAAAGATGTATTAGCTATGACACACTTATTAACTATACTCAGGGCCTGGGGTATAGCTCAGTGGCACGGCACCTGCCTGGCAAGTGTGAGGTTGTAAGTTCGATTCCCAGTACAAAAAAAAAAAAAAAAAACTATACTCGGGGTAGTTGAGGAGAGTGGAAGGGAGGGATGGAGGAAGGGAAGGGAAAAGGGGAGAAAAATATTCACAAAATAATAACAGGGGCCGGTGAGATAGCTCAGCGGCATAAGCGCCTGCCTGGCAAGCACGAGGTCCTGAGTTCAACTCCCGGAACCCACATACGGAAAAAAGGGCCGGTGATATCGCTCAGTGGCACAGGCACCTGCTGGCATGTGAGGTCCTGAGTTCGACCCCTGGTACCCATACACACAAAAATAATAATAATAATAATAATAATAATAATAATAATAATAATAAACAGGTGTACTAATACGGTGACCGTACCTAGGGCTAAGTGATTGGAAAAAGGATTTATAACACCCAAAATTAAAGTGACTCTATAGGGGAGAAAAAAGAGAGACAGAAAGAAAGGAGATGAAAAGCAAGAATGCCTGATAACTGAGTTAGTTGGGGAAGTTATTCACATGGCTATTAAAAAGCAGAGGAAAACTTATCATGGTGGTACATGCTTATAACTCCAGCACTGTGGGAGGCTGAGGTAGGAGGATTGCAAGTTCAAGCCCAGCCTGAACAATCTAGCAACATAGGAGATCCTCTCTCAAACAAAAAATAGAAAAACAAGTTTGGAATTTAGCTTATGTGAAGGCCCTGGGTTCCGTCCCCAGTAGCCTCCCCCCTCAAAACACATAGTAAAATGAGAAAACTGACAGGGTTTGTATCATTAAACTGAGCTAATACTATATTCTTTTAAGAAAAAAAATATACTTTGGTTCCCCCCATACTTCTTAAATTGTCCCCTTATTGTTGTTTTTACATTTCAGCCTGGAAGAATTCACATCTAATCATGAGGATCATGATTGCAATACAAGATTCAAGATCTTTTGTTTTAAAAGGGTTTGAGAATGGTATTAAAAAAAAAAACTTTAAAAATTGTTCTTTAATTACCATTGTTCTTTGTAAAGTAATTCCCATAGGAGACAAGAAAAACAAAGCATTCTGAAAGGTCAAAGGGAAACTCAAATGGCATACTTTTGCTGTGGTTGTAGGTAATAACCAGGATATTTAAATGATAACTGATAAAATGTGACTAGAGAAAATATTAAATGCCCTTGCTTGTTGTCTTGCTCACTTTTTTGTCACTGAGACAACACCTACTACCAGCTACTTCGAGGAAAAGAGGTTTATTTTGGCTCATGGCTTCAGCCCTAGGGCGTCAGGCTCCAAGGTAGAGGCAGGATGGCAGAGCGCCATGGCAAAAAAGAAAGGTGCTCAACACCTTGCGGCCAGGAAGCATAGACGGAAGGGAGAAACCAAGGACAAGAATACACCCTTCCAGGTCATGCCCCCAGGGACCGACCTCCAAGTAGATCTCACCTCCGAACAGCACATTTAGCTGTTGTACCATTGATGGATGAATCCTGTGATGAGGGTAGCACCGCACGTCTAGTCACCCTCCTCACACATGAGAAAATGGGGGGCATTTTAAATCTAAGCCGTAACAGTTGTACGGTTGTTGTCTAATCTAAATGTGTGGACATTGGATGTCCATGAGATTTGCCTCTTTACTACACTCACATGAGTAAACCCTTCCCTTCCCTTTAATCAGATAGGCTGAAAAAGAAAATTTGGAATTGCCAAAGTTCTTCTTGAGTGGAATAAATGAAGAAACAATAGTAGATGGATTAGAGTGAGGAATTTTTGCATCTTTTGTAATGACTCTGTCTGAACACCACATGAGGCAATGGTTTCTCTTCTGTGAGAAACCCAAAGTATACATAAATTAAAGAGCAAAATAAAAGATCAGAAGTAAGAAACAGGGAAATAGATCTTTTGCAAATTGGAAAGGAACAACAATGGAGGGAAGGGAACAGAGTGGAAAGATGACCTAAAAAGAATTAAGATGAGTTGTGTACGTGTACCAACTCCCATGTGAATGTAGTAATTGCATACTGCAAACGTATACTAATAAAAATAAATTTAAAAAACAAAGGCAGACTACTCATGAGAACCAAGAGTACATTATCAAAGATTTAACAAAGTACCCCGACAAGTCTCGTATGGCAAAGACCATACAAGAAGTACCGCAAGTACAACAGGCTACAGGGAACTGAAACATCATGACAGCCTTATCTGAAGGTTTCTTTTCAACACCCATGATGGGGCCCAGTCAGGTAAAGGTTGCATTTTTATAGAACAATACTCAATCTACATGCATATTTTTTCCTCACATGGGTATTTGAACTTATAGTCACCTTATCATAAATAAATGGGACAAACTTTGAATTTGATGGCCATTAAGAATTATTCACTACACTACATCCATGATATCATGCTAACTTGCCTTTCAGAGTATGCCATGCTGGGGGAGTTAGGACAGTTGTTCTAAGTGACCTGTGTAAATTGACTGCTTAAAATTCAAGGCTTGGTCCATTTGGTGGACTTTGGGTAAATTATGTGGGACAAAGCAAATAGAAGCATCCCTCGAAATTTGAGATGTAAATTATCGTGTGCTTACTGCCACTAAAGAATAAGCTTGGCGCTTTGGTGGAAATATTTGCAGAGATCCTATTAACCCACCTAGGAATACTATTGCACTTGTTTGACCAAGAAGCCCAAAACTCTAAAAAGTTCTGGATTGTAGTTAAGTATTCAGACTAATTCTTTGAGCGAATATTTTAGACACTTTGAGACAGAAAGTATATTCTTCGATTTTTTTTTTGCTTCCTGTGTGCAGAATATACTAGCAAATAATAAATACACAACCATTCAGAGCAAGAAAAGCTAAATTCTTTTAATTTGTTATACTCCATGAATTAGCCTTATTTCCATGTAATTGAGGGTAATCGAGTAAAGCTGAGCTATTGCGTGGCAGAAGAGCCACAGGGGAACCCCAAGGGCTCCTCTTATACTTGCTGCACCGTGCTTGCTCCCATGGCGAAGGCCAGGTAGTTAAATTAGATCCCTGTGGTAGGACAGCATCTCAACTGATGAATAATATATGTTAGCACATCCTATTTACTTTGCTCTGAGTTATTTTCTGCAGTACTCATTGGTAGAACTGGGCTCAATGTGGGGGATATTTAGACTCTATCCTTAGCTCAGAGAATGATGCCACAGAGATTCACAAGCACCGTGTCTGACAATGCCCTTACCGTTAGTGTGATCCTGCACAAAAAGCTGTGAGGAACTGGCCATGCTTTTGATACCTTGTGACAATTTTAAGTACAAAGATAAATACTCTGGGAAAAATATGCTGAGAAAAAAAAATCCTACCAGTTCCCGATCTTATGAACACATGCTGCAAGAGGAAAAGTGAAATACATAAAAGATCCAAGGCCATTGTTACTTAAATACAACACTGAAGACAAGAGCAATATATAGAGATTGCAGGCTCAATGCACGATCACACTCCCCATGCATTTTAAGGGCTGTGAACCAATATCTGGTTTCTTCATTTTTTCTTCACAAGTCATATAGTAAATAGATAGCACTAACAAAGTCAAATATTAATAACCAAGAACTACAGATCCTCAAATCCCCTTTCCCCCAACCAGCAAAACCCATAGAAATTTACACTGACCAAAGTAAATAGAAAATAAAAGTCAAACCACTTAAACGTTTGACATTTAGGGATAGAGCCAGGCACTTGCTTTCATCCTTCTGAATCAACAGTGTTATAACATTAACAGAAAATAACTGATATTATAAACATGGTGTAAGAGTTAGAGGTAAGAGCCAGTCAGCAATAGTTTAATTAATAGTTGCTGGTAATTAACGCAATTTTAAATTTCACCTTAACAGAAAAGAACCAATTTTTTTGTGTGCATCATAGCAGCTTTTTTATTTTGTCTTCTAAACAGGAAAAAATATTGAGCATAACCTAAATTATTTTTGAAATGCACTTTCTGGTTATAATGAGCATATCTAACTTATAGAATATCTAATTTATGATATTTTTCTCTCTTTCTCTGGTATGTGGTCCTTTTGGAACATAAGTTTACAAAAGAAATCTCTTGAGAAATGACTAATTCCAGGTAACTATAATTTTGACCTTACTAAATCGTTATAGCGTAGAGCAAAGCTGGTCCCTCTGTGGTGAATGTTCATGATAGATGACTACAGCCAAGTTATACAGTGACTCTCACCTGTAAATGCTGGCTTTGGCTTCTGGCTTCACCTTATAGGATGCTGTGTGAGTGACACTTACTTAGAGGGATAGTAAAATCCATGCTTTCTTCCCTAGCCAGACAATACTTGGCATGATGACATTTGTGACTGAATGGGTAATGTCCCTCAGAGAAAGAACTCCTGTCTAGAACATGCAAAGAATTGAAAAAAATCAGACCCCCCCAAATTCAAAGACCCAATCCAAAAATGGGCATCTGAGATGAATACACACTTCTCAGATGAAGAAATACAAATGACAAATAAATACGTGAAAAAATGTTCAACATTATTGGCCATTCGAGAGATGCAAATTAAAACAACACTGAGATTCCATCTCACCCCAGAAAGAATGGTGATCATCAACAAATCAACCAATAACAAATGCTGGAGGGACTGTGGGGAAAAGGGAACTCTTCCCCACTGTCAGCGGGAGTGTAGACTGGTACAACCACTGTGGAAATCAGTGTGGAGATTCCTTAAAAAACTAGGACTAGAGGTCCCATTCAACCCAGCTATTCCCCTTCTGGGTATTTTCCCAGAAGAAGTAAAAACATCATACCACAACGATATATGTGTACCCATGTTTATAGCACCACAATTTGTAATATCTAAATCTAGGCAACAACCCAAATGCCCATCAACAGAGGAATTAATAAAACAGATGTGGTTTTTTGTTTGTTTGTTTTTTATGTAATGGAGTACTACTCAGCCATAAAGGAGGATAAACTCGAGACTTTTATAGGTAAATGGATGCAACTCAGCACCATACTTATAAGTGAAATAAATCAGACCCATATGTGTAAACATCGTATTGTCTCACTATTGTGAGAAACTGAATGACTAAATAAGATCCAAAATGTACAATAGATATTGTGAATTGTGAAGAAACTGTTCAAAAGAAAAGACAAACTGTGATGGGGGAAAGGAAGGAAGAGAAAAAGAAAAAATATATATATATGTGTATATATACACAAGACAGTTAAGATAGTTGTACAGCTAGTTTCTCTTAGTTCATTGAAAAGAAATGTTTGTGCTAACATTGCTTGGACAAGATATCATGCCTATATCTTGTACTCTGAATAACTACTATGAAGACAACAATATGCGATGCATTAATTATTATAACTCTCCTACTGTTTTGAAACTCAGTTTTATTGTTTTTTTTTCTCTTAAAAAAAAAATCAGAAAAAATGGCAAGAGGACCAGAACATTGAAGCTAACTGGGGAGAATTGTGTTCTGTAGAAGAAGAGAGGGCCCAGTCCTTCACTAATTGAAACTCTTCCAATATCTGCTCATCACAACACCAAGGTGGCTGGCTTTGTCCTTTGTTTTGGACATGACTTGCTGTTCTGCTCACTTCTACCATGAGATCATTGATGCACTATTAGCAAATTTACCTAGGAAATCTGAAGAAAGCATATTACCTCATGCTTTGAGACACAAAGAATCCTAAAAGACTACCAATCTCTCAGTGAGAAGGGGAAAATATGTAGGAAAGCCTTCATTGTGAACTCACTGGTTATAGACAATAAAAATCCTGACATGCCGAAGAAATCTTAAATGTGGAAAAAATTAATTTTTTATGTTGCTTGTTAGAATAACTAAAAATCATTTGACATTATTATTGTATAACTAATAATGATAGACGATGAGCATGACGTTTTAGTTGTGATGTTCGCATAAAAATTCATAAAGTAATATACAAGTTATGTATTCTGTGGCCCCTCAGTCATCATCATCAGAGAAAAAAGGAAGAAGGCAGGAGAAAAAATAGAACATTAAAGAAAACAAAACAAGAAGGAGAAAAATATTTGAAAATGTATATTTGACACTAGTCTAGGCCTTATGTATATTCCTATTTTTTTTCTCATTGCTGTTTTGGTTCCAACAGTAACAGTATAAATTAACATTTTATCCATTTTATTGATAAAGGCAATGAGGCTTACAGAAATGAGGCAAGTTGCAGAAGTCCATTAATAACAGTTCCTATTTGACTTGCAAGATGACTCTAGCTACTCACACCCTTCAGAAGGCGTCACCTGTCTCAGGTTTGGAGACAATAGCTCTATACGTAGCTGAAAAAATCTCTGTGAGAAAAGATATAAGATTCAAGCATAGGCATTTCTAAATTGTATGCAGACAGTTTAAAATAAACTTCAAATTTATTGTTTATGCTAACAGATATTAAAGCAAATGAAAAATCACCGAGAGTAAAAACAACACATTCTTAAAGTATGTGAGGCAACTTTGCTAAGGGTGATTTCACAACAAAACTGTGGCTGTGAAAACCTTCTCTATTTCAGCCACAGATGTTCCTCTATCGCCCAAAGTCTACCCTTAGTCTTAGTGATACTAAACACTTGAAAAATGGATCCTTTTATGGAGAGGCCTATGTGTCCCTTTTGTGCCTTCCCTTTTACATAATAACAAAAGAGTTGGAAATGAAAATGAATATCTTTGTCTTTCTGTGAATATAGGAAATACAAGAAAATGACTACATCTTTACCAGCAATTAATTTAAATCCAAAAGAACAGGTTTACAAGTAAGTAAACAGTGCTGAATATAAATCTCCATTTCTTTAGAAACATTTTCTTTCTGGATTCTTCAATAAATGTTTGACCAAAGTGTGTCCTTGAAAACACACATATTCCTCCCACTAAAGTCACGAATATGCATACTCATTTCTAGGACCAATTTGGCCCGATGCTTAATTAGTGTCTGGCTGTGATTACATCTGTGCTGTTGAATTTTCAAATCTAAATTTTCAGTGTTGCAACAAAACTTTGTAAAATTTCTTTAATTTCAGTGGGGGAAAATAACATCAAGAGGAGTTTGATATTTCAGTCAGAGTGAGAAAATATTTTTCCTTCATCTGAAAGTAATTTCTCTCAAATTCAAAACAGAAGAAAAGTGATTTAAATACATACTGAAATACTATAAATAAATAAGCACCGGTCTCTTGAGTTTGCCTTTAATGCTGAGAGATTTTTAAGTAACATTGTTCTGGGCAATGGGTACTGCTTTTGTCTCTATCCTATCTGAGGAGTGGAGGGGTATTGTCCCTTTTCTTCTTCTTTTTTCTATGTTTCTTTCTCCTACTTCATTAATCATTCACAAGAAGCTGGCTCGTAAGTACAATTCAATTCTTGTGAGACAACTAAACATGTCTTTCCCGTGCCCTTCCTGCCCCCTCTCTATTGTGTATCTCACACATCACTTACAAAGCAGGGCTGAAAATTGTCTCTCTTAGGAGGAGTACACATTATTGTTAAAGAGCATTTATTTATATATTTCACCATGGTTTGTCATTTGTTCTAGGATCTTCACTTACAAAGTCTCACTGAATACTGAGCTTGAATTGGAAAACAAGTAGGAAATACATGTTATGAAAACTTTCCTAAGTTTAGATTTTATACCTCTTCTCCATGGATCAATTTATTCCCTGTTTGCAAATGCAAATGGATGGGTGATAATGTATATTATATTTCAATACTTTGTCTAAAGTGACCTTACTCATGAAGGCTAGCTCTTTCATATGAATGGCCTTTGAAAATAGATATTTAGAACTAACATATACTCAATTGTCTAGCCTCAAAATCATCCTTGTGTCAATAATACTGGACAATTTAATTTCATCATGATTAGTCACCCCCTTATTTCATAATATTAAACATTAACTGCTATGATTTGGAATCAAGTGTTTCAATTATATTTGATGTTCAAAAAATGTTTTTAAGAATTCTCATCACCTTAAGGCTACTTTATAGCCTAAGGCTGTATCCTCACAACGCTTTGGAGGCTGACAGGAAAGAGAAAAAAATCTTTCAACTGGTTGTTGCGTATCTCAAAGTAAGGAGGTTTTTTTGGCTCTCTTGTATCCAATTATTTTTCATAACTTTTTTTTTTAGCAATTTTGCATTTCTTAGGAACTGGAGTTAACCAACTTTGCATACAATAATCAGGCTCAGGAGAGTTTGATGTCAATTATGTGTATTTAGGAGACTACTTATTTTTCAAGAAAATCTTAGAATTACAGAGACCAAAACTATGAAGTATCTCCATAGAATTAAGAAAAGAGGAAAAAGGCTTTATATTCAGATAACTTCTCTTAATAATCCAAGGTCATGGGACATTTCTTACTTCCTGTGATCCCATATTACATTAGGTAGGAATTAAGATATATTATTTGTTTCAAACGTGGTAATTTATTTTCAATGAAAACAAAATATATATTCCTACAATTTGATATTGAATTTTTTAACAGCAGGAAAATCTTTCCAATATTCTCTAATTGATGGTGTAGGCTTCAAGTGACGTGATCAAGAGCGATAACTTAACTGAACATATATTATTTCTAAGTTAATATGACTGGAAATCAGTATGTCTGAATTCTGTTACACAGAAGAACCAGGAAAAAATAATTACTTCTATTAGAAGACTCCAAAATCTTTTTATAGACTATAATCAGTGATATGATTTACTCCTGAATTGCCACTCTGGGACAAGGAGCATTGATAAAATATCTATTCTTTATTGCAATAAATTATGCCACTGACCCTTCGCTGATATGTGCTCTCCATTATTGTATTCACTGAATTATCCTAATTCTTTCTTTTGCCTTATAACCAAATCACTTGCTTTCAAAAATAAGGAAAGTAGCATCATACCTGCCCACACACACAATCACACAAATACACATGCACATGCTCCAAATATTTATATAGTTCAAGTCTCAAAATCAAAAAAGAAAATGTATTGATTTTTAATGGAATAAAACAAATACAAAAAGTATTACAGCAGATATGTTGAATTGCTTCTATTTATAGCTGAGTCAAATTCCAAAGTTCATTTAGAACCATTGATGTATGTTAGGATTATTAATAAATGACATCAATAAGCCAAAATCACTATTTTCCTGATTTTGTTAATTATTTAATGGTAAAATTAGATCCTGCATAGTTCTTAAAGAATGTGATTCACTGTTTAATTCTTTAAGACGTTATTCTTTTCATATGTATAACTCTCAAGGTGGTAATATCTCCTTGTAAATTAAAAAACATTATTTGGAAGGATTTTTTTGAGCATATGAGTAAGTTGAGTTCAGCCTTCCATGGACTGCCAAACTTCAAAAAAGTATTAAATTTTGCTACTAGATCTTGAAAACTCATAGAGCATTAACAAGAATTTACCAAGCTTATATTATTTACTGTGAATTTTATTATGCATAGAACTTTGAAGATGGAAACAAAAATAAAATTATACATTTCATTTTTCATCTGTTAGGATCTAATAACAAATGAGGAAAACGGATGAACAGGCAAATTATCACATATTGTGAAAAGCAGAATTATAAAATTACTAGCTTCAGTGGAAGCATATGAATGGAGTCGGTAGTTATGGAAACTTTTTGGTAGGACATACCAGTGGTTATTATACTTAAAAATGTCAAAACCAGTGGGAGCGCTACTATGTTTTTGTACATGTGAGTGAGACCAAAATTAATATGTGTTTGAAACTGTCTCATTGCCTTACGTCCTACCTGAATGTTATATTTACTCAATGAAAGCAAATTAGTCATAATATCCTAAAAATCAATTTTAAAAAAGGGGGAAATTGAGGTTTATAGTGAGTGTTCTAGATGAGAAATAGTATGGATTTGGACATATGTAATAATTTTAGAGAAGGAAAGGTGTGGTCAGGGGTGGATCATATTTTAGAGGATAAAATGAACAAAGCTTGAAGGTAGATTGGATATTTAAGGAAAGAAAGTAATGAAAAGAAAGAAATCAAAAATAATTTTTAAGGGAGTTTGCTATTGTCAATACAATACCAAAAGAGAAAAACAGGAGAAAGAAGAATTGTATGCAATTCAAAGGTTAAAAGTCAATGTGAGCCACATAAACTTTGCTATGCACGTGGGATGGCTGCATAACTATATCAGAGCAGGCCTTGATGAACGAGTGGGAGGAATCAAGTCCAAAGGTGTGGCTTTGGAAAGCATTGCATCAGATGTCATCAAAAACATGGGACCCAGGATATTTAAGAGTATGTAGGAATACAAAAGAGAAAATGACGCAATTCAAACAAAGCCGAAAAATCAAATATGGGCTTCTTTATAATCCTTGGCAGAAAGCTTCATTGCATTTCTGAGCATCTAAGCAACCCTTCTGTGGTAGATTAACTAATGGGCAACATGGAACACCCAGCTGAACTGAATCAGCATGGTGCTGAGTGTGGAGGGCCCACCTGAGGATTGTTGCCAACAGCATAAAAAAAGAACTAGAGTGGAAGAGGGTGCACTGTTGATTCTCCTGGAGAAGCTTGTCACGCTGGTTTTCCTGATATGAACTCAGCTCTTCTCACGGTTGGAAGAGCTCAAGTCCTTGATGACACTGAGGATGGCTGCGGTTCTTTTCAAGGGAGCTCTGGTCCTTACCTTGAGTGTCGCTTCCTGGCTCCAGTGCAGATCCCTCAGCCTGCTGGCACAGATCCTTCATCCTGCCAGTGCAGACTTTCTAGCTTCCACCACTGACCTTTGGGCCTTCCCAGTGCAGGTCCTTGATACAGACTTGCATGAGACATGGGCTCTGGGCCTCCAGCTGGACTCATGGAGGACATTGCCATGGGCTCTAGGCCTCCAGCTGGACTCGTTCAGGACATTGCTATGGGATCCAGGCCCTCAGCTGGATTCTTTATTTCTCTAGTGTGCAGACAGATCTCCCTCACTCTTTTGCATTTGACTCTTTGGATGAATATTATAAAATAATCCTATAAATTATGTGTTCTGTATTAAATATTTTCCCCTGTAAACCCAGACTATGACACCTTCCTTCCAGGACCATGTATATTAAACATTCAGTGCAAAATCTTTTTGAAGTACCACTGGGACACACCATGTAATGACAATTATGTGACCATAAAATGATACTGAATATATATATATATATATATATATAAATATTTCATATACACACATATACACACATATGTATGTATATGAAATGTTTTCCCTGGCATCTGTAGATGATTAGAGGATTGGTTCCAGGACCCCCATGGGTACTAAAAACTATGGATAATCAAGTTCTCTCTATAAAATGCCTTAGTATTTCTATGCAATCTATACATAATACTCTTACATAATTTAAATTATCTGAAATTACTTATAACGTCTAACATAATGTAAATGCTGTATAAATAGTTGTTAGACTTCACTGCTTAGGGGCTAATGACAAGGAAAATGTCTGTACCTGCTCAGTATGGATGCACCTGTATAGGCCTAACTACATAGACCATGAACAACTGTCAAGATGAGGACAATACTCAAGAAGGTGTGCTGGAGAGAGACCAAGGAGCTGGGAATCACAGGGTGTCCACACATCACCATATTCCCCTGAATCCAGTGTAGTTCTTGATAAGCAGCTAATTCAAATATTGGTTTATGGTCTGATTTATTTTTGAAGTATTTTTGATCCAGCATAGGTTGAATCAATGCATACCAAACTGTGGATATAGAGAGCCAATTATGTATAGGCAAGCTGAGTAATTTAAATTTTACATAATTTATATGAAAAATAACATCTCCAAATGTGACTTTTTGCTTCACATCTTGACTTACTGAAGTGTAACTCAGCACTCTTCAAAATAAGTTAGGTTTTCTCCTCCCTAAACACATGATAGGAAAAACTATCTTCCACCTCTGAAGTTAGAAGCAGCTTGTTACTTGCTTTGACCTATGAAATTTGGGTGGAAACAACTTTTGTCACTTTAAACACAATCCTTAAACAGTATGGTGTGATTTATCTTATATTCTACCCTGGTAAATGAAGATGAACAAACATATGGATGACTTAAAATAGCAGAGCTATTGGCAATCCTCTTGGACACATAATGTAAGTAATAAATATTCGATTTGTTAAGGTGCTGATAAAAGAGTGATTTTTGTACCTAATCTGCCCTGATATATATCAATTATTAAAAATATTCTGAGGGGCTAATTCTTCCTCTGCCCCTGAATCCAATTTCAGAAGAAATTTGAGTTTTCTAGATGTGGTAAGGTTATATGAACTGTCCCAGTTCTGTAATTAATATACTCATGACTTTACAATACCCAGAATTTTGAACATTATTAAATGAAAAAGTTTTCCTGTACTTTAACTTCATGTATTGGAGCTGAGAATTTCATGGGAGAAAGTGTATGATTGAGTCCATTTTCTTTATGTCTTGTGTCTGTACTTTCCTTCCTCCTCTTTGCCATCTTTCTGATTGTGGTTTTGCACCTTTTGAAGGATGGAGTTGGATGAGAAAGAGGAAGGCTTCAAGGGTAAAGTTGAAAATTGCATGACTGTAGTTTAGTCCTGGCGCCTGTCCTGTTAACTCTTCCACATAGATGTGTCTTGTACCCATCGTAGCTTATGATAACTTGCTGTCAGTTCCTTTATGAAGTTAAACTTATGGTTTATAATCACTTAGACCTAAGTAAATCCAATATCCCACCAACCAGAAGGGGGCGTCTTACTTTGGCAGGGAATCCTCTAGTACAGCATCAGAGAGAAGTTCGAGTCAGATATTTTCCTCTTGCCTGACTGCATTCCTCCCAGCTTTTGCTTTAACACATGGGGTAGGCAGCTGCTAATCTCTCTGATGGTCAGACGTGCTAGAAGGCCATTCTGTCCTGCTTCAAATTTCTTAAGTGAGAATCAGGCAGCCCAGTGTCTCCCAAGCTACAAGGGAAATATTAAGCTAAGTACTGTAGTATCTTCAAAGTTTCAATTAAAATGTAGAGTAAGCACTGCTCCCTGCCCCCCACCCTGCACAGTGTTCTCTAATAAAATCTGTGTTTCAACAAAATGCTGCCAATTTTATTCCTTTGTTGTGTGGGAGGGAGCAAAGTGTTAGAAATCCATTTCTCTAAACCCCTTATTGCATAATTCTCTCTCATTTTGCTTTAGGATGTGCACATCAATCATCAGGTGGCCTCAGCAGAAACTGAGGCTACAATAAATTTATTTTGAACCTGTGATGGCACTTATTTTATTCTCCATCTTTATTTTTTTGTTATTCTTTCATTTTTTTCATTCAGCCGAAGTTCAAATGACTACTTCGATCAGACTGTTTGAAATTCTAAAGGAAATTCCATGAACTTTGCAGTTCCCTTTTTGTAATTATGATAAGAAGTTTTTTTTATCTAAAAAATAACTGTTTCCCGCTTTATAACAAGGTAAACTAAAAACAGTTTTAAATTTCACCCCACTCTTTTGAATTGCAAGCCTCAAAACAATATGGAATTAACTGAGGTTGTATTATGCCTAATCCTGCAGATAAATGATGTAATAAACTTTCTTTTTAAATTCAAATCGAAATATCACAGATTAAGAATTTTATATCCAGAAAAGATCATAGAGTCTATACAACCACTTAACCCTAATGAAAAGGCTAAATTACTTGTTCAACATTATGAAATTGATTAATGCTTGAATTTAAGTTGATTTACAGAACTCTCCTTTGTACTATGGTGTTCTGTACAAAACTGCAAATGAACCCCAGAAATCATTACAAACTGTAATAGTTTGAATATAACCACAGCTTTCCTAAGAGGATCATTAAAAAAATAGATAATATTCCAGTGCATCAAAACTATAAGTAATTATAACTTTAAAACTATTTTGATCTCAATTTACAGATGTTTAATGCCTTTCATATATTTAACTATGTACCACATTATATCTCTGGGCATGAAATTCTGTCTCAGCTCCCCCAATTACCTTGCTTCTCCCCAGTAGGGTGAATAGTTGTCATTATTAGTTTTGAATTTTGAAAGATGTCTAGATGGGTATTTCCATCATGATTTGCCTGGCTTTTCTGACTGCCTTAGACCTGTGCATTCGAGGGGCAGAAGAGGAGAAATAAGAAAATACAGGTTCAGGGCTGCCACTGTGTTTCCATTAACCTGAGTGGTCCCTTCACAATCTTGGAAGTGCAGAGGGTGAATGATGGCCCAAGTGGGGCAGGACAGGTCGATTCCGTAATTTTTACTCACTGTTTCTCTTCAGCTCTAACTGGCTATTGATTGGATGAGCTGCAGATGGGTAGTGCCTCTGGGACCTTAGAAGGATTGAGAGGAAATTCACTCCCTCCACTCTGTAACACCTTCGGGCTCCTAGAGCCATTCGCTTCACAAAAGAGAGTAAAACAAAACTTAACGATGAAGTCATCTGAAGGGAAATAAATCTCATCCTCCAACTGCGAGAAGCAACTCACTTGAAGGCTTATTCAAGCTTTCAGATCCCAATTATATATTTACACTTTAAAGTGCAAATATTCTGTAGAAGCTCATGGAGTTTTAAAGCAGTAGAATTGTTGCGTTTTCTTAAGATTATTTGATTGAATCTCTTAAAAGATGTGAAAACTGAAGCCCACAGTTAGTAATCCATTTACTCCAAGACTTGGGATAACCTGGAGTAATCTTGACTTTCTAATTCCCAGTCTAGCAGCCTCTATTCATGGAAGTGTTTTCTTATCTCTAATAGAAAGCCACAGAGAGACAGTCTCTGTTCTTGTGTTGGATCTGTTGTGTCATGCTATAACACCTAAAATTAATGTAGCCACCAATTCCCAGTGACATCCTACGGATGTCAGGCTGGAGAAATGAAAAGAATCAAGGACTTTTGACATTGCTAGACCAATGTACCAATAATGAAGCTTGCTCTACTCCTGGAACTTCTGCTTTCTAAGACTAAAAATTTCCTTAAGGTTAAAGAGAGTTTAAATCAGGATTTCTTTTTAGCTGTTTTTTACTTTCTTTCCTTTTTCTTCCAATGGATAAGCCATTTAGATCCCTGCAAGTGATACAGAATATCATGTAGTCCTTGAGGAAAAGAAGATACATTGGCTGACCCAGTAGTACTCGTCCAAGAAACTCAAATTAGCTGTGAGGATAGAGTGGTCAGCCAGTGGCCACTACTGAACTAGGTGCAGCACCTCAAGAAACTTTTAAGGGATAATATTTTTCAGGGATGGAAGGGCTGGAGAGATTCATTCAAGAACATTAACAGTTTAGAAGAGAAAAATAAAGTGAGGTCCATAGAGTTTTAACAAGTTCTTCTAGGTAAGTGCATCTCTGCAAAACATGATTTTTGTCCCCTGAAATTTTGTTTTGCTTGGGAACATGTGCCAATGCTGTAGATGGACACAGTTTTGTTGACACAAACTGAGCCTGGTGCTATTGGCATCTAATAGGTAGAGGACTGGGGTGTTATTAAGAACCCTAAAATGCTCAGGATTGCCCCCCACACACAACAAGCACACACGCAATGAAGAATTATGCAGTCAGAAATGTTAATAATTTTCAAGTTAAGAAACTTCGATCTTGTTCATCTGCTACTTACATGGATTTCAGCAATTCTGTAATTTTTAAAGAATATTTTATGTCTACAGAAGAAATTATTCATTCAAATAGAAAAGAAATAGAGTAGGAAGTTTTTTATTTCATTTATACTTTGTACACGGTAGGACTGGATCAGCGCCATATCTCTAATGTAGTTAGATACTACTTGTATCTAGTAGACTGTAAGCCTGTCACAGGCTTGCTGTGGAGGTCACTTAGATACTGAAGCCACAATGAAAATGTGGAGAATGTGGTTTGCCTCTTCTGCTCCTTGCATATTTAAGTCATTTCTAATTTTTTTTGGAAATGAGAATATTATATTTTCTTGTTTTCCAGGCCACCTGATAGATCACATTACTAATTCTGCCAAATTTTGTGTGGACAGACAAGGTAGCATTTAACTGCTGATTGGAGATTTCTCAACTCTTTTTGACATAGTGCCCTGCCTGCCAACCTTCTAAAAAGAGGAATTTTATCCTCATAATGAATCTGACTTAAGCAAGAGATGACAATGGTTTGAAGTCACTGAAACTATGAGTTGTGTGTTATGTCAGCCTACTCAGGCTCAAAACTAAGATCCACTAGATGACAAATTTTATCTTTGTTCACTGTGATCAAGCCAGTGTCACCTACAGTGATTATCACATAGTAGGCTAATGAATATTTTTGGAATAAATTAAAGAATTATGATTTCAGCAAGCTAAATTCAGGAAATTTTATGCCTCTGGGACTGAGAAGACCATTTTCTATCATTATCAACTGATGAAAGGAGGGAATGTGAATTTTTAAGGTACAGTAGTAGCGATAAATAATCCTCCATCAATGCAGCTTGATCTGAGTGAGAGAATCCTCAAAAGAGTCTCCACTAATTTGAGATATTCAACATGCTTTGAAAGTTCTTGAGCAGATGGGTAAATAAGTGCTTAATACTACTGGGACTGAAGACAGATGTAGAAGGGGAAGGTATTTCAGAGAAGGTAGTTACTACAGTGCTACCCAGTCACCTTTGACGCTCTCAAGAAAAGATGATGCTGGGCCCGTGAGATGGCTCAGCGGTATAAGTGCCTGCCTGGCAAGCACGAGGTCCTGAGTTCGACTCCCGGAACCCACATAAAGGAGAAAAATGGCCAGTGATGTCGCTCAGCAGCACAAGCACTTGCTGGCAAGCGTGAGGTCCTGAGGTTGACTCCTGGTACCAACATTAAAAAAAAAAAAAAAAAAAAGAAAGGAAGAAAAAGTGATGCTTGAAAAACTGACTATCAAATCTTTGTTGCTCACCCCAAAACATTTACTAAATTTGGAAAAAGCTAACAGTGACAGTAATGTGAATGTACACACATCTGTTACATGCAGAGTAAAAACCCATCTAATCTTTTTTGATAAGTGTATTGGTCATCTTTCTATTGCCGGGACAAAGTAACTGACACCCAAAACTTGGAGGAGGACACGTTTATTTTGGCTCATGGTTTCAGGCCATTTGGTCCATGGCTTGCTGGATCCAAGGCAGAAACAACATGATGGAAGGGTGTGGCAGAGGAAAGCTACTTAATTTGTTAGCATTCAGGAAGCAGAGAGCAGGGGAAGAACCTGACAAGTAGGGACAGGGACCAGATATAGTCCTAACATTCAAGTAGTCCCCACCTTTTAAGAGCCCATTCAGCTATGAACTCTTCAGTGGGTTAGCCCTCTGATAGTATTACAGTCCACAAGCCAATAACCTTTCCAGGTTTCTCCAATTCCAGTCAAGTTGACAATCAAGATTTATCAGCACAACAGGAAATCAGATGGGAGTATAATTCTCCACTTATATCTCCCTTAAGTGCTATAAATATGCCTTGTGTGAATACTTGTCTCATAGAAGATAGCTGTAAGTAGTCATTGTTACAAAGAGAACCAGCTTCAAGGTGGAAGGAGTAGAGGAAATTTTTTAAAGGGCATTTAATGAAATATTAAAATAATTTTAAAACAGATACCTCTGGGTCTGAGGAACTCTAAGTTTGCTCTAAAATTGTTGACAAGTTACAGAATTGAATACTTGGTCATTAGAGTCCACAACTGAAGGAGAAAAAAACAGGTGTTGACTTAGTTGGTGTATTATTGGAAAAATAAAACAGTTTTATTTCTCACTCCACCATGCTGAGAATCTTAAAAGAATCCATCGCAAAGAAAACTGTGGTCCCTACTTACGAGATGCTCACATTTAGAAGGGTTAAAAAGACAGAAATTTCAGCCTGATATAAAAGCAAGTCTATGGGGATGCATTAGCTGCATGGAAGTTCGAAGCATTTACACATAGGCTGGGATGGGGTACGGGAACATTTCCTGAGAAGACTGCATGGTGGGAACTAAAGTTTTAAGGATGAGTAAGAGTTAGCCAAGCAAAGAATGTGGGGAAGTGCATTCAGGGCAGTTAAGCAGCATGAGTTAAAGCACAGAGCTGTGAAACAGCGTGGTGCATGAGAAAAACAGCAAGTCATTTGATTTCAAGAGCATAAAGTAAGAGGCAGGACATGGCAGGAGTTAAGGTAAGAGAGTTAGATAGGTCATGGAGGGCTATAGAGTATATAATAGCGAACTGTAAGGATTTTATAGGCTCCAGGGTTTCACTGAAGGGTTCTAAAGCAGGCAAGTGGCATGATCAGATCTTATTTTAGATGAAATATTAATGGTAATTTCATGGAAGATGGATTGAAGAAAAGGAATACTCCAGGCAATGACAGCAGTTAGACACCCACTGTTATGTATTGAAAAGAAGAGGATCTAAACCAAGGGAATTAGGGCATGGTTTGAGGAAAGAGTATATTTGTATAAACAACTCAGTAGACAAATTTAGTAGATGACCTAGAGGCTCAGATAAGAAAAATTTTGGTATTGTATTCCAAATTTCGTATTTAGACAATTGTTTGATGAAGAGTAGGCTATAATGGAACAGGAATAATTAATGGAGAAAGACAAGCTCATGACAACTTTGATATGGTTTGGAAAATATTCAGCAGAGATAGATAGATATACAAATCTGAACTTCAGTGCAGGTATTGACCTAGGAATACACAAATGGAAGTTGTAAGTACTGGTTTGTAGTTAAAATGAGGAAAGTGTAAAATGTCTTCAGGGAGTGTGTACAGAGTAAGGATAACTGGAGATTAGTAGTGAGAGATCTTTAACTAGTGGGCAAGAGAAGAGAAGATTCTATAAGAAATGGAGAAAGAGAAGTGAATGAAACTGGTTTCCTTTCCTAAACACAAAGGAACGAGTGATAATATTACCACTGTTCTGGGAGGTAAAGAATGATGATAAAAAAGACCCAGTGGGTTTATAACTAGGAAGTTATTGGTTACTTTGACAAAACAGCTTCAGTGAGATTATAACAAGCAGTATATGAATTATAGGATATTGAAGAAATGAACAAGAAATAAGGAAAAATTATCTATTCCAAGAAACTTGCTGGTGAAGAGCAAAGAGATATCTAATGGCAATAAGGGAATAAAGGGTGGTTTGTGCACAATAAATTACACCTACTTTTCTTTCTAATTATTTTTTCCATGGAGGGAGGTTATTTAGAGAGATTATACATTTTTTAAAAGCTAATGAGAAGGCCAAGTAAAAAGGAGATGGACTAAAACCTTGGAGGATGTTTAGAAAATAAGAAACAGAAGTCTAGGTCACAGCTGGCCATGAAGAGGAGAATATAACCCTATCAGAAGTGAGGGTGGGCACAGGGGATCTGAGTGAGAAGGACCAAGGAGCAAATCATTCATGTCTTATGAATTCAAGTTTCCAAATAATATAGATGCTTCACAATTAAGAGCAAGGGTAGGGGAACGAAGGGCTTAAGGATAAAGTCAGAGCAGTTGCTGAAAAAGTGGAAAAGAGATTTTATCAAGGAGGTAAAAGATTGTCAACTACTTGGAGCACTAACTGGGACTGAATATCATACATTTGTGGTGACATGAATGTTCACATGGAGATACCTCTAGCAACAGTGAGTACTTGCCTTACAGTAGAGATAGTGGATATTACAATTAGCTCACAGCTGAAATTTTATGAATTAGATGTTTATAAAGCTTAGGGTACAAGGCATAGTGGTTATTGGTAAAATAGTTCAGGTGATCAGTAATGGAATCAGGGCCAAGCAGATAACAAGCTATTGGTTTATCTAACTCAGCTGCCAAAACGTAGGTGTGGTGGAATCAAGGAATTTATTTTCTACAAAGTTGTTTAGCAAAGGTAGTGAGAGTGAAAAAGATGGCAGTTTGTGGTTAAAGCACGATATACCATCTCTTAGGGTTCAGATGTGGATAAAATTTTGCTCAGCTTCAATGTATGGCCATTGATTATAATGAGATATATATTTGTCGCTGTCCCCATTTTATGAAAAGGAAGATAATTTAGAGAAGTTAAATAATTCATCTGTGTTTAAACAACTACTGAGTTTGAGAGCTGGGATTTGATCTTTGTGCTTCCAAACCTTCTGTATTTTCATTAAATCGTATTGTCATGTCTAGTGCGGGTTTTCAAATACTGAAATAAAGGAATGCATTGCTTACAGAAGCTTATACTGTTTTTAATCCATTAAAAGATCAATGTAATCTTGTCAGCAGTTGCCATAACTACATTGCTTTGTTTACAACTAAATATTCATGTTTGGTTTCTTTGAACCTTAATGTTTGTTTTGGTAACATCTTCAAAAATCCTGGTGTCCTTTTCATTTTGGAGATGTACAGCCTGATAACATTTTGTCTGTGATACCATCTGCAGCACACAAGTGAAGTTTGTATTGGTTTCAGAATTACATATAATTAACTAAGGTGGTAGTGTATCAAAAGTGAGTCATTTTAATTCAAATTATTTAATGAGATAAGTATTTTTATTTTGACAATAATCTTGTTCAACTGAATTACTAAATTACTTTTTCTTGTAAATTACATACTGGGTCTCTGTAAAAATCATAGGCATCAAATTAATGTGTCCATCCAGCTTTTTAGATAATTAGAATGTCTCTTAGCTTAACAGCAGAGGGTTGAGTCAGAACTGTGAAGTTTTATTCAGGAAGGCATGGAAACAGGTTTTCCTTAATGACAAATTATAAAGTTCTTAATATCAAATGTTTATACATTCCATTTATCTGAAATGTTTTAAAAACTCATTTCTTTGACTTAATTTCCAATTACAAGAATCATAGATTTCCCCAAATTTGTAAATATCCTCGAATTTCTGTTTTGATGTTAACTGTAAAATTAACCCCTATAGATGCATACTTTAAATATAGGAATATTAAATACATTTCCTTTTATTACAAGATTAAATTTGGCCTTGTTTGTGCCATTTTTATGATTCACTTTAAGCTACAATTCTTATTTTTTAGTTAACGTAGTTGTTGCAGTTCCAGTAAAAGTAACCGATTAAAAATGTTCTGAAACCAAGTTTATTTCTTTATGTATTTTTAAGAGAATTCAAATAAATTTCTTTATTTTATAGTCTATATTGCATATATAAAGACAATGCAAAAACATGGTTAAACCTTTAAGTATTAGGTCATTAAAAATCCATTCTTGCCTTCCTGCCCATTACTACATCTTTTTTCCAGACCTGTCACCCATTTCATTTAAGCACTTAGCTCTCCTCTAATGAATGAATTGGCATTTCATATTACCTTATTATCCTATAAAACAAAATGCATACTCAATAACATTAACGGTAATTTCTCATAAAGACACATTATCGATCCGGGAGCTACCTGTAAGCATTGAAAATTGCAGCCTGCACACAGAGCCTTTCACATCTGGGCCTGAAGAATTAAAGAAAAATTAAATTTGACAGCAGTAAATTCACAGGCACAATCTAGGCCCCAATTTATATGCAAAATGAAATGCTTTATGAAAATTTCTTCTATTTTCTCACGGAGATTTGGTAAAAGAATTCACTAGATGCTTCTTTCTTTAATATCCCTCTACTTAAATATTATACTGTAGTCACTGCAGACTCCCTTTGATGTATAAATAATCAAGTTAAATTATGTGCAGCAAGGAGACTAGTGCTCTGCCATTCTTATTTTACAAAGTAATTTCTACCCTAGAGGGTCAAATTTCCCTGACAAATTCTTAATTACTATGTTGCAACAGAAGCAGAATCTATTTGTGCATAAATCCTGGGCATTCCCATGTGGCAAGTAACTAATATTACCAACCATTTCACTTGGCCTGTTCACTGAACTCCATAATTAGATAATACTTTTGATGATGGCACATTTGAAGTCTTAATCCATTTAATTTTTTATGAGATTTTTTTAGTTTTAATAGGGATATGTTAGTGACCACTGCCTATTTAAAAATCATTAAAATTCTGTCCACAGCAGCAATAAAGATTAAAGATTACTAATATGGCATTCATAACCTTGCTGGTTTTCCAGAAATCCTGGGCTTAAGGTAAATGTTAAAGGTCATTTAATATGTTAGTCACTAATTATAATCCTTGGTAATAGGTTCCTTTTCTAATTATCATGGTATAAAAGTTCTATTGTTTGGGTCTGTGCTTTTCATTTTCATATTTAGCTTTTTTTGGGATGAGTAATCCTGGAATTAAGCTCCCGAACATTGATGAAAGTAGGTAATGCTTGATGATTAACTGGATAAAAGTTTATATTTGAATGCTGTGTGATACCTTACCTTGAAGTTACTTAAAAAAGATGCAGCATCTTTTTTCTAAAACCAAGTTCAGGTAAAAGGTTATTGTAAGATTAATTCACACATATTTTAATATCAAAATATGACAAATTTGACAACAGCCTTTTGGCACATCTGCCAAAACATTAAGAAGAAAACTTAAACAACCTAAAACAGGAGGAAGACATTTCCAAACAGTGGACTACATTTTGTTTGTCTTTAATCTGACAATAAAAACAATTCACTTGGCAATAAATTGCTCATTATTTCTTGAAGCACAAACATATACAAACATACACACATGTCACAAACTAACCACTTGAGAAAATCTCTAACTGCCTTTTCAACTAAGATCTCGTGCTTGTGATAAGCTAAAGCTATGTTGGACTCATTACAACCCATCGTATTTTGGTCAGTATTTTTTGCTACATTCAAGCTATCTTGTCACTTTCTCTTTTGTTATATATTTGTTTAGGAACTATTACAGTTCATCTCCTTTGAAAAATTTACATTCAGAGGTATTTCCTTAACAATTATTTTTCCACCTTTTAAAAATGATTTGCATTTTGTGCCACTTCAATTTTATGCTTTTATACTTCAATCTTTACATTTGTTCTTGCAAGAAATCTTTTGGCAAGTAACTAATATAATATCAGATGTGTCTTCAATTGTTAGGACTTGTAAAGAATTATAACAATATTTTATACGAACTCTATCAGTAGGTATACATTGATTAACTATTCATAATAATTATTAAGCATCTGCTTTGTTCCATGTGCAAAAACATTCCTGTCATTAGTGAAATACTTATTCGAGTTACAGGAGATATATAATGAGATCAATCTATCTAGTATCTATTTATCATTTACCTATCTGTATGTAGATTAATCAGTTTGTCATTCATGTATCTTATGTTCAAAGTAAGAAAAAGGAGACACAAGTAAAGTAAACACAAGAAAACTATAGACACTAATGATTAGGAATCAGGAAGAGTTTGCTATTTCAGTTGCAGTGATCATAGAAGAGAGAAAGTAAAAGATCTTCCATTGAGAAAGTAACCTTTGACTGAAGGCTGACAAAGAGACTTAGGTATATCATCAAGTAAACCACAGGTACTTCATTCTGACAAGAAGCATGCTTTGTTTGAGAAACAGCACGGAAGTAAGTGTGGTTGGAAGGAGTGAGTGATAGAAGACTATTAGTGGATCTGTTCAAAACAGTGTTGGTGTTCCGAATAAGCATGACCTTTACATTCTTATAAAAACCTTTAAGCTTTTTCCTTCATGAGTTGGAAGCCATACGAGTATCTCAGACAAGCATCATGAGTGTATTTGGGTTTTAAAATGATATCTCTGGTTCCGGAATGGAAATCTGCTAAGAAGTTTATACAAATGAAGCAGGGAGACCAGTTAAGGAAATTTAGAAATCATCTAATAAAAATATGATGGATTGGATCAAGGGATCATTCCGGATATTGAAAATCAAATTGTATTTACTTTGAAAGTAGAGAAAAGTTAATTGATCAGATATGAGTTTTGAGAAAAAGAAAACTGCCAATAATGACCCAAAAATTTTGATCTTCAGTAACATGGATCTTATTCATAAACTCAGCAAAAGCATTTCTAGTATGCCTGAAAGAACTGTATTGAAGGGAGGTCTAAGTAACCATTTGGGTTACATATATATCTTTATGTTAAATCTGTTCCTCTAGTGAACACTAATGCGGACATTGAGAGTGATGATTTTACTCATGCACTAACAGTATGAAAGTATTGTTTACATACTGAGAGTTACTGGCAAGAACAGAGTAGGTTCCCAAAAAGGCCCAATGGCTTGAGTGTGGGAGGGGAAAGTGGTCTGGTTTTATTGTGGTTAAGAGATGAGCCATGGTCAGTCTCCACCTGGGTGCTGAGTTTGCTTGCTTTTAACTTCATTTGGTGACAAAGGAGGGAGCTGGAGCTCTCCTATTGGCTTGTCTCACTCCATGGCTTGAAATCTTCTAATGATTAAATATAAAAAAGGCAAGTTAAATTCTTTATCAAAGTGGTCTTTGAGATACTCCTTGCACAGGTCCCACAAATGATAGAGATGGTCCTGGTTTTATGGAAGGAAGTGATTTTTTTGTGTGCATGATGTTTTCTAAGGATTAATTCCTATGAAGGGAAAGGGCTAAAGGAGAGGTCAGACTGTTCTGCAGGCCTGAGAAAGATGCTTGCATCATCAGCACCCTTTACCTCCTCATGCGCTCTTCAAGGATATGGAACTTCATTGTCCTCAAAGCTGGGTACATTCTCAAAAGGACATCTGGACAGAATTCTTGCTGTACCTGCCAGAATCAGGCAACGATTCAGTATCTCAGTGCTTATCATAGGTCTCAACCCGAACTAAAAGATTTGATGTTTTGTGTGCATGTTCAAAATACATAGTGAATAGTTAAATTTTTAAAAATTACACTAAAAGGTACATTACCATCAGTCCTACCCAAAATACTTCGCCTGCCCAAAACACTTACCTTCACTTCTAATGCACTTATGCCATTGTCCTTGTCACTTTCTTTTTTTTTTTCTTTTGTGGGTACCAGGGGTCGACCTCAGGACCTCGTGCACCAGCAGGTGCCCAGGCTGCTGAGCGATATCACCGGCCCTTTTTTCGTATGTGGATTCCAGGAGTTGAACTTAGGACCTCGCGCTTGCCAGGCAGGCGCTTATGCCGCTGAGCCATCTCACCGGCCTGTCCTTGTCACTTTCTGAAGCAGTTCTAAGCACCAAGAATAATCAGATAGATGTGTTTGAAGTGAGGGGAAATATTTTAGGGGGATTAATGGCAATGTGCCTTTTACTGTAATATTTTTTAATTTAAATATTCACCATATTTTAAAATCATACTTCATCCAAATAAGTATAAAATCAAGGCCATAAAGGGACCCAGATAGATAAGAGCATTTATTGTCAAAGAAGTAGCATTTAGGCCTCACCTCTATCAATTAACAGGTCTGATTTATGGCACATGCCTCGTCTTTGAGTGACAGAATGTTTAATCAAGATAAAAGTACAAATAAATATTTTTATAAGTAATAATAATATAAAACAGCCTTGAAGACTAAAGGTTTTACATATTACTTGTTTTTCTTCAGAAAAGCATAAAAGCATAAACTTAGCAACTTATTCTCAAAAGCAACAAAAATTCTAGCTTTTTTGGCAGTGCAAGAGATTTCTATTATTTGAGTAGATTGTTACTGTTTTTCCCTTCCTGTTAGAAATCTTTTTTTTAACAGTAAACTTCTTAATCCAGAACTTTTTACGCCCGTCAATAAAGTACTACCTAATATATTTCTCTTATTTCATAAATTTAACTAACTTACCTGAAAATCATCACTTGAAAAGTAAATAAAAGCACTTAAAATGATCAGAATATATTCCATACTGATTTCCACATCTTAAAAAGAGGTTATCAGGATCCTAAACATAAGACTTGAACATATTATTTTTCTCAAATTATAGTGAAAGGGTGCTTTCCGTTTAAACACTTCTTGCTTTTATAAAGTCATTTAAAGGCTTTTACAGAGCTTTTCGAGAATAATTCTACATGTATTTCATCTTGATAGCTTCTTACAAACAAGAATATGAAGAAGTTTGAATCTTCGTTCATGTCAGAATTGATAAAAAGAGGTTACAATTTTATTAGTACATATAACACTTCAAGTTCCTCAAGTATATATGGCACAGGTCTTCAATACAAGCTTACACCCTTCTTTTGTGAGTAGAAAATGAAATAAACCAATCTCAGGTTTGAATGATGAAAGTATGAAACTTGCCCCAAATTCTCTTGTAAATCAGACTGTAATCTCATGATGGTTCTGGAATTTTGGAGAGGATAATCCATTCCACATAACATTGTTTATGTTTCTTTCAGGCTCTCATTTTTTAAATTGAAGTCTTAAGGTAAGATTGAATATCTAAAATTAAAGAGTGCTCATCATTTCAAATTCTTCTCTAGCTGTTCTTTTTTAAATAGTGCTTAGTATCACACTGAAAAATACTGCCCTAATTATACAGAAAGAGATTTGTCTTTGAGCTTCTGTATTGGATAGAAGGTGTGTACGTCTGTATTCACATGAAATTTATATTACTAAAAGAAACTGTACATACGTATTTATATATATATATATATATATATATATTTCTCGATAAAATCTTTAATAGGAAAAGAAGCATTTTAGAATCTGACTTTAACCTATTTTTCTGTGCATATATATATATATATATATGTATATATACACATGCCAAAAAATATGATACTGGAAACTGAACTGAAACCAGGGACTTCATCCCCTCTTTTTTATTTTATTATTTTAGAGACAAGTTTTTGCTAAGTTACTAAATTACCCAGGCTGGGCTCAGAACTTGTGATGCTCCTATAAAACTCATAAATCAAAGGCAACACATAATTCACTGGTATTTTGAAATACATTGAGATCTTGTTTTGGTATCCATCACTAAAACAAAGGGCTATTTTAGAATCTCACAGTGGTGCGGACAATTTACTGATTTTTGTTTGAATCCCTTTTTCTTTTACGCCCATTACAGCTATTCAGTTAGAAATGTCCTATTTAATTTCCAATGGAAAAATTTAAAATGTCATACTATCAAATTGAAATGTAAAAATGGTGCCTGTCCTGAGTGTCTTTCCCATTGAAAAACCTATACCAAACATTAGCTTCAAAAAAGGAAAAAAATAAAAGTTTAGATATTTACATATGACATTGCTACAACCTCTGAATCTATACCTTGGGCAACAAAGAGACACAAGGAAAGAGAACTATCTAGAATGTAGGCAGAAAAGTAACTTTAAGCACAATTCTATTTGATTCACTTCATACTCAAAGAAGAATCAATCCTATCATCAATTATCTCAACTTGACACCGTGGAACGCGTACTCTACCCCTCCATAGCTGTTACGATTTAAAGTCATGATCACAGCATTTGAAAAGAACAATCTCAATTCATTTTGGCTAATCTGAGATCTTAAAATAGACCCCATAAAAATCATTCCAGAAAAATGAGTATCTATTTTTAACTGCTTCAGATAAAATAATAGCCTATCTCCCTCAGTTTATCAACCCTGACAAAAAAAAAAAGACTCCCTAATTTTAAATCTGGCATTTAATTCTGTTGTTTAATCATATACTTTTACACTGGATCTTAGTGAAAATGTGAACTCACTTCTCTCCAACTCCAGAAATTTTCTTTCTCTTCTTCCTTGTCTTCCTGTGAGGCACAATAGGTACAATCTTTACAAGTCACCTCACATCATTCTTAAAATGCAGATACCTGTAGATAATACCTTTAGGAGATAACAGGAAATCATTAATTTCATTTTAATTCAAATATTTTAGTGGCTTTGCAGATAACTAAGGATCTAACAGTTTCTAATGTTGGAAAGCACTTTTTCTGACTACTTCTACATTTGACCATTTGACCTAACCTTTTCATTATCATAATTATAATTCTACCTTGAATTCACATCAAAAAATTACTTCTCTAAACAATGAAACATTCTCTTATATTATCAGCATAGTATGAGAATTTTATCATGAGTTCCCAAAATTATCATTCACCATATAGATCTATAAAGTCATTCCACAATCAAGCATCACACATCTTTAGAGAACTGTTACTTCTTGTTGCCTTATACACAGTAAGGATACAACTGTAAAACAACTATTTTTTGTTGCACACATTAAGGATGTAACAATGTGACAATCCCTTTATTGCATTTGTTCTATAGTAAGAATTCCAGACAATAAATAAAGCAAATAACCAAACTATAAGAAGATAGTGGATGCTAAGATGAATGGGTGAGCCAGAATGCAATAATAAATAAGGCAACAGTCAGGTATGCCTGATGTGAGTGAGAAACAAAGAAAGTGGTTAAATGGAAGAAAGGAAGCAAGGGGAAAGTAGGGAGGGTGGTTAGAAATGAGATGAGAGGCCAGAATGTGCAGGGTCTTGGGTGAAATGCTGAACCATTGGAGGATTCTAAGCAAAAGAATAACCTGGTTACAAGTCACATTACTTTAAACAACCTCTAACTGAACAATGCCAAATTTATAAATTCAAATAAATTAGCTCTTTTAGTCTTCAGATTTTTATCCAAAAGCTTCTTCGGGTGTCTACTCGGATGTCTCCTATATTCCTAAAAGTTAAAATGTCCAAAAATGAACTTCTGACCTCCTTCCACAAATTGCATTTCCTCCAGTCTTTCTTCTCAGCTAATGTCAATGCTCTTCTGTTTGCTCTGCCTGCATTCTCTTTGCTGATAACCCTCACCCAATCCTCCATCTAATCCTGTGGGCTGTACTATAACATAATAACCAAATAGTTAAACATTTCTCACGACTTTCACTATTACCACTCTAAAAAAAATAAAGACAAAAAGAACGATCTACTTTTTCAGTTTGAATGGATTCTGTGGGAAATAGATTTAGAAGGAGCAGAAAGCAGGGGGAAAAGATAGAAGTTATTGCATTAACACCTGTGTTGAATGATGGTTCCTAGGACCAGTGTAAAATTTGTGATTGGCAGTCAGATTCTGGATTTTTAAAGACAAGATTCAGTAGTATTTTCTGGGTAATTGACTATGGTATGTGAAAAAGAGGAGTTATGATTCTCCTGAGTTATTTTTTGCTTCAATAACTGGAAACACAGGATTTGCACTGAGATAAAGAGCACTACAGATAGAGAAAGTTCAGGGAGGTCAAGAGATCAATTTCCAACATGCTTAATTGGGAAAGCCCATGAGATATGCAAATGGAAATAGCAAGTTTCCATTTCTAGAGACAACTTTAAGCATGAGACTAAATACAGTCAAGAAGGGGAGAAAAAGAGCCTAAGTCTAGTCTTGCAATTTAATATTCCAGAGCCAAAACAGAGAGGGATTCTGACCCACTGTTTCAGGCTCTGTTTATAAGTCAAGATGTAGGCTTGAAATTTATAATGGTGGAAAAATAGGTGGGAGAAGTTTCTGTAAAGTGGGAGGTAAAGGTGATATCTTGATTAGAGTGGATTAAGAGAAAAATGAAAAGAGAAATTTATATCCTTCCAAACTCTGTTCATGTTAACACCTATTTATTTTGCAATTTTTTTATTCTGTTATCTCACTTTTAATTGATGCACTAAATATAAATACTGATGCATTTGCTTTTTTATTGATGACTTAAAATCTATTTTATTAGCAATATTATTAATACTGGGGACTACTGTCAAATCATTCCTTGCAAGAAGGGATTTTTCTGAATATTATCCAGGTAATCAGATGCTTTCCTATTTGTGAACAGTTTTATATTTTTTAATCTAAATGTCATGTTAATAATTTAATGATAACTTATGTCTCACTTATTTTCCTTTAACTCAGTAGAATCTTTCAGTTCTTATAACAGCCCAATGCACCACATTTAAAACTAAGCACAACATAAAAGTATGAGTATCTGAAGATTCTTAAATTGTATAAAACAAACCATACTACTTTAAGAGCCTCAAAATATATGTAGATTTCAATATAAGATAGTTTGTTCAAAATAGCGTTCTCTCATCAACGCAATACTGAATACTATTTTAAAATACACGGATTGACCATCTTTGCCATTATGCCCCCAACTTGTTAAAATATATCTCAAAGAACAAAAGGATAAACTCTTAGCTATTCAGAGTTTTCAGTTCTAAGAATAAATCACTTCCACAATATTATCTTGCCCCAGACTACAGATTAAATTTGCTAGTAACTTAAATAATAAAATTCAATTCAAATATTCAGAGACATGTCCACATTTATTATTTCAACTGTTTAATTTTCCTCAGGGTGCATGTATTAATTAATTAATGTTCTGCCCTTCTTATGTGATGACTTGCTTAAAAATGGTAGAATTATTAATAAAGAATATTTCTCTTGCTTTAGCATATTTAGGGCAAAGACCAAATGCTTGAGATAGTTCAACTTCTTTCAGTTTATGACAACCCCAGACAGAGCCAGAAATACACCATGAAAAATAAAAAATGAACTTAAGAAAGGAAAAATGAACACAAACCAAAAAGAAATTTTAAAAGCCCACTTTCTTTTAATACTGAAATACCTAAAAAAAATAAAATTATAATTATTAATAATAACACTAAGTTATGTAATAACAGGAGACATATCTGTAATCTAAGTACTCTGGGTGGCTGAGGCAGGAAATTTGCAAGTTGAAGGGCAGCCTGTGAGTTAGTGAGAACCCATCTCAAAATAAATAATAGTAATAATAATAATAATAATAATAATAATAATAAAAGGGCTGGAAAAGTAGTTCAGTCCAAAAGCCCTGGGTCCAAGCCCCAGTACCACCAAAAAATAAAAAGTAAAATAGAAATAAGCTGAGTAGAACCAGGATTTCAAAATGAATATAAATGACACAAAACCATCCACCACAAGGAAAAATTCTGCTTTAATCCAAAACATTATTACTGGTAACCAAGTAAATCATATACCTTATTTTATTTTTATTTATTTATTTTTTTGTGGGGGTACCGGGGGTTGACCTCAGGACCTTGCGCTCCAGCAGGCACCTGTGCCGCCGAGCAATATCACTGGCCCTTTTTTTCGTATGTGGGTTCCGGGAGTTGAACTCTGGACCTCGCGCTTGCCAGGCAGGCGCTTATGCCGCTGAGCCATCTCACCGGCCCCATAAACCTTATTTTAAAAAGCATGTTGGTAAAAGTTGGAGTGGTAGAGAACATTCATTATTAATTGACAATGAACTGTTGATATTTATATATTATCCTTATAAATTGAAATAACCCTCATTTGAAAAATTCTGTGATTTTGGGTTACATATCTTCCATCTTTTATCAAGTTAACTGTATGAACAATTCTCCATATAGAGGTAAATAAACATTGAGCATTTAGGCATGGTAAGTCAAAGAAAATGTGATAAAATTAACACATTATTATATCAACTATGTTATAAAATAAGATTTCAAATGCATGTTTTATAGAACAAGGGAGCTACGGAGGCAAAAATGTCTAGAATTTACAAACGTTATAATGCAGCCCTAGATAATGAATGAAATAGCACAAATCAAGGGCTATATACACTTTCTTACCAGATGAAGGGAACTACCACTTTGGCTGGAACAAAAATTAAATACTTTTACTTTGAAACCCTACGGAAAAGAAAAGGTGAGACTAGAGATGGATATCTTATTACTGATGTTTCTTCCCATTCAGAAAGCTTTCATAGGTAGTTTTCTAGCTGACTAATACCACACAGACTTTACACTCAAAGCTGGATAAACAGAGTGAGAAATTGATTCCATCTGTGGTGAAGAGTAAGCAGTGTGGAGTACGCAAAGATCATATGGCTCAGGGTCCTATGAAATATCTCAGTTCTGGTGATTTTAGATGTGTAAGTTTCAGTGAGTTTCATAACAGCTGTATGCCACTTTTACTCTATAATGTTAAAAGAGGATTCTATGATGCATAACTGGCAGGATCATTATAGTATTTACTTGGCAACCCTGAAATCCAAACAGGCTTTTCCTTCAATATCTTCATAGCAGCAAATGTAATCACTACCCACTAATGTGTGCAGAACAAAATCCTCTGGCATGACATCTGAACCTTACTTTCATTTCATATATAATTACCCATCATCTTTCATCAGCTCTGCTTGTCTAGATCACCAGTATCTCCTTTCTAGACTACCTTATTAGTGTTCAAAATACTTCCCCCTTTGTTGACATTTTCACCTTGTAATGTGTGTACCGCATGAGATCCAGATTGTCTTATAAAATGGAAATAAACTCAGCATATCACCAGTGAGTCCAATCAACAGGATTCTTTCTTCTTGTTTCTTTTTTCTTTCCCTCCTTCCTTTTTTTCTTTTTTCTTTTTCTTTCTTTCTTTCTTATCTTTTTCTTTCTTTCTTTCTCCTTCTTTCTCTCTTTCTTTTTCTCCCTTTCAATTTTATTCCCTACCTTTCCAGATGCAGTGTTTAAGATTTATTTAAAATGCAGTTTCATTTTTAAACTAGCTTGACATTTATAGAAAAGTTGTGAGAATATGGAAAACAATTCCTATAAAGTCTATACCCAGTTCCTGTATTACTGATATTTTTCATTTCACATTTTTCCTAATGAATGAACCAATATTGATAGATTACTGTTACATAATTGTGTTACTAGGACACAATACACAACACTCGCAACTGAAAGGAGAGGTTTATTTTGGCTCATAGTTTCCTAAGTTGGCAGGTTCCAACACAGAAAGAGCATGGCAGAAGGACCTGGGCAGAGGAGAGCTGCTCGAGTAATGGTGGCCAGGAAGCAGAGAGCAAGAGTTGGGGGCAAGACAGACCTCTTACAAGCCGGCCTCATCTGACCAGGCCCCACCTCCTAGCAGCATGTTGCATGTTGAACTCATCGACGAATGAATCCAGTGACGAGCACAGCGTCCCCATGATACAACCACCTTTCAAAAGCCCTGCCTCTGAACCCCTGAGAGTTTTGGGAGCTGTTCCAAACACAAACAACAACGAAGTCCATAAATTACTTAGATGACCTCAATTTTTACTTAATGTCCTTTTTCTGCTGTAGGATGTCATACCATATTGCATTTAGCTTATATCTTCAGGCATCTCCTCATGTGAGAGTTTCACAGTTTTATCTTGCTTAAATGACCTTGAAGGCTTTGAGGATTACTGGCCAAGCATATTGCAGAAACTCCTCAATTGAGATTCGTCTGATTTGTTTGGATTTAAGAATATTTATTTGTGGCTGTCAGAGGCTGAAGGCTGGGAACGTGGGTGAGAATGGGATGCTGATGCAATCTGACTCCAAAGGACAGACTGTCTGTGGGTCACTTGTCCAAAGGCAAGAGGAGGATGTCTCAGCTCCAGAAAAGAGAAGGAAAACTGGCCTTTCCATTGTCTTTTTGTTGTTGTTGTTTTTGTTGTTGTATCTATACTCTCCGCTGGTTGGACGGTTCCTACCTCCTGTAGAGTGGAGGCAGATATCTCATGCCTCATCCAATGATTAAAAATGCCAATCTATTCCAGAAATACACTTACAGACAGACTCAGAACAAATGCTTCGCAGCTATCAAGGTATCCTTCAATCCAGTCAAGAAGATGAATAAAATTAACACCATCTGCTCCTTCTGTTCCGCTACAGTACTGGACTCAGCTCCTGACATAGGCTACCTGCTTCCCTGGCTCTTAAAGTTGCAGACGGTATATTTGGGGCCTTCTAAGCCTTCATAATCCTGTGACTCATTCCCCTTAGTAAATCACTGTTTGTCTGTCTGTCTGACTGTCTGTCTATCTAATTATTAGTTCTGTTGCTCTGAAGACCCCGATGAACACAGATTCATATGAAGATTATTATGTCTTCTTGTAAAATTTTTCCTTTTACTTTTTGGTAATACTTTCTTCAGCCCCAGTAATCCTCCTGCAGTGAAATCTTCTTTGTCTGAAATAAATACAGCCACACTTGCTTTCTTGATTAGTATTAACAAGATATATCTCTCTCCATCCTTTCCTTTTAACTTATCTGGGGCTTTATATTTAAGGTAAGTTTTTGGGTTTTTGTTTTTTGCAGTGCTGAGGATCAAAGCCTCCTGGTGGCCAAGTGTTCTGTCCCTGAGCTACACTTCTAGAGGTCCCTTAAAGTTATTTCTTATAGACAACATGTAATTGAATCTTGGTGTTCTATCCAAAGCTGAGAGTATATTTCTTTTTGTTGGTGTTTTTAGACTATTCATATTAAAAATGGTTACTCAAATATTTGGATTTATATATGACATGTTCGTAACTCTTCTATTCAAAGTGTTTGTCTTTTCCTACTCATTTTTGCCTTCTTTGGTTTTAATTAACATTTTATATAAGTCTTTCATTTCTATCTATGGAAGCCTATCATTGATATTTCACAGAATATTTTAGTCATACTTTGGTGTTTTAGACATATCAAAAAAAAAAAAACTCCACCTTAAAGTACACTAATCCACTTCCCTTGTACTGTAGGCACCATATTAGAGACTATTTCTAGATCTTCCCTTTCATCCTTTGCGAACCTGCTGCTATCCATTTCACTAAACCATGTGCTATAATCACCCAATACATTATCATTAAGTAGTCATTATGTAAATTAACAATAAGATCAACATGTATGTATTATTGTGCCTCTATTTAATTCTTCTCTTGTGCTCTATATTTTGTTATGTAGAACTAAATAACTGATCCAAGTCAATTTCTTTCTGCCTAAAGAATCTTAACGTTTATTCAGGTACTTACTTCTGTTTTATTTTGCCATTCTGTTCTGATATTTCATTGTTTTAACTCTGTGAAAGCCCAGATAATCACTTCTGCATAAATGATCACAGAAAGATTATATTTTATAGTTCTTTATATTTTATCTATGCCAAACACAAATTATTTAGATAGTCTATATATTTGAAATCAAATTGTTTAACTAGTTACACAGATTAAAAACATTAGGGAAACCTGCATTAATTAAAATTGTGTGTTACCTTATGTTGCAATTTAACTTTGATATAAAATCATAGATTTCAAAGACCTCAGGCAGGTGGTGTAGCACACTCTGGAAGGCTGATACAGAGGGATTGCAAGTCTGAGGCCATCCTGAGCAATTTAGTGACTTATTAATTCCCTGTCTCAAAATAAAAAAATTAAAAATGACCTGAGGATGTAGTTTAGTGCAAAGGCCCTGGGTTCAATCCACAGTACTGGAAAAAAATTACATAATTTTGTAAAACAAGTCCTATCACTTCAGGAATTTAGGAACCTGGGAGTAGACCAAACTCATGATTTCAAACCATATTAATTGGTACATTTATTATAGAAAGACCCAGAACAATTTTCCCTTTACCATCCCAATTACCCCTACCTTACCTTCCTCTGATCTTTTAATATCCCTTCTCTTGACCCAAGTTGAACATCTACAGTTCAGTATTTATTATATTAAATAGAGTTCATGTTTATGAAATAGTTTTACTTTTCTTGATGAGAATATCAGACATCATTAGAAAATAATAAAATATTAAAAATTTAAAACATAAAAATTGAATATGCATACACAAATATTTTAATATTTACATTTGTGTATATGTATATGTGCATTCATAATGATGGATGTATGTTCACCTATATATTAACATATATATTAACATATGAATATATTCACATATGGTCATACATTTTATATGTACATACACTATATATTATAAGATGGACATTATGAAATGGAAGTATTTCTGCACTGGATTCTTTACTGACAAATAATATGAATTTTTTTCTGTGACTATGACTATAGATTCTGGATTATCACTTCTAAAGTTTTCATAATATAAGTGGATAACAACATTTTTAATGGTAGATATTCAGTTTCTACATAATAATTTTTTTATTAAATTCTGTACTTGATATTTTAGTACTTGCATATTCTACAGATGTATAATTATTCCCTTAACATAAACCTATGAGATTTAGAATTACTGGATTTCATATCATCATTTTTAGTGTTTAAAAATTATATCATTATTACTCAAAGTTGCATACAGGTTGTCCAGTTTTAATTGCAGTCTATTTGTGTGAGTACATACTTATTAAAAATTTTTGAACTTTAACATTTTCAACACATTTTAAACATAATTTCAACATAGACACTAATTTTGTAGAAAATAGTAAACTATATATTATATATAGTTATTTTGTCTCTTTCATTTTTTTTTTTTAATGTGGGTACTGGGGGTCAATCTCAGGGCCTCACGCTTGCCAGCAAATGCTTGTGCCACTGAGCAATATCACCAGTCCCTTTTTTCCTTTATGTGGGTTCCAGGAGTTGAACTCAGGACCTTGCGTTTGCCAGGCAGACGCTTATGCCGCTGAGCTATCTCACTGGCCCTTGTCTCTTTCATTTTAATAATAGAACAATAAATTTATTCTCTCATCAAACTATCATTTAAATATTAGAAAATTTGACTACATTGTTATTCGTGAATAGTTATTTCCTTGAAGCAATAAATATGATTCACAAATACTTTAAAAAAAGCTGTGTTTGAGATGTAGGCTTGGAGAGTCTTATAATATCCAAAATTGTAGAGTACTAAAAATATCTAATTATAAAAATATTTTTCTGACATCTTAGACCTTTAATAAGGAATATCATCTTTTCTAATTTAATTTCTGTGTATAAGTATCAACATCTTGAATCATAAAACCAGGACTACATTTCACAAAGGTTACATTTATTTTCACATCTGGAGAAGAATTAAATAAATAGTCATATTTGAAAGAACAAAAGTTGGATAGTATATTTCACTGGGTGAAGAAAAAGAAGATACCTCAAGGTAAAAGTAGATGTTAACACACTAATGATCATTTTTTAATAAGAGAAGGACCTTTCGGTGCGAAAATACCAATACATTTTTTTCATTGCTGTCTTCTCTTTCAGCTAACCTTTGAATGAGAGAAACTTCTGCTGATGTCAAATGACCACAAGGATATTAACAACTGGACTCGGAGCCTGCCGGCCGCTGGTGGGTATATCTCCTTTACCGAGCTGGCTTTCTTCACTACTGCCACTGACCTTGCAAACAGCTCCGACAAAGGTCGGAATGGATTCATTGATTAGCTAGACCAAGCATATGACAGTCTGTGCCTTAATTGAATCCCAAAAGGGGGCAGACTGGGTTTTTATTACAGAGGCCAGCCGATAGCACTCATTAAAAGCTCCACAGACTGTGTGGTTTACTAATTAGTTTATTATACAGACACCTTGACGATGGGCAAAGTTGTCATTTTGCCCTTTATCGCACAGGGGATGTTGTTAAAAGTTTAATCAGCTAACACTGACCAAGTTAGCTTGGCAGGCTGTGGATGGTCATTACTGAGGTCACTCCTGCTGTAGCAATTCTGACAGGGTCACAGCGTGAACTTACAATAAAGAGAGTGTTACATAAGGTAAGAACTCACCTGAAAGGGACCCCAGAAAAGAGATGTGCTCTGTGGGGAGTATGAAACAGATGGGCTGTTAGGACAAGTGAATCCTTTTAAAGTTTATCTTTGCCTGCCCTGTTTAACATACGCTTTCTTAAAAGATGGGGCATACAACAACCACTTTGATGTGTTCATCAAAAATAGGATCAGTAACAGGTTTGTTTTGATGTGTGCATTTTGGGTTTTTGGCCCAAAGCAGGGGCATCTGATAAAAATTACGCTGCCATGCTATATTTAAACTTCACATAGTTTCAAATGAATATTCTATTGTAGGCTTTTATTATTATTACTCAAAATATCATTTAGCTTACTGGTCAATCCTACAAGAAAACTCTCTAAATTACCAACTTTTTTCCAATTTATCCTGATGGTTTTTTTTTTTTTTCTTTCTTTAATGTCCTAATGGGTTGCTTTCAAAGAAAATGTATACTCTCTAAGGACAATTCTTTTCATTTGTCTGAGCAAGACTATGAAGTGAGTAAAGTATAAGCGAATTTACCTAATATAACTGTTAAAGATTCAGTGGTGGCATGTAATATTATGTTGAACTAAAAATTATTGATAAATTTAAAGTACAGACAATACATAAATTAGTAAAGTGTTTATATCGTGATGCTTATTTTTTAACCAGCAGAGTGATCTCAATCTGTACTCTTAATAGAATTGGTCATATGGTCAACCTCATTCAGTTGTTAAACCAGCCCCAAATAACATTTTTCAATCCATGATTTCATGGACAGAGATATGGCAGAATTTTACTTTATAAAGTATCTGTTTATGTATTTTAATAATGGATTTTAACTGCATGATTTACTGAGGTGCGCATGATAAGTTTAGAAAGACATGTCTAAATTTTTTCTGTGTATTTTCCTTGAATATTTAAATCTCTAGAGAGCTCCATAAACATGAAATTTAGAACCAGTTCATACAAGGTATCAGTTGCGCAGATCCAGACCTGATCCTTTGAAATTGATGCTTTTACTGGTACATAATCTTATGTTTTTTTCAGCATCAGTTATCGTATCTGCAGGATGAAGGCTTTGTGGTAGTCAATCCATGTGGGTTAAACAAAAAAAGAATGTGTTCAAAGTACACAATTATTTTTGATACGACAAACTTTTATTCTGACCATGTCAAGAAAAATAATACACGACACTGAAAGGCATCTACCCTGGAGATTAAAATATAATTTAATAGATGTGTGGTCACACAGAAGATTTTGTGAAAAGAGAAGAAATATTCTATATTGCATTGAAATGACAGAAGAAATTTTAGTAGGCATTGTGTATTATCCAAACTGGAAGTGATCCAGGAGTGTAGGTCTAACATTGAGGCTAACTGTAGGGTTTGTAAAAAGGAGGCCTCTTCGAGGGTTCTTGCTTCTTAGTAGTTCCAAGAAATCTTCCCTTGGAGACACATCACTCCATCTAACCCATGCAAGCAAATGTTTTATTAACTCCCTATGGAAGGAAAAATCAACTTTCTTAACAGTGAAATTAAGAGTATTGCTACTGTATATTTTTCCCCCAGGCCATGAAATAAGTTATAAAAAATGTTCGTAAGTTATCTGAAACCTTATCATTTCAAGAGCATTATGTTGCTTCAAATACTTCTATTATTTTGTTATTGATAACATTGCTACATTTAATAATTAAATATGAAATATTTGTTATATTACAAAAGACAACTTAAACAAAGTAAAGTATAAAATTATAGACTGTGAAGAGATATTTGCAATCCACAAATCATATATATGTATTACTATGTATATATATTACTATATATATTACTATATATATAACTATGAAAGATTTTTATACTATATAAAATAGAAAAATACAAAAACCACAACTTCAAGAATTTGTTACAAGAAGTTTTTTAAATACAACTATGATTAAAATGAACAAAAATACTAAAGAAAGTATATAAGCTAAGAAAAGATGGGAAATACATCAAGAAATACAGGCACTAGCAGAAATATGTAAAGAAGGTGGTTAATTGTTGTTCCAAAAGAAGAAAATAGGAGAATGAATTATTTGAAGAAATAATGGATGCCAAAGGAACAACAATAAGATGGTCCATAAAAAAGATTACCCAGAAAGAACAGACAAAAATTTTGTCTATCCACAGTTTTAAAAATTGTTATGATAATGAAACACATTTTGGACAGCAAAACGTTTTGAAGTTCCAGATCCATTCTAGTTGTGCCGATGTAATATAGTTTATTTCTTTAATTGTCTAATTCATGAGCTTTACCAAAACATCATTAATTGATACAAAACTGATTGCAATGATTTACCCCTGAAACAACTATAGGTAGAGTCTACACTGAGAGTACTGCACACAGTAATCCATGGTCTCCACAATTCTAGGTAAAGATCAGGATATCACACAGTTCCTTGAGCTTTCTCAGTTGTCTCTGAATTTTTCCTGGAGAAAGGGTTGTAAGGATATACCTTCAGTATTTTACAGTTCATTTCTCTTTCTCTCTTTTATATTAGTTATGTTACCACTTCTGTGGCAAAATATCTGGGAAAATAACAGTGGGATGACTTGTTTTGGCTCATTGTTTGAGAAGTTTCAGTCCATGAACAGCTGACTGTGTTGTTTCTGGGCCTGAGGTAAGACAATATGATGGCAGAAGGCGGAGGCCGAGTGGAATCAGAGTGTGAGGCAGAGAAAACAGGTGGTGATAAAATGTACCCTTCAATGACATGCCCAGTGATTCACCCCCTCAAAACAGGACCTATACCCTAAAACTTCTACCACCTCGTATTAGCGACATCCCCCTAACAGCACCACATGCTGGGTGCCCAGGCTTCAACAGATGAGCCTTTAGGGGACATTTCAAATCTTAAAACATTTGTCTCTGAACAAAATATAAAATGGCTGCTAAAACTGTTAAAATTTACTTTCTCTAAGTGAAAACAATTACTCTTGGATTGCCTGTTTTGCAGTTGTTAAAAGCCTTAAAAGATTTACAGGTGGGGGAGAAAAACTATACATTCTTGTAAACAAAATAAAATATGGGTTTTAAAACATAATTAAGAATAAATTCTTCCAGTTATATAAATAATATCATAGAAACAAAACAAAACAAACAAAGGAAATGAAATTCAAAGTTAGGGTATGATGTAAAGCACAAAAAATAGGGGGAACTTTTCAGTTGTTTGTTTATTTTTTTCTGAGATGTCCACAGCCATCTTTCCTGTGGTCTCAATGCAAAGCATTTGCCTTGTTCTTATGGATCTAATCTTCTAAGCAAACACACTCTCCTTTGCCTCAACTTTACAGGGGCATCCTTTTTAGGCCAAGCTCCAAAATTTTCACATCTTTCAGCTCTACTTTTTTGCTCCTGACTCTCACTGTGGATCTGACTAAAAGCAGCTAGTAGTACTAATGCTGCAGCCTGAACTTTGGGCTGACTTGATATTTCCTGCTACCAGATTAATTAGTCTTCCATCTTTAAATTCAGCCTCATACAAAGTCTTCAGTCTCATACAAAACACAGAAAAATTTTTTCCAGAATGAAACATACTTGGTGCCTAGTCCATTTTCCAATAGAGGTCTTATTTCTAAATATAGCCTCACATTTTTTTACAGTTATTTTTTTGTTTTTTGAGACAAGATCTTGCTATGGAAATGAGGGTGTCCTTGAACTCATTATATAGCTCAGGCTCACCTCAAACTCACAGCAATCCTCCTGCCTCAGCCTCCCAAGTGCTGGGATTACTGGCATGCACCCAATTCTGAGTAAAGCTTCTTGAGCTTGGCCTTTACTACCCACCTTGTTATCAGCAATCTGATATTCTGAGCTCTGACCAGAATCTCTTTAATCTCTGCTGACTCAATTCTAGAGTTTCTTTATCTTGCATCTCCAAACCTTTCCAAACTCCTCCTGCAAATCATTTTTAATAGCTTTGGAAACATATGGTAAGGTACAGTCATTGTAATGACTTCTCCAGTATCAATTTTCTATATTAGTCACTTTCCCTTCACTGGAAAAAATACCTAACTCACACAATTTAAAAAGAGAAGAGGTTTACTTTGACTCACTATTCAGCGGGTTCTGTCCATTGTTGGTGAGCCATGTCAGGAGAGCATGGTGGAGTAAAGCTACTCAGTCCATGGTAGTCAGGAAGCAGAGAAAGAAGAGAAGAGCCAGGGACAAGAATTCATCCTTCCATGTCATGCTCCTAGCGACCTACCCCTGCCTACCAGACTCCATCACCTAATGGCACATTCAGTTGTGCACTCATCAATGAATTAATCCATTGACAAGCATAGCACTCCCATGATCCAGTCACCGTAAAAAGCCCCACCTCTTCACACGAGAGTTTTGGGGAACATTTCAGATCCAAATGATTCCAGTAATTGACAGGCTGCAAAAAACATCATATAGCATATTCACAACTCTAGAAATAAACTGCTTTGATAATGTAAATGAAATTCAATGAAATCTTATTATTAAACTTTTCTCACAAGTTACAACGTGGTATTATTTTAATTGATATTCAGATTATTATAATTGAGAGATTTAATTTTTAAAATAATACAAAAATATTTTATGTAATTTTGCTAAACATTTGCACTAGACTCTCATTTAATACTCCTGACAACCTGAGGGAGGCAGAAAGATTAATTACTCTTCTTATGCACAAAAATCAAGATTTAGAAATGCACCTTGCATTATCATTCTTTTAATTTGACCTTTTGGGAATTTTCCTTTTTTATGACTTCATGATGTTTGTTACAAGAAAAAGTATTCATTCAAAAATTGGTATGCACCACAGTGGGTCATATTAATTCACTGTACTATACGTTGACCATAACCAGACACTGTCTTATAGAAGGACGTAGTTTCCCTTTGTGGTATATATACATGGATCTATTTGTTTTGGATGAATAATCTGCCAAAAGTTCTTGAAAGACTTGCACTCACTATTAAAAGTAATGGAGTGAAAAATATTAAATTTGCAATGTAACAGAATGAAAAATACTGGAATGATTTGGAAATATAATTAAATGTAAGTGAAAGAAAAAACAACATCCTAATGCCTCAGTGAGAGTGTTCTGAAAGAGAAACAAACAAAGAAATGGAATGAAAGTGAGAAAATGTGCAACAGTGTAAAATGCTGCAAAAATAATCTTTGAGAAATCTGGAGAGTGATATATGTGTGATTTGAAAGCATGCAATGAAGATAAGCAAGTGTCAAAATGTAAAGGTCCACATAGGGCTCACTAAGGATTTGGGGTTGTGTTCACTTTATCGAGACATAGGATATATTCAATTACCTGCACCCACTTAAAGTATATATTGAGGTTTTGGAAAAAAATAAACAAAACAGACTCATGGATCAATGGAACAGAATATAAGATACAGAAAAAACTCCAGGCACACTCAGTTATGCTGTCTTTGACAAAGAGGCCACAGACTTTTGCTGGAGGAAAGATGGCCTTTTTAGCAAGTAGTGCTGGGAAAACTGGCTGTCCACATGATGAAGGTTGAACCTAGACCCATATCTCTCACCACGCAGTAAACTAAAATCAAAATGGATCAAAGATCTCAACACTAGAAGAGAAACAATTTGCTAGAAGACAAAATAGGTAAAACCCTTGAAGACAGAGGCGTAGCCCAAGACTTTCTAAGCAAAATCCTGGTTTCACAAGAAATAATTCCAAGAATCAACAAATGGGATCACATCAAATTAAAAAGCTTCTGCATAACAAAATATCTGGCATATTTTTAACAATTATTTGAACCTTGCATAAATTTAAAATTCTGTGATACATGTTATGAAATTCAAATCATTTTGCCATTTCATTTGAAATAATCTAAATCCCAACCACTTGTTCTGCTAAAATTTGGATGTAAAATTTTTCTTTATATTCTAAAAATTATCTTTAAGATGATGTGCTGGGAGCACTGGCCTTGATTCCATACCCACTCAGATGGAAGGAAACACATATCAGTAACCAAAGCAAACCTGACAAACTGGCTGTGGTAGAAGATTCCTACAATCCCAGCACCCTGAGAAACTAAAGTAGAAGAAGCACAAATTCAAGCTCAACTTGAGCAGCTTAGTCGCTTAGCTAGGCTGTCTTGAAAAAAAAAAAAAAAATAGAAAGAACTGAGGATGAGAAGGCCCTGGGTTCAAGCCCCAGGACTGAAGAAGAAAATTAATGGGAAAAAATATTTACCAAGCAAACAACTACAACCACAACATCAGGAACAATAGAAAAGAGAGAAGAAAAACTAATATAGAATGAACTAAAAAATTAATAATTAGAAAAGATAAAAACAAAAAAGATAATAAATTGAAAAAATTAAAAAATAAAAACAAGAAAGAAGACAAAATGGAGGAATGATCCAAGTATAAAAAAGAAAACCAAAGGAAGGGAACAAAGGAAAAATAAAAAAATAAAATAAAACATTAAAAATTAAAGGAAGAAAAGAGGAAGAATTAAAGAAAAAGAAGAAATATGTGTATGTAGATATTTATGCATATGTGAATATATATGAACATGAATATATATTTCTAATCAAACAAGTGTAACTGAAAAAGTCATTAATATGATAAGATTTCTTTCTGCCAGAGAGGTCGATTTTGTTGACAAGATTGGAGTTCTCAACTTTTGCCCAAAAGATCTTCTATCCATGAACTCCTTGGTTGTTCACGGCTCACATAGACCGTTTTCCCTTTTCTTCCTCCCTCTGTGTTGCTCTGCCGGCGGAACCAGTTGTCATACCTCTGCTCAGTACGGGCTTACCCCTGTAGATGGAAGAATGCAAAGTTTCCACCATGAGCATTTTATTCTGGTGTTATTTTTTCTGCCTAGCCAGAGGGCAGAGCTGATGCTGGTCACTGCAGGACATCAGCGTCTCCAGTGTTTCTCATGATGTCTCATTGGAAGATGTGGAAAATGCCATGGAGTTAAAACTATTCATACTAAAAGAGGAACAAAGGCAGCTCCCACATGCACTGTACCCAAACAGCTCTGGTGTTCTGGAACTGAACTCCCACACATAATCGCACCAACCGCTCATTCTTCCTGGCCTCCCGCAGTCAGCTTCCCAAGTGGCCAGATACAAATGGAAAGTGCCCTATGTTCCCTTCCATGTCATAGACCACTTTCCCACTGTGTAAAATTCTCAGAGGTACTCTCCCCCGAGAGATTTCTTCCATAGCCAACTAGTTCTCAAGGCTGCCACCTGCTAGGACAGTGAGATTTTTCTGTAGGTTCTTGGAGACAGGAAATGCATGGACCTTTGACTCCCTGAGCAACAAATGCAGACAAGATCTTCTCAAGATGGCTCTCCATGGGTGCACCGTATTACATATTGGCGGGCGGGGAGAACTTCTCCAGTGTCCATATGCTATGTACATTCCAGGGCTGTTCTGAGTACTGTAAAGTTCCTTTCACTCTTTTTTATAATGTTCATTAGAAAGGCAATAAAGCTGAGCATTATTTTGAAATTATATTGACTGAATTTTTGGACATATACAATGTTAAATATAAAGTTGCCTATGGCTATGTTTACATTTATACATATAAGTCTACATGCAATGCGTTCTAATATATATATCGTTTTCCCATAGCATTTTACAATCATGTTTACACTTAAATTTATACCTTATAACATTTTTGTACTTGTGAACTTGAAATGTCCCTGGTTTTTCTTGAGAAGAGATTGTAAAAACATACTTTTCACCCTCTTGCTATTTCTCTCTAGTATATTTTCCATAATTTTACAACTTACCAAATGTAATCTCTGGAGGACAAAATGTTTATATAAACTTACATTTTTTGAACATCATGATTTGTGACATGAATTGAGTATATCTTCATTCTTTCCTTTGTATCCCATTTTAAGCATAAGAAGTTAGATATTATTCTACCACTATTTGTCAGTCTAGTCAACTGTAATTGATGCATTAGTACTTTTATGCAATAAATAGTTTAAGCGAAACTGTATTCTTTAAGGGTAAAACACTGAAATTGGGTATTACCCTGGATACTGGCAAAGACAAATGTTTCCTTTTAACTCAGGAGTCAGTTATTATTGAAATAAAAGCTTTTAATTTTGAGTACTTTTTATGATTTGAAGATCATTTCTGACTAATGAAGAATGCAACACAATTTAATAACTATGAAAATTGGCTTTAATATGTGTATTGTCTCAACAATTCTTTTTTGACATGATATTCAGGAAAAAAATCTCAGTTGCCAGCTGTGTTTTTGAAATTGCTTTACTTTTTTGGGAGACATAGATAATTTATTTCACTCAGTGGTAGTAGCAAGGGATTTTAATTTTTTGATGTGTTATTAGTGTTGAAGCTGGCATTCATCAATTTACTGTAATTTATTCACAATAAGTGTTTTCATCGTATAGCCTACATATTTTTATGACTTAGATTATTAGTAAAGAGTCTCGGAGGACAATAAGGAGTGGAAGCCAGTGAGAGCAAGGAACCTGTGACAAGAAAGAGTAGGAAGCATCTAGGAAATTGCAAAGAGATATAGATATGGTGTATTATACTGAAAAATAGGTACTAAAATAGGAATAGAGAACCAAAAACTGGAAAGAAATAGGGAAGGATAAATGAGAGAAGCATGCCACATGAGTATAAAGATAAATATTGAACTTCTTATCTCAAGATTCCCAAATTAATTTCATGTGTATGTATATATGCTATGCAATTGTAAAGAAAATGAATCATAAAGTGCAGTAAAGCCTTGGATTTCAAGTAACTTGTTCTATGAGTGTTCTTCAAGATGAGCAAATGTTTTAAACAAATTTTTACTTGGTAAATGAGTGATGTCTTGCAATACAAGTAGTACATGATGCTGAGTGTTGCAAGATCACAACTGAGCCAATGGTTCTTGTCTCTCTCCCTCCCCACTGCCTCTCTCTCTCTCTCTATGGGATTGTGGGTGATGGTCTCCCAACAGCAAGAGGTTATGGTGGAGATCTCCACTGCAGAGGAGGAGGAGAAAAAGGCAGAGGAATCCCTCACTTGAAATCAGATTAGGGAGTTGTGTATAATGTGGGAAACAGTGAAAAATTTTGTAGAAAAACAATATACATGGCTGTAGCAGTGTGAGCAATAAATCTATTTAATGACAATGCAGTGTCACATATCTGCAAAATCTTTCAAAGGAGACAAAAGCACGTGTTGTTGGATAAGTTCCTTATTAAAGTCACATGAAAAGAAAAACATTGTATCAAGCCAATGGACAGAAATGATTCCAAACCCACCTCTCTCTTGTCTCCCTCATTCCAGCCATGAAGGTTTTCTAAGGGAAGCATGAGTTAATTTGCTTATTTTTCTTTATGTTTAGTATTTTATTTATTATTTTGTATTATATTACATTATAGTAATCATTTTATGTAAAAGTTTTGGGTTGTGGATCTGAGTTTCCATTATTTCTTATGGGGAAATTCACTTTGATATACAAGTGCTTTGGATTACAAGCATGTTTTTAGAACAAATTATGCTCACAAACCAAGGTTTTACCATAATTAGAAAAATACAAGTGAAACGTATGTTATCTCGTTTTGGAAAATCATTTCTAGGCTCATCAGCAATAAGGAATATGTAAAGGAAAATATTGCTAGATATGAGGCAAATGAACATACACATTTTTCCCAGTAAGGGTAAAAATCAGGAGTCACACAGCAAAGAACAAAGGTAGGAATAATTGGCTATACCCTAAAAGAGGCTGAATTACTATCCGTTATGGGTTGAGTCTTAAATGCCCCCCCAAAGGCTCATATGCTAAATGCTTGGTCTCCACTGTCCTATTGGAAGGTGATGGAAACTTCAGAAGGTGGAGCCAAGTAGAAAGGAGTGAGGTCATGAAGATTGTGCTCTTGAGGGGATACTGAAATTCTAGGCCCTTCTCTCTTTGCTTTCTGGCCACCATGAGATGAGCACCTTCTATGTCACACACTTCTGCTGTGACACTCCATGCTACCACAGGCTAAGCAACCATGGAATGAAATCTCTGGAACCATGAGCTAAAATAAATATTTCCTTCTTTAAAGTTGTTTATCTTATTTTGTCACAGAGATAAAAAGCTAATGCAGTACCTATGATAAAGAGCTATTGTCAAAACAAAACAAAAAAAAAAGCAAAAAAAGAATGTTCTAGTTAAAAGATTTTCACAGGAATCAAGAAGCAAACCATCATAGTCATTGCCCAAAGAAATATGAACAATGAAGATGCCTCACTTAACAAGTTATTAAAAATAAAATTTAAAATCAACATGTGTACTTTTTACATTCAACATTAAGTGAAAAAAGAGTATGAACAGTATGAATTCTATACTTTTTAAAGCCATGAATTCCCCTATTAAGTCTTTGTCAGAAATGCTTTTTACTATATAAATAAATACCAGTGTGAGTTGATTATAGATGTATATGTGAGGAAATGATGTGATCCCTGAAATGTTTCACATAAAAAAAACACATTTTGATATTCAATCTATCACTTTTCATTTATAAAGCTTTTTATATGGGGAGTATATTCCATTATGGTTACAAATTAGTTAACACATTGAAAGTCTAGTGCTAGTAAATGTGATTATAAACCGTAGTAGGTTAATGTTAGAATAAGATTATTCTATATCTGTCATACTAGGAAAGTCACCTCTGATCACTGCTGTATTTATACATCGTTTAACAACTTTGTCTCTTACTCTTTCTATGTCTTTAGCTTTTTGAAAACAATGAAGGTGGTACCTGTGAACATCTTATTACACTGTGATGTTTCAACATCTAACATAATAACTTGAGTTGGCCCTGTAGGTATCTACATGAAACTACTAAGTGACAAAAACATATGCTGAGGAAATGTTCTCAGTGACTCAGGAGGTGTGTACTCTTCCATCTGGCTTAGATATAAATCATGCCCTGAGCTGGGAATTCTGAAGTCTAGTTTGCTGCAGCCCTTCTGTGCTCATAAAAGAGATTTAAGGGTGTATCTTTTCATTTATGAAGAACTAAAGTTTCACGAATCATATGACGCTCAAGTTTAGTATCTGAGGAAACAAAAGTGAATTCTACAACTTTCATTTTCGATATTAATAAATGTTTAGTGATTACAGTAGCGTATTTTTTATCCAGACATTCAGCCAAGATTTACTTAGAGGCTTATTTAAAACCGATATGAATAGTGTCTTAATTTTCTTCTATAAGCTATCACTTATTTTGTGCTTTCCCTGTATCTTTTATTATGGCACTTATCGCATTTAGTACTGTATGCTGTCTATGTGATGAGGTACTGCTGTCCAGTTATTTTTTTTATTTATTTTTTTTTTGTGGGTACCGGGGGGACGACCTCAAGACCTCACGCGCCAACAGGCACCCGTGCCGCTGAGCGATATCACCGGCCCCTTTTTCGTATGTGGGTTCCGGGAGTCGAACTCGGGCCTTCGCGCTTGCAAGGCAGGCGCTTACGCCGCTGAGCCATCTCACCGGCCCTGTCCAGTTATTTTTATTGATACTAGAATTTAACCTCTCAGAGTAAAGATTATCCTAATAAGTCTGGTATAAAGTGCTAGTCAACAGGTGTTTCTTGATTTATGGTTTTCAGTATTATAGGTAGAATCAACACCTAGTCATAAATATAGAACTAATTATTGTAAAAAGCAACTAGTCAATACATGATTTGAAAAATAACAGACCAATTTTAATTACATACTAGCTCTTACAAAAGTATCATTGTTCAAAGGTATTTGATATTACTGTGTGATATCAAAGAGTATCAATTGATACTTATATGTGATATTAAGAGTATCAATTATGTGGAGGTTACACTCAAATAATATTACCAAAAAAAGGTCAAAGTTCTTACATGTCACCTTATTTTGATCATCTTTAAAAATGGCGGGAATGATTTATTTCTCATCAGAATAAAATTTAAAATTAAAATGAAGCAAAGCATGAATAAGATTTATAATAGAATGTTAATTTTATTATGGCTTGGTTGCTTTTAAAATAAAAAAGTAATTGATTTTTCATAGAAATGATAAAGAAACACCATTATAAATCTAACTCTTCTTTAATTCTTGAGATTAGTAGAACAAAAGGTTTATATTTATGATTTTATGGTCTGTGTGATGAAAAAATATTTTTTCACTTGATCTTAGCTAAAAGGCCAAGAAGTGATGAAAAATGTTATTTCAAAATTTAATATTTTTGCTCATATTTTATCCAGGTATGGAGTAACTTGGTAGAAATATAATTGTTCAATTTTACTCCTTGATAAATATAGTTTAACAAGAGGATCTTCAGTTTATGGGAAAGATCAACATGATCAGAAAGACCCAGGTTAAAATCCAAGTTTTTTCTTTACCTTCTTTATCTATCCATTTTATTATGGTTTTTGCTATCTATAAAATGGGTAGAATAGCAAATTCACAGAGTTATTATGATGTGTTAGTAACATTGTACTTGAAATATGCCTAGCAAAATATTTGTGCCCAAAGCTTTCTGTTGTGTGAAACATCATTCCTATGGGGGAAAAAGGATAAATAGCAAAAATCTTGAATGTTGTAAGAGCTACCTACCTCAGTTCTTATAAATATGTAATAATTATGGCAATATAAAAATATGTAAAAGGTTTGCATTTTTTTTATGTGGGTGCTGGGAGTCGACCTCAGGACCTCGTGCTTGCCATGCAGGGGCTTATGCCACTTAGCTATCTCACCAGCCCAGGTTGCATTATTTTAAAATGATGGTTGATCATAAAATACAAATTTAATTGCAACCAGTTATTTTATGCTAGTCTTTGTGTCTTTAGTGAGAATGAAGAAACTGAAATGTTTTGTTGGGAGATAGTTCAAATATTATCAGAGAAGTCATGATGGTTAGTTATAAAAGGATTACTATAAACAGATAGGAAAGAATCAAAATTAGTTAGTAGAAATCACAAAATAAAATATTTGCAAAATTCTGAGTTAGGAGTAAGGCAACCTGCAATGAGCAAGCTTTAAAAGAAATTAAGAAAATAATTTAAAATAAAATATAAGGGCCGGTGAGATTGCTCAGTGGTGCAAGCACCTGCCTGGCAAGTGGAAGGTCCTGAGTTGGACTCCCGATGCCCACATAAAGGAAAAAAAAAAAGGGGCCAGTGATATCGTTCAGCGGCACAAGTGCCTGCTGGCAAGCGCGAGGTCCTGAGTTCAACTCCCGGTACCCACATAAAATAAATAAATAAATAAATAAAATAGAATATAAAATAATTTAATATGAATAAATCTAAAAAGAGGTGAAAGACTAAAAATTACAATACATCGTTGAAATAAATTAGAGGAAATTTAAACAGAAAGAGATCCTGAGTTTACGGATTGGATGGATTATTACTGTTAAAATGTGCAGATTATGCCAAATATTATCTATGGAGACAATGCTATATCTATCAGTGTCTCATTGACATTTTTTGACACAATGAAAAATCTATTCTAAAATTTAGATGGAATGTTAAAATGTCCTAAATTACCAAAATAATATTTGAAACTAAGAACAACATGAAGGACTCACTTTTCCTCATGGGAATCTTATTATAAAACCACAATAATCTGAATTCTAATACTAGAATAAAGACAAATATACAGAACAATAGAATAGAGTCAGGTACTCCATTTCATGGTGGTGCAACTATAGATATTGGTGTACATTTCAAAAAAATCTAAAAGAAAGAATTTTGGATGTTCTCATAACAAGTAGGAATCCCAGAAATAAACCATCACATTTAAGTCTGAATGACTTTCAGCAAGAGTATGAAGATGACACGTTCAGAAAGAATTGTTTTCTCAACAGATGGTACTGGCAAAATTGAAAGTTACAGGAAAAAATTAACTGAAAAGGACCAACAATTATATAACTGTAATAACTAAAATTATAAGACATTCAGAAGAAAACATAGGAATAAATCTTTCTGAAAATGGATATAGTGATATGTTCCTAGAAATGATACCAAAAGGATGAACAGAAAGAAAGATAAATTAGATTCACCAAAATCAAACATCATTATTTGAGAAATGTAAATCAAAACTTGCACTGAGTACCACTGCATGCCCTCCAAGATGGCTACACAACAGCAAAACACAACAACAAAAACAAGTAGACAAAAATCTCAGAAAATAACAAATTTTTGCAAGGATATGAAAAATTGGAACTATTTTATATTGCCACTGGAGACATGAATTTTTTTCAGTCTCTGTGTAAAACAGTTCAGCAGCTCATAGAATTGCCATGGAAGCTAGGTCTTGCACTCCTATGTGTATATCCAACAGAATTGAAAAAAGTTGCTCAAACAAATACAAGTATAGGTATTTTCATAGTAGTACTACTTCCAGTAACCAAGAATTAGAAGCATCACTAATGGTTATTAATGGATGGACACATAAGCACATGGCATTATATCCATGCAATGGAATATTATTCAGCCATTAAAAAGAAAGAAGTACTGATTATTCTACAACATGAATTTAGTTATCATTATGATAAATGAAAGCAGCCAGACCCAAAATGTCACTGGTACTATTACCCCAGTATATGAAATACTGAAAACTAATAAATCCGTAGATACACAATGCAGACTGATTGTTGCTAGGGTCTGGGAGAAGAGAGAATTGTGAAAAGGGGATTAATGGCTACAAGATTTCCTTTTGCGGTGTTAAAAATGTCTTGGGATGACATAGATGTGATGGTTTCATAACATTGTGCACATACTCAATGTAACTTAGTCATTTACTTTTGATTAATTTGCTGTTTTGCCAATTTCATCTCAATGAAATAAGATAATAAATAACAGTAATATGAACACATTTTAACTATCTACTTCTTATCCATGGCAATACTGTCAGACTAGGTCAACCCATTATTATGTCTTACCCACATTATATAATAATCCTCCCAAGTTCTTTTGTTGCTTTCCTTTTGCCTGTGTGTTTTCCACAGAGCTCCAAGGTATATGAAAAAAAATGCATGAATATGGCATTCTACCAGCCATACAATGGTTTTGTATCATAAACAAAGTATAATGTCAAGTCCTGGCATTAGCCTCTAAATTGATTTATCATCTATTATCTGTCTATTTCACTTTCTCTAAACAACCCTGTTTCGAGTACATGATGTCCTTGTAGTTCTTTGATGATAGCAAAATGATTCTAGACTCAGGAACTGTATCTTGATGTTTTCACTTCCTCCGGAGACGTGTGTATCTCACACTCTTATTTTACCTAGATTTCTGTTTAGTTGTCACCCTCCAGGTAGGGGGTTAATTAGTATGAGTCTGCCATTTGTTTCTCTTTATTGTTCTTGTCGTAATACTTATCATCTGTCATTATATGATGTCTATTCATTTATTTCTTCTCCAAATTTTAAAGTCTGAAGTGTATAGACTTTGTTTGAAATTCTTAAATATACAAATTCTATTTATTTTGTTTTTCATTTTTGTGAATTCGCTGCATAGAAGAATGCCTTCCTGGCTCACAGAACTTGTTCAACAAAAGAGGAACTATTTGTTAAATTAATAAACTTGTATAATGTCTATATTTGTAAGTTACAGAACATCCAGAGGAAAATATTAGGAGTTGTTAGAGAAATGCTGGTCTTCCTGTACTTCTTTTGTTAGTATATTAAACTTCCTAAATTTCAGTTCTGTAGTATAAAAGTGAGAGCCACATATTTTTCTTTTTAACTAAGAAACATACATATTGTCTTGGAAACTTTACATTTTTCATCATATATTAATAGAGAATATTTTTCTGAGTATAAAAACTGATTTATGACCTCTCCAAGGTTATTTGTACCCATGCATTATAATTACTGGGTTTGTTGTTTTATTTTGTTTCATTGATTTGCTTCTTTGAACTGCTTACATTTATATGAGGTCAAAAAGAAGTTAGTACAACTATAAAATAGTGATATTCTGAACTTTTCTAAGAGTTTAAGAAAAATCCATGTATACATTTTTAAAGGAAATAACACAACAAGCAAAACTCAATACTTTAAGTAAGACTTATCCCTTTCTTGAATTTCTTGTGATGTCTCATCCAAGGACTAATATTTAGGCCCATGCATTTTGACCACAGAGGTGCTGACTCAACTCCAGGATAGCTCTGCTGGTAGAGTGAAATAACAAAGCAGGTTACGAGGGCCACAGAAAGCTCTATGATCTAACAATCCTTGTGTGCCCACGAGACTCATTCGGTTCAGTTGCTCTTCAGCACTGGAAAGAAGAAAGAACTCATTTGAGGATCTTACAGACGAAGACATCTTTTGTGGAATTTTCAGCAGTTCCTTCTTTCACACCAGACCTTGGTGAGTGGAGCGGGATGGACTGTATAATAAGGCGTGTGGTTCTCTGATAGAAACTTTATACTAAAGAAGAAAGCTCCTGATGAAAGCCTGTGGGTTGTGTGTGTGTGCACTGGTCAGCAGCTGAGGTTTCTTCTTGTCTTCAGTGACTGTAGAATGAAGGACAACAGGGGAGCAGGCCACAAACCTGAACTCCCTCTGCTCCTTCCCTGGAAGTGAAGAAAGAATATCAAAGGGAATGAAAGTGACTGAATATCCAACAGAAAAGTATTGTATATTCTTGCTTTGGGTCACGGGCATGGTTTGCATTATAAAGCAAAAGAATCCTAATATAACATTTATGAACACCTTAGTCCTTGGTTATACTTTGAGAAGTTGTGGGAAAATATTTGTGTTGGGAGTAATTTTTAGCAGTGGATCAGTTTATAACATCCTCTGAGATCTAAGGAGTAATGACAAACTCTTTGATTGCTATTTCTTACATTAACTATTTTTTCTTTTTACTGTATTTGAAACTTTTTTCCTTAAAATTGTACAAAGTAAATGCACAACAATTATATGTTACCAGCATTACCTAAGATAGCAATCCCATGGAATTTTTATTTAAAGAGAATTATATTACGATTTTTAAATTAGAAGTTCTAATCTTTTATCGTTTTTATTAAGTAAATATAGACTAAATAATGAATATCATTAATTAAATCATTGAGTTGACATAAGATTGCCCTGAATTTTAAATTCCTTTATTTGATAAATAAGATGAAATATTTCTTTTCAAATTGCTGAGAGATAATTCCTTAGATTACACGGAAGTTACATCTATTATACCACAAATTTGAGTTTTTACTCAAAATTATTCTTCTGATTTAAATTCTCACAATATAGACTAAATTCTCCCAAATATGTTTTTTTTAACATAGTGAGTATTTATTTTTTTCATGAAAATGGAACTACTGAAAACAATACTCAGTATTTTGGACATCTTACCTCTCTACTCTGTCCCTTCTTTTTCACTGCCCCTGTTGTCTTTTTTAATTCTTTCTAAAATATTTTGTATCTGTCATCCAAGCATAGCTATAGTGCTGTGCAGATCTCCTGGTTTTCCTCCGAGTTCCAAATTCAGGTTTTGATCTTTATGTTTTTCTGGGGCAAGTATATCTTGCCAGATATCTTCTCCTATGACTTCACAATAGGTAGAAGAGATTAATTTCAATTTCTTTCCTTAAAATAATCAGAATGAAAACACAAGGTGTGTTAAATTGCCAACATGCCAGATCTATGACTTTGTTTTGGGGCATGGCTTTTTTACGTCATAAGTGAGTTAAGACTGATAAAGGCTTAATGGCCTAATTAATGAAGGCATTGGCATAGCCTCTTCAATGATGTGAACATATATAACTATTCCAGCTGGTAAATATTTACATACTAACAGGATCCTCATTCAATAAACAATAGGACAATTCAGAGAAAACATGGCATCTTTTAGGTTAGGTATATAGTTAAATTGGATTATTATGACCAACCAGTTTGATCATTTCAGATTTTATTCAAATGACTCAGTACAAACCAAACAGAAGTATTTCACACTTGGATTCTGCATCCATGCTGCTTTTGACTAGCTAGTTGGGGCTGGAATCATTTAATCTGGAAGTACCATTCCCCATACCCTTCAAATTGTGCTACTTACACAGATGTTTACTCCAGTTTTCTAGCTAAACCAGAGAATAAGAGGGAAGTGCAAATGAGCTCGCTTTTGTAATTGCATTCTCTCCTGTGATCATTAAATGTGTTTTATCTTTAACATGCTAAAATGCTAAGATATCACAAGGGAGTACTAACTCTAGAATTACCTGCTAAATCTGAGAAAAACTACACATTTTCACTTTTAAGCTTCCTGCAAGAGTCTATTTTAATGCTATTTTGCAAGTGATATTGTAAAGTTTTATCAGCAGAAATCCAGAAACCTCACTGAACCTTTTACATAGGCCATAATATTCTGTATTTAGAAGTTTTGATTGTCATTATTAAGTAATGTACGAACAAGTTTTCCTTACCTCTAATTTTAACTTACAAAACCCAAGTGAGACATAGAGAACATTGAGATGGTCCAGGAAAAAAAAATAAATAAAATAAAATAATAAAAATTTAAGTTGAGGATAAAAATATGCCTGATGATGAATAGCACTGAAAAACAATTTCTATGTGTTTAATGAACATAGTCTAAGTGGTAATGATCAAATGATTCACACAGAGTAGAAGAACTAATTTAACTAACTGAGGAATAGAAATCAGAATTTAGGGATGTAAAAGACACCAACCATTTATAGAATAGTTAAGACTAACCCACATACCTAAATTAACTAATAATACATTTATTGAGACTGGGAGCTATCTGTATTTTCAGTGTGTTGCACACTGACTCTAGTGTCACTGAAGCTTAATATCCATTTAATACAATGACAGGAAAAATCGAAATATATTTTTCTTAGTATTTTCATTGCTTCCCACATTAAGCAATTTGTGTCTCTGCAAAAAATCTCTACACTTACCTTACTCTAAGAAGCAACCTGCACTGCCAATTCATTTTATCAACAGCAAGGAGAATACTTCAAAGAAGGAAAAGAAAGCAATCCTCCTACCTGGGTGACTACAGGAACTACTTGACTTCCCAGGATCCTGAAGTAATAGGTCTGATTGTCTAGAATTCAAATCTGTGTTTTGTTTCCTGCTACTGCCTCATATTTTTGTTTGTTTGTGTTTGGCTTTCCCTAAATCAAGTCTGTCTGGTCTCCTAAACATTTCTTCCTGTGCTGGATAGCTTAGACTTCTGAAGCCTGACATCGATCCAGGTACTCTGAGCATATAATGTACAGTAAAGGTCTAACTTGTCCTGAGCCATTTCCTGTACAAGATGCATATTAAATTGACTGATGACAGATTCCATTCAACTTGGGCCTGAATCCTCTATGTTTTATGGTTGTGCTTGATGGGCCTAAGTTCTATGCTAACCCATATATGTACTTACTTAACTGTGCTGTATGCAATCCCTAATATACAAGAACCAAATTGGATCCCCTCCCTCTCCAAGGGATTTCTGCACAAGATTCTCTTTATCAAATCCCACTCTTGTCATATGTGATACTGGTATTATTTTTGAGAGTAGGCTGTAAATTTTTTATGACAAGTCATTCTGAACCAAGGTTATATGATGTGCACATGTGCAGGAATCATTCAACATAAATTATTTAATAAAGCCCTGATTTAAAAAAAGATAAATTCTAATGTATTACTACAGTTTCACTTTTGAGATGATACAATGCAGTGAGTAAAGAAGGGGTTAAGCCCAGCATGATTAATTTTTATTGTTAAGTTCCATCCATTGAAAGTCCTGATACTTTCTCCATTGTGCACAGTAGTTGTGAACTGATTAGAAACCAGAAAAATTAGACGTGGACATCATTTTCCTGTTGGCGTCAATCTTTATACTTTTTGTACTAGTTTCCTTTTGCTATTGTAACAGATTTCCAGAGATGTAGTAGCTTAAAACAACACCAATTTGCTATCTTACAATTCTGAAGATCATTTTTCTAAAATAGGCTTTAGTGAGCTAAAATCCATGTTTCTGCAGGGCTGTGTGCTTTCTGGAGGCTCTAGAAGAAACTGTGTCTTGTTTTATCCAAGTAGACACTGCCTGTATGCTGGGGCTTGGTGTTCCCTTCCACCTTTAAAGCCTTCAATCATGGATTGAGTCCCCGCATTTCATCCCATCACTCCAAATTGTTTCTTCTCTCACATTGTCTGAGACTCTAACTCTTCTGCCTGACTCATCCACATCTAAAGGAATCTTGTAATGATATGAGCTCACCCAGATGATCTGGGATAATCACTGCATTTTAAAGATAAGTGATTAAAAACCTTAATTCCATCTGTTATCTAACTTCTCCCTTAGCATGTAAAGTAAAATATCCGTAAGTTCTGGGTACTAATGTGTGAACATCTTTGGCATATGCTATGTGCCACACCCTGCTTTGCTTTGCAGTCAACCACATTTCTAGATTTTCTTTTACACTATTTTGAGTTAGTTTCATCCAATAGTTAGCACTGAAAGTACTTTGAGGTTGAGAAGAAAAGGTTATGCATTCCTTTGCTTGGTCAACATATCGAGCACCACTACATCTCCTCCCATTACAGATCAATGTTCTCAGCAATTCTGTTACTTTTGTTTAAAAATCCCCTACATTAACTTTCACCCATTTAAAGTTCTGAATTTTTTCCTGTTTTCTGACTCAATGCTAACCTCTGAAGTTCTTAGTGCATGAGTGTTCCTAAGAAGATCTCCTAGACAAGACAGTGGAAATGAATTGGTCACTTACTAAAGATCAAATGTAGCAATAACATTGTAAAAACTGAAACTATGATAACAGTTATGTATGGCATGCAGTGGTCTAATAATTACATGCTATCATATGTGTTTGTTTTGGATGTAGTAGTGGTTGAAGGAGCAGATATTGCACTCCATGAGTCTATTGATAATGATGTCAATGAGATAATTGGGTGGTTTGCCATCTTAATGGGAAGGATAGTTTACCAAAAATACAAGTTGAGTATCCCTTATTTAAAATGTTTGGTGCCAAGAAAATTCTAGATTTCAGAATTTGTTGGATCATGGAATAGAAAATTTGCATATAAATAATGAAATATCTTAGAAATAGGACTCAGTATTAATACTAAATACATATATGTTTCATATAACCTTATCTATATAGCCTGGAAATACTTTTATATATCTTTTGTGACTGCAACCTTCTACATGAGCACATGTTGGGAACTTTTCTGTTATATTAGCATTCAAAAAGTTTCTGATTGGCTGGGCTTGATGGTGCATGCCTGTAAATCCAGGACTTGAGAGGCTGAGGCAGGTGAATCACTGTGAATTCGAGGCCAGCCTGGACAGCATAGTGAGAACTTGTCTCAAATTAAAAAAAAGTTTCAAATTTTGGAGAAGATTTCAGATTTTCAGATTAGATATACTCAAACTGTGTTTGATAAATTTAGGGACATAAACTTGACACACAAGGCAAAAATGGAAGGACGGAGCAGTTATACTTTCCAGAATCACTCATAGTTTTTGAAAAGTCTCTGGTTGTACATTACTGAATAACAGATCAAACACCCAGTGAATGAGTAAAGTGAGTAAAGTGAGTAAGGTCCAATTCATGGACTGACCACATCGGTCATGTCAAAATCAGGGCGTTAATTGGAAAGAAGGAACAGCTTAAAAACGGGGAAGCAGCTTTGGCCATACTTACATAAATACGAGAACTCTGAGTCCCCACACCGTCATTTTGTGAACTCTCTAGCAATGCAATGTACACTCATGATTGAGCCCCAATATTTCTCACTGCTACTAGATCCACAGAGAAGGATCATGCAATGTCTAGGAAGATTTATTAGGATGGTTTGGATGCCTGAATGATTGTAAAACCTAGCTAATTTTTATAAAACTGAAACAAGAAATATGTAGAAGTGTATTATAAAGGGTTCAATATTAGGTTCAATATATCCATATAATGCATTTATCGGATATTTTACGTTTCTTACACTTACTCAGGTTGTAGAAAGTGATTCTAGTAGTTTGAATAAAATGTAGGTTTGTTACTAGCCTCTCTTCAATTAGATCGAAATGCCTAAACTTTCCTGAAAACATATAGAGAAAAGAATCCAAATCTAAGAAGACCGGATGATAATTTGTTTATTAGGTTGCATATATTCATTCTATCCCACTACAACCCCCTACTGACTCTGCCAACTAGAAGGCTTAGAGGATTCTTTCTTACAAATTCACCAAAAAAATATTACCTTAGAAGTGTCTGTAGCTTACACAAAAATATTATTTGTCTGAATTATGGGGTGATGTCTGAGTTTGGCTAGCAAAAATCTGACTGGGGATGACTGCAAATAGAAATAATAAAAGTAATTACCATAAATCCATTCAGTTTTACTTTGGGAGACAATTTTCACAGAGTCTTTCACTTTTGGGCAGTTCTTTTGAGCCAAGGTATAGAAGAGTTTTGTGCTTGATTATCTTTATGTGGATATTTATATAGCAAACAATTGTGGAACACAGAGATAATACCTTCTGGGACAGAGGGCAGATTTATTTCTTGACCAAGATGGTGAAGACAATGTTTTGTTCTGGGGCAAAAGTTGGGTGGGTTTGCTCATAACCCATTATAGGAGACTTGAGTTTCTTAAATTTGTTGTACTTCAGTTGACCTGCAAAGCCACTGTGCACACAGTTCTACATTGGTTATACCACATGGCCTTGTAGGTATTGTAGGCAAGGGAAACCAATGCAAAGATAAAGCTCATATTTGGTTGTGAGTAATACAATCTTTTGACTGTGACACAGAAATGTCCTGCTTCTGCAAACATCCATGAAACTATGCCAATTAACTAATTAACTTGAAAATAGGATAAAATCTTAGATTCCCACATATTTTGACAATCTGAAATTATGTGACTGAAATGAAGACCCAGTTCTCTTGATGAGAGGAAAATATATGTCACATGTTGCAATATTCCTCTTATTGTTTACAGCTACCACAATTGGCTTATAGGGATGAGGTAATAAATCCAGTTTTGGTCTAGATCAGCCTCATGTTAGTCATTCTCAAGCTATCACGTTGCATTCTCAAATTATCTGGATTATTGGACCGGATTATTTTTCCAGTCCATGAACTATTCATTGGAGTAAGCATTTGTAAGCTTACAAAATTTCCATATTGGTCCCTTAACTTGTCATCTGGAATACAAATGGCAAGGAAACCTAAGGATAAACTATCATCACAGTAGGCTACTATCAAACAGCAAACTAATTGTAACACACACTCAAGAGAATTGTAGAAGTTAGGATCATTAAAAATACTTGAATGATGCAGAAGTGTTAACACCTATCACACCATATACACTGGTCTTCAGAATCCAAGTAGGTCTTTGAAAATTATGAAAGATTAACCTACATAAATCATGAATCCATTGATTTACTGAATCAGATTTATCTCCTCATTCCTTTAGCAAGTACTTTTAAAAATAAGTTATAAAGTGGTATCAGAAGTTTGTGTTCAACTGGTAGGGTCAATGCTATGCCTTCCATGACACATTTCTTTGTTGTTTGAGAATTTTTCCTTTCTGATGTAACACTATTTAGATGTACCCGAATGTGTGTCTGTCTTGAGTTGAATTATACCTCCAAAAAAGCCCCTCAGACTGTAATCTTATTTTGAAATAGGCACGCAGCAGATGTAATTATTTGAGATAAGGTCTTGCCAGAACTGACCAGTCCTCTAATCCAATGTGACTGGTGTCACATGAGAAGACAGCTATATAAAGATGCAGAGACACGAGGACAAATCCATGTGAAGATTGAGGCTGTGACTAGGTGCATCTCTAAGTCAGGAAACTCCAACAATTGCCAGCAGTCACTAGAATCTCGAAGGCATAGGACATATTCTTCTTCATCTAATCCTTCAGAAAGAACCGAACCTACAGACACCTTGATTTCTAACTTTCACAACTGTGAAAGAATAAATTCCTATTTTTTCAAGCCACCCAGTTTGTGGTACTTTGATATGGCAGCCCTGGGAATTAATTCACATTTCACAGAGTTCCACACTGCTTTACCATTGTGATAAGATTGTGTTCAGCAGAATGGTGGGCAGCAAATAGTAAGTATCCCAATGCTTTCATAAGTTACCTGTGTGACTGAAATGTAGCAAGAAAGTACAAAAAAATTCAGATATTCACATTAGTGATATTTTGGGTAGAACAATTTGATTAAGGTAGGACTTGAAAGCTGACTGGTATTGAATATATTGTAAAGGAAAACGAAATTTTCCTAAGAATTGGAGAAAATATAAATAGCATAAAAGAATGAAGAAAATAACTTTTCCTATTTTTATAAGGGTGTAAATTTTTACATTTGTATTCAAATATTAATTATATTTCTCTAACCAGACTAAGACTGTGAGCCACAATTTCTTTAGGGATAATAAACAATATTTGGTAAGTGGTTGGTATAAAGCTTTATAAATACAACATTTCTTTGAATGTTTCAAGATTTTTTATGATGCTCATAAGTAATTAATAATTGTTGATATAATGTTTAATATGTTAGTGTTTAAAGATAATGAGATTAAAAACAGAAAGAGATTGCACGTTTATGTAATAAAGTATATTTTTATAAAAGAACTGAAGAAGACTTAAGTGATATATTGATTCACCATCAAATCTAAACACTTGTATATCAGGAGAGTTAGTAGATATGAGAACATATGAAAGTGTTGGTATTAAACCTACAGAGTATTTATCCTAGCACAGTCTCTTCTCTTCTAATAACCTGAAAGTAAAATTATAAAGTCCTCCGTAAGTTGATAAGAGGTCACTTTTCCCCTGGCTTTCCAGTGGGACAAGAGAAATCACATTCCGAAGAAAAGGTTGACCCTTCACCCTGAAAACAGCACTCTACAGATTGTGAACAGAAATTGTTTCTGTTGAAGGAAGAAAATGCTTCTTTGGGTATCCTCATTCTATATTTCCTGGAGGCAAACTTGGGTCAAATTTTGACAAATCTATAATTCTGATTCTATTATTTAAATTCCAATTATAAAGATAGAATAGATTGGGTGGAGAAATGTCATTCGCTGCCCCAGGCTAGATGAGAAATCCCTGTCAGTGGGAGAATTGGAACACAAGCCCTCTCACAGTACTCACAGTCATATTCATACCTGTCGTATTATTTTACTTAAACTAAAACAGTGCTTGTGCATATTTAAATAATACATATGTTTTAAAGGGCAAAAGCTACTTGTGTATAATCTCATTTTCCCTGTTTTATAAGCCAGACCAGTCCCCACAGGCTCATAAATGATGAACAAAATTCTTCAAATCCTGATTCTGTGAATTTAATGTTATCCAAAGGAGGATTTCTCATTCTAAACGCTGGTGTGTGGTGTGAATATGTGGTTGTCCCATATTGAGGAGCCATATATTTCACAGTAAGGCTCTGCACACAGGAATAAACAGCCATATGGCAAACAAACTTACTTTTTACTGCTTCATTTTATTTGTTTCAAAATAGTGCAATGCCACAAATCCAGAATATTAACAACGCTCCATCTGGAGAAATGTAAGTTTTGGAGCCCTGAACTAGCACGTTAGCATTCCCACATAACTTCAGAACTTCAATCTATTGCAAACTTGGAACAGGCTTCATGTAACCCAGCACGCCTCCTCAGTGGAACGCTAGTGGCTCAGTTAAAAGTGTGTATAAAATGGGAAAATTCATAACTCTGGAAAAACTTTAAAATGTGACCCCCTTACATAAGATTCTACCAGATTTTTACAATGTTTATTAATAGTTGCATAAATTTACTTAGCTTTATTTATTCCTATGTGAAAATGAGAAAAAAAATGAATGTGTGGAATTTGTTTGGATAATAAGGTCCAATCTGCACTTAGAATCCTGTTTGAATTTGTACTGGGTCACATATTCTCTGTCAGTTCAATTAAATTTTTTATTCACCTATATTTTCTAGCTAGAGTACAGGATAAGAAAATGAACAGAAGGTGAGATTTTGATCTTAAGAGACTTTACTACATATAAATATCTCTAATAGATTGCAAAAGATCTAATTTCTGGTAGGTATATGCTTTACTTGATGAGAAGTTAAAGCCAGTTTGAAGTACTGGCTTTATTTGCTTGACTGTTAGGAGAATGTGAAAGTTGTAGAATTTGGGCAGTGGAATCAGGAAAATCAATAAAAATCAAATGAAATTCAGGGTCATATGTTTAGGAAAATCCTTAACATATTGTTGGTTTTCTTGGGTTTTGTTTTGTTTTGTTAATATTTTAAAACATTTGATTCTAAAGTATTACCAAAAATGCATAGACACATAGATGCTGTTTAATGAATATTTGTAAAATGAGTGCATGTGAGACCATCATGAAAATAAAGACATAGAACATTGGAAAAGAGCAGGAGCCTCTTATGTATTCCTTTGTGATCACAACCCTTTTCTTCTAATGCCAGAAATAAAAATTAAATTTAGGATTTCTGTGCTGCTTATTTTTTAAGGATTTAGGACTTATATATAAATCTCTAAATGACAGTGTGTTTCAGGGATTGGAAGATGTTTTCCATAAAAAGCGAACAGTAAATATTTTAATCTTTGCAGTCCATAGGGTCTGTTACAACTATTCAACTCAGCCATTGTAGCAGAAATGTAGACAATGTGCAAGGCAGTAAGTGTGTCAGTGCCCCAGTGAAGTAACTTAGGAGGCAGATGGCACCCAGCTTTGACCCTTCAGCCATAGTTGCTCAAGCTTAATTTGTATATTTATTTTTTTCAGCTTTATATAAATACTTACCATTTGGGGTTTTTACCTTTTGTTTTCTACCTCAGTGTTATGTTTGCAAAATATACACATCAAAGCAGTAATGTTTTATTTTTCTTTTACTTTTCATTGTTTAATATTCCGTTATGTAAATATTTCATTATTCAGTTTTTCATGCCACTGTGGCATTACACATGGATAGAGGTGTGCAGGTGAACGGGTTTTACTAATCTATATATTTAGGAATATAATTACTGGGCCGGAGCGCATACATAACTGTAAGCATACTTCATAACGCCAGTCTATTTCCCAAAGTGGTAGAATTGAGTGACATTATCACCAGAATAATACGTGAATTCCAGTCATTCCCTATTCTCATTATATATGCAGTTTTTGGTACATTTTCCATGTGTGCTTAGAAATAGAATTTTCATAAAATATTTTTTCTAAATTCCCCTTTTATTCATTTCATAGCCTATGTCCTGTCTTTAAGCAGGCTATTGTTGGCATTTTTTTTCAAACACAAGGCCAACCTTTAAGCTGGAATATGTAGTCTGTGAACACTGAACGTAATCATTGCTGAAATTTTGTATTGAAACATTGTCTTATAGCAAGCTATTTCCCCACTTTCATTATTTTCCATTGCTCCATTTTTTTCTTTCTTTTGGGTTGAATAAATATTTTTAATTATATACTATTTCTATCTATTACCTTTTAAAAAAATACTTATACTTTGTGTTCTCTTTTGTGTTGGTTGATCTCATGCTGATCTTTCCCAGTAATAAATTATTGATAGAGATTCCCAAATGTACATGAAGACTGGAAATTTATACTACATAGGATTTACATTTATATATGCTAGGCACCTGGGTTATTATTAGTTGGAGAGAACAGCAAACTAAATTCATAGCTTTGAGTTTATCTGACCTATCCTATTGCAAAGTGATATAAGAACCACAGGTCCTCCGTTTCCTTGTTTATTTTTATTTCATCTGCTCTGCTTAACCTGTAGGCAAATCTAGCTAGTGGCCCTAAGATTGGGGGAAAATATGTCCAACGCTTGCTCACTCTTAACAGAAAGTGGACATTTTATTTTCCTTTATTGGGCTCATATGTGAGCTAAAATTTTCCCTGAGACTTTGAACTAACATTTCTATATTGAAAGCTTGACTATTTATTACTATTGCCATCCGGTTGTAGTAATTTATCTAGATATTTTCTTTATTTCTTCAATTGCCAGTTTGATCTGATAATCCAACCAACTATTAATAGATACAAAAACAACATCCATAAAAAAAGTTTTACCTAAATTTTATTAGCTCTAGGGTAATGATAAAAAAAAAACTTTTTGGAAACAAAAATCATACATTTTGATGCAAACTTTGAAAGTAGTACAGGACAATGGATTCCCTATTCAAAGGAAAATAGTGGGAGAAAGTTCAATGGGCTACTAATAAGCAAAATGAAATCTTAAAAAATTTAATAAAATTTAAAAATGTGTTTGTAAATTGTGGCATAACAATTTCTTTACTTATAAAGAAAAATTATAAAAGCTATGACATTCCAACTGAAAGTATCAAACCATGTTAGAATTGAAGTTAGATCCAGTCCAAACTTTCCTCAAAAATGTTTTGTTGCCACTATAAAACTAAAACAAAACTCGCCAACAAAGAGAATGCTGCATTAATCTTTGACAGACACACTAGGCAAAATACATACAGAGAGAGAAATAGATGAAATTTGTAAAATAATGATTCAAAATCTCAAATGCTTTCGGAGACAACATCAAGTATATGAAGTAGTGAAATATACTCACAGACATATCAACATTCTCAACAAGTTAAAAAGAAATCAGAAATTTTAAATTCTTGACCAAAACAAAGCCATATTAAAATATGGAAAGAGTAATTGTGTTAAATTTGTATAGTTTCCTAAAGCTCAGTTTTAAAGTTTAGAGGCCAAAGGAAACAAAACAAAACAAATATGTTATATTTTAGAATTGGTTACAAATTGAATGTGCCCTGAGTTTAGTCCAGCTAAAATCAGTGTGTTTTTGATAGCCAGCTAAGTGGTAGGTATCTGATGATACATGAAAGTACATTACTGGTCTTACTGTGGTCCCTGCTATAGACTGAATATTTATGTCCCTCAAGTCTGCCCCAAAATTATATGTTGAAAGCTAATGGAAGTCTGATGATATCTGATGACAGAGATTCAGGAAAGTGTGGAACCCCTATGAATGGGATTAGTGCCCTTACACAAGAGGCTGAGGGACCTCATTTACCCTTTCTACTATGTAAAATTTTGGCAAGAAGATGATTGTCTATGAAAGATGAATTGTGTCAGCACCAGGCAGTTAATCTTTGGAACCCTTGATCTTGGGCTTCCCGAAAGATAAATTTCTGTTGTTTCAAAGCCACCCAGTTTTTGCTATTTTGTTATAGCTGCCCAATGGACCGGAACATCTCTAACTTCAAATATTGAAGCTGGATTCTTCAGTCTAGCTATATGGTGATATTTGGTTTACACATGATTCACATACAAAGGCGGAAACAAGGAAGAAATAACCTTATTTGAAATAAGAGGGCACAACCCATTAAAATATAGATAGCTAAACTTGTACTGAAGGAAAATATGATTACAGGGGAAATCTGTTGTGTTTAACAGAGAAAGTAAGAGTGTTCTCAAAAAGGCACTACATTTATAAGAGAAAAACAACAGAGTAGCCTGAGAATCCCAGGGACCCAAGGCCACTTAGTTTGGATGCTACATTTGAGGAAGGAGTGGTACGTAAAAGACCCCATGTAACTCCAGTTACATGAATGCAGATACTAAAAGGAGAGTCTGACAGGACAAAGGTGTTTTGTGCTTTTCAGTGTTAAATGGGAAACCATCATTATATGGTAAATGGGAATTAATGGGGTTAGAACGTTATTTCTGGAGCTCAGAAGTCTCTAAGACTGTACTAATTGATGAAAGCCAATTAAAGGTTATTATAGTTCCAGAGAGATAATGAGAGCTACACTGGGATCAACAAGCTGGAAGAATGTATTTATTAAGGAAGCAGACAAAATCAAATTTAGTTTACTCAAAGTCAGAGAAGTCTATAGACAGAAAAGAGGAAGATAGGCAATCAACTTCCAAAGCTGAAATCGTGGCGCTACTATTCTATCCATAAAGCATACATCCCATCCCTCCATCAATCACTCCTTGCTTGAGTGGAGACACCTGGGTGGGAGGCTGGATCACTGGTCCCCAGACAGGTGAAGGGAAACCAACAGCAGTGTAAGACTGTAAATGAATGACGTGCTTAGTTAAGTACAGCAGGACAATCCTCACCTTCTATTAGATAAGGTTAACCTCGGCTGAAGAATGTTGCTCTACTCCATGGAGAGTGGTTTAAAGGACAGGGATGTGGTAAAGCTCAGTGACACATGGAATAAGGGCCTGACCACTATGGAGACCTGCATTCTCTAGACTTTATCTTCTCTCCACATGGTGGCTTTTGATTCCTGTCTATGTCCTACCACTATATCCACCACTGTATCCTAATCTTTATATTTTACAACTTCAGTACCTGGGAGAAGGATTGCCTTATGTCATGGAAACGGGGTTTTAAAATCCAGAGGAAGGAATTGGTCCAGAGATTGGGAGGATGAAAAAAAACATTTTCTACATGGAGAAAGGTTTGAAACTCAGAGGATTGTTGGAAAAGTGGTGCAAATGCAAAAAAAGTCCCAAATATATCTCCAGAAAAATTAAACTATAAGTAGTGTGCAGGCTCTTATTGCTTGGTTTGTAAGACTTTAAAAAGCAAATGATATTAAAATAGTATTTATATGAGTGCTTACTATATACCATATGCTTTCTGAAAATTTTAGTTATCTCATCTCATTTAATATTAATAGAAATCTTATGCAATAGAAATGATTGATATCTTACTTTGAAAATGAAGAAGAAACAAAGCTTGAAAGCTAAATAACTTGTCAAGGATCACATAACTGTGAAGCCAGAATTTTTAACCCAGGTAGTAAAATGTATGAATTAAAAAATAAAAATGAAAGCATTTTGTCAGCCTACAAAGGATATTTTCCTCAGATGTTTCTCCATAATATTTGATCCTAGGTACAATATTATTTCATAAATTCACCTAAATCTTTACAGTTGAATAGAAGAAATATTTGAAATGTTTCTCGTAATTAGCTTTGGGGTTTAAAGCATATTAAGATGTGAGATTAGAATTTTTTTGAAATGATCATATTTTTTTAAACTCTCCAATTTATTTACTATGTCCCCCACTTATTTACAATCTTGCTTTCTTTTTTTTTTTAATTAACTTTGTTGGTACACTTTAGGTATATATAATGATCGTATTCATCATAGGGAATTTGTATCTGTATATAATATAACTTGATTCCTCCTTTTTCTCAATCCCTTTCCCCCAACCCTGTTCCTCTCCTTATTTACAAAGCTTTGTTTTCACTTTACCCTTATTTTATCATTTTCTTCCTAAAGGTCATTTTTAGGACCATTCCTAAGCTTCTCTCTTTTTTTTTTTATCTGTGACTCCTCTAGATTTATTGCGCATTTCTTTCATTTTGATTTCTTTTTTAACCTGAGAGATAATTTCTTCTATAGCCACATTCGTTTTTTCACTTCTGCTGCTACCATTTCAGAAAGTTCCAGTGTGTTTCTTCTGATTTCTTCTGTCTCATTGTGCTTTGGATTTGTCCTGGGTGACCTGGAGGTCTGGGTTTGCATTTTGCTTTTGTGTTTTGTCATTTTCTATTTTTTATTTTTTTTATTTTTTTTTATTTTTTTTGTGTTGGAGCTTGTAGATTTCTTATGATAGATAGCTTTATCACTAGTATCAAGGTTTCCACAGGGAATGTCTATTCCTCAGGGATGTCTTCCAGATATAGGTGGTTCTTGGTCTTTTTGTCAACCCCAAGAATATATCTTCCCAATTTATTAAAGATGAGAAGTTTCTATCTATTTGGCTCAGCAACCTGTCCTTTGGTGCTGCACTATGTGGATGGTTATTGCCCCAGACAATCAAAGTGATGTCCTACAAGGGATATTAACTGATTACAACATATATGACATCCTGGCAAAAGGAGTATAATTAAATATAGCAATAGCATCAAGCACAGCCTAGCAACAGACAAACTGTGGTAACTACTAATTTGGTACCTTTAACCATAGGTGCAAACTCTATAGTTATATAACAAAATCCAACATATACCAGGAACTTGTATGCAGTGAGGTTCCCCTTGGTAGATTGATTTTATCCTGTTTGGGGTTTATTTAAGATGGATAGGGGACAAATACAGAGATGAATGAGGAGAAATATAGTAGAAGCAAAGGCATAAAGCAAAGGATGATAACCCAAGTTTTGGGAACCTGGAGAGGAGCATAAGACAGAATGAATGAAAGAAAAAGCAAATGAATATTGAAGTGAACTAGAAAGAGAAAAGACAATGTTCACTCACATGAAAATATCATAAAATGAAGAGAGATAGTTGAGGGAAGAGAGAATGGACGAATAGAACAAAACAAAACTAAAGGTAAGAAACCTAAACAGAAATAAATAAATAAATAACAACCAGACTGAAAAAGGAAAACAAATCAAACAAACAGCAAAAAAAGAAAAAGAAAAATAATAAAATTCCTCTGGTGTTCACAGTTCTGTAGTAATGTCCAAGTCGGATCCCCAAAATGTGCTGTGTAATCCCACCAGGTTTGCAGTAGGATTTGTCCTGGGTATAAGGTTGATTTTGGCCTCTGGATGTGGGGGCTGGGACTGGTCTTCAGCTGACAATGTTTTGGATGTCCTCTTCTCCACACCATGTTTGTGTCTATGGTGCTATCCCAGTTGCTGCGGTTCCCTCAGGTAGGGGAAGACTGGGGTTGTTCCCAGACCTGTGTATAGCTGGCTTTTTCCGGACCTGGCACAGATTCCTGTTCCACACCACTGACTCCTCTTACCCACTGGTTGTGGTACGGGGGATGCCCTTGTCCCACAGTTGGCCAAGGCTGCTTGCCTGCTCGCACCACTGAGCAAAGGCCCCTCTGCTGGTCACAGACCAGAGTGACTGTTCCAGTCCCTTGTACTTAGGGCTAAGACTGGCTTTGGCAGCCACTGGAATAGAGTCTAGGTGGTCCCAGCTTCTGCATCTCAGCAGAATTCACTCTAGTCTGCTTCCCAACTGCCAACAGTCCCCTGCGAGTAGATGGCTCTTTCCTCATTCCACTCCAGAACCCCAGCAGTGAATCGACTGTTTTGCTGCTCAGGTTCACCCCAAACCCTTTGAAATAAAATGACAGCCCTGCCAGCCCACTTTTGTTCTGTGTGTCTGTATGCTGAAACACAGCACCAGTTCTCCTCACTCACCAACTGCTGGCTCTGCAGGGCCCCTAAGGAAACTGTCCCACCATGCTGAGCTGCTCCATTGTGCTGGAGTCTTTCCCTCTTTTGGGAAACTTCCTGGGAATGGTAGTTCCTGCTTGGGTTTCTGCTCTGCCTGCAGGAATGAGACTTATGGGCAGCCTTGTAGGCTGTGTTTTGTTTTGTTTTGTACCAGGAATCGAACTCATAATCTCACACTTGCCAGGCAGGTGCTGTGCCACTGAGCTATATCCCTGGCCTGTAGGCTGTGTTTTTAGTTGATTTTCTCTGAGCAGATCCACTGGGAATCCTCCTCTATTCAGCCATGTTGAATCCACTGAAGCAAACATATTTTTGAAAAAATAGGCCGGTGAGATGGCTCAGCGGCGTAAGCGCCTGCCTGGCAAGCGCGAGGGCCCGAGTTTGACTCCCGGATCCCACATACGAGAAAAGGGGTCGGTGATATTGCTCAGTGGCACAGGCGCCTGCTGGCGTGTGAGGTCCTGAGGTCGACCCCCCGGTACCCACCAAAAAAAAAAATGATAATAGACCTGAGAAATAAGTTTAACATATCCAACTTATTAAGTAGGAAATTAAAAATTTCATTGTCTCAAAAATGAACACAGATTTCCTAAAATTAAAGCTATTAGAGATCCCCATTTGATCTCCATTACTTTTTCTTCTCCCTCCACAAACACATGTGTATGAAATCATGAACTAATCGATGACTTTTACAAATATGGGAAACTTCGGTCCACACTATATGTTAAGGAAAGGAACCAATATGAACATATAGTTGAAAAGAATTTCAGATAAACACACCACTATGGGCTTAGAATACATACATCTGTGATAGTGCACAAATATCCTTTTTAGGAAGGAATCGAATATATTGAATCCTCATTAATTTCATAAGTATGCCCAAGTGGTGAACTATTATGTGTGCCAGGAATAAATATACATGACAAAACTTTCTAAGAATAAAAATGAAAATTAAAAAACTGAAATAAAAGGGAATTCAGCATTGCTGAATAGAGGAGGAGACTTGATTACAGCTACTCAGAGAAATTCAACTAAAACACAGGTTTTAGGGGAGGGACATACACCCTGAAACTAAAATCAATCTGACAGAAGAGACTAATAGATCAAGCAAAACAGATAAAGGACTTCATAAAATGGCCAACCAGCCCACCCGGCTGCTGGTGCGTCACTGGATAAGGACGACTGTCTGCCACACTTGGAATCTTAAAAGAAGAAGAAGAAGAAAAAAAAAAGATATACTAAAATAGTGTGGCTCAATCAAGCCATACAGGACAGACTTGGGATATAAGGCCCCCTGCCTCTTCTGCCTTCCTCCAAACAGAAGACACTACAGTCCAGCAGTAAATTCTGCTGACATGAACTGCTCCCTCCCTAACAATTGTCCAATTTTCCTTTTTTCATTTTTTTCTCTCCTTTTTCTCTCTTTTCTTTTCCATTTCCTTTTTCTTTTCTTCCCATTCCTTTTGTGCACCGGAGTGCTAACTAGAACCACCAGAAACAAGATCAAAGACTACAGAGGTGCACAGTAAATGGAACAGCTAACCCCTCCCCTATGATCTGTGGTTAGAGAGGCATGGGAAATTAAACAGCCCCACAACTTAGGACTGTGCAGCCCTGGGCTGTCCCCATGCTGCCGAGCGGCATGGGAGCAGAAAGGCACCCCACAGCACCCCCCATCTCACCCAAGGAAGTTACAGACTACAGCAGAGGCAGGTGATGGTGGCAGCAAAACTTGTAAAGCAACAAATGGGAAGTTAGCACTCACCTCAGGAAAGGAGTAGGAATTGGGACTGAGCAGCCTTGGATTGCAACAGCAGTAGCAGAGAACCAGACCATATCACAGCATTTCACCCCATCTCACAACAAATGACCTGAGAGGACAGAGACTTGCAGTGGAAGAGGAGCACAGAAGGCTGAGCAAGGACCAGGAGGAGCCAAAGGTGCATGGGACAGGGAACAGTCCCTACCTCTGTCTGCAAACAGCACAGCAACTGGGAAAGAAATGCTGCCACCGAGAGAAACAGGGTAAGGAGAAGGCCACTAAGGGACATACAGAAAGTACTGACTGAAGACTCTGGCCACAGGCCCCCACATCTGGAGGCCAAGATCAGCCTCAAATCCAGCACAAACTCTACTGCAGGCTTGGCAGTGTGATCCAGTAGTTTTGGACTCTCGGTGGACACCAGGGTTTTTTTTTTTTTTATTACTTTATTTTTCTTCTTCTTCTTCTTTTTTTTTTTTACTGGTTCATGGTTTGTTTCTCATTCCTTTTCCTTTTTTTTTTTTTTTGTCTTTTACCTACATCTTTGTTCTAATCTATTCATCTTCTTTCTCCCTTTCCTCAATTTACATTCTCTAGACTTAATCACATTCTCATATGATTGAATATTTTCTCTAATTTTTCTGGTCAACTTCAATAATCCCTTGCTTATTCCTTCATTGTTTCTCTTCTGCCCTCTTCTCTAGTTTCCCAAAGGTTGCATAATCATCCTTCTTCCTCCAACTGGCTTCTACTTTATTTCTTTTCAGTTATCTCTTTTCTACTATCCTTCTTAAATTTCCTCACCACAGGATAAAACCACTCTAAGGGGAAACACTTTGCATACAAGTTCCCAATTTATGCTCGGTTCTACTATATAACTGTAGATATATACTGTGTACTTCTATGGTTAAAGGTACAAAATTAATAGTTACCACAGTTTGTCAGTTTCTAAACTGTGTTTGATGCTATTGTCAGTGCTAACTATATTACTTTGGCTAGGATGTCATATCTGTTTTAATCAGTTGTTCTCACTACTGTAACAACACTGGGAAGTTCTAGGGTAATAAACTCACCACACCCCAGCACAAAGGACTGGGGACTGAGCCAAACAGATACCAACATCTCACTCTTAATTAGTTGGAAAGGTAGGGTCTCAGGACAGAAGAAACCAAAAACTTTTTACACACACAAGACATCCTGAAGAACAAACTTTGCCTAGTGAGGCCCTTACAAGGATGTACACAGAAAAAAAAAATAAAAATTTTTGAAATAGAAAATGACAAGACACAGAAACAAAATGCAACCTCAGACCTACAACACACCCAGAACAAGTCCAGGACACAACAAGATAGAAGAAAATGGAAGACACACACCTGGCATTTCTGAAATGATAGCAACTGAAGTAAAGAAACAAGTTCATGAAGCTATAGAGGAAATCAGATCAGAAATAATCTCTCAGGTAATAAAAGAAGTGTCAACATTTATAAAGGAATTCCTTAACAAATCTAGAGTAGAGATAGATTAAAAAATAGATGATAGGAAAAGGATGGAAATCATGAATGACCAATATAGGAAAGAAATAGAATGCATGAAACAGATTCAAACAGATACCCAGGAAATTAAAAATTCCATTGAAAGCTGCCAAAACCACTTGAATGAAACTGAAGACAGACTTTCAGACCTTGAAGACAAGATCTCAGCTAGTGATCATGAAAGGATAGATCTTTTGAAAATAACAAAAGAACAGGAAATAACAATTCAACAGCTGCAAGATGACACAATGAAATATGACCACCAAACCAACCCTACAAAGAGTACTGAAAGATATTACAGACAGAGATAAAAAGGACCACAATTCCAAGAACAACAAAGGAAAGAAACCACCAGACAGGACTAGCAGTTAAACAGAGGGGAAAGGCAGGGAACCAACAGCAGGAAAATAACATGACAAAGATAAGCCAATACATATCAGTTATAACCATCAATGTAAATGGCCTCAATTCACCAATCAAAAGAAACAGATTGGCATAATGGGTCAAGAAACAAGACCCAACAATATGTTGTATACAAGAAACACATTTAACTCAAACTTATAGACTGAAAGTCAAACGATGCAAAACAATGTAACCCAGAAAAAAATAGGGGTAGCTATTCCATTTGCAGATGACGTGAACTTCAAACCAATACAAACTTGTTAGGGGAAAAATTCAAGAGGAAGAGATAACAATCATAAATATATATGCAACAAATACGACAGCATCCAATTATGTAAGACAAATATTAATAGACATGAAAAATCAAATAAGCAGTAACACAATTGTAATGTGGGACATTAATACCCCATTTTCACAAAGAGATAAATCAACTACACAAAATTATCAGCAAAGAAATATCAGAACTGAACCAAACCTGTGAACAATTCGGCTTAGTACATGTTTATAGAGTGTTCCATGCAACAACATCAGAATAAACATTCTTGGGCTGGTGAGATGGCTCAGTGGCATAAGCGCCTGCCTGGCAAGCACGAGGGCCCGAGTTCGACTCCCGGATACCACATATGAAAAAAGGGGCCGGTGATATCGCTCAGTGGCACGGGCGCCTCCTGCTGGCGTGCGAGGTCCTGAGGTCAACCCCCCGGTACCCACCAAAAAAAAAAAAAAAAAAGAATACACATTCTTATCAGCTGCATATAAGATGTTCTCTAAAATAGACCATATACTAGCCCACAGAACATGCTTAAGTAAATGCAAAAGAATTGAAATTATCCGATGCATATTATCTGACCATAGTGCAATGGAATTGGAAATTAATTGCAAAAGAAACCACAAAGACTCCATAAACACATGGAAATTAAACAACCTCTTGAGCAACCAATGGGTCACAAAAGAAATTAAATAATATGTAAAATCAAACAAAAATGCATATACACCATATCAGAACTGGTGGAACACAAAGAAAGAAGTCCTAAGAGGGAAATTTATAGCAGTGAATTTTCACATCAGGGAAACAGAATGAGCACAACTAAACAATCTAATGCAGCACCTCAAACTTCTAGAAAAAGAAGAGAAAGTCAAGCCCAAAGCCAATACAAGGGAGGAAATTATAAAGATCAGAGAGGAAATTAACACAATGCAGACTAAGAAAACAATACAAAAACTAATGAATCAAAGAGTTGGTTCTTTTGAAAGAATAAATAAAATTGAAAAACCCCTAGCCAACCTTATCAAAAAAAGGAAAGAAAAAATTCAAATTAATGCAATGAGGAATGAAAAGGGTGAAATCACTGCAGATCCTGTGGAAGTTCAGAAGTTCATCAATATCTACTTTAAAAATCTTTAATCACATAGGATAGAAAACACAGAAGACATAGACAGATTCCTAGAAAGGTATGAATTACCAAAGCTGAATCAAGAATATATAAAAATTCTGAATAACCCAATATCAGATAACGAAATTGAAAATGTAGTTAAAAACTTACCAACAAAGAAGGCCCAGGTACTGATGGATTCATGGCTGAAATATACAAGAAATTTAGAGAAGATCTAATGCCAATACTCCTCAAACTCTTTAACGAAATTGAAAGGGAAGGGTCAGTGAGATGGCCCAGTGGCGTAAGCGCCTGCTTGGCAAGCGCAAGGGCCCGAGTTCAACTCCCAGAACCCACATACGAAAAAAGGGCCGGTGATATTGCTCAGTGGCACGGGTGCCTGCTGGCACACAAAGTCCTGAGGTCGACCCCTGGTACCCACAAAAAAAAAAAAAAAAGGAAATTGAAAGGGAAATAATTCTCCCTAACTCATGCCTGGAAGCAAGTATTACCCTGATATGAAAATCAGAGAAAGACCCAACCAAAAGAAAGAACTACAGGCCAATCTCCCTAATGAACATAGATGCAAAAATTCTCAATAAAAAAAATCCTCAATAAAATACTAGCAAACAGAATGCAGCAAAACATCAAGAAGATTATACACTATGACCAAGTGGGATTCATCCCAGGAATGCAGGGATGTTTCAACATACGCAAATCAAGAAGCATAATACACCATATCAACAGAGCCAAAGACAAAAATCACATGACCATCTCAATAAATTCACAAAAAGCTTTTGACAAAGTTCAACACTCATTCATGATAAATACCCTATAGAAAATGGGACTAGATGGTCTGTATCTCAATCTGATAAAAGACATCTATGATAAACCAACAGCCAACATCCTACTAAATAGACAAAAACTGAAAGCTTTCACTCTAAAATCAGGAACAAGACAAAGATGTCTGCTATCACCACTCCTATTCAATATAGTTCTGGAAACATTAGCCAGAGCAATTAGACAAGAGGGAGAAATAAAAGGAATAAGGATAGGAAAGGAAGAAATTAAATTATCATTATTCTCAGATGACATGATACTCTACATAAAAGACCACAAAAACTCCACCAAAATACTTCTAGATTTAATAACCAAATTCAGTAGCATAGCTGAATACAAAGTCAACCCTCAAAAATTGATAGCATTCCTGTACACAAACAACAAACTCACTGAGAGAGAAATTAGAGAACAAACACCCTTCACAATAGCATCCAAAAAAGTGAAAATCTTAGGAATCAATTTAACAAAGGAAGTAAAAGATCTATACATTGAAAATAACAGTACTCTGGAAAAGGAGATTAAAGAGGATATCAGAAAGCAGAAAGATATCCCTTGCTCATGGATGGGAAGTACCAACATTGTGGAAATGGCCATAATCCCAAAACTGGTATACAGATTTAATGCAATCCTGATCAAAATGCCCTAGCATAGGGCCGGTGAGATAGCTCAGTGGCATAAGCGCCTGCCTGGCAAGCACGAGGTCCTGAGTTCAGTTCCCAGTCCCCAGATAAAGAATAAAAAAATACACTAGCAAACCTCACAGAACTAGAGAAAACATTCCTAAAATACATTTGGAAAAAAAAGAGACCTAGACTAGCAAGGGCAACCCTAGGCAACAAAGGCAAGGCAGGAGGAACCACACTCCCTGACTTGAAATTATACTACAAAGCTAATGCAATAAAATCACTATGGTACTTGCAAAAAAACAGACCTGAGGATCAGTGGAACAGATTAGAAGATGCAGACACAACTACAGACACACTCAGCCACCTTATCTTTGAGAAAGGGACCAAACATGTTCACTGTAAGAAAGACAGCCTCCTTAATAAATGGTGCTGGAAAAACTGGCTTTCTACATGCCAAAGACTAAAACTAGACCCCTGTCTACCACCAAGTCAAAATGGGTCAAGTATCTAAATATTAAAATTGAAACACTAAGTCTACTGGAAGAAAAAGTAGGTAGAAATCTTGAAGACATAGGTGTAGGTAGAGACTTCATGAACAAAACACAAGCTTCATGGGAGATACTTCAAAGAATCAACATCTGCGATCTCATCTTACTAAAAAGTTTTTGCACATCAAAAGAAATCACCAACAGAGTGAAAAGACAACCCACAGAGGGGGAAAAAATTTAGCCAATTGTCCCTCAGACAAAGGACTTCTATCTACAACATACAAAGAATTGAAAAAAATCAGACCCTCCAAATTCAAAGACCCAATCCAAAAATGGGCATCTGAGATGAATACACACTTCTCAGATGAAGAAATACAAATGGCAAATAAATACATGAAATAAAATAAATACATGGAGTAGATACCAACATCCTTGGTCATTCAAAAAATGCAAATTAAAACAACACTGAGATCCCATCACACCCCAGAAAGAATGGTGATCATCAACAAATCAACTGATAACAAATGTTGGAGGGACTGTGGGGAAAAAGGAACTCTTCCCCACCGTCGGTGGGAGTGTAGATTGGTACAACCACTGTGGAAATCAGTGTGGAGATTCCTCAAAATACTAGTATTAAAGGTCCCATTAAACCCAGCTATTCCCCTTCTGGGTATCTTCCCAGAAGAATTAAAAACATCATACCACAGCTATATATGTGCACCCATGTTTACAGCAGCACAATTTATAATAGTTAAATATTGGAAACAACACAAATGCCCATCAACTGAGGAATGGATAAAAAAGATGTGGTATTTTTATGCAATGGAGTACTACACAGCCAGAAGGAAGGATAAACTTGAGACATTTCTAGGTAAATGGATGCAACTTGAGACCATGCTCATAAGTGAAATAAATCAGACTTGCACATGTAAACATCATATTGTCTCCCTAGTGTAAGAAACTGAAACAGTAAATATCCAAAATGTACAATAGATATTGTGAAAGGGGAAGAAACTGCTCAAAAGGAAAGAACAACTGGGATGGGGGAAAGGAGAAAAGAAGGAAGGGAAAAGAATATATATATATATATATATATATATATATATAATAGCTAGGATAATTATACTACTAATTTCTGTTAGTTCATTGAAAAGTACAGTTTGTGCTTATATTGTTTGATCTATTTTTATGACTATATCTTGTACTCTGAGCAACTACTCTGAAGATAACAATACACCATATATTAACCATTGTTGATCCCCTATTGTCTTGTTTTGAAACTCAGTATCATAGTTTTTATTGTTTTTTCTCTTTAAAATAAAAAAATAAAAAAATAAAATAAAAGAGGAAAAGATAGAGATTAGCAAATAAATAATGATAGCTATTAAAACATCCAAAATATAAAATTACAAAACCGTTTTGGAATGTAAATGAAGAAAATGCCATGACTGATTACTTTTAAACAGGAGGTTGAATTAACATCTGGGTATATACTCTACCACTTTAATACATTTACTTTTCAAGATGCCAAATGTTGTTTCATAAAACCTAATCTTCATAAAAAAATGTTAGCAAACTAGAGATAAAAAGATTTTTAGCTAAATATACTCATGCAAATAACCACACAGAGATTATCAATGGATAGAGGGGGCAGTGTAGCAGCACAATGTGGCCACTAAAATACTATTTCTTAATAATTCATTTTCAGTAGAAGTTTATACATTGCAAAATACATACCAAGAAACAAACAAAATACAATGCCTATGGAAAAACTAAAGCTGAACTAAACTTTCATCAAATGTGATGATTTAAACATTAAGCAATCCTTGAAAAAATATCTTCTCAATAATGTAGACAAAAACTTTGGAAAAATCTACACTTAACACGAGAACCAAGTGAAATAATATGACTTCTATCAAACAAGATTGATAACTCAAAAAAATATAATACAATGAGCTGAAAGGAAGAAAAATTTAAAAATTTGAAAATCTAATGATATATATAAGTAAAATCTTTACTACTGCCTTCATATTTATTTTGGCCTCTTAAGACATCAGTTACGCATATTGTCACTATATTGTTATTCCTCTAGATTAACAATATATTATGTAAATATATATATTGCATTTATCTGCAATGTTTCTTTGGACATTTTCATGTTTTTTCTTTGGTTGGGGAACTCATGATTGAACACAGGGCTTTTATAGAGACCTACATCTCCAATCCCTTTTTAAATGAATTAACATTTAATTCAGAAATATAATCTGTTAAGATCATGGATGAGTTTTCTCTGTTTAGCTTCATTTTTTTTTTCAGTTAATAAGTATTCCTAAACTGCATTTTGGTGCTATAGAATCCGTAATCTTAGTATTATGTATGACTTTTGAGTTTCTGCCTTTTCCCTGTTGCTTCATAAGTAATTTTAGTAAAAGTTTGGAAAACTCCAGCAGGAGCTTCCATTTATATGACATTTTGTGTCAGAGTTTCTGAAAATTATTTTAAGTGGCACTTAGAACTATGTTGCAGTTGTTTGGAACAACATATACTTTGATTTATGTAAGAAAAATAATTTACATATTTTTAAATGTTCTTTACATTCTTCCCAATTGTACATTTTTATGAGCCTATCTATTTTGGGAATTATTATTTGAGACAGTGTTTCACTATGTATTTGTTACTGGCTTTGAACTCACAAAGTAACCCAGGCAGGCCTTGCATTCATGTCTATCCCCTTGCCTCACCCTAGCAAGTGCTGGGATTATAGGTGTGTGCCACCATGCATTCCTGGCTTTATTTTGGGAATCATTTTCATAGTCATCTGTGCATATGACTTTCATAAACTATGCTTGTTACTTTAATGTTGACATTGCAAGATTATAATTGCAGGTTCATTCTATTTTTTATGTCTAATTAAAGTGTTAAGAAGACATTGTGCTGCAAAGCATTTTATCCTCCAACATTCACCTGGGGGTATCCCACTTTACACTGGGGGTGGGGGACACTAACTGAATTGCAAAATTTCTTTCATTTCCTGCCAAGATTTAGATTCTATTTTTGCCAAAGTAGAAGAAAAGCATATTATACAGGCAATGTCTCTCTGATTGTCAGTTCTCCTGCCAGTTTTACTTTAGCGCCATAGAGCTGCGACAGCAGATGGACTCCCCAAGTTAGCACTTGGAATCAAAAGGTGTTTAGAGGACTGTGGTGGTAAGTGTAGTTCCTTAACAAGAAATTATAAACAAGGGGAAGAAAAGAAACTAACCTATTAAGCAAGCAGTGCAACTTAACAACAAATTTGAATCCTGCAGCAAGTACTGTATATGTGTTTCAGAAATTGGGTTTGCAATACAAAGACTACTGTATTAGTCACCTTTCTATGGCTGAGAAGGCCCAACACCCACAATTTAAAGGAGGAAAGGTTTTATTTGGGCTCACAGTTTCAGTGGATTAAATCCACAATTGGCTGGCCCCACGGCAGAAATAGAGTGGCAGAGGAAGCTGTTCACAATGTGGTAGTCAGAAAGCAAAGAAAGAGGGGAGGAATGAGAAAAGAGAACACACCCTTCCAAGTCATGTCCTTATAATGACCCAGCCCTTCCTAATAGGGCTAACCTCTGAATGTGTGAGTTTGGGAAACAATTAAGATCAAAACCGTAAGAGTTATTATGAGTCTGCTTTTTAATTCAATAGTCAATTCTAAGAACTCATCTTAGTATTTGACCAAGTTGATAGCCACTCCATAAAACCTTTCTTTGTATTTGCTTGAACTACAGAGAAAGATTTTTTCCTTCCTTCTTTATTGGGTGTTCTACCTCAATATACTTTCTGGTTCATTGTGCTCTTCCTAAACTGTAAATTTTGTAATGCCCCACAGTTTAATCTTTAGATCTCTCTGCTTTCCTAGTTGATCTCATTAACCCTTTGGATTTAAAAGCCTCTTATATGCCTTTTATAAACTTATAAATCTTCAATTTGAAAATTTTTTGGGTTCAGTTTGACCCTCTTTTCTGAACTATAGATTGATATTTTGAAAATGGTTGTAAATGCTGGCTTTCAGGCTGGAGCCTATTCAACATATCAAAAGTGTAAGTCCAAAAGTTCTGTTTTCTCTAAAATTGCTCATGTTGACACTGCTGCTACAAACTTGAGGGACTGAAAAATTCTAAGTTCAAGTCTCTATGTTGTTCACAATTTACTGTAATCTTAGTTTTTTAATGTTTCTAGCTTGTTTTAAGCTTCTTGAGAATTCAGTATGTCTTTTAACATGATGTTACTCCTAACTATTTGATTATTAGGCATGAAAAGAATGTGCTGCCCTTATTTTACAAAAATTAATAGGGGAGTTATTTAAAAAATGCATTATACAGGGCTTTCCAGTTTTCTCTCTGACAGGTAGATTTGAAGTCATCACTCTCATCTTCACAACAAGAAAAAAGCTGAATAAACTAAAAATCAACAACTCTTCTTAGATACATCAGATAATTGAGGTCAAAGGGCAAACTAATTCTGCGAAAACTGAAGAGACAGGCAAATAAAGAGAATAGCAAATTACCAAGAGCAGAAGCTGCCAGAGCAAATAACTAGTAAGCAAACTATTAGGAACACTTAAAAGGTAATTAAAGAACCACTGGAGGCTGAGTGTGCATAGCATGAGAGTTCAAAACTCCATGAGTCCCCATATTTTTACAAGTTTTACCTCCAGGGACCCCGTCAGGTTTCACAGTGAACAACAAGAAAAAACATCTCCATGGGTTTTAGGCAGGGAGTGTAGAAAATCACTATTTTAAAATATGCCCAGAGCATTATATTTTCCATTAGAAAGAAGCTTACCTTCAAGAGAAACTACTTTTGTGGAGTCATGTCGTATACACAGAAAGGACAATTAGACAACTCTAGACCATTCAAGCCTTCTGGTTCACATAAGAGGAGAAAAGAAATGGCTAGGAAATTCTTCAGAGTCACAAGACATTTTCACACACCAGAAAAATAAAAGGAAATTAAATCATAAAATTAGTGAAGCAAGTCCGTCCTCATATTTTATTATGTCATAAATATGCAACAATAAAATGGTATTGAATCACAACTGAGAGAGCTACTGGTCACACAGTCTTTAATTTACGTTTCCAAGGAAAGTCAGAGTAAACAGGGAAGACAAAACAAAGATACCAGAGGAATGTGAATCCTCTGACACAGAAAAGAAAACATTAAATGGAGCCTAACTTCTAGGCAGACAAATATATCACATTTAAGTTTATTTACTTCATTTCCCATGATCTGCTACTTTATGTCTGACTTTTACTGTTTAAAAAGTGCAAAGCCTGCTAAGAGTCAAGGAGGCATATAAGATAAAGCGACAAAGCAAGCATAAGTACCAGACTCACATATAGTAGATATTTTAAATGTATCAGAGAATTTAAACTGACTGATACATTAAGAGTGCTCATAGAAAAAGTAGTAAATATGGAGGAACAATTGGGTACAGAGGGAAAAAAAGATAAAAGCAAAAAGCATGAATAAGAAATGTTATAATTCAAGAAAATATTCTAGCAAAAATAATGTAAGAAAATTGGCTCATCACTACAGTAGACACGGCTGAGAAAACAATCAATGACATTGAAGATTATGTCAGTGAAAATTTCCAAGTTAGAAACAGAAAAAAAAAAATGAGAAAAACTACAAGATCATTCTAGATTGTATGCCAAATTTAAAATGTGTATCTTATGTGTAATATAAATGACAGAAGAAGAAAATGTAAAAAGACTTGGAAAAAATAATGGCTAAGAATTTCACAAAATTAATGAGAGAAAGCAAACCACAGATTTAGAAAGCTCAAATGATACAATGTAAGGCAAATGAAAAAAATCTACATAAGAATATCACATTCAAACTATAGAAAATGAATGACAACCACAAAAATATGTTGAAGAAAGTCAAAGAAAAGAAAGAAATCTACATACAGAAGGACAAGTACTTGAATTACTTAGGACTTCTCTTTAGATACGCCATATAAGCAGGAAGATGTATTGAAATATTTAAAATGTTAAAAAAATAAACTCAACTTAAAATTCTCTGTTTTAAAAATATTCTTTATAAGTGAATGTAAATTATAAATTTTCTCAGTTGAACTAAAATTAGGAAAAATTTTGCCAAAAGAAGTGTCTTGAAGAAATATTGAGTTTTTTAAAGAGAAGAAAAATTATATAGGGGCAGAAACTTTAACCTAAGCAAGAAATAACAACAGAGAAAACCAAATCAAAAGAAAACTCTTGTCTCTCTATTCTCAACTTACAGATAACTATTTGATCTACATAATTATAGTAACAATGTGTTTTTTGTTAATAATTTTCATGTAAGTGAAATTAATTACAGCAATGCTCTAAGGCAGTGGGGAATGAAAGAAATTGGTAATAGCTTGTTACAAATTCTCTGAACTACTAGTGAAACACTATAATACCTGAGTGGAACTTTATTAGTTGTAGATATATATTACATACCTTATGGGAAATGCTTCACTTTTCAAATAAATATAAAATTGATACACTAAAAGTGGAAAGAAAGTAGAATCATATAAAATCCCCAATTAAAACCAAAAAAGGCAACACAATGGGGACAATTTAAAAAAGTAGACTACCAAACAGAAAGCAGTGACAAATATGGTAAATATTAATATAATTATATCAATATTTATTTTAAATATGATGAGACATTAAAAAATATAGACTGACAGAGTATGTTAGAGCAAAATTCAGGCTTATGTTTTCCATAAAAAATCATTTTACATAGAAAGAAAAGGATAAAGAAATCATGTTAATGCTAATCAAAAATACTGGAGTAGCTACATTAATTTCAGAGAAAGCAAACCACAAAATTATACAATTATCAGGGATAAAGCATTTCATTATATATACACATTGGATTTCATACATATGTACAATCTTATGTCAATAACGAAATAAGAAATGTTTAAGATGTCAACTTTCCAACAAAACACAAGGGTCCTCAAAGTGTGTTTGCTTAACAAGAGAGCATCAAAAACAGTAAGCGGAACAGCAAGGAGAAATAAACAAATCACTATTATAGTTGGAGACTACAATGGCTCTTATCAGTAATGAACAAGTTCAGCATGAGAAAGTAACTAAGGCTCTAGTTAAACTAAACTAACTACAGCTATATAGTTGAAGTGAGTTGAAACACTAATTAACTGGACCTAATTTTCTTTTACACAATAATTCACTCAGCAATAACAGAACACATATTTTTCTCAAAAGCAGGTGGAATATTCACCAAGATAAACCACATTATGGGCCATAAAATTTTAATACATTCAGAAGTATATAAGCCACAGAAATTATGCTCCCAGATTATCTTGATTTGAATAAGAAATCAAAAATAGAAAGATAGCTACAAAATGTCCAAATTCATGGATACTAAGTTACATACTTCTAAATAATATGTGAGTCAAAGATGTCTCAAGAAAACTTTTAAAATAGATTAGACTAAATAAAAATTTTAAAGTAGCATATTAAAATTTGGGAGACAGACTAACAATAGTGTTTAGGGGTACTTCATTGCACTTAATATACATATTAAATATTAGAAAAATCTAAAATCAATCTTCTAAATTTCTGTCATAGGAAAATAGAGAAAGAAGAGCAATTAAATGCTAAAAGTAGATGAAAAGAGTAAATAATAGAGCAGATATCAATGAATAAGAAATCAGAATACCAATAGAGAAAATCAATAATATAATATAACTGGAAATCAGAAAGTATGATACTTTCAACTTTGTTCTTAATTGTCAAAATCATTTTGGTCATTCAATGTATCTGTGGTTCTATACAAATTTTCTATTTCTGTGGAGCAAATCATTGGAATTTTGATGGAGATTGTGTTGAATCTGTGGATCATTTTGGAAACTATATTTTAGTGACATTAATTCTAATACATAGGCATGGGATATCTCTCATTTATTTGTGTTTATTTTTTTCATGGTATTCTATGGTATTCAGTGTAAATAGCTTCTTATTTTGGTTGAATTTATTCGTAAGTATTTGCTCCTTTGTTAAGTTACTGTAAATGAAGTCCATTTCTTGATTTCTTTCTTAGTTGGGTATGAAGAAATTCCATAGAATTTTGTATGTTAATTTCACACCTTGCAACTTTACTGAATTTTTTATTCGTTCTTACATTTCCTTAATGCCTTTAATGTCCTCATGGTTCTCTCTATATAGGATCATATCATCTGCAAATAGAGCTACAGTCATTTTCTATTCTCTTTGAATTTAGATATTTTTATTTCTTTTTCTTGTCTAGTTGCTCTGGCTATTATTTTCAAAGTATGTTAAATAGAAGTAAGGAGAATGGGTATTCTTGCATTGTACTGTATCTTGGCAGAAAAGCATTCAGTTTGCTCCCAACTATTATTTTGACTGCATGCTTTTCCTAAATGGCTTTCTCTATGTCAGAGTAGGTTCCTTTTGCAACTCTTTTGTTGATAGTTTTTAAGTCACGAACAGATGTCAAAATTTGCCAAATCCTTTTTTTTTTTTTTTCTTTTACATCTTTTGAGATGAGTATGCATTTTTTTTATCTTTCAAGCTTGGAATGTAGTGTCTCACATTGGTTTGTGTATGTTGACACGAACTGATATTTCATGGATAAACCACTTTCTATGTTGCAAGTTTTCTGATGTACCATTAAATTCATTTTTCTAGTATTTTATTACAGATTTCTTCACCTAGGAAAGTTTATTTGTTCTTGTCTAGCTTAGAGATTTGGCCTCAAAAAGAGTGAATTTGGAAATGTTTACTCAGTCTATTTTTTGGAAGCTGTGAAGAAGGACTAATATATTTTCTTTTTAATGTTTGGTAAAACTTACAAAATAAAACCCTCTATTTTGGTCATTTTCGTTTTGGGAGATTAATGAGTACTGATTTAATCTCCTTAATTGTCATTAGTTTGTTCAGATTTTCCACTTATTCTTGATTCAGTTCTGATAAATTATGCATTTCTAGAAATTTGTCAGTTTCTTCTAGAACATCCAATTTATTGGTGCATTATTCTTCACAAAAGTCCATGCAATACCAGTTGCTTTTCTCTTGCTACTTTAAGGACCTTTTATTTTTTAACTTTGGGAAATTTATTATACATGGTGAGTAGATTTAGTTGAGTTAAATCTAACTGACAGACTTTGTATTTCTGGCTATTTATAACATTCTGTACCTCTTCTGATTATATATTTTCACTTAGACTGTCTTCAAACTGATTAATGGTTTCCTTCCTTTCATGTATGCTGATGTTCATGCCTTCTATAACATTTTTCATTTCACTAAGTGTATTTTTCAGGTCAAGATTTTTTTGGGGGGTTTTCTTTATTTTTGCTTCCATTTCTCTTGTAAGTTTTACTATTAGAGTTTGAATTCCTTCTCTGTATTTTTTTTAAGCTTGTTATGTTTCTTTAAAAGAGTTGATTTAAATTTTGCAATTGTTTTCTCATACTGTTTAGTTTCTGGTGCTTAACGTTCAACTTTATGAGAGGTTATGGTTAACCAAAAGCTCTTCACGCTTTGTGTGCAACATAGTCTGACCATTGAAGGACTAGGAATTTTTTGCATTGTCAGTAGTCTGGTTTTGTTTCTTTGTTTGTTTGTTTTGTGCTTGTCTTTCTAGATTTCTAAGGCTGCTGCTTATTTTCTGAGCTTATTGTCACCTCTGCTGATTCAGGTTTGTCAAGTGTTTTCTTCAATATTAGAGGATGAACCAAGCCTAGGTTGTCCCCCATTGGCAGTTGGTTTGTTACTCAGTTTGCACCAGGGAGCATTTGGAAAGGGTGGTCCACTCTCCAAAGCCTCGTTCCAGGGTTGGTGTAGGTTCAGACTGTTATTCACAGTCACTGGCTTGTGGATGAGCACTGCAGTTTTTACGCTGACTCTGGATAAAATAACCATAGGGAAATCAAACTTTCCTATGCCACACCTGTGGCCACCAGTATTGTAAAGTTATGCTGTACTCTGAGTTCACAGATCACTGGAAGCAACGCACACTGCAGTAGGACCAATACCCATACTGCTTTTTGTTGCCTAGTGCTGAAGTGGACTCATGGTCTAAGACTGGTGCAAGAGGCCACAGTTGAGTTCAGCCATAACAGAAGTCTGATGGACTAAGGCCGCTTATCTTTGCGGCACTGTGACTGTTCCACAGACTCTGTCCATGGACAATGGCCTAGAGATGAGGACAATTAGGATCTGCCCAGTGTTAAGTTTTACTGTAATAGCACTGAATTCAAAAGCTAATTATCCTATTCTACTCGAAGCGAATGGAATCTTGCTTCACTGTACATTGCCTGAGGATTGGGGTAGTGAGGATAAACATAAGTCCTTGGCAATCAAGGGTCATACTGAGCTGAGGCATGTCTGAGTCTCACAACCACAGGACCTACACAGTCCCTGAAGTACACTTAGGCCCCTAGTTCAGTTGGCAGTGATACAGGCTGAAATGCAGGAGTATCTTACCAGAGTACAGGTCTCTACCTGCTGTCCGAGCAGGTCTAGGGACTCCTTCTGGAAATACTGGCCTGGCGACAGCTGTGCTACCTAAGACTGATGAATGGGGGTAGGCACAGTTCCTTAGCCACCAAGGTTAATGTTAAGCTGGGTTACATCTTAGTTTCACAGCTGCAGGGCCTGTGTATCAAGTGGGAGGAACAGTGATATGCCAAGCCTACTCTAAGGCTGGCACTGCTGCAGGCCAAAAGTTGAGGCTGTCTATTGTCATCATGTGCTATATGTAAGCTCTGGCCTGGGCATAGACATTTTTGGTTTCTACCCAGTGCTGGGTCTCACCATAGTACACCTAGCAATGAGCTCCAAATGAAAGCCCTGTGCTAACTTTAGTGCCCAGCTCCCAGCAGGTAGGATCTTGATTCCCACTTTGCCATGTTTAATTGGTTGGGGAAAGAGGGAGTCAGCCACTTGGCTAACAAAATTACAGAGGCTGGGTCCACATGTATCACCCTTGGACTAACCATCATGTGAGTCTGCCTAAGAGTTGGTTTCACTTTGATTGGCCTGGTACCAGAGTACAAATCCATGGCCTGTATTAATTCCCACTTCCTCCCCTAAGCGGAGGAGTCTATTGCCAGGCTGCTTTGAGTCGTAGGAGGAGTAATGACAAAACTCATTCCTACTTTTTTTTTTTTCAATATGTATTTTTACTATACTAAAACCATACATTCAGGTCTCCCAGAGAGCTCCTCCAACACTTGGCAAGATAGTTCAGAAACTGGTGTGTGTGTGGAGTAATGATTGCTAAGAGTCACATGCAACTGTAGTCTTGCTCCCTTCTTCCTAAAGTTAGATTACTTGAGCTAGTTTGCCTGCTTGCTTGCTTTCTTTTTCTTTCTTTCTTTCTTTTTCTTCCTTCTTTCCTTCTTTTCTTGCTGCCTTGCTTTCTCTTTCTTTCTTAATGTAGGAATTTATTACTATATCTTTCTTTGAACTGCTTTTGCACCATCACATACATATTTCTGTTAGTTTTATTTCCTACAATAACTATTTATTTCCCATTTGTTCTGTATTTTGACCCAGTTCATATTCAACAGAATACTGCTTCCATGCATTTGTGAATTTTCCTTTTTTTTTTTTTTTTGGCACCGGGAATCAATCTCAGGGCCTCACGCTTGCTAGGCTGGCGCTGTGCCACTGAGCTATATCCCTGGCAGAATTTTCCTATTTGTATACTGTTATTGATTTCTATTTTCATTTCATTGTATTCTGAAAAGACACTTAAAATTATTTTAATTTTTAAAAAATAGTTGGTAATGGGCCAGTGAGATGGCTCAGCGGCTTAAGCGCCTGCCCGGCAAGTGCGAGGGCCCGAGTTCGACTCCCGGAACCCACATATGAAAAAGGGGCCGGTGATATCGCTCAGCGGCACGGGCGCCTGCTGGCGCTCGAGGTCCTGAGGTCGACCCCCGGTACCCACAAAAAAAAAAAAAACGTTGGTAAGACATGTTTTGTACCCTAACATGTAATCCATCCTGGCTAATGTTCTATATACGTTGAGAGGAACGTATGTATATTAAGACTTCTTAATATGTTACTTGTTCTATATGTCTAAAATATTTTCAATGTTTACTGTTTCTTGATGAATTTTCTGTAAAGATATTCAATTAACTACTGAAAGTGAAATACTGAAGTTTCCTAGAAGTATTGTATAGTTCTACTGTCAATTTCTATCTCAGAATTGTCAATATTATTTGTATAGTTCCATGCTCTGTCTTTAAATGCAATATATATATTTAATGCTATATACATATTAAGTGCAAGATATATATATATATATATAGTCCTGACATAGGGACTTCTATCATTACATAATGACTATTCCAATTAATCTTAATTATCAGTTAGGCTGGATTAAGAGACTCCTAGAAAGGGGATTTGATCGTAGCTGGGCTGTACCCATCAGTGGACTAATTCTTTGGGGGGTATACATTTGGAGGACATATTTGTCACTAGCACTCTTCCCTTGGGCTCTTCTGCTTTCTTGGCCACAATGAAGTAAGTAGCTTTGCTCCACGGTGCCCTTCTGCCAAGATATTTCTGTCTTGCAGCCAGCTGACTATGGACTGAATTTTTGGAAGCTCTGTGTCATATAAAAATGTCCACCTTTAAATTGCAGCTCTCAGTTATTTCATCCAGGCATAGGAAAGCTGATTATATTAGTTAGAGTTGGCTAAAGGAACAAATTTAATATAAAATATATGTATGATTATGTAAGAGACTGATTACTTAGACTTACAGGATTAAAAAGTGGCAGAGTCCCAAAGGTTATCTGATGGATCAGAGACAGAAGAATCCAAAATGGCCACCTGTGCAGTGGAGAGCCAGAGGGTCCAGTAGCAACTGAATGGTGAAGATGTGGAAGGTAACTGCAGAACCACCTTTGGGAGTCTGTCTCCACTGCAAGTCCAAGAACTGGAAGCCAGTGTCCAAAAGCAACAGTGAGACTGGAGCTCCCCTGAAAAAAAGAAACACTTCTTTTCCTTTTTATTGTATAGGCTACAAATCTAATGGTTGGTGCCACCATATCCAAGGTGGGTTTTTCCCTCTAAATTTGCTGACCTGTGGCAATTAGCCACAGACACACCCAGAATTTACTTATCACTCAGGCAATTCTTACTGAAGTCAAGTTGACATATCCCAATTAACAATCATACAGGCTAATATAAAAAATTAGTCCCGAAGAAATGGAGTCTTTGCTACAACTATACCTGACAGTGTACTTCAAAGGCTTTTGAAACTGGACTGCAGAAGGAGTTTGCAAAGATTTGGAGATTCAGGCTAGAGAAGACCTAGGCTGCTTTAAGCAGTAATTGACCAGTGATTGTGGTGGGAACTCAAAAGACCAGAATGCTGATGGAATATAGACAGTAAATGCCAGTTTCAGTTAAGAACAAAGATTCTAATGGGAATTGCACTAGAAACTATGTACATTACACCCTGGCAAAATAATGTCTACATTTTGTCCATGTTCTAAGACTTTGTACGAAGCTGAATTTAAAGGTGGTAGACTAACTGAGGAAACTTAAAAGCAATCCAATGTTAAGGCTGTGGCATGGGTATGGTTGATTGCTCTTATCCAGATGTATAGGCGGAACTGGGAACAAAAAGGAGAGCAGAACCACGAGTACACTTGGGGCCAAAAGAGTAATGGCTGTTGTAAAGATTAGTGCAATTCAAAAGGAAACAAAGTTAGGTGTGTTGGCACATGCCCACAATCACAGCCCTTTGAGAGGCTGAGGAAGGAAGATCACAATACCATAATAAAAGACAGAGTACTTGGAATTAGAACAAGAAGAAAGATGCTCTGAGGGCATCTCAGAAAATAAGAAAGACTCTTCTATCTCAGGCACAAGGATGCAAAAGTGTAAATATTTTATTTGAAAAGAGAGCCCCTGGACCCTGAGAAAGCTGGCTAGGAATTGATGTTAGTGGAACAATTTCACTGTACTCAGATATCCAGGCATTCACAGACCACTATAACCATGGTCCAAGGAGTGTGTCTCCTTGCACTGGAAGCAGACCCTGGCATTGTCCACTTGATGATGTCCGAAATCTTCTAGACAGATTTCAAAGGATGACTTCAAACAATGTGCTTCAATTACCAACTGTCTTTGCAAATTTTATAGTAAACATTTCCTTACTTCAAGATACTCATAATAAAGTGGTTCTTAGGAATGGTTCATAATGTCACAACATGTGATTGCAAGATATAAGAATGAGTTAGAGCAAGGAAACAGTTATAAATTCTAAATTTGACTGTAGAAATGATGATCAAAATATATGGTGAATGTTTAAATAAAATAAATTTATTACAAAAGGCACATTTCCTCAGCCTGCTTCAAAATACTACCTTAATTTCCAACTCACTTATCACATCATTCTCACTAATTTCTGAAGTAATTCTGTAAGTTCTGTTTCATGAATGTCTCTACAAGATATGATAAAAAAATAAATGTTGCTGTTTGGTATTATCCAAAAAAAGGACAGGCTCATAAAAACATCATGGTGAACCCTCATCCACTTTATTCACCAGATCTGGCACTGGATGACTTCTGGCTCTTCCCGAGTGTCAAAATGTCCATCAAAGTTAAATTATTTGAATTGATTCTTGACATCACCACAGCTCGGACAGTGCAGCTAAAGACATTCATGGAAGAGGACTTGTAACCTATATCTTTTACCATAATACATATATTTAATGCAAATATTTACCATGTTTTTCAATCACACCTAATATATTTAGTTATTTTCTCATGGGGATTTCAGCAGAGGATATCAGGCTAGAAAAGGGGATTGACTTAACAAATTAAAACTTGATAGATATTAATGGGTTGTGAATTTGTTTTAATTTCTAAGAGAAGAAATCCAGGTGCTACTCTGAACAGCTCAATTAAAAATGTCAACTTAATATCCAACAGTTGTTAAACAAGCTATTTATTTGAATTCTAAAAGGTGGAAATTATTCAAAATATAATAAAGTGATATAAGAAGAGCAATTAATAGTAATGTTTTTAGTTATTGTGTTACTTTTTAGATATTTCTTTTTTACAACAGCTTCATTAATTGTACATTCACTAAATATACATTTAGAACCTAATTGTGTACATAATTGGGAAAAATAGTCATGAATATTCCATAAAAGAGATAGTTTTTGAGCCACATCCTGAATATTGAGGGGCAGTTACCAAACAAACTATGTCATTACAAATATTCAAGCAAGAAACCATCAAACTCTCCCAAATTAAAAGCAAACTGTTATATTTAGAAGGCAATACATTTGTTCATTGTTTTATTAAAAGCATAAATACAACCAGATCACAGATTTCTCAACTGTCATGGCAGAGAGGATTATGAACTGCATAACAACACAAATAAAAAATAATATATTTCAGGGTTCATTAATCCTCAGGTACTTTGCTAAGCTTATCACATAGCCTCATCAAAACTCTATGCTGTAGATATAACAATCTCCTTGTAGAATTTAAAAAATAAACTAAGAAATAGAAATGGTTGTTCAATGTTCGAAACAGTTTATAATTACTATTATAGCAAGAATTATACACTCTCAGGCATTACGAGTCTGATAATTGAAAATAGATATTGAAGAATCAACAAGACTCATGCATTTAGCAAGATCTCGCTGTGCATTGTCTGTGGAAAGAACCCTGTTAAATAACTTTGTGGGAGAAACTAATGATTCTCCCACAAGTAGATTCTTTCCCCAAGAAGCACAATCACTTTACACTATATTTTATATTTACATGTATGTTAATCTTTTTTCCTTATGCTTCTAATCAATGGGATATTTTTCTAGAATTTTTTGAGATTCGTGACAAATCTTCATAATTTCTATTCTAATTTAAGGATGCACATTCATTTACCTTTATGATCTGTTTTTCCAGTGACTCACATGTCTTTTTACCATCCAGTTTTAGGTGCATTTTATTATTTCTTGTATTTTATTGGTGGCTTATATAGAAAATACATAATAATTGTGTATGATATTTTGACTTTTTAGATGTTTTACAAAACTGATTTCTACTTCCATTTTTCTGTGGTCAGTAAAACCAACTAAATGATATAAATTATTTGAAATATGTAGAGATTTTTCTTATGCATACATATATGACCATTTAAAAATGATTTGTATGTTTGACTTATAGTATTCTATTTTTTTTTGTGTGTGTGGGTACTGGGGGTCGACCTCAGGACCTCACGTGCCAGCAGGCGCCCATGCCACTGAGTGGTATCACCGGCCCTTTTTTTGTATGTGGGTTCTGGGAGTCGAACTCGGGCCCTCACGCTTGCCAGGCAGGTGCGTAGACCGCTGAGCCATCTCACCGGCCCCTTACTTATAGTATTCTAAATATGACAATTATGTACAGTTTAAATAAAAGCTAATCCACTATGATATATCCCTGTTAAATTGTAGTAAACCTTTTCATGTAAATTTTATTCTTTTACTTTAACATAGTTAATAAATTGGTGTTTTTCATGATACATGTTCTTTTAATTTCCAAATCTTTATACGTTTATTACATAAAGCACATAGTGCAGTTTTATTGCATATTTCTTCAAAAGTAGTATCTCTAAACTTAAAAGTGTAATCATTTTTCTTGAATCTAATAATAACTGACATGTTTGCCTTTAAACAGGCCATCTTACTATTGTTAGATAATGGTCCAGCCTATTTCATCTTCCTATTTCTCTCCTTTTCTGGCTTCTTTATGTAGTGATTATTTTTAATATGCAGAGGAACATTTGTCTTTAGGCATAAAATAGCCAGAGAATATAAATCTATATAATGTGTTGGAAGAAATTAAGTAGATAGTAAAAGCCAGTCACAGCAAAATGAAGAGGAAAGCAATAAGACAAACTGAAGCTGGAGAGAGTGGGCTGACTGTACTGACAAATAATAAATTCATAGAATCCTTTAAAAAAAAACAATCTGAATAAAGCTGTGAGTGATGCAAACACCGTTTAATAATTTTAGACTTCAGGAAATGATCTAGGACAGTGCATTTTTTAATTATATACACAGAACAGATGTAGGTATTATCAACCTTGGCTACATTAAAGGAAAATTAGAGGTGACAGGAGTTGAGAAGATGAAGTAGGAAGACAAAAGACAATATATTTGATGACGAATACATGTAGAGCACTATATTGAATCATCTTCACATCACATCATTTGAAAAATACTCGGGCTAATGGATGTGGCTACCCACTTACTGCAGGAAGAAATATCTCTATGGACCATAGATGCCCAGGCCTGACCTGCAGCCATAGGAGCTGGTGAGTCAATATTGCAGCAAGCCCACCAAACATTCATTAGATGTGAAGTTCTACTTAAAATTATAGCTCTAACAAAGAGATATTTGAAATTTATGTTTATCAATCTGGGACATAATAGAATGTTAGAGTGGGTTGATGTGGACCCTCATCTGTCCAATAATCTTAACCCTCATCTAGCATAATTGGAAATTAGAAGATGGTGTACAAATAGAATAATAATATCATTTACAATCTGTAGACATAAAAAATTGAGGACAAGATCAAAATATTCAACAGTAAAATAATGATATATTTTCTTTTCTGAAAACCAGTAATAAAAATAGAAATGGACGTGCAAAGGCCTATACCATGTCTTTTAGGTGATTTAAGACCCTGTAAGCACTTAATTTTGTTCATGATTAAAAAGTATCTATTTGACAAAATAACATGTGTAGGCATAAAAAGAAAATAATAATAATTCTTAAAAGGCTATAAATTCAATGCAGAAATATAGAATAAAATATATCCAAAGCATACTTATTAAATTAAGAAAAAACCCTTCACTCGGGTTTTTCTGTAAGCTGGGAGAAAATAGTGTAGAAATATACAGAATGTATAAAGTGATAATCTAACTCAGTTTATTGGAGCTAGCCAAACTTTCTGACCTTCAGATGTTGTGTGAAAAGTAAATAATTGCCTTCTCTTGGTCTATCTTTATACCTATTCAAAGAAAAACTTGAGAAAAAAGGAAATTCGTATATTCTAATCATTCGCACTCCAGCTCCTGAGCAAAAAAAGCCTCTCATGCATACTCATATTTATAGCAGCACAACTCATAATAACTAAATGTTGGAAGTGTCCTACATGTCCAGCAACAGATGAATGGATAATTAAAATGTATTCATTCACAATGGAGTACTATTCTGCATAAATTTGAACCATTAGTTAAAACCTAACTAATTTGTAGCAAAATGGATGCATCTTGTGACCATGACATTAAGTGAAATACATCAGACACACAAGCTTAAATATTGCATAAATTTTTATGTGAGAAACCCAAGATATTAATAAGTTACAGAGAAAAATACAATGTAACAGAAAGCGCGGAGATAGATATTTTTGCAAAAGAGCCAGAGATTAGAGGGAAGGGGGATGGAGCGGAGGAAAAGTGAATAAGAAAAAGAATTAAGATGTGTTATGAACAAATATCAACGCCTCACAAGGAATGTACTCATTATGTACTGCAAACATGTACTGAGAAATAAAAATTTTAAAAAGACAGATAATCACAGTCCTTACAGTTACAAATGCATTAACAATGACATGAGAGAAATTTTATTTTCATCTTTTTTTTTTAGGCAAGATCTAACATTCAAAGAAGATAGAAAACAATACTTTAGAAGAGCAAAATAGTGCTGGTGAGATGGCTTAGCGGCATCAGCGCCTGCCTGGCAAGCACGAGGTCCTGAGTTTGACTCCTGGTACCCATATAAGAAAAAAGAGCCAGTGATATTGCTCAGCGGCACGGGCGCCTGCTGGCATGCGAAGTCCTGAGTTTTACCCCTGGTACCCACAAAAAAAAAAACAGAGCAAAATATTTAAGAGGTTATGAAAAGAGAGGTATTTATAGACAATAGAGTACAACTATGGTATTTTGCCTGGATTCAGCTTATTTCTCCCTCTTCATTTGTGTAAGATCAAATTATATTATAAGACTTATTCTCTTTTACAGAAAATATTCATTTATATCTATTTCATTTAATAATTGTCTAAGAAAAGGAAATACTCTTTCTTTGTTCTTTTATTTTTCATCTTATCCCTATTGCATTAATCATCTTCATAAACATTAAGTCTTTAATACATTTGATTCAATATTAAAGTACTCAAAAGATAATTATGGTTAGGTTAAAAACCAGTAACTATTTCTAGTTACTGGTAACTGATAAAAAGGTAATAATAAAAATAAGAACTTAAAATAAATTCAATCTTTTCTCCCTATGGCTTTCTAAAGTGACTATCATTTTTAACCAGATAATTTAGGTTACAACTAATAGTTAAAAAAAACTCAGTTTCTAAATATAACTGATATCATTTTCATGCTCAAAAACAAATATAAGCTGCTTAGGAACTGGAGGTCTTTATGTTTTAACTGAGAATTTCAAATTTATTATTGTTTATTATTATTTTGGGATCATAAAATAAAAATGTGTCCACAGCTGCCAAAGATTTTAAAATTTGCCAATATTCACAAATTATCAATTTACATTACGTAACTACTTACATTTTGCTATATTCTCCTTAACTTTCATATATATGGAAATTTATATAGAAATGTACATATCATAAACGAGTATATATATATATATTTTATATATGTCATTATATTGTGACGTTATTAAAAACAGTGCACCTATATTTGCTCATAGGAAATATGTGATCAGCATTAATTGAAAGCCTGACACCTAATTGCAAAGAACAAATTTGTCACCTGACATAGGTGTTGCTATATGCTTTCATTCTCTTATCTGTGCAGTGTTCAGAGACTACAAATCCAATGAGCATGCGTGCAGCCCATCTGATGCAAAGTGTCATTAGATGATGTGTTTTTTATTTTAATGAGGGTACCAGGAGTCGAACTCAGGACCTCGTGTTTGCAAGGCAGGCACTTACGCTGCTGAGCTATCTCACCAGCCCTAGATGATGTCTTAATGTGTCAGCTATCATAGGCATGGAGAAAGCTGAAAAACTCAGTTAAGTGTATAAGCATATTCATTTATTATAATTGTTATATACTATTACATTTTCTTGGTTTTATTAATTTCAGTTGTTTTAATAGTTTCTAAGACTTAATTAGAGTAAAATAAAATATATTTTATATCAAATAACAGCAAAAATACATCCTATTGTAGACAACTGGAAATTATTACAGTAAACACATTAGCACTAAATATGTGCCAGATACTGAAATAATAACTTTACATATATTATCACTTAATCATCAAAATGTATATAGGGTGGTAATATTATTATACCTAATAAATAACTAAATAAATATTAATTTTGTCTGTATAATAAGAATTCTACATTTCATAATTGTTTGTTTCCCTACTCAGTCATTTAGAAGGTTTGTTCATTGGGAAGATGAACCCCCCCAAATTCAAAAGTTATAATTTTCTTAAGTAAAAATCATGGGCTTCAGTGCTAGGGAAAACAGATAGGTGAGAAATTGTCATAAATTCATTAGCAATATATATGGAAAAGGAAATAAAGAGGCAATGTTAGGTAGACTCTAGGGAAGTTAGAAGTTTCCCAACCAAATGGAAAAAGATGACAGAAAATTTCCCTGTTGTCCAGTATAGAGACTTTCCACATTCAACTATTTAAGAAATATTTTTGTAGTTCTATTTCAAGGATGTTTTCATACATCGTAGCAGTCACACCAGGGAAATAAAATATTATATAAACTAAGATAAAACTGTACTTTTCTGTTTTAATCAGGAGTAGAAATACAGGGCTTTGTTTTATACTTACTTAAATTACAGTGAATAATGAATGGATTATTTTATTTTGCTTTCTAAAGTATTTTTTAAAAGTTACAATTCACATGGGACATAATTGTCTCAATGTATGTTTGTAATTCACACGATAAGTGTGGATGCAAGAGGTTAGATATATCTATAACAAAAACAATTGTGTAAGGATCAATGTTATTTTCTTAAATTTTAAAGTCGTTAGGTCAAAATTTTAGAGTTTTTTTTCTACCAATGTTATAAAAATGTACAGTTTCTTTGGTCTGTCATTCTAATAACACACAGAATGAATGGTACTTGGCCTAAGGACCCCTTTCTTTCCATACAATGTATGAATTTCCAGTACAATAGCCAAATGGAAGTATTGACCTTTCTAGTAGAACCATTTACTAAAAAACCACCATGCTGTGGAAAGATGCCACCATTTAGCTCTCTATTTACTCTAATTAATATCCCGTATGAAAACACATTTCCCTTTTTTGTAGGACTGCGAGGAAGACAAGGAGACAAAAGTAGGTGCTCAGAGTTTTAAACGTCGGCTAAAGAGTCACAAGAAAGAATAAGCTGAAGGTTATTATTAAGAATCTTAAAATACAAGTTCACGTGTGCTTACGTGTTTAGAAGCAATAATACATTCTAACTCTTCTCATTTGCATTTCTTATAACATTTTTAAAAAATTGTTTTCTAACTTTAGGCTTAGGAATCTAAGTGTATTGTGGAGACATTTTATTTTTATAATAAATTCATAGTTAAAGCTGACCTAAAATCCCTCTTCCTTTCTCGAGTCTGTCTACTCTTACTGTGTATCATTGTCTTCCTTCATTTTTATATTCTTTCCTCTTCTTTTTCCCTAACTTTTTCTATTTCCCTTCTTTCTTTTATCTCTTCTATCACTCTTTTTCTTTTTTCCTGACATTTCTTTTTTTTTCAAAATGAGTCTATATGTAATATATGCACACACTCTTTATATAATGCATAATTAATTACTAGTGTCATTAAGCAATTAAATAATTTAGAATATTTCTGAGGGAAAAAACTGCATGCAAGTGTATAGAGTCTACTGGGAAAGTCAACTGTATCACAGATCCTGTAGTCATAAATTTAGGTCAGAGATTGCATCTCAATCTCTGACTTCCATGCGGAAGATAAAATGACGCCTCTTGAAGTCAGGTGTGGCTAAGGACTTAGAGTATAGAATTTGTGTAGAATCATTTGTGGCACTTCTAAACAACAGCCTGAGAACAGTGCACGATGGGCCCTCTGCTATCCTCCCTTCACTGGGGACACGGAATCATGCTTCAAAGTGGAGCAGCTCTCAGTCTGTGAGCCTGAGTATCTACAGTGAGCAAAACCTCCTGAAACCTTGAAATGGACAAGTAGTGATGAGTAAGAAACACAACTTTATTTTGTTGAGCCTCTGAAATTTTATACTGGTTTTCTTGCAATTCCACAAACCACCTATTTCCAAAATATTTAATAAGTTAAATGCATCCATTATGAGAAATTTTGGATGTGTTCTGAAAGGAATAATTCAAAATAGGACATACTAAAAGTAACCAAAAAACAAAGTCAAAAGGTTCAGATATGCCAAACATGGACAGAAGTCCTCTCTTATCTGTAGTTTCCATTTCCATAATTTCATTCACTTGTATTTAATCACTCTACAATAACATTCAGTGGAAAATTCCAAAAAAAAAAAAAAATGAAATACAACTCGTAAGTCTTAAATTCCATACCATTTGAGTAGCATGATGAAATCCCATACTGTCCCACTCCATCCACCACAGCACATGTGTTAGCCACTTGGTCCAGCGTATCTACACTGTGTATGCTACCCACCTGTTAGTAACTCATTCATCTCAGTTAGTTATCAGATGGACTGTTGTGGTTAAGTAACTCTTATGTGTTAAGAAACTCTTAGGACTGTGTCATGATATCTGTGTCATTCACCACACTTCATCTAATCATGCAGGCCTTGTATCATTTTACATCACCACAAAAAGAAGACAGATGAGTAAAAGATATTTTAAGAGAGGGTGCTATGTTCACAGAATTTTTATTACAATACATTGTTATAATTATTTTGTTCATTATTGGTTCTTGTTGTTAATCTTTTATTGTGCCTAGTTTATAAATAAAACTTTATCATAGATATGTGTATATAGGAAAATGCATAATTTGTATAGGATGAGTACTGTTCATAATATGCAAAGAGTTGCAAATAAGGGGGGAATACTGTGTTTGAAAACATTTCTTCTACCTAAGTTATCTTTTGCATAAATAATTTAGTAGGCAATTCCATTATTCCTAGTGAAACTACATTTATTTTAAGGACTCTGAGTTTCATTCTAAACTACATAATAAAAGAAAATCATTGAATTGCAAATGGACACTCATAAAATTTTATAATGAATAATTTATACTAAAAGTCTTCCTTTTGAAATTTGTTTGGTATAAATCTCAATACCAATCTAAAAGTATTTTGGAGAATATATTTTCAGAACCTGAATGTAGTCACTTTCTGAGAGAAAAAAATGAAAAGAAAGACTTTTAAAGGCTTAGTAAAGTCTCTAGAAATGCATGTTCTAGCTACTGAATGGCTTGAAAGTGGTTTTTTTGGTGAATATACTGGAAAATTTAATTTGCTTTCATTATTTAATGAAGATAAATGATTGTATCTTTCATAAAATTTATTGGCCATTTGTACTGGCAAATTGTTTATTAAAATCTAATCATTTCCATTTGAAACCATTAAGAACAAATGTTATCACTGAAGAAAATTTAATACCATAATTTGTTTTTAATTAATAGACTTTTATAGAGCAATATCAGTTTTATAGAAAAATTAAGCATCTAAGAAAAGAGAATACTTAAAACCCATCTCACCACATTATACTATAAACACATCGTTTCCCATATTAAACATTGTACATTAATGTGGTACATTTGTTACAAGTTAAGAACTGATTTTGATGCATTAGTAAATAAAGTCAGATTTTAGTTCACCGGCTTAATTTCTAAGCCAGTCCATGATACCCCCCAAGCTGACATATAACTATCCATTGTAGCCATGTGCCTCAGACAAGGTTTTATATCATTTAAACAACTATTTTTAATCCATCAAATTTTATAAAATATTCTATTGAAATATATTGTATTACTTTGTATATTTTTTATCAAGTGTGCCATCTTGTAAGACAGTATCTTAACCATCTTTTGCAGGACATTAACTCTTATGTTTATATTTGTTCTTGTTTATATTTCTAAAAAACTATTCCACTACTTATGATCAATAATTGATAAATTTTGGAAGAGACTGTTATGCTAATTAGCCTTATTTGATTATCCCACAATGAAAATGGATCAACACATCACATCGTACCCCATAAATTTATACTAATATTATTTGTCAATTAAAAATAAAACAAGGGCCGGTGAGATGGCTCAGCGGCGTAAGCGCCTGCCTTGCAAGCATGAGGGCCCAAGTTCGACTCCCGGAACCCACATATGAAAAAGGGGCCGGCGGCATGGGTGCCTGTTGGCACACGAGGTCCTGAGGTCGACCCCCCGGTACCCACACACAAAAAAAAATAAAAATAAAAAATAAAATAAAACAAAACTTTAAAAAATTCTTCATTGTATCCATTCTCTTCCTTTCCTTCCTTTGGAAGTTATTGTTTCATTATTAACAATTTAAGATTTTATTTCTCAGGTCTTTAAAACTTATTTATTCTTGGTTAAAATACTTTTCTTTTTCTACTGGAGATATTATAAATCATTTGCTGGTCATATGATGAGATATCTTTAATAAGTTATAAACCTGGATGTGCTTTCTCCCTTATTGTATGGGGATGCTTATATTAATATGCGATTCTTGACTGAGAAGTTGATCAGGCTCACAGAGTTCTTTGTGGTTTTTTTCCTTCCACAGCCTACAATCTTGGGCTCAACTCTGCATTCATTTAAAATGACGATGGACAGGATTTTCCACATACAAGATATTTATCAGCATTTTCAACCTCAAATATTATTATCACTCATTGATGAGGAGCTCTTGGTAAAATTATGTGTGTGACATTTTCTTAATCTATTTTCTTCTACTGTTCCTTTTGCCTAAATTACTTGTTTAAGAAAGTTAATATTTATCAAATACCTACCATATTTTAATAAATGTATTATGTATTAGGTATTTGAGTAAAAATATTGAAAAGCTTCACCGCTAAAATATAATCCATTCAAGTAAATTAAATTAAATGTTCATCATTTATCAAGATTTGGGTTGGTGTCATCCCCTCTAGGAGTCCTTTTTTAATCTTTATTTAGGATTTTGACATTGTCTGTTTATAAGCCTATTGGTCCCATTTCAATGCTGTCCTAAATCAAGTCAGGGAACATGGATTATCTTTGAGTTCCCACGAGTGTATAGATCTATGTAAATGCTTATAAAGTTCAACTGACAGTAAGTGCAACATTTGAAATAAACTTCTTTGACAAACTGATACTTAAAGTGGGCTTTAAAATGTTTCAATTACAGTATTTTCATTCAAACTGAAGGAATTTTACTTTATTGTATTTTATCTTGAATCTGATTAAAAAACTCTACTTAATTGATGTATGGTTAGATTGATGGGCAGGTTTACTGAAGTAATATTTAATTACACTTGTAGGAATTATATAATTTAAACCTAATAAAGAAACTCAGAGTTAATCAATGTGTATACATGCTGGAGTTAGTCTCAAAGCTATTGGTTCAAAACATAAAAACCTGCTACTGTTTCCATGTCTATATAGAAACTTTGTGGTAAGCTTTTTATGCAATCAGTTCATACAGAACGTTTCAATGCAGTTATATTTACCACAAGACAATTGTTCTATCAAACTATAGAGCTTGTACTGTTTATCTGACAATACCACATTATAGGTCAGGAAAAGATTTCTTGAAAGTTGTACAGATATCATAGTTTTCTGGAATATATATAGAAATGATTGTCTCTATGGAATACAATCTACCATATTCTATTTTCAGGGAACTTCCATAGAAGAACATAAAATAGACAAGTTTTCAGCATTTAAAAAATAAAAAGGCAATTTTTAGTGGATTTTTATATTAATACATGTTTGAAATACATAATGAATACATTCTTAGTGGGGAGTTGGTACTTGTACATAAGATATCTGACATATCTTTTTTCATTCCCTTTCCCTTCCCTCCCTCTAATTTCCCTCTAACTGTTGATCCCCTTCCATTTTTCCTATTATCTATCTTTTACTTTACTTCTTGTTTATATTTTAGGTTTCTCATATAAGAGAAACCATGCAATATTTAAGATTCTGAGTCTGATTTATTTCACTTAACATTATGGTCTGAAGGTGCATCCATTTCCTTATAAATGGCTCAAGTTTAACTTTCTCAAAAAAAAAAAAAAATAAAACTAGAAATTACTTGGATGCAGCTATTCTTCTTCTAGGTATCTTCCCAAAAGATTTAAAGCCACTGTATTACAGGGATACATGCATACCCATGTTTTAGCATCACATTTTACAATAGCTAAATCTTGGAATTAGCCTGTATATCCATCAACAGACAAATGGGTAAACAAAATATGGTTTTTACACACAATGGAGTACTACTTGGCCATAAAGCAGATTGAAAGTCAAGTTTAATCAAGTATTTTAAATGTCAACATATACATACAGAAATATATATACACATATATGAAAGCCACATCAGCACTTGAACCTATTAAGTAAGCCTTCAAAACGTATAGTTTTATGTAATTTTCAATTATGTACATCCCCAATGAAATCTGCATTTGTATTATTAAAATTTAATTATCATATATGCAAAAGCAGAAAGAAAAGGATAACCACCTCTTCCAAAGTAATTGATAAACTTATGAAATTTTAAGATCATAATCTGTAACACTAAATTTTAGAAACAATTCCTTTTCCCCTTATCGCTAATAATAATTATGATGAGTTAAATTACACATTATTTTATATAAAATAATATTTTGGTTTAAGGTGTTATATATATCAAATTAATTGAATATTCTACTAGTATAGTTTGGAGAGTATAGATTAAGTTTAAAATATTATATTGCTAAAGAAGTATTCTTAGAAAATTACAGCGTTCTTTTAACCTTCATAATCTAACATGTGTCTTCACAAATAAAACATAATGTAATAAATAATTTCTCAAGTTGCTAGCTTGATATATAAGTATGGTTTTGTTTCTGTGATCTTACTAACCTGATAACTAACTGCAATTACAAATTTTAATGTCTTGCAGCTACTATGTAATTACGTTAACAAAATTTACTTTTTTATACTTCAACTATCTTCAATTTTCTAATCTATTATAAAGTGACATAATAATTTAAGTCCTGAAGTAATTCACACCATGCAGACTGGTCAACTTGATTTAAAATAGTCTGCATGAGGCATATTAAGGTTATATATCTCTATTCCAAGTTTTAAATGAAGATTTCACTAATACAAAATAAATGGAATATAGAACATAATCTTGCAAATTAAGGGGTACATAAAGGGAAAAAGAATATGTAACAACTAATTTTACTAAGGACTAATTGCTCTACTTTTCATGAATTAATTATTTCATATAGTTCAAACTTATTTTAGGGATCTGTCTTTCTCAAAAATGTGATAAACTATATAATAGAGTCCGTGTGTGTGTGTGTGTGTGTGTGTGTGAATATGTGTTTAAATTATTGAAAAATGTATTTAGATTTTGGTCAAAAGAACAATATTTATCACTAAAATAGTCTTTTGGTGTCTTTTAAACCTTTGGTATCTTACCTGAAAATATGTATGTTTCATGACTACTCTGAATAAGTGAGGATGTCAATTTCTAGTGCTCCAGCCAATCACTATTGAATAAAAAGAGAATGGCCCACTCAGTACTGCATTTGGCTTTCAGTAGATGATTCAAATTCTCTATATCCTGAGAAAAAAATATCATTTAGCTCGTGAGTTGTGAGTTATTCCCATATATTGTTAAAATCCTTATGCTATTTTATTGAAAATATTAAGTTTACTTGAATCAGAATAGAAATGTGTGCATACATGCATATGCATATATATATATTGCGTATATATGAATTACATTGACTTTAGGTAAAAACTACAATATAGGTTTGTAATTATTTTATTCACACAGGACAAGAAGGTTTCTTTTAGTATTTACATTTATAAGTCTACTATCCTTTACTTATAATTCATGTTAGCTTTTTTTGTGGATATTTTCTCTTTCAGAATCTTATACTTTCTCCAAATAATTAATACAATGGTTTAATTTATTTAAATAAGTTGTTATGCATTCTTTAACATTGAAGAGTTGTTAATATTTTATTGTTTAATGAACATTCACTAATCATGCATTTTCTTCAAATATAGAATGCAACTCTCACCTAAATGAAAATTCCCACTTGCTCCTAGGTGACCCAGAACAGCTCTGTCAGTGGAGAACCATACATAGAATCATCATTCCATGGGGAGAGCAATGAATGCTCTTAGATGAATTCCCTGGCAAATTTTTCACAAAAAAGAATTTTAAGACAAATCCTCACTCAATTCACTAGTGTCTACTTTTCAACTTTCTGAAATTCTGTCCTATATTCTGTAGCCCTTCTGCTAGTAAGAGTGCTAAAGCAAATAGTACAGTAAGTTGTTCACTGACTAACTCATATTGAGAATATTGCTTATGTCCTCAAGGACAAGCAAGTGCAAAGAAGATATGATTTTAGCTATTTGAAGACAGGTTTTAAGAGAGATCTTTTGCAAATGGGAATGGGTCCAAGAAATGGAGAGATAGCAGAGGGACAGGAGGGGAAGTGGTACACATACCAACTCTCCACAAAGGTGATCATTATGTACTGCAAACATATATTAATAAAAAATTAAACATGAGAAAAATGATTTTAAGAAAATAATCTTGAGAAGACAAAAGAACATACATTAACAATTAGGTCAAATTATGAAGAGACAATATCAAGTGAAATAATCATTAAATGGTACTGGGTAAACCAGGACACACATAATGTTAAAATACCTCTGAGTCTCCATTTGCACGTCTATGAAAATTAACTTGAAAATATCTAATATCATAAGGAAACCAACAGTTCTTCTATTGTTGCAGAAATCTGATACCGAACTGGATGTAAGGCACTTTGCGCCAAGGAGTTGGAGGGCAACTTTTATTATGCTAGTGGGCTAGTGGGAAACAAGTCCAAATCACCAGCCTCAGCTCAGAGTAAAACAAAACCTTATATACATTTTTGTAAGCAGGCAGTACAAAAAATAGCAGGTTATTACATGATTGGTTACATGAATTAAATCATATGTTGTCAGGCAGGCTTGTTCTAAGCAGGTTTACTTAAAAGGAATTGTTTATCATACAGCAGGAATATTCTGGGAGGGAGGGGGATTTGAGCAGAGCAGGTAAAGTCAAACGTGTCCTTGTTTGGGCCCATCTGTCCTAGGTATAAAGTCCTTGAAGCATGTTGGAAAAACTGGATATATATTTTTAGGCAGGAAAAACACAGACATTACAACTAGATGTGGTCAGGTTGACCTAGTGACTATCTGGGAGAAGCAGCTGGATGCAGACAGCCAAGGCTAACTGAGCTTAGCAGTCCAACTATGTGACAAGCAACATGAGCACATCTTGTTGTCACAGGCTACTAATTGATTTTTAATTTTTACTATAAGATTTTTACAAATTTGCCATTACACTATAAGGATTTATGATAATGAGTAAAAATTCCAATAATTTTTCATTTAGAGTAACAGATTCATATTTTTATATTGGAAAATAAAGTGTAAAAAAAGAGCTAATTCTGAAGAGAAGTGTAATAATGGATAGTGTCCTTATAAAAACCAAAGATTAATTAAAATCGTGTATTACAGTGTCAAAAACAAGAGAACAGAAAAGAAAAACTAAAAGCAAGCCAATAATATATAGAAATCTTAATTATTATTGCACTTTCATAGAATTTCCATGTGGGAAATTAAGGAATACTAGCATCTATTGAAAAAACAATTAGTTCCAAGGTGAAAAAAAGAAGAAATATTGTTCTTACATTAGCCCAAATAAGCTAAAAAGCAAATTTATATATCTTAAAATACAAAAAGATAAACTTTTAAAAATACACCATAAAGCATTATTCTTTATAAGACCATTGGTAAATCACTTTTCAAAAATTAATCTTTCCATTAATGAAATATATTCTAAGGAGAGCAAAAGAAAAGTCACAGAGTAAAAATTCTTTAATCAAGCTCCTGTGGGACATTCTCAATCTAAATCACAATAAGCAGGGTCTAAATTGTTAAGTGTTCCAGGGCTAGGCTCAAACTTGCTCTCCCCCTGAGGCAGCCTCCACAGTGGCTGTATTGGATGCACGCCCAGCACAACTACTGTAAGTATTCCTATACTGCGTGGCAAGTGCACACGTGTAGAATCATGCTGGTAAACAACTGGGTTTTCTTGTAATAAACCCTAAAAATTATCCTGTGCTTTTGAAAAATGCTTATATTTGTGTACCATGTATGTCCATAAGAGCATAGTACAAGAGAAAATAATTACACCCTAAGTGTCCATCAACAGGAAATACATATACATACATTGGATAATGGATAAATGGTAGTAGTCTTAGGAACTACTATATATCAATAAAATTGAATTAATTATAGTTGTACATGTTATAAAATATCAGTGAGTGTCATCAGAAAAGAAAATTTAAAGAGTGTGAGGGCCGATGAGATGGCTCAGTGGCATAAGTGCCTGCCTGGCAAGCACGAGAGCCCGAGTTCAACTTTCAGAACCCACATATGAAAAAAGGGGCCAGTGATATCACTCAGTGGCACGAGTGCCTGCTGGCATACGAGGTCCTGAGGTCGATCCCTGGTACCCACAAAAAAATAAAAAATAAAAAAATAAATAAAGAGTGTGAACAGTGAAAGTCAATAGAATAAATTTTTAACCGTAATCGGAAATTGGTGGGGTGAGAAACATAAAACTTTGGCAAGGAAGAAGTAATGAGAACTTTAAAGAATATAGGAATAGTAGACACAAAAAGCGGACAGTGTCAGACTTCAATTGAATGTGCAAGAAAGAAACCTTATATAACACATACCCACACACGCACACACGCACACAGAGTTTCCAAGGTCCTCCATGATCTATTCCCTTCAACTAGGGTCCACACCCTAAGTTTCCATCCCCTCCTAATAATGCTATAAATGATAAGTTCACTAATGGATCAATCTCTTAGTGAAGTAAGAGCCCTTATGATGGAAGCATCTTCCAAAAGCCCATAGGCCAGTAACCAAGTCCCAACACATGGTGTTTGGAGGACTTTTTAGATCCAAACCATAAAGAGAATCTAACTTTTGACTAATAGTTATTCATAGTATTCCTTTATGATCACTGTTTTATCTCTGTAAGGTTATCACCAATAGTAATGTCTTTCACTCCTGGTTTAAGTAATTTATTTCTCTTTGTTTTTTCCTTGATCATGTGACCTAAAGAGTCATCCATTTTGTTAGACATTTTTAAAAACCAACTTTTTGTTTCACTAAGCTTCTCTGTTGCTCTTCTGTTTTCTAATTCATTAAACCCTAGTCTTGTCTTTGCTACTTCCTACCTTCTATTTTTGAATTAGTTTGGTCCTCCATTTTCCATGCATTAAGGCGGAAGGCTAAGTGATTATACTTCCTTTTTAAATACAGACATTTTGGGCCTGTGAGATGGCTCAGCGGCATAAGTGCCTGCCTGGCAAGCGCGAGGGCCGGAGTTCAACTCCCGGAACCCACATACAAAAAAAGGGCTGGTGATATCGCTCAGCGGCACGGGCGCCTGATGGCGCGTGAGGTCCTGAGGTCGACCCCTGGTACCCAGAAAAATAAGTAAATGAGTAAATAAATAAATATAGACATTTACAAGTACGTCTTTTTTCTATTAGCATTATTTTTATCTTCATCTTATAAGTTTAAGAATGTTGTGTCATTTTCCTTCATCTCAAAATATTTTCTGATTTTCTTTATAATTTATTTTTTCACTCATTGTCTACTTAGGAATCTGTCATTTATTTTCCACATATTTGTACATTCTTCAAATTTCTTTCTGTTACTGATTTTTAACTACTTTTCATAATTGTTAGAGAACAAACTGTTTTAAATGTATTTAAATTTACTTTATGACCTAAATGCAGTCTATCCTAAAATATTCTAGCTTACTTGGGATTAATGGGTATTCTGCTTTTATTAGTTTAGTGTTTAATAGGTGTCTTTTGGACATAGTTTACTCATAATATTGTTCAACCTTGTTTCACTATTGAGCTGCAATATGAGTCCATTATTGAACTGACACATTACATTTTATGTTATTTTTTGAACTATATGACTCCTAGGTTTTTGCATCACGCATTCTGATATTTTGTTATTAGGTGCATGGCAGATTTTATTTTTAAATCTTTCTAATGAATCAACTGTTTTATCATCATAAAATGGTTGTCTTTATCTCTAGTAGCATATTTTGCTTAAAATCTATTGTGTCTGATGTTAATAGCACCAGTCTAGCTTTGTAGTTTGGTAAGTTTGGTTTAAAATACATACAAAATTTGTAAATTTCTGGTTTTTCCTTTTTTTTCTGTTTTTGTATACTTATTTCAACACTGGAACATTTTTGCTGTCAGCTACAATTGACACTTTTTTACCACCTGTATTGATCAAATTTCTCCTTCTCTGAATATCTAGCCGTTTTTATTTTAGGATGGGTATTATTTGTCATATTTTCAATAGGCTGTATATTTTGTTTGGATTATTTACTTTGTCATGCAGAGTGGTGTATTTTGTTTTGGTGAAAAATTAATTTACTGATAGATTAACGTTTTGCAACATTAGTTTTAATTTGAGGTCTTTCAGGCCAATGCCTGGAGTACTCAGCATTATCACTTTTTCAACTCGTCCAATCTATTGCTTTCAGGATTATGTGACCTCCAAATTCCCTATACAATCCACGCCCTCAGCAGCAGCTTTCTGTCATATATTATGAAGTCTTTTCCTGAGCTTGCTCACATTAGTGGTCTATTAAATACAAAGAGGTCACATGCAGATCGCTGGAATCATTCTTAGGCATTCCCCATCCTCCAGTAAGCTGTCCCTCAAATTCCAGCTGCCACTTCAGTCACAAAATATGAAAGCTGCCTCTTAAGACTACTGGTTTCCAAGGCTGTAACTCATTGTGCTGTGATCCCAAATTGTCACTAGGAAGTAACCCTGATCAACTGTATCGCTTTCATCTGTTACCTCATCTCAAGAATCTCAGTCCTGATAGGAAACCTCTAAGAGTTGCATGTTTTGTCTAGTTTCATAGTGTATGGTGGGAGGAAGTTTCTAGTAACAGTTACTCTTTCATGACCAGGAACAAACTTTCACTCTTTGTTTTATTGAGGTAAAAATGAGGTACAATTTTTGAAAAAAAAAATGTAAAATGATGATATGCCTAAACTTCAGTTAGGATCTTTTATGTTTACATTTTACCTTTTTACTATCCTAGAATGTCTCCCCACATCTAATTTACATCATTTAAATATACAGTTTTTTAAAAATATTCTTTCTTTAGACAAAATTTTCTGAAATGCATAAAACAATAATATGAAATTGATGTGAGTATTTTTCCTCACTCATTTCTGGTTTTGTTTTGTTCTTTGATTTTTGTACATTGTGCACAGTAAGTCAGTCTCAGAAGTTGATTTTCATGTGTTAGGCTATTTACTTAAGATTGATTCAAAACTGTGTTACAAATTGATCTTGATATTTTAACAACTGAAATTAATAGCAGAGGAAACAATGTGTACTGTTATTTAAGTCATGTTAATATTAAAAGTTCAAGAGTTTTAAATATTCTCTTGACCTGCACTTTGATATGAAACACACGTGGTAATAGTATCAATTTAAGCTGAGTTGGCTATGATAAAAGCTGTTATCTGTTTGACATCAGTCCCCTTGTTTACAGCTCTCTTTTTGTATTTTCAGTTACCCACTTTCAACTATGATCCCAAAATATTAGATGTAAAATTTCAGAAATAAGTCATGTTTTAAATAATTTGTATTAGAGTAGATTTTAACAATTATTCTATTTTATTACTAGATATTGCTGTTGATTTCTTACTGTGCTTAATCTGTACATTAATATTTATTATAAATATGAATAAATCAGAGAAACATAAGATAACTAGGGTTAGGTACTATCTTTGATTTCAAGCATCTATTGAGGCTCTTCAATGTATCCACAAAGAGAAGGAGGGGCTACTCTATGTATAATTGAAGACAATTGTGTGAATTTATCTTGATCTAATTTTTTTATAAAAACAAAACAATTTATTACTGGAGCAAAATGTAAAGGATCTTTAGATTAAAATCTCCACTTAAAATCATTGTGATATTAATTTTTCAGTTTACCTCATCAGAAACCACAGAATAGAGGAAGTAAGTAACGTGGAAGAGGAAGAAATATAGTGTCTTCTTCATTTTGTAAGCTCTAGACAATGTCAAGACAGTTAGGATTCTTTTTGCATCACAAAGGGTGGTAGGTGAATAATGGGGAATGATGGATATATGTATTAAAGTATAAAACCACCTGATGTCAATTTTCCCTTTTGATGCTCTGTAGGTTACAGTCCCTTACAATTATTTTTGTTATATGCCAAAAAAGCCAAGGTATAGTTTCTGATGTTGCTCAAATAAAAAGAAATTATTTCCTAAAACCTTCTTGCTGTATTTCCTTGGGTCTTATTCTCTGCAGCAATTGTTTCCAACATCAGTTAATATATTTGTAGGGTTTTCTCCTCTGCCAGTATTTCAGTATCTGTGCATTTGTACATTTCTATAACTCCTGTTTTTATCCAAATGACATTACGTGTTTGCACATAAATTCTTCTTTTTTTTCCTTGTCATGTCTGTTAATCTTTTTGCTGTTGTTACTGCATTTGGCACTGCAAGTTCAATTTAACTTATGAAAATCAGACTGTCTGTTCTGCTACATTCATCATCATCAACCAAAATCATTCTGGAATCAAAACTTCTTTTCTATTATCTTGTTATTTTTTGTGATGATATATGGCAGGGAAAGTAGACAGTGGCAGGGCATAGGATTGAACCATAGTTCATAACAAACATCTGCCTTTGTATAGCAACCTTGTGGGATTTGTGCAGACTCTTATCTACAAAAATCAAAATTCAGAAAGAAGTGTTCTCTGCCAAATGTTCTTTAGATGGAGAACTCAGTGTGTGGATTAACAAAAGAAAATTCAAGTATCAAATACACATAGATTACCCTTACTGTATATGATTAGAAGAAAAAACTCCAGCACTAAGTATGCTCTCAGTGTAATGAATAATTAAAATTGAAGTTAGAAATCTCTGTCTTTGTAATTTGAAATACCAGCACAATTTAATAGATCACAATACATTTTTGAGAAATGTTTTTAGGAAGAATTGAACAAAGAATGATTCTGCTTTATTGGTAACTTGGAAGGATACAAATTCAGCTCATTTTCCTAACATGAACAAGCAGGAAAATATTCTTAATGATACTAAAGTCCAATCTTGATCATTAAGTACATAGTATATTTTTCTGAAATTGTAAAAGGAAACGTAGCATTGATACTTACATGATTTAGAGGGTTGTAAATTGAAGTCACTCAAAGTCATTATCCTTTTACCATGCAATTTTAAATGTAATAATTAACAAATTAAATGTAACCATTTTAACTGTCATATATAATGTTAGTTATATAAGTGCTAGATTTTAAAGCAAATATACAAAGTCTAAGTATCATAATGCACTCATCTGGGCAAGCTATGAAAAGTTGTTTAATTTGGACATTCATCTATCTTATTCATTTCAAATTTATAGATCTTTAAAATCATATGATAAAATTGAGAGGACCTCAAATTTAATATTATGCATCAGTTAAGTGATAACAACTGAAATGATATTATGAATTAGAAATAATTAGGGCCGGTGAGATGGCTCAGCGGCTTAAGCGCCTGCCTGGCAAGCGCGAGGGCCCGAGTTCGACTCCCGGAACCCACATACGAAAAAGGGGCCGGTGATATCACTCAGCGGCACGGGCGAGGTCCTGAGGTCGACCCCCTGGTACCCACAAAAAAAAAAAAAGAAATAATTAGTGATAGTTTAAATGTTTCTTCTAATTTTAATTTTGTTGCTATTTTATCATTTTTTATTGTTTTTTCCACCAAGTCATTCTGAACTTAAAATTTTATTTTGATTATACGTACGCTGTGTCCAGATTGTCTCCAACATATGAATCATAGGTTTTTCCATTGAGTTGATGTTTCAGGAAAGCCAAATCTTTTTATTCCACTGTAAAAGACAAAAACATTTGATATGGAGAGGTCCTTAGAAGCCCTGTGTCCTAATCTGTGATCATGTGCAGAAAAACTCCCTAAAACATCTCAGAGATGTGGGCAAACTTCTCATAGAAGGAGAAGGCCATTTTCTATTGGAAATGTTGCCCAGTTGAGGTGTTCTTACTCATATTAAACCAAAATCCAAATACCCACTTGTCTACATTTTTCTCGTGGAGTTAAATTTAGGTAAAATTTAATACTACAATCATACCAAAACTCTTCACATACTTAGAAATATTCATCATGTCTCAAAGCTTTAAATATATCACATTAAAATTTCTTTTATATTTCAACCATGAACATTTTGACCTTATTTGCAGACCCCTGCATATAATTCCTAAACTTGTGTGTCTTAACATATCAATGAAAATATATTTCCCAAAGCATATACAACTTCTTTAGATATGATTGAACCTATACTAAACTTTTACATTTTTATAGATGACATATTTTCTTTACTTAGAACTGCAATAATGTATTTGCCAAGAGTATTTTATATTATACACTTGGCTCATGTTGTACATATAATTATAAAAGGCACAGCTATTTTATTCATTTATCATTTGATAAATATTTAAAGTACATACTACTTCTATCTGTAGTTTAAAAGCTGTGTCAGGTGCTAAGAAGATACAGACAAATAAGGATTTCAATATAGCTGCTGAAACAGAAGAATTCATATAAATTTCAATAAAATACAAATAGTATGCAATTGAATCACAGAAGAAAAGTATTTAATATATAGTGTGAAATAGAAAAGGTTTTCTTGGAGGGGCTATATAAGCTTCATCTTGAGGAATAAACAGCACACAGATGCGAAATAATATGATAATTCTTTGGAAAATGGAGTTTGTAAAGAGATATGTTAGGACAGTAAGCTAACAAAAATAAGAGAAATTGCTTAGACAATAAGCTCTCCAACTATAAGGTTTAATCTTCATTATCGAGTTGACCGGATAGGGAAGAACCTAGGAAATTAATAACCTTCTGGGTATGTCTGTGAGGGCCTTTCCTGAAACATTTGGCATGTTGACAGCAATCCGAGGGGCTGCAGGTTGGAAATACACACTCTGAATGTCAGGAGCACTGTCCATTAAACTGGGAATCTGGATGGAAAAAGACAGGAAGACTGGTAAAGCCCACAAGCAAAGACGCTCTGTCTCTCTCCACCCCCTTGCACCATGAGCTAATCCACTTTGCTCCACCATGGACTCCCTGACCAAGACATTCTGTCTTACCACGGGGCCAGAAACAATGGAACCAAGTGACAATGAACTGAAACCATGAGCCCAAATAAATCCTTCTCCTTTTAACTCATAGTAACAGAAAACTAAAACACCAAGTTTCTAAATTAAGGCATTCTTTTTTCCTCTTTGCATTTGCTAGAAGAAAGTACTGTGACTCTTATTCATCATTTTTCTTAGCCACTTGAGAATGTTCTCTTGTACAACTATGGGATAAACAAATAAACATAGGTATAAAAAAATGATGAAACCTAATAAAGCATAATAGGTATGTAAATAAGGCCTAAAAAATACAATAGATTGAGGAAACATGGAAAAATAAGTCTGGTCTGAAATGAGAACACTAAATCTTTAGAGAGAGAATATTAGAATGTAAAAGTAAAATTAGTAGTAAACTGGACATTTAGGAAGCTTGTGCTGAACAATTAGACAACTCAAAAAAGAAAGACAGTCAGTCTCAAGGACATCTATAATTTTCTACCATAAAATTGTAATTATCTTCTGGCTCTTTAGGGGACAACACCTACAAGATAACCATCAAATCACCCTGGATTAGTTATTTAACTAGAAAGAGTTATGGCGACCAAGAAACAAAAAGATCATAAGGTGATGCAATTCTCATTATTGAATGTCAAAAGATAAAGGTCCAAATGATAGATCAAGATAGTAATAAGAGCATATGTATATATATCTATATGTCTATATCACCTATATCTCTACATGATAGTAGCTCTTGGATGTATCTGCTAAGGGAGTTGAAATTATACTCCTTTTGGGAGCGTGACAGAATAGTCAAAAACAATTCAGTGAAGCTTCCTTCCTCTTGATTGGTTTTCATCTTTATCCTCTATGTTATGTTCAATTCAACATCCATTCTTCCGTGCTCTCTTTCTAGTTCAGAATAAGTACTGGGTACAACAAGGAGAACTCAGGTTAAAAGAAAGTTGGATAGGAAAATTCCAATATTCACCTGGGTATCAGCAGACGGAAGCTTCTGAGCTGTAATACATTTAAATGTGACCAATCTGGATTGAATTCAGCTGCATATTTGCTTCCACTCCCTTGTCATTCTACACATATCACGCATCACATGTGATCACAATGCACTGTAGAGTGTCTTTTTCCATCAAGTCAGAAGAAAGAGCATTTGTCTTCTCTATTATTCCTGAAATGAAATTATTTTATAACTAGAAACAAAAATTATGATTTTGCACATGTGTTTGGTTGATATTTTGTTTATTCTCAATTTGTTGCATGTCTCTGAAAATTTTGTTTCTGGATCAATGATGTATGAAGTAATTACCAAAGATTTAATTGCATGCTATTTTCCTTTTAGCTATATCCCAGGTCAACTGTAATCTACACATACACATTACTTTCACAGTGATTTTCATTGACTTCAACAGACCATGCTCTCTACTGTTGCACCCTGTGAGACAGAAAAGAAAGAGGCTTGTTCATGGATTCCCTGTAGCACATCACCACTATTGATCCATGGTTTTAAGGGCTTTAGTTACTAATTTCCTCCCACCAATGGAGAGACCCACTGTTCAGTGTGTTTAGACTCTTATGGCTGCCCACTGTGACTTCAGTTCTTAATCTGCCTGCAAGTGTCAAAAGTCACGCTGCTGTTTGGAATGAGAGTGATATTTTTGTAAAACCCTACTACTAGGAGTGATGCTTTTTTTTAGGACTAAAATGCCTATGATAATGGGAAAAACTCTGAATTACACTGATTCTGTTGTTTCTTGACTAAATAGCCCTACAGTTCATTTGTGTATATCACAGAATATTTCAACAATGCATTTTTGCCTGAGAAACTCCAGCATAGGTAGTATGTTCAAAAATTTGCATGATAATTCCCTATCCGGAATGTCTAAATATAGCTAAAATATACTTTATTGCTATCAACAAAACGAATGAATTTGATACTTTTAACATTCATGCCTTAAAAGTGTTAGGTAAATATCCATTAACTTATACTCATGCAATGTGAGTGCATGAATAGTTTTTCCTCATTATGAGTATATTTGACATTATACAAATAGGTCAAATGTATTAAACAGCATAACGTACATAAAGATGGTTAACTCCACTGTTAATCAAATAAACATGAATTGAAATGTCAATGAGTTACCATTTTTCACTTTCTAAATCAGAAATATTGAGAAAGTAATACTGCTCGATGTTGAAAATAGTTCTAGTAGGAGAATATATTAGTTCATCCATTTTAGAAGGCAATTTATCAATAGGAGTGTAAAGGCTTTCAAGTGTTTATCCTCTTGATACATTAACCCCATCTTCAGGAAACTCTCTTATAATACTAGCCTAAATAGTGAAAATAAGGAGAAAGAACTTCTTCAAATGGAAAGGGGATCAAGAGATAGAAGAGGAGAGAGGGAGGGAGGGAAAAGGATGAAAAAAGAATTATGGTGTGTATGTACACATACCAACTTTCCACAAGGTGTGTAATCATGCTCTATGTATGTGTACCACTGAAAAATAAAAACAAGTAAAAAAGTGTCTTTTCAACATTTTTTTCTGATTGGGTTATCTTGCGATATGAAGGTTAATTCAACTATGCTAGAACTACTTTATATAGCACTAAACAGTCATTAATTTATTGTAATAATAAGTGAAATACTTCCATTTTAACACTGAAGATAAAAGTCCAATCCTAAATATGTGTGATATCAATTAATCTTAGAAAAAGAGAAAGAGTGGGCATGTTTGACACTTACCAACAAATCACAGCAGAATGCATATTTGCATATCTGGTATTTTTTAATTATCAGAATTATTTTTAGTGCAAGTGAAAGATTCAATTTAACTCATTTATAGGATTGGTAGACTTTAAAGTTGTTTACAGAACAGCAAAAACAGAACAGTAAAAAAGTAAAACCTTAGAAAGGTCAAAATCTAAGGCACAGGCCGGTGAGATGGCTCAGCGGCTTAAGCGCCTGCCCGGCAAGCGCGAGGGCCCGAGTTCGACTCCCGGAACCCACATACGAAAAAGGGGCCGGTGATATCGCTCAGCGGCATGGGCGCCTGCTGGCGCGCAAGATCCTATGGTCGACCCCCCGGTACCCACCAAAAAAAAAAAAAAAAAATCTAAGGCACAATGAGGTCACACGCCAATAGTAACCAAAGACCTGAGAGCTTCCAAACTTTCTACTTCTTACCTTCCCCTTCTCTTTGAAGATTAGCTTCACTTCTACACTTTTATATGCAGAGAGAGTCAGAGCCTTTTACTTCCCAGCACTGGCATATGAAACTATCTGCATCCACAGAGGGAAATGTTCTCTCTAAGGAAAGCTCTGACTGACTCAATTTGTGTCCTGGATCTACAAGTGGAACCATGATGCTAACACCTCTGCTTCCCACCATAAGAGGGCAGAAACACACATCTACTGAGAGAATCATCGTGTCACAGATGCCATTTCAGCATGAGCCTCCTGGAGTGAAGCTAACACAGTATAAAACATCTATGAGAAAAATATCCTGGGAAAAAGTGCAGCAAACATTTGTGATTTTTCATGGTGGTGGGAGAATGAATCTTTAAATACATATAACCAACAGAATAAATAAATGACCTCTCCTAGTTGCTATTTCCCATATTTTCTACAATACATATGCATTTTGTATTATTCTTCAGTTGCTCCATGTAACATTTGACAGATATTGGGAGGGGGAGACTTAAAATATATAGTAATAGAAAAGTGAGGGTGCATCGGGGATACAGCAAAATGAGGGTGCCTCCTGAAATACGAGTTGCTTGGCTGCACATGGGCCACCATACAGCATGAGAGTCTTCTTGGTCAATTGAATGATGATGCAGCTGGGAAGAAAGGGAGCCAGAGACACAGGACACAAATTGAATAGAAATGCAAAAATCTTGTCTCCACTTTTCGACCAATGAAAGAAAAAAATGTATATGCAATTTTTTCCTAAATGATAATGTTATAAACTTCCTTGCTGCCTCTCTCAGAAGATAATTAAACTAAATCAGAGTGGCACGTGAATCAGCCTTCCTTTCCAAACTCATGGAGCCTAACCTAGCAGACCTGAAAATTTTCCTGTCTCTACAAAAAGTGGTTATAAGAACTCAATTTCTGGACTAGATTTATCAAATCCAGGGTATCACACTTTCTGTAGCAGGGGATGAGCAGGCTATACCCTGTGTGGTAAAGTGTATAACAACTTTCTTTCCATATTTGGGAGATCACCGGAGTGGGCCATTCTCTTGAAATATGATGATGTAGCATATCAAAGGTTAAAATTTTGATGACTTTTCTGATGGATTCTTAGAGTTTATGACTATAAATCTGCATTACAGAAGACTTACCTGCTCATATTAAAATATTAAGACCTTTTACCTAAATGTCAGAAAAAAATCAATGATTATGATAAATTGGCACACTCTCCCCTGTGAGTTTTAAAATCTCAGTTAACTTTCCTAAATAATATAAAAATGATTTTGTGTTAATTTTTATAGCTCTAGCATTGCAAATTAAATTCTTATGAAATGAAACACACTTTTTTTTTTTGTGGGTACCGGGGGATCGACCTCAGGACCTCGTGCACCAACAGGCACCCGTGCCGCTGAGCGATATCACCGGCCCCTTTTTCGTATGTGGGATCCGGGAGTCGAACTCGGGCCTTTGCACTTGCAAGGCAGGCACTTACGCCGCTAAGCTGTCTCACCGGCCCAACACACTTTTTTTTTTTAACATTTCCTCCATCAATATCTGTGCTTTTCGTTTGGACAACAAGAAGCTTGTGATGACATATTCTTTATTTATTTCATACACCCTAGGGTTGATAGAAGGTCTAATGGTGCCCTTTCTTCACAACTGAAAATGGAAGAATCACTGCTTAATGAGACATTTGGCGATTTGTGAGATAGAGACAATTCTACTGTCTTACATAAAAAATAGCTCCCAAATTTATATATTAGAACAACTTTGTTTTATATGGTAAAATATAGAAATACCCAACAGAAAATCCACCCACATCTCTACTCTGTTACTGGTAGCAGGCAAAGAAGAAACACATTTTGGATGGTGAGTAAATAAAGAAAAAATGGAACCTGAAGATAGCTTTGAGAGTGTGTTCAAAACCCCAGAAACCTTAAAGCTCAACATGACTAAATCTGAAATTCTCTATGCCTTATTCCACAAATTTTCCTTGTAGATAAGGTATAAGAAGAAGAAGAAGGGGGCTGGTGTGATGGGTCAGCAGTGTAAGCGCCTGCCTGGCAAGTGCGAGGGCCTGAGTTCGACTCCTGGAACCCACATACGAAAGAAGGGCCGGTGATATCGCTCAGGAGCACGGGTGCCTGCTGGCACGTGAGGTCCTGAGGTCGACCCCCGATAACCACACACACACACACAAAAAAACAGACATAAAAATCATTTACCTTTGATTTTCAGCCATAGAAAAGTTTTCCTTCTGATGTTTTCTGTCAACAACTGTAATGGGCAGTTTGGGAAATATATAGTACGGCCCACTGACACACAAGGTTTCACACTTGGGCATGGAGGGACTCCATCCACTCAAATTTGTTGCCACCACGTGGACAAATAGTGTAACATGGAGGAATAGTCCATTCTCTGCTCAGGTGCACAGGGTTTTCATGAAAGCCTATTTGGCGCCTGAGGTCCTGAGGTCGACCCCCGGTACACACACAAAAAAAAGTATAGTATAGTATAGTCTCCCTGCTGGCGCTGTTAGATTCTCTTACCTCCTTCAAATATTTGCTGAAATATTAACTTCTCCATCAAGCTCTCCTTAAGAATACTATTTAGAATTGCAGAATTCCACAATTCTTACACCTCTTCTTATTCAACCGTGTTGTTTATTTCTTAATAATCCTATCTGATAATACTGCAGGTCTTAGATGAAATTTTGCCAATAGCATAATTTGAGACAAGAATTTGAGTACAAATAATTTATGAGAAAAGTGAACCAAGAAAGCACCACTAGAGAAATAAAGAATGTTACAGAAAAAGGAAGGACATAAATACAGAAGGCATTAAACAGCAGGTTACTACTGCGGTTGGCTATGACTCAGTTGCCATAAGAACATCTGTGCAACTGTACACAAAATATCTGAGTTGTCCCACCCAAGCCGTGAGAAACTGGAGCACTTAACTCTGAGTTCAGCTGTGGCTATTTCTGCCCAGCAAGCATATGCAGAATACATTCAGGTATCTGTGGAAAGACTCAATTTGTCAAAGGTAGGAAATTACCAACTATGAAAACACAGGAAATATACTTTCTAAAATTATCTGCTACAGTGCACTTTTTGCATGACTAAGTATATGCTCATTGCAAATGCTAAGTTGATCCACTTTTATCTGTTACTGTTTATTGGGATGATGATCAGTCATAACCTCCCAATAAGCAGTGTTAAAAACATGAGTGTCCCTGGGAAAAGTTACAGATCCCTATGATTGCAGTTGGTTTGCAGACAGCAACTTGGTTACCTGACAAGGAGTGTAAGCCAGATTACACACAAGGAGATTTAATTCCTACTCCCATATATTCTGTCCAGGTTGGGAGGCTTTAGTGGCCCTTTCATAACCTGGATACCCATAGACACTAAATTCCCTAGGTTCATACAAACTCCTTCCTGCACCAATAATTAGCAAAACATGTAACCCTTAATGAAAATAAAGACCAATTACTCCTGCCTATACACCTGTCTCCCTTTTGGCAACAAAGCCCCCAAGAGCAGCCATAGATGTGCTTTACCTTTTAATGTTGCAGAAGTCTTCTCTATTCCCCATGAACCAATACATTTAAATCACAAATATTTTAAAGATGTAAGGGCATTGAGAAGCATACATGGAAAACAGGGAAGAATGTGAAATTTGTCATTTCTACTTCCAACACTTGGTTTTTCTATCTATGGAAGCTAGATGTAAGGGACAAAGGACCATATAATGAACATCATTTTTTAAGTATTTTCTACATGCTGAAGAATAACAAGACATCCTCAAGAAGGTGCCATAGCTGTGCCTTTAAAAGACCATTCAAGACTTTTATGAGATTACCACCGTATGGCTTTCTATAGTCAATTGTGTAAGTACTTTCTGAGTTATTTTATATGCAAATTTTCTTGATTTAGTAATATTAATATGACAGAACCTTGCTTCCAATAAGTTCTTATTTCTATATCTGAACCTTATATTTCTCAAACATGAAGGAAAATTGTTCATTTAGGTAATATATAAGATTGTTTTTTCTCTTCTCATGTGTTTTCTTTCTAAACCAGACAAGCAGAAAGCTAATACTGCATCATTGTAGTATTTGCCTAAAAAAATGTACCTATTCATTAAACTTCATCTGGTGATGTCTCCTGTGTGTTAACACATGTTCCCTAGATCATATTTGCTCACCATGAACAGGCTCCTTCATTTATATCTGTTTGAAATGACTTGGTATGCAATTTTCTAAATTACAGGAACATTAAATCCTCCTAATTTGTTAAAGCTGATGAAACCCAACAAACTGATGGTGAGTTGATTCTGCAAATAAGTCAACATCGCAACAACTGGAAAGTGCCATGTTAGTTAGTATTCTCTATATTTTCTCTGAAGGATGTTGATTGATAGAAAATTTCCTTAATTATCTAATTCATAACAGTATAAATGTTGAATAATTTTCTGAACCCTATGAAACTAAGTCAACGTAGTGTGATTTTGTAATTTCAGTCTTGATTGAGAAAGTGGAAAACCTGTTTCCTAGACGGATTTTGCCTTTCCGCTCCAAGGTATCTTATTGCATCTCTGAAGTAGTAAATACCACAAAAATAGGCAGACCCTTGTATTTGTGACAGTTGGAATACCCTTCATTGAGAACACAAAACTCAGTATGAATAATTTGTTATTGGAATTAGTGGCAGATCTAATCTTTTTCAATAGGTGATCCAGATTTTTATTATTAATTAGTGATAATATAATAGAAAATGCCCCCCCACCAGGATACTTCAGTTTCTTAGTTGCCCAGGTAATAGTCCCTATTACAAGTTCCTATTACTTCTGTCTCCTGGAAATGGCTGGTCACTGTGATGCACATTGTAAGAACTAATCAAAGACAGCCAAGTACTCTGCTTCTGTACTTCCCCTTTCAACTCTATAAAAACCTCCCTCCCTTGGCCTTCGGGGTCTGATATTTTGGGAATAATCCTGATCAGTACCTGTCGACATAAAATAAATCTGCCTCCAAATCCTGGGTGTCATTTCAGTGTTTCTGCTTGCTGTTACAGTAAGAATGGTAAAGCCAATGATCTTGGGGCTATGATAATCGTATCAACCTAGAAATAAGATGATTGTTTCCAAAAGCCTCAAAAAACCTTACATAATGTGATAAGGAGTTAGCTTATGGAAAATGGACTTGTGGCAAATATAATATGGTTTAAAATTAAGTATGAAATACTTAAGTTATTGTTTATTAGGATTTTTGTGGCCAAACACGGTGGTGCACACCTGTAATCCCAGCATTTGGGAGGCTGAGGCAGGAGTTTTGGTGTGAGTTTGAGGCCAGCCTGGGCTACATAGTGAGTTCAAGGCCCCTGAATGACACAGCAAGACTCTGTCTCAAAAAAAAAAAAAAAAATAGGAGTTTTGTGGTTGATGTTCTATAATCATTTTTTCATTCAACAAACATGCACTGAGTTTCTGATATGCGTTCAGCACTCTTCTAGAAGTTAGAGACATAGTAATATGAACAATCCTTCCTTTTATAGATCTTATAGTCTGAGAGTGTGTTACAGGGAGAAAAAATAGGTTTTCCTTAAATACATGGTTAGCAAAGTATACATTAAGGATGCTGGTGTGATGAAGGCTATTAAAAGTAAAGGTGAAATATGAAGCAGGTCAGTAAATGGCAAGTCTTCTAAATTTATTTTTAAATTCATTCATGACCACGTTGAAATATTGTGAATAAAGTTCTGAGGAAATGAGGCAACAAACCGTGAAGCCATGGGGACTCCAAAGGAAGAGATCTTGGCCATAAGAAGAGGATGTGCAAATGTCCTGCTACAGAACACCAGAAAGACAAACATAGTCAGTCCAGCAAGGCCATGCGTCATAGGGCTTCAGGGCAATCAGAAAGCTAACAAGAGTGTTCTGATGGGAAGCCTTGAAGGCTACTGTCTACTCAGGGTGAGGTGGGAAGCTTGAAAGTGTTTTAAGCAAAAAAGCAGCGGGGAGTCTTATTCAAATGCAAATGCTATGTTAACTCCAGTAGGCAAGGAAGGCTCAGGTGGCTACAGAATGAAGAGAAAAGAGATGATGTGATGACCCTGTTACAGAGACTGGTCCAAAAGTGTGTTGCAAGGAAACTTATTAGAATTAGTTTAATTCGTTAGGTATTTTGAAATTAGGGGGAGATAGAAAACTTTTGTAGAAAAATGGGTTTGTCATTTAATGACATTAGAAAGAACAATTTTTGGAAGTAACATAAGTTTTACTGTGATATTCTGAGGCACCTACTGATAAATCAGGTGGGAATATTGATCAGGTAGCTGTCCAAATAGACCTGGAGTTCATGGGAGTTTAGAGATATAATTTAAAGCATTAAAATAATGAAATAACCAAAGGTGAAGAAAAAAAAATAAAAAGTACTTTGCTAACATTAGAGCTTGAAAGTTAGGAAGGAGCCTTTTTCTTTTAAATTAGTCTTCACATTAAAAACATCATTTGATCTCACAGTCGATAGTCGAGCCAATAAAGTGACCATTCATCTCCTAGCTATTGGTTAATAATTCAGTTATGTTCAGCTATCACAATAATTCAACTATCATTTAATAATTCAGTGAAATTTCAAAATGTTTTTTTCTTAATGCTCTTAGTTCACCCTTAGGGTAAATAATCTATACAACATGCATAGCATAATCAGAAAGCAGCAAAACATACTTTTGAATTTCTAATGAAAGCCAGCAAAGATATCCTTTCCAAATAACATCACATCACTGTTCTCAGGAATCATTACAAGCAATGTTAATGCATGAGAATATGTGAACTCATGGCTGCTACAATACTTTTTTTCCTAAATCTAGCTTACAGGTGTCATGCATAGAAAAATAATATTTCAATGTTTTTCCAGTGATAGCAATGACAAGGATTAGAGTTTGCAGATTTTTAAAGAAATGTATTAGATCCACATAGGGAAAAAGTCAAGTTCACAGAAAGAAAAAGATGGCATAAAAAGAAAGTAACTTGAGGGAGAGTTTAATAAAGAGGCGAAAGTGACAGGTAAGATTTAGAGAGGTAACTTGGTAAATGTCATAAAACTAGTAAGTTGTGTAATTGTCATTAAAATGTAACTCTGTCTGACTATAAGGTTCACAGGTTGAACATGCTATCACACTTTTCATATGTACTCAATGTTTGGAATGAGCCATTCAAGAAAAACAAATCTTACAATATTTCAACAGGCCAGTTCATGCACATAAACCTTTGGTTTTTAATGTGTTATAACAGAAAATGCATTAACCAATTTGAAGAGAACAATTAAGGTCAAGATCTGCATAATATTTACTACAATTAGAATTACCCATAAGAAAATGTTCTAAAATAATTCAAGCTCCACCTATTTACGAGAAATAGAAATTTACTTACCAATTGCTATATGACATTATTTTGTAGGCAATATTTATGCATTGCCTATGTTTATCACTCACATATAAAATGTACAAAGAAGTGAAATAATATATCAAGCATAACAAAAATAACGAAAGTAAAATTGCTATTTCCTTTAGCATTTTTCTTATGGCTGTGGCAGTGGTGCTGGTAGTGGTAGTTGTTCTGGGGATTGAACCCAGGGTCATATTCATGATAGGCAAGTCTTCTGCCACTTAGATGCATCTCCACTCTTTCCTCTTATTTTTATAATAAACAATTTTAGTTAATCACATTTCGTGTTTAATTACTTAGCCAATACCTCTGACAACCTTAAAGGTTCTCCCTAGCTACTTTCAAATCCAGAATCAGATGTTCATGCTATTTCACAAATCTGAGTTGAACTGGCACTCTTTGCAAAGTCTTTCCAATTGTTATTAAGATTCCTCCCCTTTGTGAAGCATCTGATGTAATGGAAATGACAGAGGAAATAATCAGTAAACTTACCTGATAGAAATGTTTCAATAAGAGAAAGAAGATCTTAAAAAATATGTGAACAAGATTTCAAAAACCTTTGGAATACTACCAAAACTATCTAACTTTAGTGCAACTGTAAAAAATATTAGACTCAAAAAAACTATAATAACTTCAATGCTGGAAACTATTTGAAAAAAATGACATTAAAATTTCCTAATTGTGCAAATGACATAAACCTATGGGTTCAAGAAGATGAGCAAACACTAGATAAAATGAACAATACAAAATCTATATCCAGATGGATTGAAATCAAAATGCAAAAAAAAAAAAAAAAAAAGAAAGAAACTTGAAAAGTAGCAAGAACAAAAGGACACATTTGACTATAGGGAGAAACATTTCAAATGGCTAAATTTTTCATCAGAAACAAGAAAGCACTGAAAGGTTAGCATACATTTTTAAAACACTGAAACAAAGAAACTCTAAATCCAAAATTCTGTGTCCTATGAATATAGCATTTAGGAATGAAGGAGGAAATCAAGACATCCTCAGATGAAAGGCAACTTAGAAGAATTCATTACTAGAAAACATACTCCTAAAAAAATGCTAAAGGAAGTTATTCAGAAAGAAGGAAATGATATCAGAAAAAACATGGTACATCAGGAAGAAAGAAAGAACAACAGAAATGACCATTATTAGAGTAAATGTATTGGGCTTTTCTTCTCATATTGAGTTCCTTAAATTTTATGTGAAGATTTAAGGTCAAACATACCTTGTCTGCTATAATTTGTATCTTGGTGTCACCTCAAAGACATGTGTTTAAAAGGCTTTGTGGCCAGGAAGTGACACTACCTAGAAGCATGGAACATTTAAGAATCAGGGCCTCATGAGTGGATGTTAGGAAACTGGAGGCTGTGCCTCAGAAGGGGATATCAAGACCCTATCCTCTTCCTCTCTCTTTTGTTTCCTGGAAGTCATTCTATGTTCCACCATGAATTCTGGCCATGCTGTGCTATTTATCCACAGGCCCAAAGCAATAGCATCAACAACAATGAATGGAAAGGTATAAAAATGTGAGCCAAAATAAAACTCTCCTTTTATAATAATAACTTTACTATTTCAAGTATTTTATCATAGCAATGGAAAGCTAGCACATTGTCACATTAGCTCTTCAATATTGATAGACGTAATATATAAGACAATGATATGGGAGAGAACAAAAAGTCCTTTATGGCTGGACATTCAAATTGAAGTAGCAAAGTATTCTAGGTTTTTCAAAGAGAAGTATGTATTTTGAAATCTCTTGAACAGCTGTTAAAACAACCATAGAAAGATATTTAAAAATCAGTCATTCAGCAGAAATAAAATAGAATGTTTAAGTTACCTCCCCCAAAACACATAGAAATCAGAAAAAAATATAACAGAGAAAATAGTCACAATACAAATATGAAGATCATAACTGTAATTCCTAAACTTTAAATATTATTCAGTGTAAATATTCTAAGGACACTGTCTGAAAGATAGATTATTAAATTAGAATAAAGGAAAATAACCTAAACATAAGCGACCCTCAAGACGGTTATTTTAAGTATAATTACATAAGGAGGTTAAAAGTAAAGTGATATATCTCCAATAGAACAGAACGTAAAGCCCAGAAATAAACCCATAAATAAATGTACTGTCAACCAACATGTGAAAAGGACACCACCAAAAAGATGCAATGGGGAAAGGATAGTTTTTTCAACAAATGGTAGAAAAACTAGAAATCTACAGGCCAAAGAATGAAATTTGATCCTGATCAAAATACCATTAGCATACCTCACACAACTGAAGAAAACATTCCTAAAATTTATCTGCAACCACAAAAGACCTAGAATAGCAAAGGCAACTCTGGGCAACAAAGGCAAGGTAGAACGCATCACAATCCCTGACTTGAAATTATGCTACAAAGCTACTGCGATAAAATTAGCATGGTACTGGCAAAAAAACAAACAGAAAAAAAACAAAAAATAAAAAAAACAGCCGTGAGGTCCAGTGGAACAGATTAGAAGATGCAGACACAACGACAAACACAGTTAGCCACCTTATCTTTGACAAAGGGGCCAAACATGTTCACTGGAAGAAAGATAGCCTCTTTAATAAATGGTGCTGGAAAAACTGGCTCTCTACATGCTGAAGACTAAAACTACACCCATGTCTATCACTATGCACTAAACTAAAGTAAAAATGGATCAAGGATCTAAATATTAAAACAGAAACAATCTACTGGAAGAGAAAGTAGGTAGAAATCTTGAAAACATGGATGTAGGTACAGAGTTCATGAATAAAACCCGAACTACACAAGAAATACTTCAAAGAATCAACAAAGAATCTCATCTTATTAAAAAGCTTTTGCACAGCAAAAGAAATCACCAACAAAGTGAAAAGACAACCCACAGGGTGGGAAAAAATTTTAGCCAATTGCCCCTCAGACAAAGAACTTCTATCTACAACATATAAAGAATTTTTAAAAAATCAGACCCCCCAAATTTAAAGACCCAATCCAAAAATGAGAATATGAGATGAATACACACTTCTCAGATAAAGAAATACAAATGGCAAATAAATATATGAAAAAATGTTCGACATTGTTGGTCATTAGAGAAATGCAAATTAAAACAACACTGAGATTTCATCTCATTCCAGAAAGAATGGTGATAATCAAGAAATCAGTCAATAACAAATGCTGGAGTGGCTGTGGGGAAAAAGGAACACTTCTCCACTCTTGGTGGGAGTGTAAACTGGTACAACCACTGTGGAAATCAGTGTGGAGATTCCTCAAAAAACTAGGATTGGAGGTCCCATTTGACCCAGCTATTCCCCTTCTGGGTATCATCCCAGAAGAATTAAAAACATCATACCATAGCGATATTTGTGCACCCATGTTTATAGGTGTGCAATTTGTAATAGCTAAATAGTGGAAACAACCCAAATGCCCATCAACCAAGGAATGGATAAAAAAGATGTGGTATTTTTATACAATGGAGTACTGCTCAGCCATAAAGAAGGATAAACTTGAGACTTTTATAGGTAAATGGATGGAACTTGAGACCATGCTCATAAGTGAAATAAATCAAACTCACATGTGTGAACATCATATTGTCTCCCTGGTGCGAGAAATTGAAAGACTAAATATGGTCTAAAATGTACAATAGATATTGTGAAGTGGGAATAAATTGTTAAAAAGGAAAAAGGAATTAGGATGGGTGAAAGGGGAAAAGGACAGGAGGGAAAAGAGAAAAAATGAAAGTCATTTTTCTATTAGTGTCTCTTAGCTCACTAAAAAAGAAGGTTTGTGCTAATATCAATTGGAGAAATTTTTATGCCCATATATTGTACCCTAAGTAACTACTTTAAAGAAAACAACATGTAATGTATTAGTTATTGTTATTCTCCTATTATTTTGTTATGAAATTTTATTTTACCTTTTTCCATAAAAAAAAAATGAAATTTGACCTCTGTCTTATACCAGACAAAGGAATCAACACAGAATGGAAGAAAGACCTAACATAAATGTAAGACCTGAAAATTTAAAATTTTTGAAGAAAACACAGAAGAAAATTTCCTTGATACTAACCCTGGCAATGCTGCATTGGATGTCACACCAAAAGCTCAGGACAAAGAAGCAAAACTTAAGGAGTAAAATTAAATCTAACTCAAATGTGTGCATAACAAAGGAAACAATCAACAGACTGAACAGAAAATAACTGCAAACTATATATCTCTGGACAGTTTCATCACTAAAATATGTAAGAAACTTCTACAACTTAATAGTAAAAAAAAAATTAGTGAGTTTTAAAAATGTGTAATTACTTGAAGAAAGATTTCACTGAAGACACACAAAGGACCAATAGGTACTTCAGGAAAATGGAAATCAAAATGACAGATATCATTTCACACTGGCAAATGTCTACTACCACAAAATAAAACAAGTTTGAGTGAGACGGTAAAGACATTGAAATCCTTGCTCACTTAATGGGATCACAAAATGATGCAACTACTATGGAAAATGATATGGAAAGTCATCGGAAAATTAAAAATAGGATATAATATGTTCCAGTAATTAATTACATTTTAGTGTATACAAAAGAACTGAAATCAGAATATGAAAGTGATATTAGCACTTCTGTTTTCATTTCAACACTGTTTAGAATAACATGATGTGGTAACATGTAAATGTTTACTAAAATATGAATGGATTAAGGAAGCCTGGTATATACTAATTTACAATACCATTATACCTTAAAAAATGAGAAAACTTTTGCAATATGTGGTAACACGGATGAAACTTGAGTATACTATGCAAAGTGAAACAAGGCACTCACAGAAAGGTAAATATATTTATATCATTTGTAAGAGATACCTAAAATAGTCAAGTTTATAAAATTAAACAGTATAGTGGTGAATAGTCATTATCAGTGGACAGAAGAAGGAGAAGGAAATAAGGAGTTATTAACTAAAGGGTATAAGCTTTCAATTAAGCAAGATGATCAAGCTCTAGAGATATATTCTATAGCATTTTTTTCTTTGGTCAACAATAATATATTACAGTCTAAAAAATTTAAAATATATGACTCATTTTAAGTGGTTTTATGACATAAAATATTTTAAAGTTATGGAAAATAATAATCCAAAAAAATCAATTAAAGTAAAGTAGCACTGGTAACATCATTATGAAAGAAGATTTCATAGTAAATTTACTAAAGAAAAAGAGAGACATTAGACATTAAAGACTGAATTAAATAACTTCACTAAAAAGATTCAACCACATTAAATATGTATCTACCTAATAGCGCAATGTCAAAAAACATGAAACAAAAGCTTTCAGACTCAACAGGGAAATAAACAAATCCACAGTTATACTTGGAATCTCAAATAGAACTTGTAGAAGAAAAAGCAACAAATTTGTATGACTAAACAATACCAGTAGCTTACTGGATCTAACTGACAAACCATCAAAACCATCAAATTATGATTCTTGTCAAACACATACTGAAAATTCAACATGGTAGAGTACATTCCTGGTTGTAAAACAATCCTAACACTGTTCAAAGACTTGAGATCATACAAGTCATGTTCTCTATCCATTGGAATTAAATGACAATCAATATCAGAAATATAATAGGAAAATTCCTAATCATTTGGAAATTTGACAATATTATCCTAAAAATCATTGGGTAAAAGTAGAAGTATCAGTGATTAGAAAATAATTTAAGAAAAATGGTAATACAACATATCAAAGTTTGTTTTATACAATTATAGTAATAGAGGAAATTTATAGCATTGAATTCCTATACTATCCTTTTTTTTCAAATTAATAATCAAAGGTTACATCTTGAGATACTAGAAAATAGTAGACAATTTAGTAGAACAAGAAAGGATATGACAAGGGAAAAATTATAAAAAGAAATAAATAAAATTGAAAGAGAAAAACACATGAAATTCACTTTTTAAAAGTTGGCTTTTTTGAAAAAAAAAGGGGGAGAAACTGATCAATTCCTAGAAGCATTAACAAAAAGGTAAAAAAAAAACTATTATCAGAAATGAAAGAGAAATATACTAATAAACACCTCATTGTGATGTTATTATAAAGACAGTACTACTATAGGCCCTATAAAAAATATTAAAGAACATATTATAAAATAATACCACAAAGAACTATGCACACAAATTTGACAGGTTACATAAAATATACTATTTATTCAAAATAACAAACTTTTACAATTCACCCAAGATAAAATATGTGATTTGACCAGTCTAATAACTATTAAAGAAATTGAACTTGTAGTTAATAGATTATAAAAAAAAACCCACACACTACTTTATTGAATAATTTTATGAAATATTAAGGAGCAAGTAGCACCAAATATACAGTATTTCTTTCAGCAATAGATGATGAAGAGGAAACACTTTCAACTTGTTCTCCCAGGCTAGGGCTACCCTTGGTTTAGATATCTAAACCAGACAAAACTAATACAAAAATAAAGAAAAACAAACTAACAGAAAAACAAAAACAGAACTGTAAGCCAATTTCCCTGCTAAACACAAAAATAAGAATCCTAACAAAATATTACCAAGTTAAATCCTCAATATACTAAAAGAATATTATGCATGACTAAGTGGACTTGATCTTGGGAATGTGAGGCTGACTCAATATTCAAAAATCAAGCAACAAAGCTGAACATGGTGGAGGACACCTATAATCCCAGCTCCTAAGGAGAGTGAGGAAGAAGGAGACTTTGTGGTCAACCTGGGTAACAGGCTGAGATCCCTGTCTCACAAACATGCACACACACACGCAGATAATCGATCAATCAATCCATCAGTCAATGTAATCCACCATATTGAAAGTTCAAAGAAGGAAAAAAACACACACAGGGTTGGGCAAAATGGTATGTGCCTTTCATCCCAACTACTTGAGGCAGGAGGATTGCAAGTTCAAGTACAGTTTGGACAACATAGAGAGACTGCTGTGGTTTGTGTCTAGATGTCCCCCTAAAGACTCAAGCACTTTCAGATGGGGTTTTTTGGAGGCAACTGAATCTAGAGTTCGTGATTGATTCATAGTGCAATGCTGAGATTAAGGGTGCTGGGATTCAGGATGGGCGATTGCTGGAACTGTCCACTGATTGGATTGGCACCGCCCTAATCCCAGCAGTGTGGATAAAAGGGTAGAAAGAGGCTTCTCTCTCTCTACTTTCTCTCTCTCTCTCCTTGCTTTTGCTGTCTTCTGCTGCCATGCCACCCTGACTTGGAGGCAGCCAATTATGGAAACCTCTACAGACTGTGAGCTAAATAAACCTTTCCTTCTTTAACTTTGGGCATTGGGTATTTTGTCTCAGCAATGATAGCAAAGTAACTAAAACACTAAAACTGTGTCTCAAAATAAAATGAATAATTGGAAGAGGAAGAAGAAATAGAAGCATATAATTATTTCAACAGATGATGAAAAGCATTTGACAAAATGTAATTTCCATTCTTGATTTTAAATATTCTCAGAAAATTAAAAATAGAAAGGCTTTTCCTGAACTTAATGAAAGGTTTCTACGCAAGCCTTCAGCCCACATCATACTAACTGGAAAATTCTAAAAGATTTTCCCCCTACTATCTGGAAAAGGCAAGCATATCTGCACTCATCATTTTTAGGCAAGAGTCAGCATTAGTCACTCATATTGAACATCAGTGTTCAATAACTTCTTTAGACAGTATTTCTATTTCCTCAAAACTACTTAAATCCCACTACCCTCACACATATATTGAAGACTAAGGAATTAATGAAGGTCATTGGAACCCTGCCTAGAAGGCTGTGACAAATTGGGGAGATAAGCAGGTTTCACCAGCTGACCCTTCTGTAACTAAATGCTCCATCCTGCTCATACTTGTCACAGTGCCACTCACATCATGATCTCCTATGGGAAGGTCTTTCACCACCCTAAGAATTGCACCACATTGCTTTTGTATTTTCTTATTTTTTTGAATCATGTTTCCTTGTTAACATGGTTGTACATGATCACATTCTCCTCCCATTTTCTAGTTTAAGTATTTTAAGCCTCCCCCCCCCCAGATTTCTGTCTTTCTCCCCTTCTCCAGCATAAGATCTCAAAAACAGGGACCGTAGTGTGTTTTTGTAAATGTGCACATTGGAGTGCGTATGTGTGTATCTGTACTAGAAAGTTGACATTAAATGTGTTAGATTTTTAAAATATCTGTATGATTTTTCGAAAGTTTCTAATTCTTAAATGTGGCTTATTTAATATAAAAAAATTATGATTTTCAGCATTCTACTTCATTTTGGTTCTACTTACATTAGCAATTGAGTCTAAGAGATCCCTTCACTGATTAGGTTGAATAATATCATAGCATACATTTTTCATTTCTAGTGGTAGCTCCTTCTACTCTGTTTCTCAAGTAAAGTTTTTGCTCTACACATGTTCAATACAAGCACAGAAAAATAAAACAAGCTTTTGCTCTCACACTTTCTAAAATTCCTCTTTCTAATATGATTATCTGTAGCAAAAAAAAATTGTAACTAGGTAAAATCTTATTTTAACCCATCAGAAAACAATGGTGTCTTAGTAAAATAATTATTCAAAGTTTTCCTAAGATTTTTTCTTCTGCCATCTTGTAGGAAAAAAATGCCTAACACTAAGGAATCGAATAATTGTTGTTTTGTTCCTTTGAAAAATCTGATTTAAACCAAGATGGACTATTCTTACATTTCAAACAAATTCACTGATAACACTGTGTAGTTATCTGCTATGTAACAAAATAATCATTTTTAGGGAGTTTTTTTAACACTCTTCTGAAACTTTTATCAATATTACAAAAATCCTGACATTTCTTTATTATATAAGTTGAATTTTTAAAATTGGTGCTGACTTTATTTAAGAAAGATATTCTTTCTTCTCTTTCCACACAGAAGAACTTAAATCATATCCCATTAACTTAAATTCTAACTGGAGTCCCTAAGACTACTCAAAATTCAAAGTTGCTTTCTGAACAGATTGCACTGCTAGTTGATGAAACTTGAGCTAATTACACTAATGTTGACAAATGCACTGGCACAAAAACAAATGTCACATTTTTCAAAAAATTACACCTCTTCAAAAGATGCTAAATAGATTCAGTGATTTGTGGGTGTAACTAAGCTATTTGTGCAAAAACAGTTTTGAAAATTCTGATTTAAAACATAAAAAGTATAAGTACAGTATAAGCACTTGTATGTAATTTTCAAATGTATTTTAATGAAATATTTGAAGTTTTGGAACAATAAAGAAATTACTATATTTGTCACTAGAACATTATCTGAGTTATTTTAAATATTGCATCATTTACAAAAGTAAAAATCTTTCTATCTTAAGGAACGTCTCTATGTATTTTTAAATGAGCTAGTATGGATATTTCAACTGAAGAATCATTTTTTTAGAGATTTAAATCTGTATACTCTCCAGAATAGTAGGTTTTTGTATATTCAGCCACAATATACTTACATTTTTTTATTACATAGAAAAACAGCTAATGTGTTAAAAGTTATATGTTAGGCACTGTGTTAAGAGTTTTAAGTAAATGATCGAATTTTTTCCTTGCAATAGTCTGGAAAGGAAGAAATCATCATCTCTCTTTTAAAAGTGGGGTATTTAAGAATCAAAGTTAAGTGTCTCATCCTAGTTACCAAGTTCTCCCTGACTTCCCAGTTTCTACAATTCATGCTGCTCCACTGTGGATTTCAAATGGAAAGTATTTATTTGGGCACTGTAGATCAAAAACTACCAGTTTCCTTCTATTGAATGCTTAAGAGAATGGTCCAATCATGTTTCTGGAATACATTAATGAATCTTTTAATACAAGAAATTGTTTTTCACTCATTGTTTTGAATCACTGAACCACTCATGTTATTTTAGAAGCAGCCATGTAGGCTACATATATATTTACTATTGCCCAATAACTATTCTTGTAAGACCCTATAAATTTATCAGTTAAACAAGTTAAAATGGATTAAAAATACTGAAAAGAGAAACCAACCTCGCTATTAAAAATAAGGAGTAAATTTAAATAACAGAAAATCTGTTAACTATTTTTAACAATTCTGGAGAGATGAGGAAACTTTGGGCAAGAGCTATTCTACATGGCAAGAAAAAGATATGATTAATTTGATTAAAATATTATTCCTCCATGTAATTAGGGCTCAAAGTGGTTATTCTCATGGCATCTGTTTGGACAATAAAAGTCACCATTAGACCATACAGTTGTCATTGATTCATATTATTGTTTGATCTGTATTTTCTACAATCCAATACTAAAGTTATAAAGAAATGCCAGTTTGCAAAGTTTACATAAAAAAGTAGTGATGCTTTTTATTTTCTTACCATCTGTCATGAGCCACTCCATCGTACTTCACATTTATTAAGATTTATCTTTACTAGATCATGCTTTGGTCTTTGACATAATTGGATGGTTTGGGTTGCAGATATCTTATTTTTTGCCACCTGACTATCTGACTGCTAATTTGAGATCTGCTTATTTCCAACCTACATACAGTAAGTTCTTGTCCACCAGATTTAAACCCTCTGAGTTTGTCACTTGTGCTAGTTTTAGGGAGCTGTGGGGCGTCTTTGGGCAGCTGTGAGCTTTTTAACTATTAGCTTGCATATCTTCCAATGACATGTTTTGGCCTCAGTTCTTTAACCAACTGGTTGTATTAAGGCAAAACATCTTTCCAATTGGCAGGTGCAGAGCTTATAACATATATGAATATTATTTGTACTAGACAGCACTACTATGAATCCGTAGGATAGTGAAAAAATAAATTTATTTAAGATCAGAATAGGGCCAGGGATATAGCTCAACGGCACAGCACCTGCCTGGCAAATGTGAGGTTGTGAGTTCGATTCCCGGTACCAAAAAAAAAAAAAAAGATCAGAATAAACAGTTTTAGAAGAACAGGTAGATTTGGTTTCTTGAAATATTCATTTGTGGCTTTTAAAAGTGATAAAATAGAACCAATAGTCAAAGATGTTTTAAGTTCAATAAGCTAAGTAGATTATTTCTGCTTTTCCCTCATTTCATAAACCTAGTATAAAGTTAAATAATTTTCAGTTTTCTGGCATACCTGTGCTGTGTTCACACCTAAGTATTTGTTCAAGAGTACAATTTTCCACACTCAGTGAGGCAGTTGAAGAAGTAACTACTTTTTCCTATTGTTTTTTCTCAAATCATACCCAATAATGGTAAATAATTTTTGTTAAATTGTATTTGAATTCTGAATTTCATTATCATTGTAAATAAATAAATTCTGATATTTTAAAATGTCTGGCATTCAACTATTTTATATGTCAATTCAATATAGTACAGAATAAAGACATATGAAAAAGAATTGAGTTCAAACTTAGGAAATGTGATGCTCTTGGTAGTAGATAACAAGTCAGTTAGTTCACCATTTTTTTTTTTTGTGGGTACCGGGGGGTCGACCTCAGGACCTCGCACGCCAACAGGCACCCGTGCCACTGAGCGATATCACCGGCCCCTTTTTTCGTATGTGGGTTCCGGGAGTCGAACTCGGGCCCTCGCGCTTGCAAGGCAGGCGCTTATGCCGCTGAGCCATCTCACCGGCCCTAGTTCACCTTTTTGAGTACTAGTATACATGTCTAAAAATGGAATAGCATTCTTTGTTTAAATTTCAATTACAAATCTTCTCAAAGTATAGCATGCAACATATCAAAAACCAACACTTTTAATTAACAGTATTGAAGTTTAACGGAACACTAATCGAAAAACTACTGAAGTGAGGAATTTTGTTTTCACATAACCGAAATGTAGATGAGAAAGCTTATGATTGATACAGATTCAAGTATATCTCAATGAAATACCTTGCATTTCACAGCTGTTTCATCAGTTTAACATCAGTCACTTTCTTTTGTCTTTGTTCTTTATTATTTCCCTGAGTTTGGTATAGGCTTTGTGAGTAAAGTTAAATTCCTATATTTAGTTTGTGTTGAAATAAATATGGAGGTATAGGAAGTTTATTTTCTAATTGATTATTTTAAAACATGTGAAAAAGTCAAAAGCATACCACACAAATCACTTCGGAGTACAGATAATGACTTTCTGTAAAACTAATGACTTTCAAGGTCATTTAGAATGTTCTATTTAGCGAATATATTTAGAATTCATTGAATTATAAACAGATTAACATGTTTAATTATAGTTGTGATTTCACATCTATATTAAAAGTGAAAGAGGGCCGGTGAGATGGCTCAGTGGCATAAGCACCTACCTGGCAAGCGCGAGGGCCTGAGTTCGACTCCTGGAACCCACATACGAAAAAAGGGCCAGTGATATCACTCAGCAGCACGGGCGCTTGCTGGTACGCGAGGTCCTGAGGTCGACCCCCGGTACCCACAAAAAAAAAAAAAAAGTGAAAGATACAGTCTTCCAGATGCTTTCATATATTTGTTATCAGATAGGGAAAACATCTGGATGAACATATATTTTTTTTCTTGTTTTTGCTAGGATTGTTTTTATTTTTCCTCCAAAGATTTAGCATTTCATAGAGATAATCTAGATATCAATCAAAGTTAACATAATGTACACAAATCATTATTTTAACTGGACATTAAAAACTATTGATTTATGCAAAAGCAGATCCAGAATATTTAGTTTAGATAAATAGGCTGATAAAAGGTATCATAATCATTCTATTACTTTATAAAAGTTCATTATGGAAAACATGGGTCATTTGAAAAAAAAGCTAAAAGCTTGTAACCAGTGATTCAGCGCAGTGATGTTACTGGATGGAGGGTCCCTTAGGGATTCATCCCAGGTTCTTGGTGTCCTGAATGAAGAATTGGACAAGACACACAAAAACGGTAGCTAAGGTGAACATTTATTGAAGGCAGAAAAGAAATATGCTCTATAGGTCGAGAGCAGGCAGATGAACAGTTTCACAGCGACCTGAGGGATGAGGGAAAAGGTTTCCCTCTAAACTTCCTGGATTGGCTTCCCCTTCATTCAAATAAGGCACTGGAGAGGTGTCCTATCAAAAACTCAGGTGCTCAGGTACCAGATTTAAACTGCCCTAATGAAAGACTTTCTTGGTGGTAGGGCATGGTGGCACACGCCTTGCCTGTAATCCCAGCACTCAGGAGGCAGAGGCAGGAGGGTCACTGCAAATTTGAGGCCAGCTTAGGCTACAAAGTGAGTTCAAGGCCAGCTTGAACTGCACAGTGAGACCCTGTCTCAAAAAGACCAAAAAAAAAAAAAAAAAAAAAAAAAAAGAAAAACCCAAAAAACAGACCAAAACAACAACAACAACAAAAACTCTCTTGGCTTCCCACCAGATGTAAAGGAAGGATTGAAAATAACACTTTTCTTGTTGGTCCTGAAAATAGTACCAGATTCAAATGGGGGAATGAAAATATCCCTTTCTGATACGCTCCGTATACAGAGCTCCGGAGCCTTGTAGTCGCTTTGGCTCCTGTGTTCTGCGCATGTTCTCCGGGTGTTTATGACCTTTGACACATTTGTCCCAGTTTGTTAGGTTTGCTCTGGCCCTCATTTCCTACCTCAGTGAAATCTGTTCTGCTTTGGAATTGTATCTACTTCATGGCCAAATGTAGATTATTTATATCATTAAGTGGAAGATCAAGTCACAATTTTAATTTTGAGTGTCACATAACAAAGCATATGCATCATTTTAAAAATAGTATTAGAAATAACACCTTTGCATCATATTTTGTCATCGATAACTCAGATGGAACAGAGACAAGCTGTCTCTACCTCTGCAGCTGTCCCTCATCCAATTACTTTCTTTTAAAATATTTGATTTTAGTATAGAGAATAATAAAGAATCAGTTTTGCACTTTTTAAAAATAGAATTATCTATTCTCTGTGTCTCCACCTATTGCTTTTCTAAGAGTTTAAAATAAAAATAGCAGAAAAATAAAATACCTCACATTTTCTTTTGACATTTATTAATTCAGGCAATATTTAGTGAGATCATTCAGAGTTTGACAGAAAAAATACTTTTTAGTTCAAATATTGTCATAAATTATATTGCAAGTGTGAGAATAGATCTTGCTCAAGAAATCTCCCTAAAGTTGTGAGGATATGTAAAATGTTTTTGTTTTCTTCAGGAATTTGAATTAAATTGATGACAGTTAATTTGGGTAAAATATCCAACTTGTAAGTCACACATTTCAAAATAGTCATCTTGGGCCGGTGAGATAGCTCAGCCTCATAATTGCCTGCCTGGCAAGCGCAAGGTCCTGAGTTTGACTCCCAGTACCCATACACGAAAAAAGGGCCGGTGATATCGCTCAGCGGCATGGGCGCCTGCTGGCACGCGAGGTCCTGAGGTCTACTCCCAGTACCCACCTAAAAAAAGAAAAAATAGTCATTTTAAACGCACATTCGCTATGTGGACCACTTCAAGCAGTCTATCCATTGTTTGGAGCAAGACTGTAGCAATAGTGACAGCTCTGAAACAGTTAAACTGGGGCAACATCTGGCACACCACAAAATTAATTCACTAACAAGTCTTTTACTTCTTTACTTCATGTATTTGAAAAATAATAAATGTTACCTAACTTTTAGTATTGCCTGACTGGGAAAATAAGCAGAGAACTCAAATTTCAAGCATAACTATTCAAATACACTAGAATAGCTAAAGAAATATTACTGGACTCACTCTTTATGCCTCTAAAATCTAAAAGAAAATATAGATTCAGAGAACGTTCACTTATGACCCTGACCCTGTTTAGGATAGTCAGATGGTTCCATGTTTTTTGAGGTTTTCATCCTTAATTAACAGGGTTGTCCAAATTGTTTTGATATAAATCGCTAGAGAAAAATAAAATATACACTCTTTTCCCTCTTGTTAATGCCTGTTCTATAGGTGATGAAGTATGAAATGATTGATCGTGTACTCTAATGATGGATAAGGACAATTTCTGGAAAGGTCAAACCTATTAAATAAATTTTAGAATATATTTAAAAACATCTTATCTGCCTCACTGGAGCATGGTAACTCTTTTCAGTGACAGGTGGCCTTCACATCGGGGAAGTAACAGCAGTGGCAAACAATAAACATTCATACTTCACTAAAAGAGTGGTAGAGAAAAGAGAGAGGATTGTGAAATTACCAGGGCTAAAGTAAGAGGTTATCCTGAATAGAGCAAAATAAATAAAGTCCTTGACTACAGCCACATCATCCTGAAGCAGCCTAATGAAAAGTAATGCAAAGCAAATGAAACAAACCCAAACAAAGAAACACACACAAAAAAATCAAACAACAGCAAATAATCCTTTTAAATACCCAGACATTTCTACACATGGTAACATACAAATATTTGAAACACTTATTTTCAATGCCACATACTAATGATAGGTCCTTTAAAATAAAATAAAATAAAACACAACCTTTCTATCAAATACACACTTTTATCTATGATGCTTTCAAAAACTTTATCTCCATCAACTTAGGAACTTTGTAAACAAATTCTACTTAGTTTTAACAGAAGTAAGTTAGCATGTAGCTGGAAAGAATATTGGTGCTCATCTTTAAAGCACAATGCATATATTTTTATGAATCTGCCTTTCATTTTGTCACACACAAAAAATTAGCCATTCCTTTTACATTTATTTGTGCTTAATATTTATGCTTTCTTTACCTTTAAATTGTGGATGAAAGGTACTAGATGGGTACTATCTCATGGGGTGTATTCAACATTTGGCAGTTCTCTCTGAGACTGTTCTCTTTCTCCTAAATTCTAACTTCTTTGTAGTTGCTTGAATAGGTGCAAATATTTCCTGCTATCATGTTTTGCATTTGCTTAGTTTCTGCTCAAAACTCCCTATTTATCCTGAATATTCTTAGAAATTTTTCTTCAGTATTTTAGAATTTGACCCAGGCCTTGTCTCTCCCAGGAAGACCTTGCAGTGTTTCCCAGGTAGGGTTAAATTCTCTTAGCTTCTCACAGTGTTCTCATAGGTATACCTCTTTCATACGATGACTATAATTACTTCTGGAATATCTGTCCCTTTACCAGACTCCTAGCCCTTCAAGGCCTGGTATTATGCAATATTAATTTGTACATCAGTAATTTGTATTGCTGTAAATTAGTAATGAATGTATGAGATGCATCTAGTTTATAAATGAATTCATGAATGACTTAGGGAAGCTTCATAGGAATTTCCACAAATAATGTTGATACATGAAGCTCTAAAAATGACATACATGTTCCCACAACAACAGATGCTCTGATGCCTTGCATACTGTATTAGTTATGTATTGCAACTGTAACAAATTTCCACATCCTTAGTGGTAATTTGTTCTTTTCAGTTCCAAAAGGAGTAAGACTGCAATTAGTTTCACTGAAAGCCAGGAGGGTTGGCTCCTTTTGAACACTGAAGGGAAAGTCCATTTCCAATCTACTCCTTTCCAGCTTTTGATGGTCACCTGTATTCATCAGCTTCTGGTTTCTTTCTCCATGTTCAAAGTATATCTTGTGCTTTGCTGCTGCCATTAACATATCTCCTTCTCCTCTAACTCCTATATCCCTTTTTTAAGAATCATCATGATTCCATAACACCCACTGTGACACTCCAGGATATTCTCCTCATGTCAAGATCCTTGGCTTAGAGGCTAAATTAGGAGGATTGCAAGTTCAATCCCAGTCTGTACAGGTAGTGAGATTCTGTCTCAAAACAAACAAATGAATAAATTAAAAAAAAAAAAACTTAGCTTAATCATGTCAGCCAGCTCCCTTTTGACACATAATGTAATAATCAAAGGTTCTGGGAATTAGACATGGAAGTATTTTGGCCATTATTCAGTCTACCACCAAAAGTCTGTTTCATTCTAATAGGGAATTGTGTGAGCACAGTTTTCAGTAGGAAGCGACAGAATAATATGCAGCAGAGCGAAGAAATGTCTTCCTCATCAAGAGAGTTTCTCTGGACCTTTTTCCTGAGTGTTTCGATATATGAGCTGGTGAGAAGGGGAACACACAATAGAAACATTTGCTCAAGAGATCTTAGGAACAGCAGAATTTCTTATATATTAAACAAAATGAAGTGATTTAGATTGAAGCTGAGTGAAGACTCTCCACTACCCTTCCACAGCCTTTTAATGTCTGGTATCCCGAATAACTAACTTAAAGATAATAATACATAATGCATTAACCATTGTTACCCTCCTATTATGTTGTTTTGAAAATTTGTTCTTTTTTGATTTGTTTTGTTTTTTCTTCTCTTTAAAAATAAAATTAAAAAAAAAAGTATCTCTTACCAAGCATGGTGCAGTAACCCTACAGACAAGTATAAGATTTTAATCTAATCTTTTTAAAATACAAAAACTGACTTAACAGCCTTAGGTACTATTTAAATACGTCCAACATCTGAACTAGTTCAGAAAATGTACCTATTTAACAGTCGGATTTCCACTGGAACAAGCAGTTTCATCAATGGATCTGGGCTGGTTGAAGTTGCAGAGGGTTGAATTTATACAGACAGAGTCTTTAAAGTCAAATGCATTCTTAAATTTCTTTTGTCCCTCAAAACAATAATGTCAGGAAAGTAGAGCAAGTGTTATTATTTGTAGTTATAGACATAAAAATGTCACTTCTAAAAATTCAAATGTTTTCTCACTGAGCAATGATGGTTAATTTCATACTTACAATGATTTCTTAAGAAACCATTAATATTTAAGAAGCACAGAGAAAAAGCTGTGCATACCAATAATACAGAATTAACCTTTTAAAATGGTTTAATCTATTTATCAAACTATATGGCCCATAGAGTTTACTATCAATAGTTCTTATAGATATGTCATACATCAATGTCAAAACATATTAAGTAGAAAAGATATGATACTTTTGATTATAAACATTTATTTTCCTGCTACTGATTAGATAATTTTAATATAAATAGACATAGTTACCACTAGATTATGACAATTACTTCATTATTTCAGTCAAAAGACAAATTTGAGTTTTAAAGCAATTTTTACATAAAGTAAATGAAAAGGAGAAAACAAAAAAGTAATGAATAAAACAGTAGTTATGTCTTCTGTTATAACAATTTCCATCAAGTGACCTCAACTTTATGTACTCTTCTTTGTTCTTTAAGTCTTTGGAAAGCCAAACATTTCCTGATGTTCTATTTTTTAGTTAATCATGCACATACTTTATATGAAATACATACATTAATATCTCTTTAAGTCAGTGAATTCTGTACACTGCCAATATCTAATTGGTATTATAATTAATTTTCAAAATATCCTAAAAACCTAACCTAACAATTAACATAACATTTAGGATATGTAATTCTCACATTTTTGATAAACATCTGAATTTATGGCAATGCAAAATAAAACACCCATAATGTATAGCATTTAATGCATCACAATTACCCAGGTTACCACTGGTAGTAGTTTGAGATAAATGATGAATAGAACACAAATCCTTGGATGACCATATGGTTCTTATAGTTCATTGTAATAGCAACAATGATGAATATTGGATAGGCTTATCATATCAAATAGTACTGGAAAATGTAAAAAATAATCTTAGAAACTCATATACCTTATTCAAGATGAAAGAAGAACACCTGAATGCTTGTATGATCACCTTTTAAAAACTCTTTTTTTCCTTCAATAGCCCCAATACTGATAGATCTAAGCCTCTGTGTCCAAAACTGATTATATGGATTCTAGGGATGTTGTGTCAAATAAAGGCAGAATTAATCAAGTATCTTCTTGTGCTATGGTTAGAGAAGTGATTAGGAAGAAGCAGGATGCTGATGAATTGAGGTAGAGACATTTGGAAACACACTGATGAGCTGAGCCCATAAATTAAATCTTTCCTTGTCTAAATACCTTTTGTTGACTTCAGCTGAAGCAAATATTTTCCAAAGCAATGTCTCTCTTTCAAAAGACACAAACTCACTAGTCCTGATTGCCTCTGGAACTAAACACAAAAAGGCAAAATTGCAAGGTTTTTCTAAGGGCAAGTAGTGTACATGCTATCATTTTGCAAGATCTTTCCACATGTATTAGAATTGATGCCATTTTTACTAAGAAACAAATATTAATGTTATAAGTTTTTCAGTTTGGAATTTGAAATTTTATCTGTTTATTTGAGCACTTGCAAAGCCCTACCACCTTGTTTGACTTGTTCAAGTCTGGATTCCTGTCAATGAGATTAAGCTTCCAGAACTTGTCTCTAATACCATGAAGAATATGAGCATACTGAGCTGATCTATAGTAGTCAACTTTCCTTGCTAAGATGTCCATATTTTGAGGGCTCAGAAGATATTCCCTTTAGAAAGACATTAAGTAAAACATTTATAACAGAGCACCATCATCTTGAGTAAAACTCTCTTGTTGCTTCCCATCGTAAGAGATGTTCCATTCAATTGGACTCTTCAATTATAGTGTGAATCATGGGAGCCCAAAGTTCTAGAAGTTGATGGTAGTGTTTACTAGTGGTTAGAGATGGCTACACTTACAGTAGCTGGAGGATCAAAGTAGCATTAAGATATTTTAAACACAAGCCATGTGGTACTAGTTAATTGTGAAGTCCCTGTGAATGCAAGAGGTGGGTAGTCATTACAGTGTTTATTAATCAAAGCATTTTTAAAAATTCACCAACTTCCCAACATAAGTTTTCTCACATACCTAGAATCTGATACTTGTAGGTCAAGATTAGTTCATACTGGATCACACGCTGCAATGGAGCTTTGTATATTTTGAGTCTTCTTCAAAGTCATTAAAAGGACAATCTGTGTCCCTATCGAACAGTGTTTGTATGCTGCAGAATTGGAAATATTTAGCACCTTCTTGGGATGATTAAATAGTCACTGTAAAGTAACATTGATTTCTGTGGAAGCAAAACATCATCATGATTCATGCTTCACCATCGTGCTTATGGACCGATATTAAGTGACAGATGAAATTATACTCCATGTCTAATTCACAGTGAATCCAATGGCTTTCTCCAGTGTCAGAAAGTATAAAGTAAAAATAGCCCTTGACTATGAGAATCCTTACATTTGTTGATTGACCTGTGTGACAGAGCTGCACTGGTAGGAAGAATCTAGACCAACGAAGAGTAATACCCTGAAAGTTGACTATCTCCCACCACTACAATAATAATTCACAAGCATATCCAATTGACATAAAGCTTGACATTTAATATACATCTACAGCTTCAGTTATCCCTTTTGTTTCTAAATTCTAACTCCTTAAAACAATCAGAAAATATTTTATGCAGAAACAATCATATGCCTTTACTGTCTTAAATCAAGTTTATGTCAAAGCTACTGCATTTTGTCACAATATGATCTACAAGAACATGTGATAGTCTCTCCAAAAATCATCATATTTCATAATTGTATTTATTGCATTACTCTACAAGCTCAAAGTAATAGGCATTGTAGGTGCTGCCCTAGGCTGTACATAGTAGTTACAGGGTGAGAAAAAGCAACTCACACATAATTTGGAGGTCTGCTGCATTAATGAAGTCTTTGCGATCTAATGATCTTAGAATATCAGAACGCTTCTCTAAAGTCATTGACAATCTTGCACTACACTCCATGAAGAAAGAACATGTAATGATCTTATTAAAGTATGACATCTGGTATTCTGATCCACCTACTTAGTAATTAATAAGCCTATTACTTTAACTGGGCCCAATACAAAATGTGTATCTGTATGTGGTTATTGAAAAAATGTTTACACTTTCATCATTGTTGCTTTAATCAAAAAAGCCAAGATAATGGAAACAATCTCTGACTTCATCGATGGCTGAATAGATTTTAAACGTGTGTTATACATGCACCACACAAAGTGGAATACTACTTAGTCTTAAAAATAAAATTATCTAATTAATGACTACATGGGTGAACCTGGAGAATACCTTTGTGTGGAATAAGGTAGACTAAAAAAGAAATGTATCATGATTTTACTTATGTATGGAATCTAAAAATGTTGAACACATTACATAGAGAGTAGAATGAATGGTGGTTACCAGAGTCTGGGAGAGAAAGAGCAAGCAGGGAAGTTGAACAGAGGAAAAGGCAAGCTGGTAATGAGTACAAAGCTTCATTTGACAGAGGAAATAAGTTCTAGTGTCTATCGCACAACATGGTGACTATAGTTAAAAATAATTGTATTTTAAAATAGCTAAAAGGAAGGAATACTATATTTCTTACCACAGAGAAATAATAGATACTTGGAATGTTGATATGCTAATATGATTATTCCACAGTGTATAAGTATATCAAAATATCACATTGTACCTTATCATTATACATAAATAGCATTTGTGAATTAACGTAAAACTTAAACTGATAATGCCAGTTTTGAAAGAAAAAGAACATAGAATTGAGCAAGATCGCTTCAGTGTTTAGAAAATGACAATCTTCGGGTATTTCCATGACTTAAAGTTGGTTTATAGACTCACAACATTTTAGGGCTACAAAATTTAGAAATGTGGAGTTGATTTGAAATGTTCTCTAGGGAATTTTTATATTACATAATATCAGTGAATGTTTCTTAAACCCACTTATGTTTGAGGATCATTTTTGTACTCAAAAATTTTGTGGCAATTTTCACAGTACTTTGGTCTGTATTTATTTAGTCTGGGTGTTAATCTTGGTACTTGGAATCTTGCTGCTTTAACCTTATCTAGTTAGAAGAAGTACAGCATCAGAATCTCTGGGGGAAATATCCATCGAAAATCAGTTTGAAAAATTTCTGTGGCCATTCAAGGCAGTCTCAACAAAGTGAGATAACTATAACTAATTTATATTTATATTTTGGTCAATGACATTCAACTTAACATTAAAATATCAATCTATGAAAAGTAATGACTTCATAATATTCTATAATTAGATTAAAGAAGATTATAATTACAAGTTTGATTTTTGTATATTGAGGCTTACAGGTGAAATTTTTCAAGTAGTAATAAAATCTGATCTAACTGTTTTGCTTAGTGGCTCAAGTAGAAAAAGATTTAAAATCCTGAAGTTTTAAAGTGTTTAAAGCACAACTGAGCCAATATAGTAAGAAGTACACATTGAATAATGTTATTTATATAAAGTGGTATAAAATGTAAACTAATATGAGTTTCAAAAGTACATTAATGATTCCCTAGAGAAGGTAGAAAGGGGACAGCTGTCAGAATTACAAAAGGACACAAAGAAACATTTTGGCAATGGAAATATTATCTTTTTGTGATTATAGATGATTCAAGTTCTTTCATAGTCAAAGTTTATCAAATTGCATACTTTAAATATGTGCAGTTTATTGTATGTCAATTATTCCTCTATAAAAAATTTGATTACAACCTAAAAATAGAGTATGTGAAAGCAACAGTTTGACCATAAGATACACTCCTCCATAATACATATTATTACATTGACCAGCTTACCCAAATAACTATAAGTAAGTGGTGATTTAATCTATGAAGAATTTGAAATAAGGGAAACGTGAGCTCACAAATGACAGGCATATCTAGAAATGAGGAGTATAACCTAATTTCTACTTTGAAAGGATTCAAAGAAATCCATAAGACATAAAATTTCCTCATCATGTAGTTTCAAAATATCATGAATTATAAGAAATAAAAATATTGATAGTCCATAGACTGAACCATTATCTAAAAAGTGTTAAGAATTTAGAGGAGTATTCGTTTTCTCAATAGGAATGTGAATTTCTCAAAGACAACAGAGCAATATCTTAAAATTTTAAGATAGAAATGTATTAATCAATATGAAGATGAAATAAAGGTCTTTTGAGACACAATTATTTCTAGTAGTTTATCTTTTTTTTTTTTTTTTTTTTTTTTTTTTTTTTTTGTGGGTACCGGGGGGTCGACCTCAGGACCTCGCGCGCCAACAGGCACCCGTGCCTCTGAGCGATATCACCGGCCCCTTTTTCGTATGTGGGTTCCGGGAGTCGAACTCGGGCCCTCGCGCTTGCAAGGCAGGCGCTTACACCGCTGAGCCATCTCACCGGCCCTCTAGTAGTTTATCTTACATGGGTTTTTCATACGAACCTGGAGAACTGAGCACAGTAACGTATCTACCCTGAATGAATGTGGAAGGTGATGGCAAGGAAATGGTCAAGGAGGAAGGCATTTATTGCTCCTGGGTAAGACACAAGAATGGAGCCTTCTGTGAATATTGCCTCCTAGAAAACAAGTTGATCACAGAAATTTTGTGTTTAAAAGTGGTGAGAGAAAGTGAGTACTTCTGTAGAGTTGGAAGGCGACACCCAGTTTCAAGAATAGCATAGAAAGCTGTAATTTCCTAGAAAACATTTCCAGTTTGAAGAATAACCTAACAGGCTATGATTTCCATAGAAATTAAATGTAAAAATAGTATGCTTTATAGCTCAATCATGATTAATAGTAAATTAATCATAATAAAAAATAAACAATGATTATTAGGCAAAAATTGTGGTACAACTCTATGGAAAAATGGAGTACAGGTGTATCAAGAAGGTTGTATACAGAAGTTTGTGTAAAAAACAACTTCCCTTTTAAATGTATGTGCTTATGTTAGATCTAAATATAAAAGTATAATTAATAGATTAAAATGGGAAAAGTCCAGCACTGTATATATACTGCCAACATTGAAAGGTATTATAGTTTAGTGGTACTGAGCAGTTTTGAGTTAACAATAATTTTGAGTTTATGGTATGATTATAAGTTTACTAAGTTACTAATATGGTAAGATATTAATTCTTCATGCATTTGGTCAGCTTCCTGAGGGAACTGATTTCTTTAGAGCTATTTTCTTTGTCTCTCTTCTTTGACATGTAACTTCTTTACAAGGAGTATTTAAGATGAAGTCTCAGAAATATCTATATATAACAGAAAAGAGACCGTACAATTCTTTGCCATTTGGCAACTGTTAGTTTTCATGAAGTCAGATTATCCCTGGGTACCATTCTAAGTGACTGTACTACCTGATTGAGATCACTGAATTTTCAGTTTTACTTGTTCTTAGGACACATGCATTTCTGCCATTTTAGCAATTGAATTAAACTGTGGAAAGCAATTGATTATTGAGGAGTGATAACTGAGCTACACAGCAGCACCATCTTTTGGCCTGTGAAGGAAAATGATTCAAACTTTAAGTTATAAAGTCGATATTGTTGACATATGATGTATGTTCACTTTGTAATTCCCCTGTGCAGTGCAATTAAAGTAAGGAAATTGTTTCAAAAGGAATGAAATTGGCACCCACAAAAATATCTGAAAATATTTATTCACTTAATAAAAATTAAAGTATTACTTTAGAAACTATTTACTTCTAGAACTGTTAATTTCTTTGTTTTTCACTGAGAATCAAAAGTGCATTTGTCCTGTATGATTTTGTATTATTGTCATTTAAAATTATTCTATATCTTGTACTTATGAAGTAACTTTTTGTAACCCACTTATTTTTTTGGATTACAGATCCCAAGACAATTTTTTATTCATTTGTCATTAGAGTAGTAGTAATATAGACCCTCCAAAACACTCAGGATTTAGTATATCTTACCAAGTATTTGTCTCTTTCAACATCCTATTATCAAGTGATTCCCAAGGAAATTTGTAGGAAGTATAAATTATTTGAAAATTAGAGAAGAGAGAAGTTGTAGGCCGGTGAGATGGCTCAGCGGCGTAAGCGCCTGCCTGGCAAGTGCGAGGGTCAGAGTTCGACTCCCAGAACCCACATACGAAGAAAGGGCCGGTGATATTGCTCAGCGGCATGGGCGCCTGCTGGTGCACAAGGTCCTGAGGTCGATCCCCGGTACCCACAAAAAAAAAAAAAAAGAGAGAGAGAGAAGTTGTGTTTTAGATATTGCATTTATTTTATTACTGGAATTCTAAAGAAATTGAATATATGAAATAATCAGAATGCTGCATCGAAATATGAAAGTTTTAATTCTGAACTGGCTACAGTAGAAGGATGATTTCACACATACATGAGGCGAGATCAAAATATATGGTGAATGTTCAGATTTAAAACAATTTATTACAGTAAATTACACATTGCCATTAACCCCACTCAAAATACTTCTACTCACTTTGAACACACTTATCCCATCAATTCTTGCCACTTTCTGAAGCAGTTCCAGAAGTTCTAATCCGCAGATAATCAAAGATACAGTAAAAACTGCTGCCGAGTGCCATTCAGGGGAAAGGCTGGCTGGTAAACACATTATTACGGTGTGTCCTCTCCTACCTCATTCTGTGGATCTGGCACTGTGCAACTCCCAGATCTTCTCCAAAATGAAAATGACCTTGAAACATAAAGATTTTTAATCAATTCATGATATCCAAGTAACCATGACAACAAACTAAGGACACTCACAAAAGAGGACTTCCACAACCAGAACTGACCCAAAAGTGGTAAGAAGGATAGGATAAGTGTGTTTGAAGCCAAGAGGAGTATTTTGAGGAGAATTAATGTCAAATGTCTTTTACTGTAATTTTTTTTAATTCAAATATTCGCCTTTAGACCACACATCACAGAACTACTTCCTAATATTAATCTGAAACTTGCCTTGGTTAACTCACGTAGATGTATATTTTTCAAAAATGTTAACAGGCTTTATTCTTCAAGGGAGTTTTAAATTCACAGCAAAATTGAGCTGAAGGTACAGAGATTTCCCATAATCGCCTATCTCTGCCTGTGTATAGCCTACCCTATTATCCATCTTTCCTACCAGAATGGTACATTTGTTTCCATTGGTGAACCTATACTGCTACATCTTTCCCTCTTATGCCCATAGATTATATCAGCATACACTTAGTACTGCATGCCCAAGAAGTTCAAACAAATGTATAATGTCTTTTATCTACCATAGGGACAATATTTTCATTGCCCTAAAACATCCTTCTGCTCTGGGTCTACTTTTGTTTTCTTGTAAATTTTTGAATTGTTATCTTGAATTTTATCAAACAAACATTGTGGCATGTTAATTTTATACACTTACATTTTCTCACTGCAACTTTTTTATACTTCTGTTGCACTGATAGGTACAAAATTTTAAGAAAATGCTTATTTCAGCCCGGTGTAATGATGCACATCTGATTCCCAGCACTCTGGGAGGAACTGTGAGGAAGATTTTAAGTTTGAGCATGGATGAGCAATTTAGTGAGACTCTGTTCCAGGATTAAAAATTTTAAATGTGGTGGCAGGGGAGTTAGTTGTGGATGTTGTGCACTGCAGAAGACCTGGATTCAATCCTCAGTGCTGCAAAAGAAAGTAAGAAAGAAGGAAAGGGAGAGGGAGGTAGAAAGAAAGAAAAAGAAAAAAAGGAAGGAAGGGAAGGAAAAGAATGAAGGAAGAAAGAGAAGGGAAGAAGGAAGAAAGGAAGGAAGGAAGAGGAATGAAGGAAGGAAGGAAAGAGAAAGGAAGGAAGGAAAGAGGGAAGAGAAAGGAAGGAAGGAAAGAGGGAAGAGAAAGGAAGGAAGGAAAGGGAAGGAAAGGAAGGAAAAGAAGGAAGGAAGAAAGAGAAAGGAAGGAGGAAGGAAGAAAGGAAGGAAGGGAAATGGAAGGAAGAGGAAAGAAAGAAAGGGAGAAAGGAAAGGAAGAAGGGAAGGAGGGGGAAATGGACAAGAAATTACTTATTTCATGTTTGTAAAATACTTTCCACAAAGAAATTTATTAAAATTGATCTCCAGGTGAGGGGGAGTGGAAGGGGAAATAAGTGGAATAAAGATATGCCCTGTATAGGAAACTAATAATCTCAATGAACGTAAGCATTGTATATCATGAACATGAGCTAAAATTAATAATATCAACAAGGAAAAAAATAGGGAAAGGGAAGTTGAAAGAAAAGTGTGGGAGGGGAAGGGAAAAGGAAAAGGATGAAGAAAATAAATAAGTTGTACTATGTCCGTGTGTTCACTCTCCAAGATAATTGTAAAGTGTATGTACTGTGAGTGTGCACTAGTACAAAATCAATCTCATAGTATAAATTTAAAATATTTATTCATAATCCCTCCAACCCAAGCCCAGTATGTCATTTGGGTGACTGGGTTAGATAACTTTCATAAACATAAGTATAAAATGATTAAGTGTCCACATTTTCAAGTTATTGAGATTTAAACCAAGATCTACATCATTTAGTACAATAGCAACTAATCACGTGTGAGTGTTTGACTTGAAATTAAATACCATTTCAAATTCTGTTCTTCACAACCTGGCCACCTTTCAAGTGTTCAGTCGCTGCAAGTGGCTGCTGGCTGGGGTCTTGCAATTGTGCAAAATTTCTATCACAGAAGTACCATCGGCAGGCACAGGTTATTTATAAGACTATTACATTAAAATTAATAGGAATCAAATGTTATACTAGGATTTAAACAGAATTTTGAAGCAAACAAGACTTGTACACTTTTTTTTTTTTTGTGGGTACCAGGGGTCGACCTCAGGACCTTGCGCGCCAGCAGGCGCCCGTGCCGCTGAGCGATATCACCGGCCCCTTTTTCGTATGTGGGATCCGGGAGTCGAACTCGGGCCCTCGCGCTTGCCAGGCAGGCGCTTAAGCCGCTGAGCCATCTCACCGGCCCGACTTGTACACTTTTAAAAGCTATTTTAAAAATATTGGTAACATTCAGTAAATAATTGAGCATTAATATTTTTAGCAGTTAATGATATAAGGCCTAAATCTTATGTTACTTTTCAAATAAAATTTCCCAAACTTTGAAAAATGAATGGATGGAAAAATAAACACATTCCTTTATTAAATGACAAAGGGTTTGAAACATCATGGTAAACATTCATTGGAAGAAAATCAAGTAAAATAATCTTCAAGAGGTTTGCTAGAGGCTGAAATAAAAACAAAAGCATAAAACCTTTTCCTATTATTTTCACATCTCTATCAAACCATAGTCATTTGGAAAGGAAAAAATGATTGTGTTGATCAAAGAGGAAGAGGATCTAACTACCTTGTTGATTCAGTGCATTTCCTCTTCAAACCACATTTAATAAAAACAATATCTATCATTTATTAAAGTATTGCATGCTGTTACATGGACTCTCATGTATGAAATATTTTAATTTCTATATCTAATTTTAGAAATAAATTCAGTTTCAATGATAATGTATGTACCCAGAGCTTAAATAATCTTTCCAAATTCACATAAGCAAGTTGTAGATGAGCCAAATTTTGAGCCAACCCATAGTCTTAAAATCTTGAGGAAAAGCAACCTGATGTGTAGAATTTAATAAGTCACACACTCATGGCAAATATTAAGGCAACAAATCTTATCATGATCAAGTCTGGGATGAGGAGAGAGTGGCAGCTCAGAAATAAATCAATATGGTTAGGAGTGTTATATGCCTGTGGTAGTCTGAAAATTTGCCCCCAAAATATACAGATCCCAATCCCTAGAATAGGTGAATGTCACTTTTTGGTAAAAGAGTCTTTGTGGTTATGATAAAGATTAATAATTATATTAAAATTGGTGTGAGTATGGAAGCAAAGATTGGTGTAATGGAATACGTGTTAGTCAACTTTATGTTGCTGTGACAAAATATATGAGACAACCAATTTAAAGGAAGAAAGAGGTTTTGGGCTGGTGTTTTCAGTCCAGGGTCAACTGGAACCATTTTTGGCAGAGGAGAAACACCATGCCTGAAAGGCAGGGTAGAAAAGAATCTGCTTACCTATTGGCAGCCAGGAAGCATAGAGAGAAAGCATGAGAGAGTCAGAGAGAAGGAGCTAGGGACAGGATATGGTGCCCTGTGTCATGCTCAGTGACACAATGCCTTCAACTGGGCCACACCATCTAAGTTTCATCATCTCGCAATAATACTATCAAAATATGGATCCATCGATGGTTTAATCCATTAAAGTTAGAATCCTCATAATCCAATCCCCTTCCAAAAGCCCCACCTCTGAAAATGTCAGATTTTTGGAGGCAATTCTCAGATCTAAAACCATAACACAGCCAAGTAATGATGACCGTCACCAAAACCCGGAAGATGCTAGGCATGGATGCTCAGGTGCTTCTGGAAGTAGCAGAGTTCAGGCTAATGCAGTTCACTTTGAATTTCTGACCTAATTATCCTCCTAGTCTGAAAAGTTTCTAGAGAAAAATCTGCTAACAATTGTAATGATGGTTGTCTGTATATGATAATTTGTTTGTCTTTTTAGTATATATGCTACCAAAGCAAGCACAGTAACTTATTTATTTTTTATTGAGTTCAAGATTCTCTTCAGCATTGGCTTTTGAACATTGGATTATGTCTCAGTGTGGGTCTCTTTAATTTTCTTACTTGGAGTTCATTGAGCTTTTTGAATGTTTATATTCATGTCTTTCAGCAAACTCAGGAAGTTAGGAATTATTATTCCATCAAGTCTTTACTTTTTTGTTTCTTTCTGTCTTGTTTTGGAACTGCCACAATGTGTTGGCTGATCTGCTCAATCATGTCCCGCAGGTAATTTGGACTGCTCATCCTCTTTAAATATATTTTTTCCTCTGTATTGACCAGACTTGATAATTTCCATTGCCCTGTCTTCAAGTTTTCTGATTATTTCTTCTACCTGCTCATGTCTGCCTTTGAATTCCCTTAGTAATTTATTACATTTTAGTTATTGTACTTCCCAGCTTCTGGTATTTTTTATTTTGGGCTTGTTTTAAATTTTTTTCTTCTATTGGTATTTCTATTTTGTTCCTGCAATGTGCTTTTAGCTGTCTCCACAACTTTCTAGAGCTCTTTGAGCATCTTTTAAAAAATTGTTTCATGGAGATGTGTAAGAGATTAGTGGGTTTTTCATGTTTACTCACACAACATCCATTCAGATGACTTTGATAAAAAGTAATTCTAACTTTCAATTCTTATTATATAAGAATTACATTTTATAGGACTTCAGCTTTCATAGATAGTAATTTCTCTAATGTATCTGAGCAAAATAAATCCTAGGCCTTTAGGGACATCCATGATTCATGGGAGAAGGCTAAAATATCAACATTAACAGGAGTTTGGGAGATGTTCATTTCAACTTTTAGGGATAGCTTTGAGGAATTCACGATTTCAGTAAAGGACATCACTCTACATTTGATAGCAATAACAAAAGGGCCACCTGGCTATGTGATAATATTGCTACAATCACATAATAGAACTTTAACAAATAAGGAGTGTGTTCTTCTATATAAGCAAAGAACGTGATTTTTTTTTCCTGCTGAAGATTCTGTGAACATACTTGAAATGACAGCAAAGGTTTTTGAATATTATATAAACTAAGTTTAAAAGCAGCGGTAGAGTTTGAGAACAATGACTCAAATTTTGAAAATTGTACTTGTGGGTAAAATGCTATCAAGCAGAATGACATGCTACAAAGAAATATTTTGTGAAAAGAAGAGTTAATTTAGCTAAGTTTATTCTTATCTTTAGAAATTGCCACCGCCACCCAGCTGTCGGCAGCCACTGCCCTCATGAGTCATCGGCTATTGACTTTGAGGCAAAATCCTCCACCAGCACAAAGATTAGGACTGAAGGGGAGCTCAAATGACTGTCATTTTTTAGCAGCAACGTATTTTTACATTAATGGATATATATATTATTTTTAGACATGATGTATTTACATATTTAATGGACTACAATGTAATTCAGACACAACTTTTTATATTTGGAAGTCACATGACTTCCTTTATTGTGATATTATATTATTTTAGTGGCTGGTAACTGAATTCTTAAGTGTGCTTCTGCATCCCAGACTAGCTACATCTCTGTTCCGTGTTCTCTACATCGTGGGACTAAGACTTGTATTGTAGCAGAAAAAGTGACATCAGAACCGCACGATTCCCCATATCGATTCCCCACAAAGGAGACACACGACTTCAACTCATATTTATGAGGACTAATCAGGTTCAACTGACAAGAAGTCTAGTAGAGAATAACGGAAATATATTAAAATCCATCAAGGCTCTTCCTAAGACCTAATATATGTTTACCCTTTCTTTACAAATATCAGAAGTTTATAGGACTGTACTGAACCTTTACATTGATTTGGTAGTATTGACACTTATGTCTTTTCAATCCATGAACATGAGATACCTTTCATTTATGTATAGCTTCCTTAATTTATTTCAGCAAAATCTGGGAACAATACTTTCTCCTCCTTGGTTAAATTTATTTCTAACTATTTTTGTTCATTTTGATGCTCTTATAAATGAAATTCTTAAAATATCATTTTGAATTCTTTACTGATAGGGTATAGAAATGCAGCTAATTTTTGCATATTGATCTTGTATCTGAAACTTTGCTGAATTTATTTATTACTTTCAAACATGTGTGTGTATGTATTCTGGTATGTGCACGTGTACAATCTGTAAAGTTTTGTATGTATAAGATAGTGTCAACTGTTAACAGAGACATTTTTCTTCTTCCTTTCCAATTCAGGTGTTTTTACTCACTAAATTCTTTGGCTAAGACTTCAATATTATATTGAACAGAAGTGGAAAATCAAGCATCATTTTCTTGGTTCTGAGTTTGAGGAGACATTTTCATTTCTTTCACCGCTGAAGATGATTACTGTGGGTTTTTCATAAATAATCTTTATTATTTCAGGGTAGTTTCCTTCTATTCCTTGTTTGTCTAGTGGTTTCATCCTGAAATGGTACTAAATTTTGTCAAATGCTTTTCTTTTATTGACTGAGACCATATTTTTCCCCTTCATTCTGTTAATGTTCTGTATTGTGTTGATAGAGTTCCATATATTCAACTAACCTTGCATGTAATGAAAGATATATATGAGTTCTTAAAGTTCAGTATTATCTTCTAAATGTGCATTTATTTTTAATTAGTAACAACTACAAAACACAATATTTTTTACTCTTTCATATGCTAAATACCCATTAAAAGAAATGTGAGGTCCTTGAATATAGTAAATTTGAGACAAGAGGTGTGTTTTAACTCTTACTTAGTCTGCTCTCCTCACTGCAATCAAAGCATTTAATTTAATTTATAACATGAGTCTCATGTTACCCTTTATGGTATATTGCTTACAAAAATAGTTCTTTTTATTTGTCTTTCTTTTATGCACACATCTGGGATATGATGTCACTTATTTTATGAAAAGTAGTGTCTTTCTTTTATGCACACATCTGGGATGTGATGTCACTTATTTTATGAAAAGTAGTCCATGTCCCCCTTCCTGAGTCCTACTGGCCCTGTGACTTGTTCTTGCCACCAGACTGTAGAAGTGACAATGTGCTGTTCTGAACCCATGCCTAAGTAGTTCTCGCGTTTCTGTTGTCTCTCTTGAGGACCCTCTCTCCACAATGGGCCATCTTCCTGTATGACAAAAGCATGTGGAGCATAGTTGAATAAGCTCAGCTACCCCAGTAGAGGCCCCAGACAGGGAAGAAAACCCAGGTAAGATCAGTGCAGCTCACACTCAGCTAATTACGGATGCATGAAGTACCCCAGCCAATACCAAAAATGGGAGAGAAGCCCACATAAACCAAGTTGCTGGCCTGTAGTATTTTGAGAAAAATAAAGTCATTGTTTTAAAACAATGAGTTTTCAAATGATTTCTCATACACCATTAGCTATCTAATTCATGCTCCTACTTAAATTCTTTCAATAGCTTTCCATTATTTTTAGGAGAAAAACCATTTCCTTAAAAAAATAAACAAACTTATATGCAGATTTAATAAAGTACATTTGAAATAAATGATTAAATAATCACTTTAATAATATCCACTTTTGTTATTTTTAAAACAATACAGAACATTCTAAAAGATGAAACTGGGAATGAAAATAGAGCCTATTTCTCTGGCATAAACAGATAAATCTAAATAAAATATAAAGTTGTCAAGTACACAGAAATGATGCTGCTCTTTTACATTCAGTGACTGGAGATAAAACAGCCTGCCCTAATTAATGTTAAGCTACATAGAAATCAATCTTATTAATATGATGAATTTATCATTAAAAAAAGAATATTATCACTGTTACAAATGGCAGCTGGGCCTCTCCCACACACATCCTAATGGTGTCTATGATTTTCTGAATTTTCACAAAGTTCTAGGCTCAAATGTTTTGGCTAAAAGCAGTATAAATTCCTATAGAGCAGCAGTTATAGAAATTTTTTGAGAAAAATCAACATCTCTACGGTTAAAATCTCCATCAAAGGGTGTTAATAGAGCTGCTTTTTGCAAATATAAGTAGTGCTTTAATATAAATAAATGAGTAATTATTTTTGCGGCTATGCTTACATAACTCACAAATTGATATATACAAATTCTGTTCTCCCAACCAAGTGTTTGAGACAATTGGTAATTTGTGGACAATGGATAAAATCTGGTCAAACAACTGTTCTGTATGTTTAGCACAATGGACATAGTATAATGCCAGTAATGTTTAAAATTTTAAAAATTAATTGAAACTAAACATTTGATATTTTTCCTGTTTCTGTATTTGCTATTTTCAGTTAATAGCCTCATTCTATTAGAGAGTCAGTTAGCTTTTTAAATTCTTTATTCTCAACAGTAACTCCATCTTTACTCTTAATTCATCACTTGCTTCCCTTTTTTTCAAGAAAATAAATACAATTAGAAAAGAACTTCCTTATGTTTCCTTTATCTCATCATCATACCTACAAACTCTGGACTATATATTTTACTTTCTCTCCAATTGTTGTGTGTAACAATTTCCTAGGGCTTCTGTGACAAATTTCCTCAAACTGGGTATATTGACAGGAATATATTGTCTCACAGATCTGAAAAGAATCAAAGAAGCCCGGAATCAAGGAGAACTATGTGCAGGAAAATTATTTTCCATGTTTGCCTCCTAGTCTGTCCTTTGGGTAAAAATATCATTAAGGCCACTGGTAATTCTGACAATGAAAAATCCAATCATTAATTATCATATATCACGTTTCGCTGATCATCAGTGTTTGATAACAAGTATACCTCACGGCAAGTATAACTCTCCACTACTTGAAAGACTTTCTAATTCCAATATAATTGCAAAAAGTAAACAGTTCACACTCATCTGACTTCCATCCTAACCCACAGATTGATTGTTACTTCTTGTTTTTTTTGTTGTTTGTTTTTTGTTTGTTTGGTTGGTTGGGTGGGGGGGTTGCAGTTTCCTTCTTACCACTACATTAAATTTGGGATTGAATTGAGTTAAGCCTCTGTCTTTGGACATTATTTCTATCTATGCTCACCCCTTTGAGGATCCCATGAGGTCTCATGACAAATTTCAAATTTAACAGGTCACAGAAAGGACTCTTGTTTTAGTTTTCCATTAAAACTTCTGTATACTTATGTGTTTAGTTAATAACAATTTCTTTAAGTTGCTGAGTCCATAACTCTTATAGCATCTTTATTCTCAATTGCTCATACCTTTCCTCTATCCATGAGAAATTCCATTCACTCTATTTCCAAATTATATCAATTAATCAACCATTTATCACCATAGCCACAATATTTATCTGACGTGGACATTCATCTTTCATCTAAATTTTGCAAAGATCTTCAGCTGGTAACTTTTCATTCTTGTTTCCTCAATCATTTATTCTCTTCTCAAAAAGTAAGCAGACAGACTACATATCCCTCTTTTCATACTCTCAGGCATTTTGCCATCCCTCTCAAAGTGAATGCAAAAGCTGTATATAGGGTCATATAGCTTTCTGGCTACCATACTGTCCTCCATATAATATGAATTTGATAAACATATGTTAAGTTACTGAGGAATTAAACAGTGACAGGTGACCTACATGATCTGTGGGACTCACTCAAATCCATCCTACAATCATGAATTTACTGCTGTCTTCTGAAAGAAATCTTTAATACATTTCATGTTTTTCAAAATGTAAAGTATATCATGACTTTCCACTCTCTGAAAACTTACCTCTTCACAATATCCCACTCACATTCTAGATTCTAACTATACTGAATTTTTCAGTTCCTTGAAATCATTACCCTTTAACTTGCTAGATCTTTTGGGCAGATCTGGTATAATCCCTACATACCCCAGTTTCCTTCACTTAAATAGATTAAATTCAAATGAGATTTAAATAACACGCGTATGTGTGCCAAGGCAATACATTTTAGAGAATCACACTGCTCTGGATTGCCTATATTTTTATAGACACATCACAGAGATTACCTCATTAAAGCAAGCATCAAATCAATAGTTGGACTTAGTAAATAATACATAGTAAGAGTTCTTGAAGTACTTTGAATAAAAAAGCAAATATATGAAGTAGGCATTTAAAGGTCATGAAGTTGTCTATTTTGCTATTTTTATAAGTTTGAGTTGCATTTTAATGTATGTGTGCATCACCATAGTAACATTACATGTTAAAAATATTTCCTGAACAAATCATACATTGTACCTAGATAAAAACTAGGTAAACCTTCAGTACAGAGTTTTAAACATTGAACCTGTCTTCTTTCCAGCAATTTAAATGACACTGAATTTTACCGTGATGCTGTGATTTAAGTAACGAATTCATATATGTACAAGCCCAGAAAATGGTACTTCTTTTAGTTCTAACACTAACTTACTAACTTCCTTGTGGGTTTGGAGAAGTATCCCTTTTATAGCTGAGTTTGCTTGCCAAACTTATTTGAATGATGCTGCTCTTGACACTGTTTTAAGTGAAAATGTTACTATACTACTTCATAGATATTCAGAACCTTTCAGGTTTTGGATGAAGAGGTCTGATTGAAAATCAGATATAGACACATATGGAGAATGCTAAGTTCCCAGTTGCCTTCGAGTTAAGTGGAGTGGGCACTTGATTATTATGAAGGCTAGAATTGGATTGAAGAATCATACTTAAAGGTGTAATAGAGCTCAGAAAGTGCCAGACCTTAGAAGTACCTGGTCCTTGATTGTAGCAGCTGGAAGTGATTTAACAAGCACTTGAGGTGACAGAATCAAATGCTTTTATGATGAATGAGCTGTTTCAATATAGTAAATTATTTTGCTCTTTAAAAATCAGAATTAAATAGTTTATGTTTTGGGGGGAGGCCTAATAGAAGAACACATATTCGCCTACAGACAATTGGGAGCTCAAATTAAAAGATACTGACAGGTTAACATGCTACTCTTCGGCCTGCTGTATGCAATTCTATGCATGAAGGTCCTATATGCTCCTGTGTTAACTGAAAGACATTCCATCTCAGTGGTTATTTCATGGTACTTTTGTTAAAGGCACTGGTGTTTAAAAATAATATTCAATAACTGCTATTGTGCAGCAAGTGGAAACTGCTTAGAATTTGCAGATAAATTAAGAAATTATTTTATTAATTGTTTGAAAGAATCCACTTCTTTTCTCTAATCCAGATTAAATAGTATATATTTTCATTTATTCATATGTTTATTTAGCAGTAACTATTTTCTAGGTACTTGTGACTTGGCCCTAGGAACACAATAGTGAATGACAGCATCTTTGCTCTTAAAGAAATTATCACGTATAGGTATCAATAACTCTAAATGAAAATCTTATTATTATCAATAACTCTTTCTGGGTTATCCCCTGATGTCAAAATTACTTTTTATTACTTAAATATTTTACTAAATTCTGGGCATTCTTTCTTTTCTTTTTTTTTTTTTTTTCATGGGTACCGGGGGGTCGACCTCAGGACCTCATGCACCAACAGGCACCCGTGCTGCTGAGCGATATCACCGGCCCCTTTTTCGTATGTGGGTTCCGGGAGTCGAACTTGGGCCCTCGCGCTTGCAAGGCAGGCGCTTATGCCGCTGAGCCATCTCACCGGCCCTTGAGCATTCTTTCTTGACCTGACAATTTTTATGCCATCTGCATCCCTCTTCCAATGCATTTACAATATTTGCAAGTTCAAAATAATGAAATGGATACTATTAAAATGCTATTAATGAAAACACAGATACTATTAAAGTCACCAAACAACTGTATGTGCATATCCATAAGGAGATGCAGTCAGATAAGTGGCAAATTGAAAACAAATTGTGATTCAATAGATAAAATTGGCTTTTATCTTTACTAAGCTACAAAATATTCTTTTTCAATAGTACTTCTTTCTCCTTACTGTCAAAAATACCAAAAAATAAAAAAGCAAAAATTTTATCTTAAAAAATACAACTGAAAGATTAATTTAATAGACACTACATCCTTACAATTGTTATTGAATAATCCATAGTTCAAATTAAGAAATCTCCCAGAGATGTAATTTTGCTATTTACTCAGGCCCTACTAAAATTTCACTATATATAATTATTCATTGTAATACTTTATGAGTAGCATAAGATAATCAAAGAATTGTAAAGAAAATGGAGTTGTTATGGATTGCCTTTCTGATACCTATCCTCTTCTTTCTTGCTAGAAGAATCTCAGTTGTAGCAGGGGTTGGTAGCAGCGAGATGATTACTGCCACTTGTCCCTACAGTTACTCTTGCAACCATAAAATTTACTGTATGATATACTGATAAAATTAAAGATTCAGCTGACCTAGATTTTACCCTTGTCAACTTTCCTGCCCCATTTCTTATGCAAAAGGTCTGTAGCCTATAGAGTTTCCATAGCTATCTTGCAACATACATGTGTCTTACAGCCATATACTAAAGTTCGAAGACAAGAAATGTAAAATGAGTTTAGTTCTTCTCAGCATTGTAAGCACAGTATCATTTGATTTTAAAGGAAGAATACTATCATCAAATTCATTGAAAGACAAACCGATGCCGGTTCAATTTAACAAACTTTACTTGAGCAAGAAAGTTTCCAGAACTGGGCAGCATTCCAAACAAGATGGTTTCACACAGCCCCTCTTTAGCACATGTACAATTTGTATTTATGGCCAGAGAAACGGAAGTGACATACAGAAACAACCCAATTGGCACTGGCCTTATCCAGTCATGTCTGGCCCCTTTCAGCCTCTGATTAGATGGAAGCTCAGCTGCTGTGACTGGCTGAGACTCAGTTCCTTGCTTACAAGGGTATAATCTCACGTTAGGTTACAACTATCTTACACATTGAGCTAGGTTTCAGTTCAGCCTGTACAATGGCTGCTTTGTGCCAACCTTGTTGATAAAGTAAGGAGACTGGTATAAAACATTTATTTCAGTTCAACACTTGCTTAAGTCACTTCAGTCCTGTTTTCTTACATAGACTTAATACAGTTCTGATCGCATTTAAATAATGTTTAAGAGGAATGATTCACTATAATAAAATTAGGCAACATTTAAAACACCTTCATAAATTTGTGGTTTATAATCATTTATAATTGGTAACTTAATGTTTTAAAGCAGGTGGTCCTTAAATATCCTTGGTATCAAAGTACTCAACTATTTACTATTTAGACCAAAAATATTTCTCAGTCTCAGTTATCAGTAAATTTATTGTTTAAAGAAAAAAGCAAAAAGAAGAAAGGTACTTTACAACCATCTTGCCTTCTGCTTCTGTAGAAGAGTGCCCTTTATTGCGTTCTTGCTGATTATACAAACATCTTCGTGTTTTTCTTTCTTCCATTCATTTTTTTAAAACTCATTCACCAGGAAGTAATTATCTGCCCCCTTATTAGAACTAAATGAGTTTTTCTCTTCTTTGTTCATAAACTTTATTATTCTGCACAGAATAATATATTGCCACATTAACTCAGTATATCTCAAACACCTTAATAACTTCTGAACTACTAAATTCACTGAAATCCAACCTTGGTGACAGGATTCTTGTCCCTTACAGGAAACCTAGTGTATAGAAGTGTATTATTGTTGATTTCCTCAAGTCATATTCTTGGTTTTTTTAGTCTCCAACTGAAAGGGAAATTTCAAAAAAATTGATATTTGAATGATTTGGTATCTGTCTACAATGTGGGTTTGTAGAAGTTAATAAAAAGCCAAAATGTTTATGACTTATATGAGCTATAAAATATAAACTCTTTGGAACTTAAAATGTTTTTTATTTAAATGAAAAAAGCTTAGAAAAAATCCTTTAAAATGTGTAGGCCAAAAGAGTAAAATTCAGGAAAATATCCACTTTACACTAAACTAAAATTAAGGAATATAAAAAGTTTAATTATCTATTAAAATGTTTAAAATACTCTAATCAGTGTAATAAAAAGTAGAGTTAATTAATTTATATTGCTGAACATCTGTTACTAGTTATAATAAAGTTGGAGTGGTTACAGAGTGTATTTTCGCTTTCAAGCATTCTAAAATCAGATCCTTTGAAAATTTCAAGCCTATTGAACTTGGTAATAGAAATCACAGTTAAGAAAAAAATCATTAATTATTACTTGTATTGTCAAAAATATGTTCTTTAGAGATGGACTTGCTGTTTAGAAAAACTGAAATAAATTTGTCATATATTAAAACAGTATGTCCATAAAATATTTCATAATATTATATCTACCTCAGCATGAGCTATGAAACTCAACTTTTATTTCCAACGTGCCAGATATTAGTATAGTTTGTCACATGTGAACTTGGCAGAATCCTCAGTGATAATGTAGTTTCTAAGGTTTCGATATTTTTCAATCTTTTAAGCAGCATCTAAAATATTTATATATTTAAATAAATTCTCAAAATCACATTAAAGAAGAAAGGTGTCCACTCCTAAAACATGTTATTAAATTCAAACAATGAGCACTGTTACAGGTTTTGGGAATGTGGCAAGATAAAATGTTTCTCATACTAGTATGCATCCTTATAAGAAAATTGCATTCTTACGTACACGAAAGAGCCAACCTACAAATCTCTGGTACATTATGCTCAGCTGTCCATATCCTTTGCCTTTGTTCTTCTGTTTCTCTTAGACTTATATGTCTCTTTTTCCCATTGATCTGTCTGGTGAAAACTTTGTTTTTTTAATTTAATTTTTTTCTTTGAGACAGGTTCTCATTTTTATAGTTCAGGTTGGCCTTGAACTCACTATGTACCCCAGTCTGCCCTCGAACTCACAGCAACCCTCCTGCCTCAGCCTCCTGAGTGCTGTGATTACAGGCCTGCACAATGTAAAACTTTTAAATCTCAGTTCAGTTTTCACTTATTTGAAGCTGTCTCTTACACAATTTTCATCACTTTTCCTCTGCCTAAAACTAATTATGTCTTCAGAGTTTTTACAATAGCAATGACATAGACACTGTCTGTATTGCTTTACTGTTTAGTACCCACATGTTTGAAGGTGACTTTAACATGGGACGTGTCTTGTTTGTTTTCGTAGCTCCTGCTCCTAATACAATACTGGATAAATGTAGACCTTTAAAAAGGTTTGTACGGAAAACGAATGAATGAATAAGTGAAAAAAACAATTTGAGGATATCTTCTTCAATGACATAGCAAAAGGATAATTTGGTTCTAATGAGGAATTAACATTCTACTCCTTTTCTACTACGAGGATAAAAATTGTCACAAATTTAGAGGCTTCCAACAAGATAAATTTATAATTCTTTAGCTCTGTAAGTTAGAAGTTTGACATCATTATCATTAAGAGAACATCAAGGGGGCCAGTGAGATGGCTCAGGGGCGGAAGCGCCTGCCTGGCAAGCGCGAGGGCCCGAGTTCGACTCCTGGAATCCACATACGAAAAAAGGGCCGGTGATATCGCTCAGCGGCACGGGCGCCTGCTGGTGCGCGAAGTCCTGAGGTCGACCCCCAGTACCCACAAAAAAAAAAAAAAAAAAGATAACATCAAGGCATTCGCAGAGCTGCACTCCTTTCTGAAAGACACAGGAAAGAATCAGTGGCCTGTTCTTTTCCTGAAGCCGCTTGCCTTCTTTGGCGTTTGCCACACTTCCTCAATCTTCCAAGCCAGCCTTGTATCCTCTTTTTTGACCCTTTTCTGACCACTGCTGGAAAAAGGTTCTGCTTTTAAGGATTTCTGTGATTAAATTTTGTGTCGTGAAACAATATATGATAATCTCCTCATCTGAGGTTTTTTAACCTTGGCAAAGATCAAATTGGCAAAGTCTTTTTTTTTTTTTCAATGTTAGATTATATATTCATACCTTCCTAGGATTAGGATGGGGACATATTTGGTGGTGATTGTAAAGCCATTAGTCTGCCTAACACAAATAAAATCATACCTATGGTGGTTACATAAGTTTAATGACTGCTAAGTATAATGTATAAATAACAATAGAGGCATTGAAGCAAGTTGTAATAGACAATGCTATCAGAATATATCTGACGGCATTTTCTTCATGGTTGATGAAAAAATGAACGAATAAAGTTAAAGAAAGTTGCATAAAGAAGTAAGCAAACAAAAACTGTTACAGACTAAATGTAAATTCATAGGGCATTAAAGTCAATACCAGGTCTTCTCCTAGAAAATTAGTTCCAAATTAGAACTCTGTGTCTATTGAGAAGCAGTGAATGTGAGGAGGGGATTCGGAACTCTGTTTTGACCATCACAACTTTAGTTGCCAGATATTTTATAAGTTTTGTGTGTACTAAAAATAAAATTGAACATTTCCAATTTCCCCAAAGAGGTCACAGCACTGGTAGGGCATTTGTCCTGATGCCCAAGGTGTAATTTCACTGTAATTACACTCAGTTCTCTTCCATCCCTACTTCTTCCCTTCCCATGAGCCCTCCACAACAACACTCCACAACCTTGGCAAACACATCAGTCAAACACTGCTACTTGTCCATGACATCAATTTAATTTCATTGGCTATAGGGTCAGAAGCATATACCCAATAAACTACTATCCTCTAAATCAGATCTACAAATACCCGCATTTGTTGTTGTCACCATCATTTATCTGAAGGAGAGAGAGAGAGATGAAAATAAAATTTGTCCTTATAAATATCAGCAAGGAATGAAAGAATAAAGACAAAAAGAAAACTAAATGTTCAGTGAGTGTTTTATTTTAAAAATACAAACAATTTTGAATTTTCGTTGTATTTAAGTCAAAACATTCTACTTTTTGGCTTTCAATATATTGATTTGACTTTTCAATATCTTATGAAATTGACATTTAGACAATATCCTTATGCCCATGAATCAAATAACCAGTTTATTTGTGCAAAACAGCTCTAAAACTAGGTTGCTCTATATGAGTGATAGTTCCTTTTATATTAAAATATAATCATGTATTTTCAAGGTAATAATTGTGTTTTAGAAAATTTTCACTTAGGTATACACTTAAAAGATCATCAGACTAGAGGGATTTAATTATTTGTCCAAGGTCAGATAGATATTTGGTGTCAAAATAAGAAGGGTCTAAGCTCAGTTATCTTCCTCACCACCAAATTACCTGCAGAATCTTTTCTTTATTTTTCCAGCATCAACATTTGCATGTATGGTACTCTATAGCATACTGGTATTCTCCACCTAATTTACAGGAATGGACCAGAATGTTATTCTTGGGTACTATATATCATGATGATATTTGTATTAAAAGGAATTAAGATGTGCTATGGGTGTGTACTAACTCCAAACAAGGAATGTAAATGTAATGTACTGCAAACATGTGATAATAAAATATTTTTAAACCTCAAAAAATATCACTGATTCTAGGGTGAAGGTAGGAAGAGGAAGAGAAGGATACTGCACATAGGGTGAGCTGTTATGATCAGATTGTAGTAATACAGGTAGTGATTTTTTTCTAGGCCAGTGTCAAGACAGAAGTAGAGAAAACAATTCCAAATTTATTTAAATTAATAAGAGATTGTAATGGAATAGTTCCAGAGGACTAGGGAGAAAGAGGTGACAAAGATGACAGGCAGATTTTTGGATTATGCAATTGGAAATATAATGGTAGTTTCCACTGAGATGTGAAATATTAGAGGGGGAACAAAGGGTTAATTATTTTTTCATAGCTTTTGATGCAGGAGAAACAATTCCCCAATTTAAGAAGTTTTTTTTAAAAAACAAAATTCAGTTTTCCCTTATGACTAAAAATGAGACTTTGGGGTCAAACTATGTGATTTTAAATTCCAAATATTACAGCTACTACATCAGTATACATGAAAAATCATCTAAACACTCCCACTCTTTGTTTCCTCATCTGTCAAATAAGGATAGTAAAATTAATATAATAGCTGAATATTAATAATATTAACGCAGTATTAATATTTATTCTTATTAATATTAATAGCTGAAAGTCCCCGTTACAGTGTTGTAACAATTGGATAGCTCACTATACAACACATTACTTCAGACAAGACTGGATGCATAGTAAGACCACAATAAATGCTAGCTAATGTTCTTAGTGTTATCCCCATTGCAAGGAAGATGAAATTGAGGCATTAGAAGCTTAAATAAAGTGTCCTAAATTGCATAGATTATTAATGATAGATGCAGAATTTGAAGTCATTCTTGCAGCTTCAGATCTAATGTTCTTAATCATTACATTAAAAATCCCTTAATTTCCTTGTACCTAATCAATGCCATTGTGTCAAGGGGACCTCAAATATTGGCATTCCATAACCAGCCTACTGTTGGAGCTAAGCGTGGAAGGAGATAGTGCTTATGCTGCTAATTCTGATGTAACCCAGAAGAATATAGATACTTGATATACAAAATGGCAGCCAGCTGTGGTGGTGCACACCTGTAATCCCAGCACTCAGGAGGCTGAGGCAGGAAAATTGCCACAAATTGAGGGCAGCTGAGCTATATAATGAGTTCAAGGCCAGCCTGAACTAAATAGTGAGACCCTTTCTCAAAAAAAAAAAAAAAAATAGCAACACTGGCTATTAGTAAATAAAGGACAGATAGTTCAAGTAGTAGCCTGGGCAATTATATTTCATAAGAAAAATAAATAAATACATTTGGATCTCCACCCTACCAAATGCAGAAACCTGTTTCAAATTATGCAACACTTTCATGAACTCAACTGGAGGAAGAACTTCTTTAAATTGGCACAAAGTAAGTGATAGAGGACAAGTTTTGTACGATGAACATAATGAAAAGTTATTCATGAAAAGAAAAAAGAATGAAAAGGCAACACATAGAATAAAGGGAAATAATTCAATAAAATAATTTTCATAATTATGACTAATTTTTAAAATATACACATCACTTTAAAGAGCACTTTACACATCAATTTCTAAATAGTACCCAAATACAAACATGGGAGAAATAATGTCACAGAAATATCAAAAAGATAGCTATAATATATCTGAAATTTTTAAAATTTAACTCTCAGTTATCAGCAAACTGCAAATTAATATGTGGAGTACATACTATTCTACAGTAACAAAATTGGAAAAATTTATAAAGTATAATACCAATTTTCACAATAACATGAAGTATTTGAAATACATGCATTCTGATACTGCTAAAGTTAATTCTATTATGAGTTTGTAAACGTTATTATTGTAAAGAGACACACAAACCGTGACACACTGCTAGAACTATATACTTAAAGTTTCTCACATGTACATCAGAAAGGATGTATAAATTTCCATAACAATATTACTTATAAATGGCCATAATCGGTGTGATATTTTCAATTGAATAAAAGAATGAATATACTGTGATATATCATTACAATGGGTAGATAATATGCACATACATAATGCTGTAAACAAAATATATTTAAGTCAAAAACTTCTGGATGAACTCATAACCAATGTAAGTATGTGCAATAAACACAAATATTATCACTATACAGGTGCAGGAATATAAAAAATTAATATTTCTGTTCATGCATTTAACATCTTTATTGTTAAAATTAAGTCTATTAAATTATCCTTAAACATCTTCCTATCTTGTTTCTTGGATTTTCATAGAGTTTCTACTAAAATTCAGGAATGGCATTTCTAAGTATTCTTTTAACTATGCCCACGATTCTCTTACTGACCATGTGAAACGCCCTACTTGAAAAGTTAGTGATTCTCGCTGTAGCAAATGGGACTTTATGACATCACACTTTGGGCTTTAAACAAATCTATAATCTTGTCTAGCTTGACAGTTATAGTTATAGTTATAAAGGGCATTTCCAGTACCGATTGTATCTGTTATTATTTTAAGTGGGTTACCATGCAACTTGGGGAAAAATATTGTTAAAATCTCTTCCATAGGGAAGGTACTCTAAAAGATTTCAATTCTTAGTCCAAAGATACTGTCACCTTTTCCTTTAGATTTCATAAAGATTATTAAGAAATATGCAATTGTCTACTACTCAGAGATTAACTATTTCATGTAATATACATTGTGCATTTGTATTTTCACAGTAATATAGGAAGTACATTGATTATAATATCTCCAGTTTCAGTATCAGCATGTTTTTATTTTGCTTGAAAAATGTGCACACTTGATTTTCATAATTTTTATTAATAAGCAATATTTCTTGATACAGTATAGGATTTGAATGAGATTTATACTTTATTGATATTTTTATTAAACCAATTTAATATTCTTCATAAAGAAAGTATATTTGCTTCAGCCACAAATTGTCTTACTTTGCCTGTTCTGAACTTGTGTTCTACAACTTATTTAAGAATGATATTTTGGAATCTGAAAATAATTTTTTTTTTGTGGGTACCGGGGTTCAATCTCAGGACCTTGTGTGCCAGCAGGCGCCCGTGCCACTGAGCGATATCACCGGCCCTTTTTTCATATGTGGGATCCGGGAGTCAAACTCTGGCCCTCACGCCTGCAGGCAGCAGCGTACGCCGCTGAGCCATCTCACCGGCCCTGAAAATAATTTTTGTGCTACGGGAATCTCTGTGTTAATACTAGAGGCACTGATCTTTTGCAAATAGAATTAAGATATTGGTGACTTAAATTTCCAGTGAAAAAGAAATCTTATTTTCCAAGTTAGACGAACATAAAATTTACAAATTAGCTAAAACGTTGTGAATTGAGGAAAATTATGTTTCAAAGAAAATGGTTGTGTCCCTGGATTTCTTCTACTTTGGTCAGAAGAACCATACATATTGACTAGGACAGAACGACTTTATGCAAGCTGGGATGTACCTGGTTTGTCTCACATTCAGATCAGACACTCGGGCACATTGCTGATGCCAGGGTAATGTTGTAAATAAGGCTTTACGTACCACTCTAATGCTTTTGTCTCCTGGTTTGCTGGGAAATCATGCAGGAAATTCTGAGAAATTACTCTGGGAAATCATAGCGGTTTTGATTCAAGATGTTTGCAGTCATGTCAAGCTAAATGGTACAAATTTTTTATCCCTGTTTACATTCTGTCCTGAGAAACTCTAAACTCCTAAGTAATTTTTTGGTAATTTTCAGATACAAAATTTATTCTTTCTGTGGGGAAGTCCCACACATTTTGACAAATACTTAGTATCATATGCATACCATCATACATTATACTATGCTTTATTTACTAGAAGTTCTCTAAATGTCAAACTCCTATCAACAAATATCCTGTTGCTATCTCTACAGAATTTCCTTTTGTATACCGCTGTAAATAAAGAGTTAAACATCACTTAGCCATTTCAGACTAGCTTCCTTCATAAAGAAATATAAACTTAAATTGAGCATGGTAGTCCATGCTTATAATCTCAGCACTGTGAAAGGCTAAGGGAGGAGGACAGCAAGTTCAAGGCCAGCTTGAGTGCCTTAGTGAGGTCCTACAAAATATGAATACAAAAAAAAGGGCTGAGGATGTAGCTTGGTGTAAAAATCCCAGATTTAATCCCCAGTACTACAAAAAAATACATATATGTCATATGTGTATACATATACATATGTATATATAATTCATCCTTGTTTTTATATGACTTATTCATTTCTAATGATGAATAATATACTATACAGATATTTCACCTATTGAAGTATATCTTGATGTTACTTTCACTTTTACAGTGTTACAAATAACACTGCTACATATATTTATATCCATGTTTGTGAGGCCTTACCTTTTCAGATCGGTCAGTTAAATGTCTATGAGTCAAATTGATGGACAACGTGATAAACTTTTTCCAAAGTGGTTGTACTATATTCTATTTCCACCAGCAATAAATGGGCCTTGCTTAACATCCTTGTCACCAATTAGCATTGTTTATTTTTTGGGTTTTATTTTTGTGCTTCTAAAACATGTAGACACATCTCATTGTTTAAATGATTATTTTTACATGAAAAGGAATATTTAGCATATTTTCATGACTTTTTTGTGTGTAATCCTTGGGCCGCCTGAATGCTTAGCATGGTTCATCTCACATTCATAGTAACATAATAAAAATGTTTCTACTTGCAACATAGTAAAAATGTTTCACTATTGAGATATATTACCAGCTCTGGTAAAATTTTATTTTGAGATAAGTTCTCATTAATTTCCCCAGTCTGGACTTAAACTTGCAGTCCTCTTGCTTTGCCCTCCCAAGTAGCTGGGATTACAGGCATGCACCATGTATATCATATACAGAATATATATATATATATATATATATATATATATATATATATATATGTATAATGTAAGTGAGGTGTATATATTATGTATATAATATGAATATATACTCTACTTAGCATATATATATATAACGTTTGAATGACGTATATTTTCAAACATTTTGCACATTTTAATTGATTTGCTCATTTTCTTATTGTGAACTGTTGTGTGTCTCTGTTTTCTGGATTCAAGTTCCTTCCCATATATGTTTGTTTTCAACATTTCTCCCATTATGTGGCTATTTTCAATCTCTTAAAACTGTATTTTAGTAAGCAAAATATTTTGCTTTCAATAAAATTAAATGTATCTACATTTTTCTGTCATAAATTATGCTTCCAGTATTGCATTTAATAATTTATCATCTACGTTAAGGTAAAATAGATTTTCTCCTATGTATAGTTTTAGAGGTTTAGAGTATTTAAATCCACATTTAGAGCTAGGATTTATTTTGAGTTATTTTTAAGTGTATGTACTATGTCTAGGTTTAACTTTTTAGCATTTGATGTACAATTTTTCAGCACCATTTGTTGGGAAAGCTATTTTTTCCACATCAAATTGTCTCATAGTTATTTAATATGTTAATCACTTTTTGCACTAGTACCATGTTTTCTTGATTACTGCAGATCTGTAGTAAGACTGGAAATCAGTAAATAGGCTTCTAACTTTGTTCTTCATCAGTTTTGCATGACCATTCTTGGTCTTTTTGCCTACCTGTATAGATTTTATTGTCACTGCTTCAATATATTACAAATGTGTTCCTGAGAATTTCATTGGAAGTCTACTGAATATATAGCTCAAGATTAAAATTGTCATCTTACCAATACTGTACCTTCCAGTCCATGAAAATGGAATATCATCTATATAATTAGATCTTCTGTTTCTCTCATCAGCGTGTTATAGTGTCTACCTACAAACTTGTACAGATTTTGTTCTATTTAATTCTACGTAATTTTTTATTTTACTACACAGTTTTTTTGTTAAAGTCCAAATTCTGCTTGTTCATTCCGGTAATATAGGTATTGTATATAAAGACTTTGTATCTTGCCACATTCCATACTTTTTATTTGTTCTACAAATTTTTATAGGTTTCTTGAAGTTTTTCATACAATCATGTTATCTCTGAATAAGGACAGTTTTATTTTTGCCCTTCCAACATACAAACCTTTTTCAAAGTTTTCTTAATGCATGGGCTAAAACTCAGTATAGTGTTGATATTGACATTTATCTTTTGAATTTTTCTATTTTATTGCATCTGCTCTTATTATTCTTTCCTCTGTTACCTGGTACTCAATTCACTTTACAGTTTCTGCAAGTGAAACCTTACAGATATTAGATTTATTTTTAATATTAGCATTTAATGTTATGTATTTCACTTTAGGTTCTACTTTAGCTGTAAGTCACAAATTTTGATAGATTTTTGTTATTCACTATTTAAAATGTTTTCTAATGTGTTTGTGACTTTTTCTTTAATATATTGGTCATTTTGTACTATTTTTAAAATTTCCAGCCAGGCATGGTGATGCATGTCTATAATCCCAGCACTCAGGATGCTAAGGCAAGAGGATTGCCATGAGTTCAAGGCCAGCCTGCACTACATAGTGAGACCCTATCTCAAAATAAATAAATAAACAAATAAAATAAAGTAAAATAAAATAAAATAAAATTTCTAAATATTTGATTATTTTTCCCAGCATCGCGTTAAAGATTTGTAGTTTAATCTTCTAATTATCAAAAAATACACTTTTATGATTTGAACTGCTTTAAATTTACTAGAGATCATTGTTTGACCCAGAATATTGTATTAGTAAATCAATAACATGGACTTAAAAAATATGTTCTGTTAGAATAGCAGAGCAAGTGAAGTTTCTCAAAGTAAACACTTGGGTTTCTTAACATCTCTGTCACTCTCTACTCTGTGCTCATAGAAAATTACTTAAACTCATTGTGACCCAGTTTTCCTATTTGTGGAAAGGTAATAAAATGAATACAACTACCTCTAATTTAGTTATAAAGATTAAATTTGTCAGTACATATAAACACCTTGATCATTGCTAACAGTCAGTACTCCACATACATTAGCTGCCCTTATTTGTGTTATGACTATTAAGATATTGCCTTTGTCATAGTTATCATCCACAGCAGTAGCAGATGCATCAAATAAACTTGGGAAACAGATTGAGAATCTAGCACTAAATTTTATGTACAATCAGAAGAGAACACTGTCTTGAAGAGAAATGAGTGATTAGAGAAGACAACAATAGATCATCTGAAAGGTCATCTTCTTTCCCTATCATTCTCTTATAGTCACCCTTAACCATTTACATTCACACGGAACTTAATGTATTATATATGCATTTACTTATAATTACCAAATTCATAATTTTGATCCAGACCTTTTTTAACTCCAGCTGTCTTAAGCCACTAGGTACTCAATAGTAATACTTAGATCTCACAAAGGCTCTTTAAGGATCAACACACTTGGATTTAAGTCATAAACTTTACTACAAAATTTCTGTCTTCCAGAGATTATCATAGTTTTGAACTACTCATCATTTTCCAAAGGTCAAGGAAGCTCCTATATATGTTTAAGGTGGCCCCCATTAATTATTTTGCTCTTTGAAGATATAATGTGTACCTCAGGATTAGATTCCCACTGAGCTGTAACAGAGTATTTCAAATAATTAAGAATACTTTCTTAGGGTTTCATTGAAACCAAACCTAGAAAAAATAATTTGATAGTAATATTATTAGAGATATGAAGCCAAAGAATACCTGTAGGGAGATGAAGAAAAAAATACTGGGAAATCATTTGAACCAGTATAGACTATGTTCTGAACATCATGCTTCCCACGGATCGAGGAACCTGGTATGACACATTTATTCCCTTTGGTCATTGGCTAAAAGTTACTTCTGAGCTGGATATTAATTCCCAGGATTTGACCTGATCACTATGTGGACAGAGAAGGTCTAATCACAAAGAAATTTAGGCAGTTGGAAGACAGACCAGTGTGCACTACTGTGTTAGAATCGAGAGAAATATGAATTGGATAGCAAAATTGTCCTCTGCAATGCATTCCTTGCACTACCAAGACCTATTCTTACCCCATAAGAACATATTCTCATGACTTTCATATCACTGATTCAAAATGCCCCAGCTTTTCTATTTTCCTACATCAATTACCTATTGGAGTAACTCAGCCCTTAAATTCCACTGAGACTAACTCTCAGTTACGCTCTTTTCAAACTGTCACTCATGTGATCACACATCACAGCTATAAACGGAAGTGGAAAAAAGGAAACGTGCTATCCGATTTCCAGATACACTCTTTAGCAGCAACCTTATCTTTTATGATAAAAAATAATTTTCCCGCCAGTATAGTACTCCAGGATAGTATGGCTCTTACTGCTTTTTAGTCTTCTGTGAAACATTGGCTGTGCCCTTAATAGATCCACATATATATTGTGTATGGACCCATTGCCTGCCATATGCTGGTTTTTGAGTGATGAATGGTTCTCTACTGCAGAGGACGTGTCTGTGGATAAGCCCTAAGAGAATTTTCCTTGGTAATTACCATAAATGATAGTTGGTGCTCCCATTTTACTACAGATACTTTTTGTTCTAAAGCATGAATTTGTGCCGAGCTCTCTCTTGTTCTACAGCTTTGTCTATTCCAGTGGTCTTCTGAGCCACTAAATGTGTTACTGATCATTTCAGTTTCCTCAAAGGTCCACCAAGAAATGTGCATCTTTCTTACACACAAGAGTTACAAGGAGCAACAACTTGTCCTTTCTCTTCGATAAGATACGCTACCTCACTGTGCTTCAATAGTATTCACAGGCCGGTGAGATAGCTCAGCGGCATAAGTGACTGCCTGGCAAGCGCGAGGTCCTGAGTTCGACTCTCAGTACTCACATACGAAAAAAGGGGCGGTGATATCGCTCAGCGGCATGGACGCCTGCTGGCTTGTGAGGTCCTGAGTTCGACTCCCAGTACCCACAAAAAAAAAATTGTATTCACGGAAAAGGAAGCCTCCTATGTCTTTTTAGGGCTTATTTTGCATGATATTATCTATTACATGTCATAACTCTTTCTACTTACTGCTTTCCATGTCTGATTAAAATGATGTCGTCTATACAAAGGAGCAATTTACAGTTCTTTTAAAAGATACAGATGATCAGGTTTTCTTTGGATTATGTTTTGACAAAGAAAAGGAATGTAATCATAGCAACGTTACAAAATACCGAAGGGGTATTGTCCATTTTCAGTGGCACACATGTTGTTCTCTTTTTCCCTAGAGTGATGAAAAAAGCACGTTCACCACATTGTCAGCTGCATATAAATGCCAGACACTTTGCTGAGCTGTCACGTGCCAAATCTGTACATATGTCAGCTGTGATTGGGGTTATGGCTTGGTTGTGGTAGCAGAGACTTCCATCTTGTGCTAATTCAGAGGACATGTTTATTAATTAATGATGACATGATGAGACCACCACACCTACTTTCTTTAACTCTGAGAATAACATGAATTTTTGCTATTCAACTTGAGAAATTATATTGCTTCTGCTTTTCTATCTGGGTCGAAGATGTAGATGCAGTTTCAAAGCCTTCTACAGTGGAGACTTGGTTATTCCTCCACAGAAAGCCAGTATGGAGGTTCTACTAAGTAGATTTGTCCTTATTACAAATGTGTGACTAAGAAATGTCATCTACTTGGTGCTCAGATTCATAGGGAAGACCCATGTTGCTCCTGACTTCTCTAACGGAAACCTATCATGGGGCATTTTTGTTTCTTCCATGTTACTGAAGCTCTGTGGTATCTCCAATAGATTTTGGAAGATCTAGTTCAAGTAAGTAAACTAGGCCATAAGTTTCCACTCTTGTGACTAGCACCAGCCTTCTCCTTACATGCTTCTTATAGTTTCTGGTATTTAATTACATAATACCCTAATTAGCTACCCATCACCTCTAATAGCATTATGGTTTACTATCCATCACCAATTTGCTGTTCATCACTGTTATTGCATATACCATGCTGTTGACAATGATTACCTGGCCTCTGCTATTCTGGAATGCTATCATTCCCATTGATTCCAGAGTTCAAATCCCTGTATCTGCTTCCAGTAATCTTCACTGAACTCCTGCCCTTTGCTCCTTTAAAGCACATCTTAAGAAATTATCCATTTATGCTCATCTTAAATGACTTCCGTCATAAATCATTTTCAGATTTCCCAGCTAGAATTAATCATTCTGATTCTTTCCCTTTCCATTTGTACCAGATTATCAGCTCTGTTCCATCTTTATTACGGGTGTTTGTGGTTTTAACCATGAGTAAAACACAGGCACTTGAGTGGAGAAACTTTGTCCAGTTTGTCATCATATTTCCCAAAACATTTTCCTCTAATATGCTCCTTCTTTTGGGGGGATGACAGCACATGAATAAAATTGTTTCATGTCAGGAAATATGAAGTGTATGATAAAAAGATTTGGAGCATTTACATATTTGAATTCTTAGTATATGATTGATATAAAATATTAGATATAAAAAAGCAATTCAAAATTGTGATTCTGTAAATCTACATCAGAGTTTGATTCTCTATATCTATTTATATCTGTGCTGACATATGTTTGTTTATTCTATATGAGAACTTTATGTCCAAAAAATATTATGTTAAAAAGACATTTATCATTTTAATGCAGCAATTGATATGCATTATACCTAAACCCTTCAGTATTTCATTACATTTTCAAGTGACTAATTTAAAGTAGTATTAATGAAGTACTTGTAACAATCCATTTACATGTATCTTGAAATGATTACAGAAAGGAATTAACAACTACTTCTTTATGTTAGCAATTCTGTGCTAGTTCACTTTATCTAAAGATCTCTAAGGCTTTACAAACATTAACATCCCCCTCTTATCCAGTGAGATAAGTATCATTATCCCAGTTTTATAGCAGAGTGATGGAGGCACAAAGAGATTAAGTGATTTCCTCAAGGTTACTGTCAGCAGTGACAAAGAAAAAGATAGAAGTTAGATTTATGAATCTCGGTTGTATGCTTTAACTATCCTTGGGCTCTGGGTAGTTGTCACCTTAAATATACACATGAAAAATTGAGAATTCAGTAAACAAAGACCATATAGGTAAAAACCAAATATTTCAGTATCTGACATCCTATTGATCAAACAAGGAAAAGCATTAAATGCAAATCTGGAAACCTACTTACACTTACACTGAAAAGGATGTGATGTTTAGGCTATAATTAAATAAGAATGGAAGAGATTTTGTTAACCTTACCTGTATATATATATATATATATATATATATATATATATATATATTGCAAGTGATTATGCTTTGAGAAAATTCTAAAAAGAATGAAAGAAAACAACATACCTATATAATTCAAAAATTATTAACATGACCTAAAAAACATGTTTTATTAAAAAAAAAAAAACAGAAAAGCTTTATGGTTGACATGCTTTCTTTGCTCTTTGTTTTAACAAGCTATCCTCTCACCTCATAAAAGTTAAAATTGCTTTTCAAAATGACCTCTATGTGAAGAAAGATTTCTATTTTGAAAGGAGAATTTATTCATTATTTCAGTAAGTTTGTTAAAAAAATAATAATAATCTGTATATAGACTGCCCAAGTAATCACATATCTGCACCAATAATATGATTGTATTTAAGAAACAAATTTGGCCTGAGGCAATTGCTACCAGGTTCTGGACATTCCCTTTGGACCTTCAGTTAGCCTTCTCAGTCTTTGGAAGGCTATCTGGTATGGCAGAAAATGAGAGTCTATGATGAATAAAGGTTACATCTTTACAAATTGAGAATGTACCCAGGTCCCTTAATATCTGCAGAAAGAATACTTCTCTTCCTTTGATTTATTATTTTCACTTTAAAATACCAATACTATCATCTATTTATAGTCAATACGAAGGGCCAACGAAAAGGATAAAGGTCGTTTCCTTGTTCACTACAACCCATAGATAATCTCGTCTCTGACAGACTGTGGTTTTCCTTTGGTCCCTTCCATCGTATATCTCTACAGGTGACACACCATAAACTGCGTATATTTAACTCGTATGTTTTTGTGAAGTTTCCACTCCTCCCACTCCCAAGACATCACCAATCTGCTTGCATCAGCATAGTCTAGTTACATGATGGAGAGTTTTGTATAAATAGAATCACTTAACATGTATTTTAGTGACCTATTTTATTCAACATAAAGATTCTATGATTCATCCTTACTATAATTTATATAAATATTTCCTCACTTTCAGTGTTGAGTAGTATTCTGTTTGGATATACCACCTTTTTTGTTATAGTTTTTATTTTAATTCCTTCACTTGATGATGGCCATTTGGGTTGTTACCAGTTTCTGGATACTCAAAGTAAAGCTACGCTGAACATTTGTGTGTGTGTGTGTGTGTGTGTGTGTGTGTGTGTGTGTGTGTATTCATTGTCTTAGTAAATACATAGTAGTGGAAATGCTATATCTTATGATAGGTGTATGTTTGGTGTTTTAAGAAACTACAAAAGTTTTTTTCCAAAGTCATCGTACAATTTTATAGTCCATCAACCATGTCAGAGTTGCAGTTGCTCAATATCTTTGCTAACTCTTACTATAACAATTCCTCTTACTTTTAGTAATTGTTGTAACTGTGTAATGGCTTAAGTTTGCACTTCCCTAGAGACTAATGATACTCAACATTTTTCAATGTGCTTATTGCCAAATGTCTGGTCAAATATTTGCCAATTTCTCATATTTTAAAAATTAGCATACATGCTAAGCAAATTTGAAAGACACCAAAACTGATATCTACTTGAATAGAATGTATGAACGAGATCTTTGAAGCATGATTTGCTTGTAGGATGCTTAATCACTCAATCAGGTTATAATCATGAAAGCAACAGGTTGCTCAGTAATACTATTTACTTGTTTATACTTAAACAAATGCCTCTGTTTTTATTAAAGCCATTGTATTAGATAATAAACTTAGTCTTCTAGAGAAATATATTGAAATTTATAGATCATTTCCTCTCTCCATGCAATAACCAACAGCTCTGTATAATTATTCTTCTCACAGATAACAGAAGACCCAGTATATTTTAGATAACCAGTGAGCTTCTTCTCATGTAATTTATGAAATAATTGAGTAAATAAAACAGTTGAAAAGAATGATTATAATCAAAAATTATTCACAAAGTATGGATTTTCCTATGATAAAATAAATATTGTCTGGATGCTGATCCAATTCACAAAAGCCAAAGTAGCAATTATTCACATACCAAAAGTATTTCCACCTTTTTAAAAATATTTATAAAATATCATGTGTGTGCCAATTCATGTCAAAAGTTCAGCGCATGTTTTTGGATATATATTTTGTGTGTATTTTCTATTTTAATAATAGGGCATGTAACATGTCAAGGTTTTATAAATGGTAGGTGACTCATAATCTGTGTGTGTGTGTGTGTGTGTGTGTGTTGGTTCTTCAAACTTGTACTGAATTGATAAACCTATTGTTCTGTGTTTATTCACAATGCCTAAATACTGCAATTTTAATTGATATAGTAATTGATTTAAAGCAATTAAGATCTGCATTTCAGAGTGCTAGTGTGATTCATGCTGATCAAAAAATTATAACACAGAAAACAGAGACATTTCCTATATCAGATAGTTAACCACACAATATTCTCAATTCTATACACTCAGTACAATTTGGGTTTTTTTTTTTTTTGCTTTGTTTTTTGAGACAGAGTCTCATCATGTAGTCCAGGCTGGCCTCAAATTTATGCTGATCCTCCAGCCTCAGCCTTCCAAGTGCTGGGCTTACAGGCGTGCACCACCATGCCTGGCTTCCATACAATTTTAGCCATTTTAAATGTGAATAATGATATTTAGTCCAACTTTCCAATTTTGAGACATCAAGTTTGGTTTTAATATGAAGAATTCTGATTGTGTATGTGTTTTTTATGTACACATGCTATGTTGGATACAAACAAACATATGGGGAAACATTCTTATCCGCTGTACACAATTTTTCTCTTTTTCCTTTTCCTTAAAAGAAGAAACACAATAATCTGACATTCAGAAGTTCCAGACAGTGTTTTCTGAATCAATAACAATCTCATTGAATTTTTTTACAAGTTTTTTTTTTTAACTAATTGCTCTGTGTAAAGAGAGGGTATTGCAATTCAGTAACACTCAGGAATTACACATAGAATAAAATCTAAATACTGTGTTCTCACTAATGACCAAGGTGATGGTGATAGTTTAAGTGAGGACCTCTTCATCCCTGGTATACACGACACATAAACTGATGTCTGCCTCAGCTTTATTGCCTATCAATACCTGCACAGCCTCAAAGGGAGCTTCAAGATTTCACATATTGTTTTTTTAACCTTCCCTGATTTCTTTAGAATATGATCTCGCAGTACACACTGAGACATTACCTTTCTCTCTGATTCACTAAAAATTTTTTTCACTTTATGTAGAGTATCATTTTCATAACTATATAATTATGTAACTACTACTGTATTATTCTAAATTTATAGAAATAAAAATAATGTCATTTCCAATAAGGAGATGGGGAGCTAAAATTTAGCTGAAAAGACAGATAAGAACAGTAACTAAATAGCATTAGAGTAAGAACCCTGGCAGACATATGGATAAGATATTCCTTGAAATCATAGGAAGGAAGGTAAGGTAAGGAATACCTTACTTAGGCAAGGTAAGGAAGTTAAGGAACACTTCATAGGGATGTGAAACTAAACTGAGTGCTAAAAATAAGTAAGTATTAACTGCACAAAGGCTGGGTGGTGGGGGTGGTCCAGGCAGATGTGTTACTACAAATAACATGGAAACAAGGAACAGCAGAGGAAGATAGAATTTAAATGCAAAGTTTGATATTGGGATCAGCAAAGTTGATAAGCAAGTGGAAGACAAATACCAGACCAGGAACACCACCATACTCAGAGAAACCATATATTTCCCTTTGGCCAGCTTTAAGCCTGTCAGTTCTGTCACCACTATAACCAGCATTCCCTTTCATGCATACGTTCTAATGTGGAAAATAAATTATAAAGCTACTGCAACAATAGCTGAAGATTATCTCTTTAATTATACTGTAATTTTAGATTATCTCCTGAGGTTTTTCCACAGGTAGTAAGAATTCTTTGAGAGGTATTAAGGAAGATATTCGATAAGGTCACAGAACTACATACATACAAATAAATATATAAATAAGTATGTATATATCAGTATAGCAACTGGTTGGAAGGTGACTTTCAAAGAGATAAGACTGAGACCTTAAAACTAGTAAAGACACCCCTAAAACCACCCAAAAGAGGAATGATAACAATAGTAATAGGGCTACAGAGGAGTAGTAATTTCAAGAAGTATTTAGGAAGATGAAAAATCATTCATTAATAATGGTGAAGAAAAAGTAAGAAACACCTAAAAACTAACTAAATGATTAACAGAGTAAACAGAGTAAGTGAAGCATAGAAATGGAAAGAACTATAGAATATGTTCTCTCGTGAGAGAGTTGCATAAAATACATAAAACCTGGAATGTTTGTGGAAGGCATTGTAGGATAACTCCGCTAGAGACCTTTAGATATCAATTGCAGATGATATTAATGTCAGTGTTGAGAAGTGTGAGCCTAGAGAACACCAGAGAGGAGGACGGACATCGAGAGCCCATCTGGACAGGACTCTGTCCTGTGTAGAGAGGGAGAAGGCAGCCAAATTCTGCACCTGGAGAATGAGGTACCCAGTGAGTTAGGTGTCAGAATCAAATACTAATAGCCAGATTCTGGTAAACAAGTTACTATTGAGAGTCAAGTTTGAAGACAAGATTAATGAGCTAAGGATACAAAAAGTCACTGAACTGAAGCATGTGTAAGAAAAAATCAGGGATTCCTACACGGGGCAGGAAACCAAAGCCAGCCAAATTGCAAAGAAAGAGTGACCATCTGCATATAGTACAGAGAATGAGAGCTTCCTGACAGCAGAAGTCAAAGGAGCAGCAAGGCAAGGGACAAGAACAGGTAAGATAAAAATACTAAATGTTCGCTCAGTGAGGTTAAATTTCACCTCAAAACAGCAAATTGTTAAATGCCACTGCTCAATAGATCAGTAAGTAGATTCACAAGCAGCTATAGTCGCTATCAGTCTATCCAAGGGAAGAGGTTTTCGATAGGGTGAAAATAATCTTGTTATTTCAAAAGTATTGAGAATATAATGACAAAAATGAGACAATAAAACAAGTTTTGGTAGATACAGGGTAAGGTATATAAGGTCTATATGCTTTCATATATCTTGAATGGTCTAACTCATTGCAATTAGTTTTTATATTGTTATTTACTTTTATTTTTATCACACTGAAAATTGAACTAGGGCCTTAGCACTGAGCTATTTCCTTTTTTTTTTTTTTTTTTTTTTTTTTTTTTTTTTTTTTTTTTTTTTGAGATAGGGTCTCACTGTGTCACTTAGTTCCCTAGACTGGGCTCAAACTTGTGATCCTCTGGCTTCAGTCTTCCAGAGAGCTGAAATCACAGGTACGTGCCACTATGCTAGGTTACAATTAGCTTTTACTCAGGCACATGTAAGGAATTAGGCAGGTCTATTTATTGTATAAGTGGCCAATTTTCATTTGGTGAAATAAGATATTAGTAAAATTTTCTTTTCTAAAGAATATGGTCTTACATAGATATTATTACTTTTTTATATACAACTCTCTGATTTTCAAAAAATTAGTGTATTTTTCTCCTCCACTAAATTTTGCTCTTTAAAGTAATGTGTTCTATTGAGTTACAGTCATCATTTCTAATTAACAGGAAGAAAATTGGATGCAAATAGTCTATCATGACTCTAAGGTTTGGGAAACTAATGAAGAGCAGTTTGGAATTTAAAACTGAGAGCAATTTTCAAAAGTTTAACTGTCAGAATCACGCTAACGTGTAATATTAGATATCCCCTTAAACAAGAAAGTTTTATCACTCTTTCTTTGTATATGCATACACTTAAATTTTATTGTGTATATTATGTGATACCAAAATGAATTCTGACAAAATGAAGCCTACCTTCAACAAAATATCTAGTTAAAAATGGAAAGAAAACAAAGAAAAATCATCCACTGTACCACATTTGATATAATCTGGAGATCGTAACTATGTCAGAAATAACTATCTGAAGATCTATGGTCAGGGAAGATTGCACATAATGAATTGATATGAGAAGGAGAAAAAATACAATAAACATAAATATTAATCTGTTAAGAGATAGTATAATTAGTATTCACAAAAAAGAAAATAAAGTTACTATATGATTCTAAATTTTTAAGTAACCTAATTAAAATGTCATTAGAACCCATTGATAGGTTCAGTGGGGAGTTATATTGGCATTGTTTCTGTCCATGCTGAATACAATTCATTTTATTGTCTCCCGTAACTTACTTACGGTTTTATGAAAGTGTTCGTAGTTGTTTCACCTCTGGCTCTACCCAGTGTTATATACATCACAAACTCATTTAAATAGTGATATTAACGATTTTAGAAATCACTACAAATGTTTGGCAGCATCAGTCTCGTTAATGTCTCAAGAGAGCCATACCAGTGAGTTTTATCAGCTTGAGGCTGAGGTATTTGATGAAGTAATAACAAACTAGCCCTGAATTGTCTTTCATTATCCCTTATCTCTCCTACAGAGAATATAATCTTATTCAAATTATAATGGCCTCTGTTATCAATGAGCTTTACTATTTATTTACCTGCACCCAGACATGCAAATGCTCATGCATTCTGCTTTTTCAACCTACCTGTAATGAAATTTCTTTGCTATCAGAACCATGCATGATCACAAATTATAAACTAGTTACTAGTATAATTTGCTTAGCATAAAGTACCTTACTCATTCATTTAATATACTATCTTGATTAAAGGAGTAAAATCCAATCATTAGAAACTAAATACAGTATGTGCTAAACATCTTCTTAAAGAAAATAACTATTTCAATTAGAAGGTAGTGGTGGTTTGCTTTTGTTTTATGTGTGTGTTTGTGTGCTCTTAATTCCAATACTAAGTTAAATTGTGCTGTTAAATATTGGTACCTCTGCTAAAAGCAGAGCAGTTGATATTTCAGTATATAGTTATTTTTTAGCTTAGCTCTTTTGAGTCACAACAATATTCTTTATATTTGTATAAGCTTGGTCACTTTGGAGTTTTTATACCCCTTGCCCTTTGTGTACCTTTAACAAATTTGTAAAGGAGAGTAAGCAAATATCATTACAAGAACTACAGTTCGGATAATTTATTTGATATTGTGGGAAGAGAATCAAGATTAGAGTCTGTCTCCTGGGCCAGTCCTCTTTCCTCTCGGCCACACTTGCTTGTGACCTTTCTGTCTTCCTTGCCTTTTAATGTATATTAACTAAAAAGACAAAAACAAACAAAAAAGAACATGATTCTTACAGTGAAGTAATGGTTATCTATAAACTAAACCTTTAAACCTTTTCCCATTGATGCATTCATACAAGTATTCATAAATTATTCACTTTGGTACAGGTACCGCTCTAGATAACGGTAAGAAGGCAGTGAATGCATGACCAAGAATCACGACCTTTATTCTTTTGGATAGGAGGTTATAAATGGGTAAGTGCAAGGGGGAAAAAAAGTGAAATCATGTAGAGAGGATGGGGACTACTGGGGGTGATTTTTAATATTGAAATGTACAATGAGAGAGGCTACAATAATACAGGAATAGAATGGAAAGAGTTCAGGTGCTCGCTACCTTATAGAAAAAAATTCAGATGTTTGTCATGGTAACTTTCATTGACTTGCCATTTTCTATTCTGCAAAATGTTCTTAACATATCATCAGACTTGACTCTGATAATAATCATACGAAGTAGGCGGGGCAACTCTGACTACCTCCATCTCATAAATGAGAAAACACATTCTCAAGAAGCTGAGTTTTATAAACAACACCTGCAATAATTTTCCTTTACTGGACCATAATTTAATTCCTTTAATTTAATATTCTGCAGGCCAACGCACTAGCTTCATTTGGGATTCTACCAAATTAATGAGTCTTCCTAAAATTAAGATGTTAATATTATTATACTAGTCAGTGACACCTACTAAAGTAGGAGCATTTCTGTTTCATTCACTAATGATTTCATTTTATTAATCTCGCTGATGTCCAGCCACTCTGGCCTTCTCAAATACATCCTACTATTCTATTCTTTCTTGCTGTTTCTGACAGATAAGTGGTTAAATACTTGTCCCCACTCTTTTGTTTTACCTCTTTTCATTCTCACATCAGTACTTTCTTTACAGTCCTGGTTTTCTCAGTCTCAGGTGGTAAACATCTTATAATTCAGTCATCAATAATGTTATCACACTCAGGTTTGTTTAATGCCTACCTTCTTGATATGAGCTTTCTGAAAGCAGACATGTTGGCATCATAATCACAGTGTGTTTTCAAGTCTCAGAACTTTCCAAAGCATATGGTGAACACTTTGTATTTGTTGCACTAATGAAGCTCTCAAGTCATCTCACAATTCCGAAGTATGTTCTTAGCATCAGTAACCAAGCATTCAGAATTGACAGAAATATTATTTGTTATATCAGATACTGCTCCCATCATTTAATTGCCATTACTATCATCATTTCTTTCAAAACAGAAAATTGAGATAAAGAGAGAATGCCTCAACTAACAAATAAGTAGAACTACCACGATTTGAATACGTGATCTTTGCCATTTCACTTTACGAAGTTCCTCCTTGACACTGTACCAAAAATATATTAAATGTTTTCAAGATTTTCCAACTCATTGTACAAATCAAAGAGTATTTTTGTATTATTTTCATGTTAGCATCAAAACTAATCTGAATAAACTTTTTAAATTGAGCAACATGAAGAAAATTGTTTTAGTTGGAGTATCTTGAACAATTTTTGTTTAGTCTAGTTTTACTCTCTTCTGCTCTTTCTGATACGTGAGTAATTATTACCCATATGATTTTTTTATTATTTTTCTGCACACCACTAAAAGAAATTTTGGTAAACTATAAATATAGGAATAAATGCAGTGTTAATTGTTATGTGGGAAAACTTGGATGAACTATGAATATCCCAATGTGAATAGTAAGTATTCAAGAATGTCTATATGTTGCAGTGTTTCCCAATTTAACTTGAGTAAAACTTACATTTTCACAGGCCACTAAAAAGAAATTATGTCCCATGGAATTGGCTTGGGTTTACTCGTTATTCTGATTAGTAATGACTGGAAAGTCAAATTCATTTATCCCACAGACTAGTTGATGTAAAAAGAACAGCCAACGTGGCTATGATAATAGAAGATGAAAGCAAAGAACTTCCTAGGAAGTATTTTGATACCAAGTCTTGACAGTTCCTAAAGGTAACATCCTTTTCTATTTAAGTATAAGCTATATTTGATTGGTATCTGATAAGAGAAAATTTAAGTTAAATCAAGCTGTTGTTGAGGGCTCTATTACAGTCCCTAAAAATATAATTTACAATTGTATTAATTATACCTGGTTGCGTGTATTTCTTTCAATCTTGCTTAGAATTAATGATTTTATGCATAGCATTAATTTTAAAACACACATAAAAAATTATTAGTAGTAGCTAAAGTGGTATGTATTCTTCTAGGTTTTATATTCTTCTGTCAGCCTGCTCATTGGGACCCAAGGGAGATTTTCTCGGGTGAGGTCCCAAGGCTAAAGAACACAAGTGTACAAGATATCAGCAACAACAGCAGGCAGCATGAAGCAGAGCAGAGAGCCAGAGCAAGAGCGAGAGCCACTTGTATCTTTATTGTATAATTCTTATACAGGTCATTATCTCATATTTACATTCTTACATAGTGTTGTAGCCAGCACATGCGTGTTTACCTATGCTAAGTCATGGTTACGTAACTGTATCCCTCTGTGTTCCTGTGCTAGACAAGCACGGTCATGTCTTCAGGTGTCCTTAGATGCTGCTGAGCTTTGAAGCAGTCTGAGTGGTTCCCCACATCTCACCCTCTCAACCGTCGGGGGTGTATAAATGTAACATTTTATATGTAACAGGGCACAAGTACCTGTAGTCAACAAATCAAGAACCATGTGGTTTTGCAAAACAACTTTCTCATTTGAGAAGTTTTATCCATGAGCAACATCAAAGCCTGGCACATAACATTCAAGGCCTGGGCCATATGTTGAGCAAAGGCTTTAACCTGAATGGCTAGGTCTATGGCCCTTACCTCCAGTCAGATGCTATTCCTAGCCACATCCCATATGCAACAGTCCATTTTCTGGTCAGACACTGTTCCTAGCAGTCAACTATTGCAATGCCTGGTCAAGGCATCTCCTAAGTCATTTCCCGGTGAGTGGGGGGGGGGGCATATGTCCTGAACCATGATAGCCTACATGGTCAGCTTTTGGGTCACACTGTCATGGGTCTTGCTGTAGGTTGGCACCCCACAATGGACAGTGCCCTATCAGTCACTCTTGAGCTGCTCAAGCCAGCAGCCAGAGAGTCAACCCTCTCAAGACAGCCCCACTGTCTGTGCATACATGCAGGGGGTCTTCTTCATGTATCACAAGCAATCCCACTGTCTGCAACTCTGTCCATTGGCTTGACCTGCCTGTTTCAGTTTCAAACCAGAGTACTTCACACTGGGCTAGACAGCGACTGCTGTCCATTGCGGGATTGGGTCACAGCCAAACCCATCAGTATATCCAGCGTCAGCCAGAGGTCCCTCTTTCCCCTCTGCATAGGGATGAGGAGTGAAGTCCTGTCGTCTGTCCTCCCGGACAGGTTACTGGGTGGTGTACATCACGGGTCTCAAAACTGTTGCCAGTTTGGCTGTCAACAGGCTAGCTGAGAAAGAAGCCCACTGTTGGAGGTACATCCCCCAACACGTGAGGGTGGGGACCTGTGCCCTCCACTCCTGGGACAGGCTGTCCACGTATCCAGCCCTCTATCTGTCCCATGATTCCTCACAGGCATGCAGAGCAGCATACAGAGCTGCTATTTCTCTATCAGCATATACTGGCTCTGGGCAACATTTCATGACCAAAACTGAACAGGATGCTTCTGCTTCCCCTGTTTTTGTCACAGGCACCAGCCAAATCCATCATCATCCACACTGTTGGTTACTATAAATGGCAGAGTAGGGTCAATGACTGGTAGGGTTTGAACCTGTGCAACAGCCCTCTTTGAATCCTGAAAAGCAGCTTCCACTGTATCTGTCCCCATGCTGTGCCCCTTTTGGTCATCTGGTATAAAGGGCACAGCAGGTTAGCTAGGTGCAGTACGTCTGCCAAAAACCTAGAAAGCCCACATAAGCCTGTAATTGGCATACTCTCATGAGTCTGGTCTTACCCGACCATATAACACCTAAGAATTTGACAGACAAACCAGTTCCCTGGACCTTGTCTTTGTCCATGGCCCACCCCCATGCCAGCAAAGCTTCCTTCAGACAGTGCACAGTGGCTTTCAAATCTGCAAGACAATCAGGGGTTAACACAATGTCATCAATATAATGAAACAGTGACACAGAGTTTGGCTTGGTCCACGTGACCAGGTCCTAGGCCACCAGGTCATGACACAAAGTTGTGCTATGCAGATAGCCTTGTGGCAACACCTGGAAGGTCCACTGGCTGCCCTCCCAGCTGAAGACAAATTGACCTTGACTATCAGGGGCAATAGCAATGGAGAAGAAGGCATTAGCCAAATGCACAACATAATGGTATCCACCCAGCGTCAGGGTGAGACGATCCATCAAGTCTGCAATGTTAGGCACCACTGCATGCAGTGGAGAAGTCACTTTATTCAGTTCCCAGTAATCCACATTCGTTCTCCACGTCCCACTGGCTTCTGCGCTGGCCATATGGGGGAGTTGAAAGGGCTCTGTGCAGGGCGCATCACCCCTGCTTCTTCCAATTTCAAGATAGTCTGTCCTATCTCCTCATGGCCTCCAGGCAGCCGGTACAGCTTCATGCACACAGCCTAGGTGGCTTGCAGGAGAGTCAACGGTGCATGGTGTGTGTGAATGGCCTCGGACTACGGTTTTTACCACACAAATTCACAACCAGAATTCTCCCTGCGTGGTGTCTAGCCAAGCACCAGTCAGTATGCCCACCCCCAGTATGTATTCAGCAACCAGGGAAACATACATATCATACAGGCATGGGGGCAAGCACCTGATGCCCAAAGTCACCTGGGCCTTCCAGACCATGATGTAGTGACCTCCATGCTCTTCTATACCTGCAGTACGTCCTGTAAAATAGTCTGGGTTGCCATATATTAACACTGACTCAGCTCCAGTATCCACCAATGCTAGCGCACACTGCACATTTTTGGGGACCAGCAAACAGTCAATTCCACACATGGCCTCCAGTCTCCCCGGACCCCCACGACCAGGTCACCTCTGGCTGCCTCCTAATTGGGGTAAAGGAGGCCAGTGTCACTTCTTCCTGCTTCACTGCAGCTGCTTTGGCCTTCTGGCTTTCATCTATCAGCCAGTATTGCTGCTTAGGGCGTAACTGCCTCCACAGAGTCAACAACACATCCAAAGGCTGCCCATCTAATTTATCTGCACCTAAGTAGTTGCTCATATTACAGGATATAGGCATGAAAAATTGATCAAACAATATAGGCACAAACCTTTCTTTTCAATGAACTAATAGAAATTAATAGTATAACGCTTAACTATCTTATATACATATAAATATATGTATTTATTTATTTATTTTTCCTTTCCCTTCCTTCTTTTCTCCTTTCCTCCATCCCAGTGCCTCTTTCCTTTTGAACAGTTTCTTCCCATTTCACAATATCTATTGTACATTTTGGATCTTATTTACTCTTTCAGCTTCTTATACTAGGGAGACAATATGATGTTTACACATGTGAGTCTGATTCCACCTCTTGATTTACGCAGCAGAAGAGAGTGAAAAACAACCAAACCATTCTCACCACTGTTTCGTGGTGAAAGGGAGGAATTTGTCAGTCTATTGGGGGTTGCTTATCAGCCATTCCCTGAGGCTCTCCCTCACCTTTGGGCACTGTTTCCACAGTCTTGGGACCACTCACCTCAATGTCCTGCTAACTATGCCAGTTGTCAGCCCACTCAGGGGTCTCAGGGGAGATTTTCTTGGATGAGGTCCCAAGGTTAAAGAATACACGTGTGCAAGATATCAGCAACAATAGCAGGCAGCATGAAGCAGAGCAGAGAGCCAGAGCAAGGACGAGAGCCACCTGCATCTTTTTTGAATAATTCTTATACAGGCTGTTATCTCATATTTACATCCTTACATAGTGTTGTAACCAGCACATATGTGTTTACCTGCGCTGAGTCATGGTTATATAACTATCCTACTGTGCACCTACACTAGACAAGTGGGATCACGTCCTCAGTTGTCCTTAGATGCCCCTGAGCCTTGAAGCAGTCTGAGTGGTTCCCCACATCACCCAAATGACAAATTTGGCTTTTTAGACCTAAGATCTTTCAAAGGAAAGATACCAACATATCAAGTTGCAGGTTTTTTCCAAACCAGGCATTACTACCTAGGAAAAACCGTCTGCAAAAATAATCTTGCATACTGTCTACAAAGTCAGGATTAAATGTGCTAAATAGGTCTTTTTCTATAACTAGGATATGTGACAAATACTGAAAAGACAAGTATGAAACAACTTTATAGAAATTCTTTGGTCTTAGAAACAATGAGGATGACACCAAATAAATGAAAGATCAAGTGACAAATAAATAAAAGATCAATTGAAAATGCCGTTACCACCCACATCCTACCTGGTCTACTCGTAAGTCCATAGTCTTCTTTAAACTAATGCCTGTGGCGAAATATCTTAAGAGTCTTCTTTCCTTAGAATTCTTGATCTAACCTCAAAAATAATTAAGATACCCCCTGGTACCAACAAAAAAAAAAAAAAAAGGTAAATGGTCATGCCTGGGACAATATTAGAGGGGTTTAAGTGAGAAAAATATGGGGAAAGAAAGGGAAATGCATACAGCTTGACCAAGAAGTTAATGTAAATGTAGTGTTTGGTGAAATTTTCACAGCACTTATGTAAGATAGGATTTCCTTTGTCTAGGTATTTATAAAATATTTGTTGAATATATTCAATACATAATAAAAACAAATCCACAAATAATAAAAATATACCACAGATAATAAAAGTGGATAAGTCATTCATATACATTGAAATAAATTATCATAAAGAAAACATCACCATGTAACAAAAAAACACAAAAACATAGAATATATCGGGGAAGCCCCCTCGAGCTGCTATGTGAACACTCTACTGCATTCTAAAAAAAAAAAAAAAAAAACCATAGATTCATTTGTCCCCTTTAGAATTTTCCATAAATGGAGTCATATACTGTGTACTCTGCTTTTCTCAACATTACAAGATTCTTCCATGTCATGCCATCATTCAATGAGAGTATTTATTTAACTTTAAAAAAAATAGCCAGGTATGGTGGTACATGCCTGTAATCCCAGCACTCACGAGGCTGAGGCAGGAGGATCGCTGCAAGTTTGAGGCCAGCCTGGGCTACAAAGAGAGTTCAAGGCCAGCCTGAACTGCGTAGTGAAAACCAATCCCAAAAAAAAGAAACAAAAAAAATCATTTTAATTAAAAAAAAACTTTTAAAAAGACTTAAAATAATTATTGCAAATCAGTAAGAAAATAGTTTTGTAAGTTTTCAATCCTATGTCTTTGAGTCTATCTTTATTTCACATATGACCTTAATGATTAATTAACAATTAAATGTAAGTCTTTGACATTTTAAATTAAGTGCAACATGGAGAAGGAAAAAACGCTTGCATCCTGAGGCTATTACAAAAGCCAAAAAAGTGTCTCAAATAATTTAACAGAATTATAATACAAGTTAGATACATATCACATGAATACAGTTCAAGTGCACATAGATACATGGCTATAATATAGAGAGAATGATTTTCATGCATATTCAACAAAATAATCTTTTGTTCTTGGCCTTATTTGGATCATAGAACTTTTTGAGATTAGAGAATATCCAGATTAAGATATCATCCACTTGAAAATTTTTCATTATTAACATACACATTTTTCATTTTATTTCAAAATGTCAGATTACCTGAGGGAATTTTCAAATCTGTGATTTAAGATGAATAACACTTTCATTAGAATCAGTTCTGCAGGCTCTCTTTAACAAAAGAAAGCAAAGTGATTAGAAAAATGCTCTCATTCTTTTGTAGAGAGGAAAATCAGAGAGGCCCTTGTCACCTCTAAAATGGTGGAAAGTAACCAGATTTTGCTTTTCTAGAGAACTAAACTTAGGTCATAGAGAATAAATTGTTCTTGGCTTTGAAGAGATTCAGATTTGCCCTCTAAATCTTAAAATTTCTCATTCTTTAGTACCTACAGTCAACAACTTCAGATCCTATGTCTATCATCATGTTTCACTAATACTATATTCTGACATGCAATTTTTACAAAAGGCTTCAGAAATCATTAGTCCCCCACCCCCTTTATCACTTAACTGCTTTGTGAATGTCAATATCAGTCAGGGTCCATTTGCAGCTTTAACTTAAATTGCTCTCACTATTTCATGTAGAAAGGTATTTCATAAAAGGAATTAAATCCCAACAAAATCATTGGAAGCTCTGGAATATGAAGTTATTGCTTGGGTTCCATTGCACAATTCATAAATCCCATCATAGAATTAAACACTAATATACCTCTAGTAAAACGAGGAAACTAACTAGCCACTGCTGTCCCAAATTCTGAATTTATGATCATAGGGTGCTAGGTAGAATCTAGAGATCAGGGAGCCATCACTGTAATTGTTGGTTGCATTGCCTATTATGATCCACAAATAAAGATGTTCCAGCAGAATCACTGGCTTCAGGGCCAGCCAGATTGAAACTAGGCCCTTCTCTCCATGTAGGTTAGTTTGAATTTAAATTTTTATGAGTACACCTAATTAGTAGAACCAAAATTACATCATTACCTCTTGCTGTAAGATAGTCCTGCAAATGCAACCTGTATCTTTTTTATCTTTGCTGTATGCAAGGCAGACTACAAGGAAGTGGAACAGATCTGAGGAAGATAATCTATGCTATAGACCCCAGGCACCTAGCAGTATTCAGTCATATGTTTGTGATTATCAAGAGGTGATTCTCACAAGATCTTCAATAAATTTCTGAACTTAAAAATATATAATATACTATATGAAACATCAGGACTATCATGCAGGCATAAGTGAAGAAAAGATATCCAACTGTGGTACTCCTATACAGCAAATAATAGAGATTGTTCACAATAGCTCACTGTACTGAAATCATTTTTAATTAAATATTCTTTGAAATAAAGTGAATTGAAATCTGTTCTGCCTTACCTTGTCCCTTTGATTTTTAAAAATTTAAGTGTGTGTGTGTGATAGGGAATGGGTAGCTTCGTGAGTTCATCTTACAAGGAACTTTTAACTTCATTAGCATTTTTGTAATGGAATTTGATCAGCAACTTTTCAGATGTCTAGAAAAACAACAAAAGGTTAGCAAAAACATTATTTTCCTTGTATTTTAACTTTCTTTTTATAATTAAGACTATTAAAAACACTACATAACTTTTAAAAATCTTTGTCTTTATATTTTAATGCTGTCATATATGAATTATCAGAAAGCAGATGTTCTGTTTATAATGTAAAAATTATTGATGTATTTTTAGCTTTTCTTTGAAATTCCAGGTAGCTAATTCATCAGTCTGCCTTCACTCAAAAGGAGCTGCCAGGGCCAGTGATATAGCTCAGCGGCTTAAGTGCCTGCCTGGCAAGCGCGAGGTCCTGAGTTTGGTTCCCGGTACCCACATAAAGAAAATAAATAAATAAATAAATAAATAAAGGAGCTGCCTAGAATTAGTTATGTTTTGCAATTTATGGCAAACTAAAAATAATTTCAGTTGTAATCAATAGCTGAAGAAGTCTTTATAATCCAAATGTACAATACAGGGTAAAGGAAGTTAGTTATAAGAGTGCTTATCATATGCCAAGTATAAGATATCAAATAACATCCTTATCTTTTTCATACATGAAAACTAAAAGAAAAATTGGTATTTTAATACCAAAAAATTTTAGACATTTCCTTGTGAAATTGACTTTTATCCAGTCAAGCCTTGTTATCAGGTGACAGAATTATTTGATGTACCACCTTATATAATATTGAATCCCATCAAACAAAACTAGGAAAAGATGCCATTTTGAACTGCTTAAAACTTTACATTTTTCAGCATGGGTAAATAAAGAACATAGCTAATATAATAAACTTTAAAATGTGGATATCTAACGGAAGATGAATTTGTCCAAATTGCCAATAAATAGAAAAATTATGAACTGCTGTAAAACAGTGTCAGTATCAGGCAAGCCTGTCCTCCATTCCACCCCTGCCCCTCTCTGTTCTGACTCACAATGTTGGCTCCATTTCCATCAGGAGAGCAGGTAGCTGCTCCTGATCCCACTTCTGATGATTTCCTCCTGCTCAGTTCTGGTCTGTCTCACACTGAGAATCTTTGGTCTGAGTGTGTGTGTGTGTGTGTGTGTGTGTGTGTGTGTGTGTGTGTGTACATGTGTGTTTTTGCCCGTGTGTGGTGTGCAACTGGGACAGTCCAAGAGCAATGAGAATGACAAAAATTCTTTTTCCAGCATTGTCACCATTTTTCTCAATCTTTCGTGCTACATCAGAAAACACTAGCTATTCTTATGCAAGTCTGAGTTAGAATTAAAGCTCTACCACTTTCTAATTCTATGTGGTGAACCAATCACAGCATTTTTGAACATCAGAAAATCTATGTATGTTATGTAGGATAAATGATGCCTACCTTCAAAACTATCCTAAAATTTGTATAAGTGCTAACAACCTACTAACATTGCCAAGCCTCAAGGTCCACCGCAAATAGATTCTCACTACATATTAATCCCTTTCTCTTCTTTCTCCTGCTGTTATAAAACTGGATTTGCTCTCCCCCTAGCGGCAGACCTCCTCCTATTCCTCATTATTTGCATAAATTACCCAAATCAAACCCTCCCTTGCAACAATTCGCCCCACAGGGTCAAAAGATAACACAACATTGTGTCCAAATTAAACACTATGGAAAACAAAATGCAAACCTCATAGTAATAAAAAGAACAACATAAATACTGTATGCACTATTTTCCTTAGCCAGAAAAGAATACAAAAATGAGAAAATAAACAGTTTAATTACACAAAAGGAAGAACACATGCTGCCTGTCCAGCCTGGATATAATTTTTGGTTCTGATTGTCATATTTACAAGCTAAGTAGCATTATGTTGTTCATGCCCAATTTGCTTCTGAGCTGATTAAAAGGACTGGCTCTTTGTGTGTTTGTTTTGTGCGGACACATCTGTTGACACTGCTTTCCTCTTACAGTCGAACTGCAGAAGTTGGTGATGATTACAGAGTTGGTACTTTAGTTGGGAACAAGCCTTTGATTTCTATGAAACATTTGTTTTAGGATTTCAAAAATCTCTTGTGCAATCTCAAACACTGCAAACCAATTTACTGTAGACAGATTTCTTTTGGTGCAATTTTTTGGTCAGGTTTTAAGGGATGGCCACAAGGTAGTGCCCTTGTTCTTGTCAATGTCCCTGAATTTTTTTTTTTTTTCAGTTTTCCCTTTGACAAACACACTGAAAACAAAGCTCCAAAAATAGTTACGTGGGTACAAATGGGTTAAAATTTCCACTAACTTGTCACTTTAAGGATGCATTCTATTAAGAAAACAAACTTCTACCAGAATATATTTTTAAGAGATACAAGAGAATTTTGTAGTACATTACCTATCTCTTGAACACTGAAATAATGACATTGACTCATTAAGCTTATATCAAGTAAGTAAAGATTTCTTGAAAACCATTTCTAGGAGGATAATTAACATTGAAGTTGCAGAACTAGCTATTTGGTGGTGACATTTTCCCCATTTGCCTCCTTTTAAAAGTTGCTTATCTTCATTTTTGTCTCTTGCAGATAAACATTCGGGTTAGCAACATCAATAAGTTTTATTTCAAAAAACAAGATGTTATCATCACCTACTCTGTCAGTTTAATTAGAAATATTGAAATGTGCTATATTCCTGTTAAGCCTAAGACTGGGGCAAATAGCTTGTTTTCCATGTTCTTAAAATTCTTAAACAGCCACTGTTTCACAATGGGATCATTGTTCACATTTGAATGGGATCAGAGAAGCAAAATTTTAGCTTTTATTTCTCTTCCAACAAATGACCCAGAGTGTTTAATAAACTCTGGTCAAATTTGACATTGATTTTAATCCTACAGATACGGGTAGTATATTACAGACATCAGGCCCATCTTTCACCAAGAAATAGGGAATGATAGATCGTCTATAAAGTAATGCCTCGGTTCACAAACAAGTCTGTTTGTGAATAATTTGGTTCACAAACAAGAGCATTCAGCAAAACTTTGCTTCCATTTGGGAACTCTGCATTAGGACCTCGACCATCTTCCCCGCACAGACACAAATCCAGCCATCTTCCCCAGAATGATGGGATGAATTAAGTTCTTGAACTGGGGTATCTGTATGTTACAGTGTCAAGTGGAGTACAAATTTATAGGGGCTAAAGATCCAGCATTTTATTTTCTTTCTTAGGTATCACTATACAGTCATTCAGAGACTCAGGCTCATAACTTGTTATTTTCAATACGGGGCCTCCAAGATTCCCTGGAAGCCAAACAAAAAGAGATGAGGGCAGTGGGCCTACAAGTGGTAGCAGCACTTCTGCTAGGATGGAGCCAGACTTTAGTTTCCACTCAACCTGAGCCAAATCTCAGAACTCATGGCCACATCTATATAAAAGGGAGACCAAAAATAGGCTAGGTAAATGCTCATGAGAAAGGAAAATAAGTATGTTTAACAGTAATTAACATTCTCTGCTGTAGCCTGCCCACTGATAACCAAACATTCATTTGCAAATTTCTTCTTACACGTGAAATATGCTGACCCTCCCGGCCACGGGAAAATCTGAAATTAGGTCCACCTCAGAATCCAGAATCACTGGATGATGTGAAAAAGTCTCCATCATATTCAGAAGCATGTTCCATGACAAATACATTAAAATGACAAGTTATCTCTTTTGCAACATATACTGTCTAGGACTCCATTCTTCTTATCAGGGAAATCTAGAGCTGAGCTTGATCTCAGGTAAAATTTTCCAGATCCTTGAACTTCTCTAGCTATTGGGTTCCTTGCTGTCTTTCTTTTTGGCCACATCTAAAGAGGGTTGAAGGGTATGACTGCTTTTGAATTGTTCAGCTTTTGCAACCAGTTCTACCTTGGATAAATTTGGAAGCCTAGGTGGTTTTAGGATGGAACAACCTGAAGCTGTTTTGAAACACAACAGAGGTTTCTTCAGCTTGGCTAGTGATTATCTCTAATATACTTTCAATACATTTGTGTAGTGTCACTTTCATGTGCACAGATTACAGAACTTCCAACTCTGTGCAATTTTTGTCTTTTATTCGGTGCACATATATTTCAAATTAAAGGCAACTCTGGAACATTCAGATCATCTGAAGACCAGGCTTGCAAGAAAGACAATTGAACATTTTTCTGCTTATGAATTTTGTGACTTCTTAAAATATAGTTGAAAAATTTGTATTGAACCTTTGGTTCTCAGATACATTTTTAATTAGTAAAGTTGTTAAGTAGGAACATTCTATATGATTTAAATGTCAAAGAAAATACAGTACAACTAGGCAAAATGCAATATATTTTCATATGCAGGAATAACTGTTCCATTTTATTTTATATAGATGTTAATGGATATACACAATAATTAATAAACCATCTCATCATCTTCCCTTTAATTAAAGTTAAATACTGCTCTCTGAGAAATAGGTATTCTTTGCTTGCAGTGCAGGAGAAGAAAAGAACCTATTGAAATGGAGATGAGAGACTTGAATAATTTTTTGGGGGGAGGAACTTGAATAATATCTTTCTAGTTAAAGGCAAAGCATATCAGTGGAAAATTTCACATTTAAATTTGTAGTGGGTATCACATTCACCTTCATTAGGTAGAGCCATTGTTAGTGCTAGAATGTTACTATTTTATACATTTTTATTGGCCATAGTGGCATATGCCTGTAATCCCAGTACCTGGGAGGCTTAGGCAGGAAGATTGCAAGTTCAAAGCTAGTCAGGCTGCATAGCAAGACCCTGATACACAAAACAAACAAAAATTCTATGATGAGAACATTTAGAGGTAACTTTCCTTGAAGAGAATAATTACAAAAAGTCAAAAGGTAAAAAATTTGCTTCCATTGCTTCTAATGTCACATTAAGCAGGATCCTTTATTCCTGGTCTTGCTTCCATCTCTATAAATGAGATTCAGGCACAACTTTTCTCAGTCTGAAAGTTCCACTTATCAGGACTGGACAAGCTAGTGTTTGTCAGTTAGTGAAAAGTAGTGCACTGAGGTCCCAAAAGTGCAGCAATTTTCATATATCATCCCACTCTCACCTAGTCTGCAAGATGCTTGCTGACAAATCTGTTCTCTATGTGATAAACTGCATTTCTCTTCATGTGCTCAAAGCTGTCTTTGACGTTCAAAATTTTTCTTATAATGTGTCTCAGCAACAACTTATTGACGTTTAATCTATTTGACATTATTTAAACATTGATCTAGATATTTACATTTCCTCCCAAATTCAGGAAGATATTTTTATCATTATTCTTTAAATGTGTGTTTTGGGGTTTTTCTTTTTTGTCCTGTTTTTGTTTTATTTCTGTCCTTTTCATGTTTTCCGCCTCTTCTAGAATTCCCATGATGCATATATTGGTTGCCTTGATGGTACATCAAATTCTCCCTAGTTTTTCCACACATGTTTTCCTTCTTTCTTCTTCCTGTAACTGGGTAACAAATGATTGATACATTCTTCTGCTCGAAAGCTCTCTGTGGAAATTTTCACTTCAGTCATCATATTCTCTAGCTTTAAATTTTCTGTTTGGCTCTCTCTTAGTTTCTGTCACATTACTGTTTAGGTAGTACTTTCTTAATTTCATCTAGTTGTCTATTTTTCATTGTAGCTCACTGAATTTTTTAAGAGTGATCATTTTGAATAATTTGTCAGGCAGCTCCTAAACATTATTTTCCTTGAAGTCAAGTATTAGCACTTAATTTTTGCCTACAGTGGTGCTGTGCTTCCCTGATTTTCATGATCCTTGTGACCTTATATTTACATCTGCTTATTTGAAGAAGTAGTAGGTAATTGTTCCTAATGTTACAAACTATATTTGACAAGGAATTCTGCTTGGGCCATCTGGTGGAATAAAAAGGTATAGTTGCCAGTGGAGCTTGTGGGCACTCTGGACCTGGAATTTCAGTCTATTTGCCAAGCCTGGAGAAAGGATCTACAGGGCAGACCTGGGTACTGAGTCCATAGGAACTGTCTGAGGTCCACTGAGATGAATCTATTGATTGGATGCATAGGGAAATCCTGAAGTCTAATATGTTAATCAGCCTTCCTTTGCCATGAGAAAATTAACCTATAAAAAGAAAATTAATTTTGGCTCATACTTTCAGTGGTTTCGGCCGTGACTGACTGGCTTCATTGCTTTTATGCCCATGGCAAAGCAGAAATATCAGGGCAGAAATGTGAAGAAATGTTGTTTGCCTCATTGCAGACAAGATGCAGAGAAAGAAAGTGAGAAGGGGCCAGAACAAGATGTAGTCAGTCCCTCAGGGTATGCCCCAATGACCTATTCACTTTGACTAGATTCTACCTCTTAAGTTTATATCATCTACCAATAGATCATCAAATTATGAACCAATCAATTGATTAATCCACTGAAAAAGTAAGTCAGAACCATCATGATCTAATATCTTCCCCAAAGATCCAACTCCAAACATTGCTGCATTGGGAATCACACCTTCAACACTTGGGAGACATTTCAGATCCAAATTATAACACAGCTCCACAGAAATGGGCCTGACATCTGTATCACAGAATCAGGCTGAAGCTTGAGTCCACTGGGGTCAGCCGTGTTCTGGGCTGGGTATTGAGCCAGCCTGGGTTTGGAGATGCTAGCCTGGCATTGATTCCAATCCTGTAGTTTTAGTCCATGGGGTCTAGCTTGGTGCTGAGGTGAGTTTGAAGACTGAATTAAGCTGAGAATATTACACCAAGCAAGGCTGGTTCTTCAGAAATGAAGGAGAGATTAAACTTTCCCAGAGGCAAAAATCCCATAAGAGATCATTAATATCAAATAGATTCACTGACTACCAATTCCAAGAGACAACTTCCACTGAATGAAAGTTAGCAAAGATAATTATTATGACAGCCACCATAAACAGGTGTTTTAGACTGTAGTGTTGAAGGGAATTTTATAGCATTGACTAGCATTTATAGCATTGAATACTGATAATGAATATGTATTATGAATGCAAATATCTGAAAAGAAGAAAAAGACAAAATTAAAAATCTATGTTCTAACCTTAGGAAATTAGAAAAAGAACAAAAATAAAAACAAAAATAAGCAAAAGAAAAATAATAAAGATTAAAACAAAAGCTAACGATATTGAAACAGAAAATTGACAATGAAAATCACCAAAACAAAAACTAGCACTTTGAAAATGTCAATAAATTTTAAGAACCCCCTCATCAAAATTACCAAATAAAATGAGACCAAAACACAAAGTACTAATATCAAAATAGGGAAAGTACTAATATCAAAAGAAGGACATTGCTATAGAATCCACAGACAGTAAAATCATAAGAGAACGATATGAACAACATTATGCTTAGATGAAATTGACACATTTCTTCAAAGCTACAATCTGTGAAACTCATGACTAAAGAAATAGAAAATCTAAACAGACATATTTATTAGAAAATTCAGTAAATAACCAATAGTCTTTGCAAGTAGAAAGCTATAGATTCAATTGGCCTCACTGATGAATCCTATCAAATATTTGAGGAAGAAATTATATCAGTTCACATCAATGTCTTCTAAGAGAGAGAATTCAAAAAACTATTTCTTATAATGCCAACATTACTTCAATAATGAAGCTAGACAAAGACATTACTGGAAAAAGTAACTGTAATACCTCTCTTAAAAGCAAATGGAAAAAATATTAAATTGCATATTAGCAAATGAATTGCAACAATTCATAAAAAGAACTACACTCTTTAATCAAGTGGAGTTTATTCATTTGGATAACTGACAAGGGCAATTCAATACAAGAAAATTGATTAATGTAATCTGATACCTCGACAAGTTAAAGACAAAAATCACATTAGTAAATGATTGCAAAAATATTGACCAAAACTTCAAAGTTTATTCATGATAAAATAAAAACTCTCAGAAGACCAGGAGTAAAGGATAATTTCTTCAACTTGATTAAAAAGATCTACAAAAATCTATAGCTAACATCATTCTTAATAGTAGAAAATGCTAAGCTTTCACACTAAAATCAGGAATAAGGCAAATATGTTTCCTCTTGCCATTGCTTTTTAAGCTATACTGGAAGCCCTAGCTAATGCATTAAGACAATAACTTGAAATAAAGTGTATATGGTTTGAGAAAAAATAAATAATAAGCTCTTTATACACAGATGACATGACTATGTAAACAATCTAAAAAGTCAATGAAAACTTCTGGAACTGAAAGTAAAAGCAACATTGCAGGATACAATCAATATAAAATGTGGTCCCTTGTCTAAATACCACTAAGGAAGAAGTGAAATTTGAAATTTAAAACACATTATTGGCTTCCAAATATTAAGTATTTGGGTATAAATCAAATAAAGTATACACAGATCTATATAAGAGAATTTACGAAACTCTGATGAAAGATGTCCAACGAGAACTACACAAATCTAGAGATATTCCATATTCATGGATAGAAAGGCTCAATATTGCCATGATGTTAGTTCTGCCCAACTTGATGTATAAATTCAACAGAATCCCAATCCATACTCCTTCAAGCAGCTTGAATAAATCCATATTCTTTGCAGCCAAGTGACCCTACTGATAGCTCAAATGGCCTTGTGCTCAGAGCCAGATGATCATCAAAGCAGAGTTGACGCTGCGTGTGAACATGAGAGGCTACAAAGCAATTGGTGGGAATCAAATCACTTTTGTAATGGTGCCGAGAATATAGTAGTGGCTTGTAATCAAGTTCAGCCTGACAGTCAAATTGAAATTTTAAAAATTGTGGATACAACTTTCATTTATCAGCTAAATAGTGCCCAGGAACTATATTAAATAAATTTTGACTCAGTTGCATGTGCAAAATTGATCATACTTCTGATGTAAGAATACTACTGTTGTGACTATGCTATTTTTTGCAATATTATTAGTTACCTTTTCATAATTTGCAAACATGTTTTAAATGTGAGTTCTTCGGAAGTAAAATAATTATTTGAGTCCCATTTGCCACTTATTTGTTAAATGATTTGGACATTTCATTGAATAGCGGCTTTTCATATATAAACAGACACAAAAATACTTTCACTTCCAAAGTAGAGGACAAAAAAGAAACCATGGGTGAATGTAACATCCCAATACTCAAGTTATTATGTTAATATAATAAATTACTATTGCATATGTAAAATGGCCAACCACATAGAAAAATCCCTAAAATATGACACTTAGTGAAAACCTCTACCAATTTTTCTCCATTTTATTATTTCAACTAAGCTTTCTTGTGGAAAACTTTCACACTAACAATTTCTTTCTTTCAGGATTTCGGAATTTTGTCATTAAGGTGCTTTTCTACATCCTTCAATTTGATTTAAATATTAAAATTTACTGAGTTCTAGTTTCTTCTCCTTCCTTATTAATATCCAAAAGCATAATCCTGTTGATTATATTTTTGTTTCAGACTGAGCCTCATTTTAATTACATATAATTTCATTCATTTACTGTTCCTTTCTTTTGTCACTTTAAAATTTTAATTACAGCACTCAAGGGCTCACCTCCGTCTTCTTATGACACTGCAATTAGCTTTCGCTATACCTTACTTGCTGGGATTGTGCACAGCCTTCCCTCCTCCAAAAAGGCCCAGCTGTTCCTCCCTTGATGTTTTACTTTGCCACAAGCTAAGTATACTTGTATTATCTCCTTTTCCAGTGTGGGAAAATTTGTCTTATGTCATCACATATTCTTACTTTTTCCCTACTTAGTGGCTTCAATTGCAAAGTATGGGCTTTCCGTTCACCAGTGTCTGGTCCGTGATAACCAAAGGCAAAACTTTGAAATTTCCAAATGAACTTTTCTGGCTGAAGAAGGAAATCAAAAGCATAAAAATCCCATTAAAATCTTTGCGAAATCTTGATGTAAAGTTATAAAAATCTGCCTCAGTATGTGGGTGCATCTGCATTTGTGTTAATGTGCAGTAGGTAGCATGTATACATGTGCAGAAATACTTGATATTAATGTAATATTCTAAATATTTCCTTAATGTATCTGTTTCTAGCTGTTCATTTTTAACCGACGTGTATTTCTTTTACATTATTTTTAGATGGCATATATCAGTTTTGTTTTTCAGTTTAAACTGATAATCTTTACCTTTTAACTAGACCCCTTAATTTCAATTTACTATAATTATATAATTAAATTTCTTTCATTTTACTGTTTTATTTTCTGTAGGTCTTATGTATGCTTTGTTCCCTTTTTTGTTTCTCTGTCACTAGTTTAATTAGTACTTTTATGATAATGTTTTATCTCCTTGTGTTATTTCATGGGCTTATTTCAAATTTACAGAGTGCACTTTCAACTTACCACAGTCTAACCACATGTGATGTACCCTTAAAAGGGGGATTTAAGGACTTTACATTAGCATACTTCTACTCCTCCTGTTCTTTATGATTATGCTGTCATACATGTTAATTTTTCATAAGGTATAAATTCAACAACACATTATTATTTTTATTCATGCAATCTCTTTACCTTTTAAAGAGATTTTAATGATTTAAAAGTTACCTACTTAGCCATGTAAGTATTTTCAGAGCTTTTTACTCCTTTGTGTAGGTTCAGATTTCCACCAACTATCATTTTCTTTCCAATGGAAATGTTTTCTTTAACAATTCTTATAATACTTTTCTATTGGTAATAAATTCTTTTAGCTCTATCATGTCTGAGAGAATCTTTCTTTAGCCCTCCTTTGTGAAACTTATTACTCAGATATAGAATTCCAGGTTGGCAGCTTTCTTTCCTTCATTCAGCACTTTAAGGAAGCAGCTACATTGTTTTTTTGCTTGTATTGTTTCCCAGGAAGAATCTTCTGCCATCCTTACCTTTGTTTTCTGTAAGTAACATGATTTTTCTTCATCTGACTACTTTAAAAATTTTAAACTCTGTCACTCATTTCAAAAAATTCGATTATGTCCCTTGGTGCAGTTTTCTTTTTTCTTGTGCTTAAAGTTTATTGATCTTTATGAAATACAAACTCTTATATTTTATCATTTGGATCTCTGCAACCATTACTTTTTCTGCCTTTCCTGTCCTCCCCTCTCCTTTAATGATCCATATACATGATCCAAAAAATATATACCGTAATATATATAATATACATTTTAAAATATATTAATATCATATAAAACATAATCTATAATAATTATATACAGTATATTAATATTGCATAAATATTAATTAATACATACTGTTTTAATATGATAATTTAATAATATTTACATATGTATTTGATGTCCACATTTTATGAAAACATTTGTGATTTCTTAAGTTGTTTTCCTTTCATTTTGGAAATTCTTTTGTTATGTTTACAAATTCAACAATATTTTTTTCCTTCTTCAATGTCAAATCTACTGTTGACATCTTTCAGGTTGCTTGTCAACTCAGAATTTCTATTCATTATATTTCACATCTTAAATGCAGCATTGTTATATAACAATTAAGAACATTTTCTACTAAATCCAACATCAGTATCAGTTTTCAGTTAGTTTTGATTAATTGATTTTTAGCCCCTAATTGTGGGTAATGTTTTTCTGAATCTTTGAATACTCCATCATCTTCAGTCAGATGCAAAATATTGTGGGTTTTTCCTTGTTAAGTGCTGCTTTTTTTTCCTATAAAATTATGGAAGTTTATGCTGTGATGCACTGAAGTTACTTGAAAACAATTTGATAATTTCGTGCCTTCTTTTATATATTGTTTTGGCAATGCAATAATTACTTCTGGATGAATTTTTCACCACTAATGAGGCAAGACCCCTATCAATGCTTTACCTAAACCCCATGAATTATGAGACTTTCCAGCCTGGCTAATGGGGACACACTGCATTTTTTCATGTAAATACCTGACCGCGGGTTCACTATTGACATGTGAGCATCATGTATTCTTTTTGATATTCTCATATTATTGTCTCTTTTCATGAACAATCTCCTCACATATTTGATCAATACTCTACTAAATACCCCTGAAGATCTCCAAAGGCTTCTTATGCAGCTCCCTCCTCTATGTTCTGTCTTGTGAACTGTAGAGACTTTAGTGTCCTGGGACTTTATACCCCATCTCCTGACCTCTAAGAGTCCCCTACCTTCTGCCTCATGTCACTTGCCCTGAACTGTGTCCTGGAATCTTTCTCAAGGCATTAACTTGAGGCAATTGTGAGGCTCTACTCATTTATCTTCTACTTTTCAGGGACTCTTTTCCTTCATTGCCCTTTTACATTTCAGTCAGGATTAAATGTCCTAGATACTCTACTTGAGGTAGAATTAAAAGTCTTATATATCACATTTTTTGTTTGTCTTTTCAACATTTATTTTTAAATAATTCCACATTCATGGGAAGTTGCAAAGAAATGTGGAGCAGCCTTTCACTTTGCCTTCTCAGAGCCTACCAACTTGCATAACTATACAGTACACATCCAAGAAATTAACATGGATAAAATCCACAGAACTCCCTCAGATTTCACCAGTTATTCAAACAGCACTAGCTCTATGCAACTTTTTCACATGTAGCTTCAAATAACCACCAGCACAATTAATATAACTAACAGTGCAGAGCACTGATGCTGAACTTTTAGAGCTTTCAGTGGTAGAGCCTGATGCAGTACACGTGCCATGGCTTTGCGACCACTGGTATAGAGACTCTGTCATACCACATTTTTATAGTCACAATTACCCCTCCAACCACCCTCAGTTCTTAAGAACTTTGATCTATTATTCATCTCTACAATTATATCACAAAAGCTACATAAATATAATGAAGGGTACATGCCTTTTGAGAATAGCTTTTGTGTAAGTATATGTGTTGTGTTGGGGAGTGAATCCAGAGCCTCACACATGCTAAACTTGTGTTCTACCACCGAGCTCCAATTAAGATCATTTTTTTCATACAGCATATTTTCCTGGAGATTTATCTAAATTGTTTCGGGTTATTTGTCTAAATAGTTTGTCACTCCTTATTACCGAATAAAGTGTATAGTATAGTCACGCTGCAGTTTGCTCAACCATTCATCTAACAAAATATATGTGATATATAATAGTTTTGTATTATTAAAATCAAAATGCTATGTACATTAATGTACAAGATTCTGCATGAGAATAAATCTCTATTTTCCTAGGATGGATATTCAAGTGAGAAAATGGTAAGTCACATGGTAAATCCATTTTTAGTTTTAAAAGAAACTACCAAATTATTTTCCAGAGTAGCTCTACCATTTTACATAGCCTCCAGCAATGCTAGTGATCCAGTTTCTCTGCATTATATCAGTATTTTGTGACATCAGTATTCTTTATTTTAGCTACCTAGTAGGTGTGTAGCGATATCTCATTGTTTTCAGTTTTCAAATAGCTAATGATGAACATATTTCCAAATAGCTATTTTTCATCTGCATCACCTCTTCCATCATATGTCCGTGTATGTCTTTTGCCTGTTTTCTAATTAAAATTTTTAAATTGAGTTTCAGAATTTTTCATGTTATAAATCAAAGCTGATTGTCAGATACACGAACTGCAAATATTTTCTCCCAGTCTGTATTTTTTTGTTCATCCATTTAGCTGAAAATTTGCAGTTTTTCATTTTGATACAGTCCAAGTTATTGATATTTCCTTTTATCAATTATACTTCAGTCTCAAGTCTAAGAACTCTTTGTCTAGTCATTGGTCTCAAATATATGTATGTGTATGCATATATATGTATGTACATACACATATTATGTCTTTGTATATGAGATATACATCACATATCTTAAAGTATCTGATAGATAATATATCTTTATTTGGGTATTATATATGATGTGTATCTTTATATATATGTAGATATGGATAAAGCCATTTCTCTTTTAGAGAATAAATATTAACCATAACTAATCAAGTCTATTGTTGTGTAACTGTATGTCTTTCCAAAAAGCAGTCTCTTTTCTTTTAGAAATATATCTGAAAAATAAGCAATTGTAAAAAGCATTAACAAATACAAGATCCCAAAGATATGTACTCCTAAAACAAAGAAAATCTCATATTCAACATTATATACAGTACTATTTATTTATGCATTGTTATCTGATAGCTTTAGTATTGTTTGCATCATGGAGACTCCACCAAGTTAAGAGTCCGCTTTCTGCTCATCTTTTTGTGAAGCCAAAGCTAATGATGCTGCTCTCCAAAGTGCTGCCTAATCCAAGTTAATAGAGTGAAGATTGTTACGGACGCTGTAGTAATCACAGAAAAATCGGTAATGACTTGAATCAGTGTCTGGCTTGTTAATTGTAAAGCTTTTACCATAAAAAGAAATTATTTAACAACTTCATTTCACTGGTCATGAAGAAGTTTTATTAAAAGAAGAGTTTAATGTGTTCTGTGGTACCTAGTACAGGATACAAAATATCACTGTGCTTATGGTAAAATTGTGATGTTCAGATGCTGATAATTTATAATCATTAAAATTGGTTACTCATAATGTTTAAATTTTCTTCCATGTTATAAACATATATGTGTGTATGTATGTGTATTTGAATGATTTCTTAACAAATGAAAATACACTAAAAAGAGTTTTGTGATTAGCAAGAAAAAGTACTCTCTAACAGGCAAGACTTACTGAAAAAATATATTTTGATTCAACTGGCTCAAATATTTTATAAATCCATTAATATAGGATAAATTTATTGTTTTTTTCTTTTTACTGTTACATATGACGCTTCAATTTTGAATGCCTTCAGGGCAAACATATCATTGACAGAAGGTCTCCTCCTAGTGTAACATTTTATTAGACCCTTTCAGGAAAATATAATCTATTAAAGAAAAATGGTGAGGAGAAAAGATAATTCTATTGACTAGTTTTTGTTGCTAGCTCTTATACTGTTTCATATATGCCAGCTGATTTATTGTCTCCAATACTAAGAAATATACTTTATTCTTTATAATTTTCAATATACAACAATTACAACAAAGTAAAGTTAGTAAGTTGCTATAAATTTCACAGTTTGAAGGTGCTGAAACATAAATTTGAAAAGGAGGCTTGTCCCAGTTTTTTTCTATGCAATAAACATCAAAAGTAAAAGTCATAGGAGTAATAGAAGTTTGAAAGAACAAGAAGAGATTAAGTTCCTAAAAACATCTTTATTACCTTTGTCTTGGAGACAATTATACATTCCAGCATTCTACTCATCAAGTGTTTATGTTTTCACATTAATCTTTTATTTCTGTTTCAGGGATGATCCATTTCAATGCTGAGATGCATCCCTTAGAAATGAACTACAAGAAAAGGACAGACGGGAGGGAAGAACTTTGGGTATCATGTATGCAGTTTATATGACAATGTGCACCATCACCCCAATTAACAGCAAAAGTTACCTTCTGTCCTAGGTGTTTCCACATTCTGTGAGTAGCTGGGGGCCAATATGTTGACACGGGGCCAGATGACAGGACATTTCAGGCCATATTAGTGATTATTGATTTTAACCTAGGTATAGTAAAACTACTGGAGCAGTTAACTGTTTACCTTCCACTTTTTTTTTTTTCCTCTTTATGTGGGTACCAGGAACCAAACTCAGGACCTCATGCTTGCCAGACAGGTGCTTATGCCGCTGAGCTATATCACTGGCCCTACTTTCCACTTCTGTGAACATGTACTCAGCTAAACAGCAACCAAAAGAAAAAAAGGAAAATAAAGAGGATAAAACAAAGAGGAGGGGGAGGAGGGAGGGAGGGAGGGAGAGAGAAAGAGAAAGACGGAAGGGAGGGAAGGAGGAAAGGGGGGAGGGAAAGAGATCATAAGAAATAAAAAAAAAAGAGAAAGGAGAAAAGTAAAAAGAAGACAAGTTTTCTCCACAGTTATATATTTTTATAGCACTAGTATCACATGGACAGATACTTAGCAAACTTTTTCCCTCCATCTACTTTATCAGGAGGTTTCTACCTGAAACTTACGGATTATTCGTGATAATGGGTGAAGAGATCGCTTAGTAAGAGAGCAATTAAATTGCTTTAGAAATAAACCGAAGACAGAAAAGTAATAAGAGCAAGTTAGAATTAGTGTTTCAAGAAAGGAAGAGCGGACATGTTTGGTATGAATTCAGAGAGATTAGTAGAATGAGGACTTGTGTAATATTTGTGATTTTAGGGAGTTTAAGGTAAATGAATTTTAGAGGTGTTTGGTTCTGTGACGTGTGATATAATACCTTTTGCCCCTTATTTGTGATAGTTTAATAAAGTCATAAATTGCTTTTCAATGCTCTGTAAATTTCAAAACAATAACTCTTTTGAATATAACATGATACTAGATATGGAACTTAGATTTTTGTCTATGATAGCAGCAGTATAGCGCAAGTCCTTTGTCACACTATGGAGGAATCCTTCTCTCTTTCTTGCAAGCTCAAGTATATCCATACGTGTGGTCTCAACACCAGCCTCATGCAATAAGAATTAAAGGGACTACCAAGGATTTCTTATTCCTATGTGAAATGACTGCACACACATGTAATCTGTTCTTCATCTAGAATTTGTAGTTCCTTCTGTAACTCATTACGTCTTCTTTGTACAGTCAGTGACCTCTAAGTCAAGGCATTGTTTTAAGGAATTAGTGAAACTGTTAGGTGATGATATGTATGGAACGATAAACTAGAAAGCATGTATACAATAGCTAGCACAAAGGTACTTTTTGCAAGTAATATATAAGATTATAACTAAAACAGTGAATGTATACATGAAATGAGTTCTGGGGTATCTGTTTGAGTCTTTAATTTCAAGTTCTCAGTTCATAACAAAATATATACTCCATTAGTTAAGAAGCCTCTCTCCTTTCAAGACAGCAGTTAAGTTACTGGTTGGTATAGTTAATTCTGTGGCACCTCCAGTAGTTGTTCATCTCTTTTATGGTTGTGCTCTGTGGATAGTTTTATAAAAGTAGTCCATTTGACCTCACAGTCTTGTAATGTCAATTTTAGTATGAAAGGGTAAGGTCCCTCTTCCAATATGAAATGGTAAAAGGACACAAGTGGGTGGCCAGGAAGGGAAAAGAGCTTCATGCTAAATACCCATCAACATTTTTCCTCAACAAGCTGAGACCAACACTTGTGTGCCTGCAGCTTGTCATTCTCACTTGTCATTATGGTGAGCACTTTCTCTCATCTGCTTCTTCTTTATTCAAAGTACCTCTGCCATAGGTCTGATCCTAGTAGCAGCAAGTACCAGTAACCCACCAGTAGGAAAGAAGAAACCAGGAATGCTTCTTCTGCCTCAGGTATGACACATCTAAAATAAAACTCATTTTGAGGAGAGTCCTTGAAGTCCTGAAGTCACTGTCACAAGTGTCCACTCACAATGTGACTATCTGTGTAGTATGACTTCAGCAGGCATAGTACGAGAAGCTGAGAATGAATGGTTATCCGTGCTTTAAAATATTCTCATAAACCGTTGATTCCGGCGCATCAAAAGAGGTTCAAGAATATGACAGCAAATATACCCAAGATCCTCATCTTGAATAGCATGTGATGCCATTCAAAATGTATTCTCATGGATTCTCTCCTAAGTCTCAAAATTGTCCTGAAGTATAGGGAGAAACCGGTAAAAAGTGAGTGGCTCGTCCAAGATGAAACAGTCATAGAGATCTGCTTATAAGCTGTGTGTAGTGACGGCACACACCTAAAAGCTCAGCACTAGGGAAGACAGGCAGGAGGACTGCAAGTTTGAGCCCACCCTAGGTGACTTACTTAGTGAGACCCTGTCTCAAAATAAAAAATCTAAAAAGGGCTGGGGATGTAATTCAGCATGAATTCAATCCTCAATACTTCCCAAAACAATCATGTTCATAGTTAGTTAATAATACTATGCAATTAAAAATTTGTTAGGGAGTAAATCATATATTTTGTGGTTGTTTTTATTGTGATAAAAAGTGAGTGGCTTCTCCAAAATCACTCATTTGAAGCAGTGATAAAATAAAACCTAAGAAATACCTTTCCTTTTCCGTTTTCTTCCTCTTTGATTTCTTTTCCTTTCTCTTTCCTTCCTTCATTCATTCCTTATTTCCTTCCTTTTTGCTTTCTTCCCCTGCCTCCCTCACACCCTATCTGCCTTGCTTCCTTTTTATCTGCCTGTGTTCTGTTTTCTGTTTCTTCATCCCTCTTTTTCCATCCCTTCTTTTCTCTCTTTCTTCTTTTCTTTATTTCTTCCTCCAACTATATTTTTCTACTGCATTATTTCAAGTGATCACTTTGTGTCTTTATCTTATCCTTTTCTGCTAGAAAAGGTAAATAACCTGTCATTATGTTCTGTCTTTAGTCTACCTTTCTGTATATTATCCCTTTTCTTTTTAAATATCAGTTTATCATTGGAAGTGTTATTGCAATGACCTGCTACTTTGAAGAGTATAATAGGAACAGCAAAAATGTAACACCACATTTAGTAGTAACAATATTCAAAGTTCATCAGATATTTTTCATGTGTCAAATACTCTTTAAATGATTTTTGCTGTCCTTGATTAGCAATCTATGGACCTGTTAAATGTTATCATTCACACTTTATGGATAAAGAAGCTTGAGTAGCCAGCCTAGCCTCCAAACTGCTCAATTAACTAACTCTGGAGTCTGAGCTTATGACTTATGTATTAAATTTATTATTATCATCATCACTACAATAATACATGCATTCATAAGAAAAAATTGGAATATTGATATTTATTCTCTTCCCAAACATCTATATTATTTCCACAGGTAACCACTATCAGATTTCTTGTGTTTTTCAAAGAAAAAAAATTAAGTATTTTCAGAGCTGTTACCAGTTATGCTTTCTGACCATCAGGAAATAAGCAGATTTTTGCCACCATGCCCTTTACCATGATGCTTTGCCTTAGAGAAGCCCTGCCATGGACTGGACCCTCAGAAACCATAAGCCAAATTAAATCTCTCCTTTATCTGCAGTTGTCAGATATTTTGTATTACTGATGGAAAAGCTGACCATTATCCATTCTTTTTAAAAGTTTCAGAGCATTCCTCTTTTTCCTGATGGCCATTTGAATTGTTTAGGAAGGTTTGCTATACCTTTACATCACATAATTAAGTACATTTGCAAGCTTATCACAGAATAATTAAAACTTGAATTATAAGGTAGAAGAGTAACTATAAATTTCACACATTTATTCCCATTTCTCTTTCCTCTGGTCATCACTGTTTGCTATTAAAATTCTTCACACAAGGCACCTAAAAATGTTTAAAATGTGACAAGAAGCTTCTAAACATATACATTAAAATATATGTAAAATAAATAAAAAGTGAGAAAGTATAATATAAGAAACTTCTTTGACACAAGTGTCCAAATAAACTACCAGGCAAACTATACTCGATATCAGAGAACAGAAAACCTTATAGTACAAATAAATACTTTGAATTTATTTAAGACACACAGTTCAAACAAAGGGAAAGAGATGGGATGAGTTGACAGACTTAGGATATAATGCAATTAGTTTGAAAAACAATTCTACCTCATTTGGGGCATATACAACATTCATGCCCCTCTCTCTTGTATTGGTCTCCCTCTCAGTGGTATACACACAGGACGAAAGCTGACATTTGAGTGTTTCTGGCAAAGAAGACTCATGGGCCCATAATGGGTGTCACCAACTGTTGGCTGAATTAAGACTACATGAATATTGAGTGTCTCATGTATATTTAGTGTTTCATACATATTTAATATTCCAGATGTCACAAGTATATTTAGTGCCTTGTGAGTATCAGGCAGGTGTCTCTTTATTCTGCCAGCCCTATCTGTATTCACACATATATGATCTACTTACTATGTTTTTCTAACAAACATCACAGTGTACTCACCTTTGCTTAAGATGTGAGTTATTTCATTTATTTCCCTTTCTTCCACAACAGATTACATGTACTCAAATATAGAAAATATGCATTAAAGTAAGAAAAATTCTCTGGAGACTAAAAGCAGAACATGCAGAAAAGCCAAGGAACACTTCATAAGCAAAAATACTCTTGTACACTGCTGGAAATTATATAAATTGGAATTCTTGACTGGAAAGTAATTTGGCAATATGTCTTAAAATCTTCAAAAATGCAGATTCTAGAATTTTACCTTACTTAAATAATTATTCTATGACAAAATCTACATGTAAAAGCATTATTTGATAGCAAATTTAAAAAAATAAATGTGTAAGTATTAAATATTGATAAAATGAGTGTTACCCCCATAAAACAAAATGACAATTTTAAAATGCTTACATGAAACAAATATTGCCACACAGATAATTAAAATAGCATCAAGTTGTAATGTTAATTTTATAAAATACTTATGTAATTATATAAATAATTATATTTTATAAAATATAATTTTCTTTGTGGAAAAAATTTTTTTGTGGGTACTGGGGGGATCAACCTCAGGACCTCGCGCGCCAGCAGGCACCCGTGCCGCTGAGCGATATCACCGGCCCCTTTTTCGTATGTGAGTTCCGGGAGTCGAACTCGGGCCCTTGCGCTTGCCGGGCAGGCGCTTAAGCCGCTGAGCCATCTCACCGGCCCGTGGAAAATATTTAGTGTATAAAATTGAAAGAGAAATTATATTCAGACTAAACAAATTTATAAAATCAGCAACATATGTTAAGTAATTATATGAAAACCTTAAAATTTCATAATACTCCTATTAAATGTTAACAATTTACAAACTACCATGAACTACTATATACCTCGTGACAAAAAAATCCAAATAGTATTTCACAAGACTAAGGGTGAGTTTGTGTGTCTGTCTGTCCGTAAGGTTGTGTGTTATTTCTATTTCTCCCTTCAACTTTTTAGAAGTAAAAAGCTTCCAAACCATACATTCAAGTAATCCGATGAAACAATAAAAGCGTACACTAGGGGGAGGAAGAGTGCTTACCAAAAGTTAACTTTGTAAAGGGACGAGGCATTGAGGAAATGTGAACTTTATATTTTTAAAATTTAAAACCACAACAACTGAGACGTCGTTCATAATTTTGAGCCAGGTGATGTTGTTGAAACAATAGGGCTCATGGAAGAAAAAAAACTTTCTTCATGTATTAATCATATCACCATTCAAAAACAATTCAATGAAATTTCAAAAGCAACATGGACAAATCTACATTTTTATCAATTTGAAATTATATATAATGATACAAAGAAGCATAACTTATTTCTTTCTTTAATACAGAAATATAATTTAAATAATATAAATGTTAATAAAAAAGGTAGAAACTTAAACTAACCTTTATATTGCTATTGTTTTGACTGTTCTAAATTTGAAACTTTATAGAAAAACACATAATGTGTAACATTTGCAGAACTGACCACAACTGTAAAATATATATGTAAACATTTTCTTATCAGATTCTTCTCTGAATTTAATGACAACATAAAAAATGAGCCAGGTAGTTATTTCAAATGCTGGTTTTGTTTTTAATTTAATGTTATCCTAAAAAAGACTGTATCAGTTAATAGAGAAAAAATGATAATTTTAATAATAGGTGTTTGATACATATTGACAAATTTATTTCTTTAATTGAACTGATGCTTACAGTACCAGTGGGTTATGAAAATGCCAACCTCCCTAGCGACATCCTAATATTTGCCAATATTCACTGATCACCAATTATACCTTAATATTTGTCATAATAGTAGGTCAAATCTGAATGTTTTCAGTGTTTTTATTTTAGCTTCTTTAGTTACTAGAGAATTAAATGATTTTTTAAATCTGTTCACTAGTTATTCATGTTTTCTTCTTCGGGGCCTTCACTCTATTTGAAATTCCTGCTTTTTTTCTTTTTCCTTCGATTTATGTGAGAACGTTACTGTGGACATCACATTTGATCATCTTGTATTAAAATAAATATTGTCTAAAGGTTCATAAATTTTCTGTCATATCAAAAATAAAATACTTACATTTTTAATTACATCCCTACTGTTTTGCAACTCTAGACTTTCATATTTTGTTGTTAATACATACGATTCCAGTCGTGAATTATCTCCCAGGAAAATGTCCTATGGTAGGTGTCTTCCTCCCCAGACATGGCTGTGGGCAAATCCTAGCGTGGGCTTAGAGTCTGACCATCTAGGGGCCCATACTGGTTTGAACTTCCCGCGGAACTTCTGGGAGCCACCGGCTCCACACTGCAGGTTGACTGTGTCCTGCATTGATATTTCTAATCAGGTGCCGCTGGCAGGAACACAGAGCTACCATCAAGATTTGTGTGCTGGTTTCTGTGAGCTCCACCTCTATTACAGTTTATAGCTACAATGTCTCCTCAAAATATCCTGTATTCAAAAGTGGGGCTTTTGGAGGTAATTGGACCTCCAAATGAGGGGTGAGGGGGTGCTATACTCATCGGTTGATTAATCTATTGATGTGTTCATGGCTGAACGCCCTGTTAGGAGGTCGGGACTAGTTTGAGGTGAGTCAATGGGGTCATGACCTAGAAGGGTGTATTCTTGTCCCTGCATCCTCCCTGTTTTGAGCTGCGATGGAGTGAGCACCTTTCTTCCTTAGCCCTTTCTATCATGCCATTTCTGCCTGGAGCCAGCCAACATGGACTGAACCCACTGGAAACTAAACCAAATAAGCTTCTCTTCCTTTAAGTTGCAGGTGCCAGGCATTTTGTCCCAGCAAAGGGAGAGTGATTAATACAATCTCCTTTCTTTATTTCTTTCTGACCCTAGGCGGTCTAGCTGTGCCATGAACCCCAGTGTTATTCATAAAGTGAGACCAGAATGAGCTTCCTGGGAAGCACTTGGGATGGCTAGGGAACCTGGATTGTGCCTTAAGTTCTCCTTTCCCACTCTAGAAGCCACGGACCCAAATTAATCCTTTCTGAGTAATTCTGTGCCAGACCGGGAAAGGAACAGCAGGAAAATGAGATCATTCCTCCGCCCCTCTAAAGCTCTGTTTGTTTGCTTATGGGATCCACACAAATGTCTCACTTCATTCTCAAGTCTTGGGTTTTCACAGAGGTATTCCGACCTGTCAATAATCATGAGCTGGACTTCTGTGAGGGAGGGAGTATAGGCTAGAAGCTTCTGTTCCACCATCATTTCCATTCCAGGGGCTTTGGCTTTCTTCTTCGTGCATCTAACGCCCTTCATTATAATCTCATTCAGATTTGTATCCAGAACTCTGTAGCACCGATTCATCTGCCTACTGGATAACCCTACCTAGATGTTCCACAGAGACCTCTGAAATTCAGTATCAAATACCGAATATATTCTCTCTCCTTCCTAACCTGGTATTCCTATTATTCGGTTTATGCCAGTGAAAAGCATCACAATCTAACATAAATTCCTGGCATCATCTCAATCCTATCTTTTTTGTCATACGTTTAATCATCAGTCTATCAAGTCTAACTTCTATGTGGCTCCTAATTTGCTGCTTCCTAGTTCACTCACAGCAGCACAGCAGTTAACAAGATGGGGTGTTAGTTCAGAAAGATGTGGATCAGAATCTGTTTTACTATTTGCTCATTACACAAAATGCCTAATCACTCTGAGGTTCAGGTTATCTGTTTGTCTGTACAAGATAACAATAGTTCCTACCTACCTTATAGGATAATTACAAATTTTAACTGAGAATGTCCTTGGGAAGCACTTTTCCCAATACATAATTGCCTAGCATGCTTTTGCTAATACTTTTAGTGATGCTGATTAATACTAGTGCAAGCCACTAGAACACTGCAACCACCTCCTAACTGCGATTGCTCTGATTCCATTCTTTTCCTTCACATAACCATTCCGTGCATTGCAGGTAGGGTTATATTTTAGAGACACAAATGTGAGCAAATCACCCCTTGGCCCACTGGTCACCCATTACTTTCAGCATAACTCTGAAACCTCCTAGCATGATGCATAAGCCCTTCTTTAGGCATCTCCTACGTCTCATACCAGCCGTTTCCTTGCCTCTCCCTCTAACAAAAATGTTGAACTTGATCATGCCCATGAATTATTAAAAACTATATGAATAGTGGCGCCGGGATGTACCTGGGATTTTAATTTAGTAAATTCAAGTTGGTGCTCAAGACCACATTTTAACCTAAGTCTACCCTCTTGCTGCCCATTGACCAGAAGTTTCTGATACAGGAATTGTAATTTTAGAAACCTTGGTCTTGTTACGTATTAAGCTGTGAAGTCTGTTTTCAACATCCACTTTTTCCTGTTTCTCTTTTTCTCTGTCTGTCTGTTTGTCTGTTGCTCTGACTGTCTGTTATGTCCTCCAAAGCCTCATGCAGTCATAGGTGGGGCGTTTTCAGAGGTGGCTGAATCTAGAGTGTGTGATTAATTCATGGTGCAATGCTAGGATTAAGGGTGCCAGGATTAAGGGTGGGTGATTACTAAATCAGTCCAGTGATTGCCCTAATCCCAGTAGCCTAGATACAATATAAGGGACAGAAAGAGGCTCGTCTGGCCCCTTGCTTGCTTTTCTACCATCTGCCTGCCATGAACTGTTTCACCTCTGCAATGCTAGTCTGCCATGGAGCCGGCCTATGAAGGACTGAAACCTCGACAAACTGTGAGCTAAATAAACCTTTCCTCCTGTAACTTTAAGCATCAAGTATTTTGTCTCAGCAAGGAGGAAAGTAACTAAGATACTGTCTTTCCTATCTTCCTTCTCACTTCCTTCCCTCCCTTCCTCCCTTCTTAGCTCCCTCCATCCTTCCATCCTTCCCTCCTTCCTTCCTTTGCTGCTTCTGCTTCCTTCCTTTCTCTGCTCCTTCCTGTCCTCCCTCCCTCTCTTCCTCCTCCTTCTTTCCTTCCTAACTTCCCTCCCTCCCTCTGTCTTTCCTTCCTTCCTTCTTTCTTTCTTGTCGATCTTCCTTTTGGCCAACTGCTTCTCATTTTCTATTCACCTTAGAAATCATTGTTTTGAAACTTTCATCATAATTACATGCAGAAAAACATACTGATGATACTAGTTTGGTCTCTTACATAGGATTTCTATTAAAATATAATTTACTAAGTAGTTAAAATTTTCCTCAGTCTGTGTTAATATATTTAGTGTATTGGTCTCTCATAAGTTTGACTAGAATGAATAAAACTTCCCTAAAATCTGAATGCTACCAAGTATACCAACAAAACTTAGATGATTTTTATTTACAAATAAATAGCTGACCCTGAAATAGAATAAAAAGAACATAAATTTGTCTCCAGCTTGATTTATTTTCATCAATATCTGAGATGAAAGATCATCATTTCCTCTCCAAATCCAGTGCTTTGTACAATAATTGTATAGTAAAAATGACATATCTGATTACAAAATTACTCAGTAATTTAATGCATAAAATTTAAGAGACTTACTTTAACTTATTCTTGTTTATCCCTTTTACAAGTAGCAATCTTTTGTGTGTTCTTAATTTCACTTAACTTTTATTTTTTGATTGGAGTGTTCATTTCTCCTTGGATAATAACTTGATAGTCAAGGTATATTTGTGTGTGTGCATGTGTGTGAGAGTGTGTGTAAGAGAGAGAGAAGGAGGGAAGGAGGATTTTTATGTGTGTGACTTTTAGAAGATTCTTCTCAGTAAAATCTGTAATATTTTACTTTTCCTCCTACATTTGACTGACATAAATATGAAGATAAAAATCATGATAGGCTATTGAACAGTTTATCTGTTTGTAGTTTAGCTTCAAATATATGACTCTAAAATTCAGAATAGATATATCACATAGTGTAGTTCAAATAATTGATTCATAAGTCAGCTACATCAGGCAGGTTTTGATGGTATCTTTGTAAATAGGCTGGAGCTTTCAAATGCCTGATGGTATCGCTCATACCAACATGAAAGGCATTTAGAGGTTGGAATATGCTATCATTACAACATGCATTCTAGAAACAGTTCATGAGGCCTATTAACTACAGTTCAAGGGACTGTATATTGCTAAAGTGCAATAAAAAGAATGATAACACAAAAATGCTTTTGTAATTGTGCTTTAAAGAAAGTACGGCTTTTATATGAGACCTCTAGAAATAAAAAGCAATTTTAAGATGCTTAATGTAAAATCAAAATGATAATAAATAACAAGATTAGAACATCTAGAAATACATCCAGCAATCCATATGGTTAAATATATTTTTTCATCCAAGATCTGACCCAGATATCACACTTTTAAAGATGGTTTTAGATTGTGCCCACCTTTGCAAAGTGCATTTATTCTGTTCATAATCCCAGATGGATGCACATACATCTCTTGTTTCTAAAATTAGGTGCATTTTAAAGTAATTACATAGAGAAAGTTCTATAGAGCAGGTGTAAACATAAAAGTTTCTGATGTCAGCATAGCATACTAAACAAAATTTATTTTGTAATTCTATTTAGGTTCTCTGAACCTTTTGACTGTGAATATTTTATATTTTTCACAATTACTAAGGCACACACAAAAAAAACTCTAAAATATGCTATGCCACCATCTTTACCCTAACTGCTGTCATATTCAAAATGTGTGGTTTTTGTAGACTTGCAATCTTTCTTTTTATGCTATTCCTTCATTCCACTCTGTACCACAAATACATGCACCTCGAATACTCAAATCCTACAATATCTATGTCCATTTACTTTTAACTTTTTTGGCAAAAATTACTGATCATCCACTATATGCCAAGAATTGTGTTGAGTTCTGAGGACATGGTGGTGAATAAAACAAAAATCTCATCTTATGCTCTTCTAAAACTCACCGGTATACTAATGCAGTCAAGAGATGGGATGCCAGAGTGATGTTAGAATGATGCAACAAACATCAACTTAACAGCCATGTAGACCACACTACCTTTGGGAAAACCCAAAATCCAATCAAGAAGTTGTGACAGCCCAGAAAGACGTGGAACAGAGAATGGCTGCATTGAAATGGGTAAGAAGAGCAGTTTGACTTTTCTTATGACTCCTTCACTTCCAAATCAGCATAGCTCAGCATGCAGAGAAAGCACCTTACTCTCACAGATTCTCACTGAGGAAAGGGGAAGGCAAAATGTACATCCAGTGTCATAGCCTTTGAAAAGGTTGGCAGAAAAAGCCTCTCCTGAGGTATTTGGCATAGTTAAAATTCCCAGGGGTGCTTATGAACAGGAAGAGAGGATCACCATGACTGAATACAGGCAGTACAGCTCATCAGGTGCTAGAAGATGAGCAATAAGAAATGCAGGCACTTAGACACAGGGGGCAAACAAAGACCCAAATACAGGAAGGCAACTTGAAGAACACCCAGTGAATTTAGTAACAGGGTGTTTAGAAAAAGAAGCAGGGCTGCCCTATGATCCCTGTGCTGGTTATACCCAGGTTCAGTGAATATGTCTTCTTGGGGAAAAGATCCAACCCCCTGGGAGAAAAAGCCAAGTACGACAGCAGCTACCAGGCTGCTGAGGTCAGTGCCCAGCATAACACCTACCATCCAGTGCCGCCTGCTTCAACTCCCTTCTTGCTGGGAGAAGGAGCCCAAAGATTGATGTAGTCATATATCAGGGTATGAGGAAACCAAAAGCCAGAAAATCATTCGGAGGGCAGTAACCTAGTCGGGACTGATAAAACCTTGGGAAAAAAAGGAACAAGGCAAAGTCCTGGCTACCAACCAGAACCAGACACTGAGAGATCTGTGGAACAGTGAGTCGCAGGGGTGGGCAGCTGTTGTCACTAGTGTGATCCAAAGAGGAAGAAAGACACTGGAGCATTGCTGAGTAGGTACTTTCGCACTGCTCCCCCAAACACCACTCAGCTCTGTTCCCATCGGTGGGGGTCCCTCCCACCACCAGCCAAAAGGTGCTGAAATCTGTAAGCCCTAAATATCACTGGATTCGTGGGCTGGATAGAGACTCCTTGCAAGTTGCTAATAGAGCGTTCAGTGTGGGTAGAAAGCCAGAGAGGAGTGGTATGGTCAGAAGGGGTTGCACAGCACGCTCACATGAGCAGTATAAAAAGAGCAGAGATAGGCAGCTGTGGAGTTTAGCACAGAGAGAATGGGGCACAGATTGAGGAGTCTCTTTCAGGAATCAGAAGATGGGGTGCTTTACCCACCACATTGTCCCATCCTCCTCTCTAACATCATTGAAGGTATACAATGATAAGAAAGAGGCAAAAACCTCTGGCTAGCCATACCCGCAGGATGACAACTGAAACCCAGCAAATCTCTGCCTGCAGAAGGAATGAGAAGCAGGCCCAGTAGCCCACCCAGACCCCACCAGTCCCTTTATTTACTGGCAGGCAAGAGAAGAAATCATAGGAAAGGAACCATTTAAAGCACTAGTGGACAACTACAGAGGACTGGACCTCTGCCATCCACCACAGTTGGTTCATAAAAATTTCCTTGTGAACTTAGGGGGAAGAGGACACTGGTTGAATTCTGACAGAAGTAGAAATAAGACTGAAAAGATTTTGTGTGTGTGTGTTTGTTTCTGTTCTTTCCTCTTAATGTAATATAATTCCAATCAAAATAGCAGCAGCGTTTTAATAGAACTATAAAAATAATTGTGAAATTTGTATGGAACCAAAAGAGACCCAGCATAGCCAAAGCAATCCTGAGCAACAAGGGCAAAGCAGGAGGCATCACAATCCTAGATTTCATGTTATATCACAAAGCTCTAGTAATACAAACAACATGGTACTGCCATAAAAACTGACATGCAGATCAATGGAACAACCTGGAGGATACAGTAACAATCCCAATCAACTTCAGTCATCTGATTTTTTAAATAAGTGTCAATGACATAAGCTGGAGAAAAGGTAGCCTTTTTAACAAATGGTTCTGGGGAAACTGGTTATCCATTTGCAGAAAAATTAATCTTGGTCCATACATCTCATCTGTACTAAAATCAAATCAAAATGGATCGAAGACGTAGCTATGAAAGCAGAAACATTGAATCTCCTGGAAGAAACAATTGGTAAAACTCTTGAAGACATAGGCATAGCCAAGGACCTGCTGAATAGAACCCCAGTTGTGCAGGAAATAATATAACAAATGAACAAATGGGATTATATTAAATTAAAAAGCATCCACACACAAAGGAAATAACAAAAGAGTGAAGAGACAACCTATAGAATGGGAAAAAATTTGCCAGCTACTCCTTGGATAGAAGAGCAATATGTAGAATATACAAAGAACAAAAAATTAGACCCTCTAAAATAAAAGACACAATCAAAACATGGGAAATTGAAATGAATAAACAGTTCTCACAAGTTGTGCAAATGTGTAATGAGTACAAGAAAAATGTTTAGCATCTTTGGCCATTAGAGACAGGCAAGTAAAAACAAAATTGAGATTCCATCTTAGGGGAAGAAACAAAATTTAATGAAGAATAAGATACAGCCCGTGTTTTGTTTTTCTTTTCTTTTAACCCACAGTTCTTTGAGCCCTGCCCCAACAATTCCAACAACTGAATTTTTACATTATTCATGATTGTCTTTACTGATGAATACTAGACAGGTTAGGATGCAGTTTGAAACTATTCTCTCTCTCTCTTATTCCTGTAGAGTGAATGTTTGAAGAAAGAAAGGAGATGATTTTGGTGGGTCCTGAGTGATCAAAGATAAAAGGTGGGTCTACTTCAGAAAAGCATTGTCACATAGAGAGGGACACACAGCCAGTTTTCTGATTGTGCAAAACTTGGTTGAAAGCTCAATGTAAGAATAGGGTAGGGCCGGTGAGATGGCTCAGCAGCTTAAGCGCCTGCCCGGCAAGCGCGAGGGCCCAAGTTTGACTCCCGGAACCCACATACGAAAAAGGGGCCGGTGATATCGCTCAGCGGCATGGACGCCTGCTGGCGCGCGAGGTCCTGAGGTCGACCCCCTGGTACCCACAAAAAAAAAAAAAAAAAAAAAAAGAATAGGGTAAAATATTGCAGTTACTTGACACTACATGAACTGCACATTTTCAGTCCAGAAAGTAGTACAAGCATAAACTCTTGAGTTTATTTCACATTTCAACTCTTAATATAATTAGTGAAACAGCGAATTTCTTGTTATATGGGCTTTTGTTAAATTTTATTAATATTATAAATCTCATTCTACAAATGAAAATAGAATTTTAATTAAAAAATTATAAAACGGTGGGCTCAGTCCTGATAATTCACTAGTCAGTGTCAATTAAGCTTCTGCGATTTAAAAATATATACTAATATACATCAAATATTCATATGTATAATAGATTTGACTTACCAAAGGTAAAATCAGTTCATCAAAGCCATTTTATGTTATATTTCTTATAGAAGGAATTCAATTTTTGTGCAGATATTACTTTATTTAACATATTTTATAGAGTATTATTGACCAAAATTACCAGGGTTTTTTATTAATTTTTAGCTACAATGTTTTCTAAGTGTCCTCCATTGTACAGTTGCCACAGCAGTAGCTGTTACTGAAAGAATAAAAAAAAATATAGGCAGTCAGTAGTCTTTGAATTATTAGACTATTGTCAAACAAAGTTATATTCACTTTTAAAAAGTGAAAAATGTAAAAGAATGTTTTCAAAAAATCATTTAAAATCATTTCCTCATTGTGTATAGCTTTTAAGTTATATGTTATTCATTGTTATAGCATAAGATACATAAGGAATTGCAAAGAACCTTGAGGTGTTCTCTAGTCTATTTCCATGTGCAATCACAGTTGTCATAAAAGGAGGTCAACAGCCTTTTAAATTCCATTTCAGTACATAATTCTCCTTACTTTTCATAGTGTTATTCTTAAACAAATCTGAATTTCACAACTCACAGTTTGATTCCATTTCTCCACTTTGTAGTGGATGTGATTTCTATTTTTTGAAGATAGTTTTATCAGATTATTTTATCTCTTGGCACAAAACCCTCCATTTATAAATCTTTCAGGATTCATTATTTAGTATTTCATAGGTGTTTACCACTTCTCCAAATTCTAACGTTTGGTGAAATTTTAGAACCACAGTATAACAATTACATTTCTCTTTCCTCCGAATTCTTCACTCAATCTAATTTTTTGAATCATGCTCATTCATTCAAATATCATACTAAATTACTGAGATTTATACATTCTATAAATTTCAATCACCTATGAGAGTATTTGCACATGTTCAGACATTTCCCATTTTTAATGGTACTTTTCTTTCTCAATAAGATTCATTCAGGAATTTATTTTTTTTCAATTTATAATTTTGAATGTAACATTTCTCACATCTAATATATATATATATATATATATATATATATATATATATATATATATTCACAAACCTATCTATGTTAGTCTTATTTGGAAAACAAATATGTTTAACTTCACTAAGACCTTTACTTAGAAAACTATTCATTTATTATGATCAAATTTCAAAATCTTTAAGTAGTTGAATTATGCTATATATTTTGGAAAACAGCATGCATGAAAATATGCTTGTTTTACTTAAAACCTCAAACTGTTCTGATCAAAGTCAACAAATTTGTTTTTTAGAATAGTTGTTTAAGTGAACTAAACACTCTGCCAACTCAGCCCAAGAATTTTAAGCCTCAAATGTGTTTATGTGTGGAAATATACCTCAAACTTTTCAAATTTCAGTATTTTATTATCTTAAAAGTAAATTTATAGCTGATAAATTTTTGTCTAATTTTACAGAAGTGTTTTAAAGAGATGTCATTTGCCTATTTGCTAAATATTCGCTTTGACTACTGTAAAATGGTCTTAAAACTCTATAAATAACTCATCGGTATACTTTTATGTAATCCCAAGTGTTTCCATCTCTTCCTCTTTTTCAATTTTTTCTCTTTTTATTTGTTATGCCTTTGTTGCTCCAGGATTACCAACATGTTGGTCAAACTCCACACTGCCATTGATATTTCTTAGCCTGCACACTCCTCCTTGTAATTAACTTATATTTTTGTTATTAAAAATAAACTTGTGTTTCATCTGTATTCAAGAGGAAGAAAAATATTCTCTTTGGTAGTTTATATGTTTGAAAATTATTATGAACTTTTCCTTTGCCTATGAAATAATATCTTGTCACTATAGTATATATTTCAAATTTATGATGTGTTTTTTTCCTTTGTGAATTTAAAATACTTTAAATAATTTGGGCTTTGCCTGGTTCCCCCAGAATTGTAGAGTATGACTGATAACTGCCTTTAGAATTCCTAATAGCTAAATTACAATTATTATGCAAAGCGCTACAATAGACAGTTATATGGATTGTTAAATGACTTTGCCTTTTTTGCAAACTATAATCATTTTCCCTTATTAGCTGAAGGATTTTATAATTTAAGGAAGATGAGAAACCTATAAGTCATGCTTTCAAATAAGGAACATGGATATTGCAAACATTAAATTCCCCCATAAAAATGTTAAGGCATCATTAAACTAGGTTCAGATTAATACAATTCAGTCAACTCTAGATAGATATCTCCCATAATAAGCTGAAACAATACCTACTGATCTAAGGTGTAAAATATTTTACTACAGCCAATTTATAAGCCTATAAAATATACAGGTATCATTCAACCTCTTTATTAATAGTGCATGCCTTGTATTAAATCAAAGCCATTTTCAAGACCCCTCCCCTTTGGCATCCCTTCCTCAGCTGTTGCCCCTCATTATGTGTCATCTCACTGGAGCTCATCCAAACTCAATGACACCATCTTTTTTACTAGAAGCAGCACAGGCAGTTCCAGGCCTGGTGATACAGCTTAACTTGCTCTGAGATTTATAGACATACTTTCCACCCTCAACCTGCAACATTCTATGTGCTAATGTTGATGAATTTGTTTTTCCATAGATTTTTTTTTTTGCTCACTTTTGGAAAAATGCAATTTATTATTTTTAAAGTATGACACATTTCTTTACAAGTGAATTATGTTCAAAAGACAACTGGTCTTGGAAAAAATCCATGTCTTAGACCACACTGAATCTGGTTGGAGGATTTCTATGAAAGCCAAACATTTCGTATTGACTGAGTTGCTGAGAATTTTAATGGATAATCTCATCTGGTAATTCTGTTGTCATGCAGTAATTTCAATATGATGCTGACTTTTATTATGATCATGAATCTGTAATTGGGTCAGAATTCTGTGGGGGTATCTGCTCCAACTGGTAAGGTAACCCAATGGTTGAAACTTAGAATTACCTGAATCATTATTCATCTACCTGAAGGTTGTGTGGTGTGGCCACTAATTCTGCATGGTATCTCCAGCCTGGTGGCTATAGGGCAGCCAGGTTTATCCATGTTGACTTCCAGCTCCCAAAACAGAATCCCAAGTGAGAGAGAAAATCATGGGCTCTATCTCCTTTTCTAACCAGTCTTCGTAAGTCATACACATTATTTCCACTTCATTCAATTTGTTAAGAGACAGTAAATAAGACAGATCCATAAGCAAAGCTGGGAAATGAGGGGTTGGGTGTGTAGCATCCTTTTGATTTGAGAAGTAACAAAATGTGTGTATATGTACATCCTTTGTCATATCAAAGGAAGAATTAACACGATATCTTTAAATATCACTCTGAAAATGATCAACTATTTGTAAAGTTACTTAAAAAATATACTGAAAATGTAAATTCATATTCTTATTACTACATCCCAATGACTCATTGTAACAAGATGTGTCTTTCTGGGTCAGCTTGCTAAAAATATGAGTATAATGAATAAAAATGTAAAATTCATAGAAATAAAAGTAATATCCTTAACAGAGAAATTTCCTACTCTCACTTATCATAGAAAAAATGCATGAATTAAGCTATTAAAGAATTTAAATACCATTTGGACATCAGAGTTCTCATACATAAATGGAGAAATATGTTATTTTAAAGGTAAATGGTTCCAAAGAAATTTTAATTAACTGCAAAAAATATTCGAAAGAATGCAGACCAAATAAAAATAAAGATTATCCAGAGTGATACAAACAAAAAAAATATACAATTGCTTGCACTAATTTATATTGCACATACATCTAAGTATATATAGTGTTCATATAGCAGATATATAACGTATGTAGTTATATAGTCAATATTGAGGAATAAAAATTAAGAAAATCCATATAAACTGTTGAACAAAAAAGTCCATCACTGAATTTGCTAGGATAATTTTACACAACTGTTTATTTCTCATTTGCACAGCAATGACTCTCCCTAGTTCTTAGGGAATTTTCCTCACTTTACCTTAATATATTAACACCAGACAAAGAGAGATAGCTCCTTATTATACTCTTGCAAAGAGATAACAATGCAGTTCATTAACAGAAATGTTTTATCCAAATTGGCAGAAATTCAAGAAATTCATATTATATGTGGGTACCTGGAGTTGAACTCAGTACCTCGCGTTTGCCAGGCAGGTGCTTATGCCACTGAGCTATATCACCGGCCCTGTCTTTCTTGTATGGCAGGAAAGGTGACATGTAGTGCGCTGATAACTTTTGCTATTTGGGCAGAGTCTGTAAGAGGTAATACTGGAAGATCAGTGACCAGTAGGTCTGAAGAAAAAGTGCATGCATCCCTCAGGTAAATCATGCAATACTCATGTCTTTGTGTATCATATTAATGCCCACAAGAAAGTAAAAGCCAAAGATAAATCACTTTACAACCAGATGGACAGAACGACCTAATGTGTTAGTGAACTTCCTATCACTGTGACCAAATGCCTGAGATAAGCAACTTAGAGAAGGAAAGATTTTTTTTTTTTTGGTTCACAGTTTTAGACGATTCAGTCCATAGGCAGCTGACTCTACTGTTTCTAATCCTGTGGCATCAGAGAAACATCATAGTGGAAGGGCATGGAGTAGGGAGCTGCTCATCTCATAGTATGCAGTAAGCAGAGAAAAAGAGAAAGACCCAGAGAGGAAAGGGTTGAACATCAGATACAGTTTCCAAGGACACGCTCCCATGGTTCACTTTCGTTAGGCTCCACCTCATGTTTCCATCACAACCCGGTAATCCTATGGGATTATGATCTCATTAGTGGACAACTAAGGAAGTTAGAACACTCCTGATCCAATGACCTCTCTAGGCCCCACCTTTAATATTGCTTTCTTGGAGACCAAGCCTTTATGATCAGAGTCTTGGTGGAGGGGTACTTCATACTTAAACCATAACACCTGACTAACAGACGTCAACCATTTTTTTTTCCCTTGGCCACCTCTATGGTTATGTAATGAAGCCATGATAACAGTGACTGTGGTGGCAGAGAGGGAAGCAGCGCACCAACCCACAATGTGAAGCTTCCCTCAACATGGCTGCCTGAGCACATCACTTAAGTGTCTAGCCAGGCAGTATTAGAAATGGACACCACTCAAGATAGGGCACCATTTCTTTGGGGTTAGGTGGGTGAAAATAAAAAAAAAAATAAAGCATTGTAAATCCAGATGTCCAGATTCTGCTTTTCCAAGATTCTGTCATCTGTATTGATATTAAGGAGCATAGTGCAATGGTAGCCTCCACTGAGGTAGAACAACAGAGCTGATCTACTCTCAAAGTTCTAAGGAACAGCAAAGCCCTAAAGACCACTTCTAGGTGTCATTCTTGAAATGTTCAATTGTGCCTTATTGTGAGTGAGTTCATGTCAATAAAATCTCTTCTATAAGGCCACTTATCAGCCATTCTCCACCCACTGAAGCCTGCCATCCTCTACTCAGCATTTTTCCATTTTGGTCCCCAGGTTCCTGCTTATGGGTATTAACAAAGTATGTGTGTAGCCTTGCTTGTACAACCAGCGTAACTTGTCTGGGCCTAAATATCGACCATTTGGCTGAAGTTAGGTCTACAGCTTCAACTTGAAAAACAGTAAGTAGAAAAGCCCCGGAAGGGGTAGTGGTAGGGGTATAATGTGGTCTAGGAAGTAGAATGTTGTCTTTGGAACAAAATGGTAGTGAAAGTCATCTGATAAGGACCCAAATATTTGTAAATAATTAAAAAAAAAATTATTTGAGGGCAAAAAGCCCTCCAGGTTATACTTTTACTGAGTTTTTACTTTTTCTTGCCTTTAGTGTGTGGGTTTCTCAATAAACTAAAATAGGCTAATCTTTTGATCTAAAAAGGTTCTTTTCTGTGTAAGTTAATTCTCTGTGAGGATTACCCTTGTTGAGATAGCATAAAAGAAAAGACAGACCTTTTCATCATCAGGGCAACTACAAAATATTTATTTATGGGCATGGAATATAACCTCTTAAGCCCTAATTCATGTGTAAAATACGGGAAGTGTCATGTAATTCACTAGATTATTGAAAAGACATTTTAAAAATGAATCTGTGTTTGTGTTAAATAAAGAATACTCACAAATTCATAAGTTGCAACCTATAATACATTAACTGTATGAATAGAATTACTCATTTCATGCAAAAGAATTATAGAAAACAAAGGTAAATAAACCTTGGAACAGTAGTTTAATAAACTTATATAAGCAGGATTTATTTGGCACACTGGATAACAATCCACCAAGAGACTACAGAGAGTGCAATTTAGTACAATAAGTGAAAGATTGTATGTGAAGCAGAGTGAACCAGACACATTCAACAAAAAGACAAACAATATATTTGAAATTACAGCTGTAGTTCATGCTCTATCATTTCATACCTCCAAGAGAATTTTTTAAATTGCATACAAAGGGTAAATTTAATTACCATGTAAATGTCTGAAACACTTTGATATAATAAATCCCCTAGGATTACATCTCTACTAAACAGATTTCCTTCTCTTTCCAAATACATTATTGATCAGTTTGGCCACTGATTTAGAACCACTGGGTCTTCTCTTTTCTTTGAGTTTAAAATTTGTCAGAATGTCCTTGATAATTCTGATAAACATCATTTCTACCTCCACAGACTGCTCTGCAGCAGACAGCTCACAGAACTGGCACCGGTTATCCAGGGCCAGTTTCTGTCCTTCTTCACAGCCAACCTCGCGCACGTGACAGAGGTCTTGCTTGTTGCCAACCAAAAGCACTGCTGGTTCTATGGCTCTGAAATGCAGAGACACAATTTTTGCTAAGATCCTTTCAACAACTCTGTTTTTAGAAAAAAAAATCAGGAAGACTTATATCCTAAGGATTATGTGTCAAACAAGAAAAGCTCTTGAGTGTGTATGTGTATTTATGGCCATGTATGTGTATTGACGCATATCCCCATTTACTTACAAAAATCATTTTAGAGAGAATGTAGTAAATAGCACAGAAGCAACAAAGATTTACAACATAGGATTTGAAATAACATACATATATTCTTTGATTCTGACTTTGTTTACTAGCCGGGTATGATTCTTACATTTCCAACTTTCAATTTCTTTATTAAAAAAACACTAGGGGGCCGGTGAGATGGCTCAGCGGCTTAAGCGCCTGCCCGGCAAGCGCGAGGGCCCGAGTTCGACTCCCGGAACCCACATACAAAAAAAGGGCCGGTGATATCGCTCAGTGGCATGGGCGCCTGCTGGCGCACGAGGTCCTGAGGTCGAACCCTGGTACCCACAAAAAAAAAATAAAAAATTAAAAAATTAAAAAATAAAAACACTAAATAAGTCCTCATCACAGAGAATTCTCAGAGATTAAATAAAATAATATATATATATATATATATATAAAACTAGTACAGTCATAGGCAGTGAAAGATATTTACTATTATTTTTCATGTTCATTATCATTTGTAAAAGGAGGATTAACAAATATCTCTTACAGTTAACTGTAACAGAACGGTTAATTTAGATAGACTTTTCCTAAGCAAAAATATTAAGTACTCATTGCTGGCTTTCTCTTTGCTAATATCCATCATAACATTCTATAGAGAAAATTTTAATCTTGTAACATTGTACAACTGTTCCATTTAAGAAAAATTTTTCTCTGTTAAGATGTGTTGGGGCCGGTGAGATAGCTCAGTGGCATAAGCGCCTGCCCGGCAAGCGCTAGGGCCCGAGTTCGACTCCCGGAACCCACATACGAAAAAAGGGCCAGTGATATCGCTCAGCGGCACGGGCGCCTGCTGACGCACGAGGTCCTGAGGTCGACCCCCGGTACCCACAAAAAAAAAAAAATGTGTCTTCTGCCGATCCCAATGTGTTCTCCTTAGTTCTATTGAAACAGTTCAAAAATAGAGTTTGATTTGAAGAGTATAATAAAACTATACTAGCCTTTAAATAGCATGGAACTACCATGATATTTACTATAGGGAAGAAATGAATAATCACAGAGTCTTTAATTCTTACTGACACCAGAGTCCACTAAAAGATGTTTTCATTTACATGACAGTATGGGCAGTATTAATATCTTTTTCAGTCAAGTTCATGGAATTATTGTAAAGGATAAGTGAGACAGGAGAGGCGAAAACATCTTGAAGAATGAGCCACAAATATCAGATATAATTTTATAAGAATATCATAGTATACCCTCATAACCTTTCTACAAATTGAGAACTGCAAGTTGTCTAGAACTTATTTAGTTAATAAATTATGGAGATTGCTTTTAAAATGTCAAATATAAGTGATATATTTTCAGAGTGTGTTTAAGTATTCTTCAGTGGTTCTCTCGGTTTGAAAGAATATCAAAAAATTTTGTTTCCATATCCAATGTTCGTCATAGTGCTTACAAATAAAAGATTTGAAGCTTACAATAATAGAATTCTAAAAAATGAATAGTATTATAGGAAGTCGAATCTATGAAAGAAACCTCAGTGAATTTACATACATTTTTTCTACCATGCTGCCATCAGCTACATAATCAGAAAACAGAGCTCTAGAGATTAGAGTGGTTTACCTAAGATAAATATAGACAAGAATGTACATCAACTAAATCCAGAGAAATATCCTTTGTCAGTTATTAGCCTATGGTTTCCTGATAGTGGGCATGTAAAATAGGTATAATCATGCATGTGCCAATTTGTGATAATAATATTGTGATTTTTGTTTTCTAGATTAGAGCATTATTTTGGTCTCTAAGAAGAAAATTGATTATGAGCACAAATAATGCCTTAAAAGCATTTTGAACAAAAATACCTGAAATCAGAAAAACTAACCAAAATTTTAAAAAATAGGAAAAACTAAACAATGGGAGACTCTGATGCTTTAACTTTCAGCTACCAATACAATTGTTTAAGCCACAGTAATAATGTATCTTCCTTCATAGTCTATGTATGAAGACAATTAATGGAGAATTGTTGACCATCTCTTTATTTTAGGAGGTGAAATGGAGGAAGATGCATGCCTATACTTAGAATTTGCAAATGGTTTGATTATTCAGTCTATCCTGTGATATACTGAACAACCCAATGACTAAGAATTGCACTTCACAGGATGCCAAATGTAATAAATCTGGATTCATTTATTATCCTTAACATTTTTGTGAGAACGAAAAGGAAAGGTTGAAAAGCAAACTATCTTGTATACAGGGGACCATTATTTTGCAAGTGAGTGTCATGTTAACAATAGAAACTGTCTTGTAAAATAGCCATTTACTCAGGGCAAGTAACTGTTTATGTCAGCCTGGATATAAAGCATTCACATCTTATTTCTTTTACTGCATGTGTAACTCCTGTGGAATGGGAAGGTGAATTGTTCAGGGCTGTTAAATTTTGTAATTGGAAGGCTGTATTAAATTCTTCCTAATGATGCTTACAGCTGCATGATGATTTACAAAAAGGAAAGGAGAGGGAAATGAAATATCTTACCTTTTGCAATTACTAGTTTGTGGCTCCCGAATTCTGTATATCAGGGCTTTTGCAAAAGCAAACGAAGACCTGTCACTGATGTCATACACAATAACAAACCCATCTGCCCAATGAAGTTCACTTGAGAGGAAAACTTTTGCCTTCTGTGACTGAAAATAAAGTGCATTTAAAGTGTTGGAATCAGGCACCAGCATTTTACACTTTAAACAGTTAATTAATGGAGACACGTCTACCTAGAAGAAACTTCAATAAGGCCAAAGAGTGAATTTTTTTAAATGCTCAATTTCTTTCTTACCACCTTTTTTCTTTAATCAAAAATTATTGAAATTTGAAATATAAAAAGGAACAACAACAAAGTTTTATCTACCACATTTTACAAATTTTCTATAATAAAATATCTACTTTTCTGAAAATTTAGTAAGATAAAATACTTTTTAAATTACTCATAAGAGATTTGTTTCGAAAAAAGGACTTTTCTATTTGTGCAGTAAATGGAATATCTATTGACTTTTGGTATTAGATTTAAATCCATAAAAGTAAAAATATTGGCAAGGTTTAGCCAAAGATTTTTTAAAAACAATCATCTTAGAAAGTTGTTTGATTGATTGGTTGACTGATTTAGACTGGATCTCTCTGTCTAGTCCAGGCTCACTTCAAATTTACTGTGTATCACTACATTGGCCTTGAATTTACCATCCTCCTGCCTCAGCCTCCTGCGTGTTGGGACTACAGGCATGAATTACCACACCTTGCTCTCTTTTGAAATCTTAGACAATTGACAATTTCTTCTCTACCAACAATTTTATAATCCTACTTTAATTATTATAATATTTTGAATGAACACAGAGGTTTGTACTCAAAATTTATCTTAATTATTCTCTTTTGACAACTGGCTACTTACAAGTTATTGAACATATAACCTGAATTGACAAGCTTTTAAACTATTAATTTTTGACAACTATATTATGACCTGATAGAAATCTAACTTAATCTTGCTATTTTAAAGATAGTTGTGATAGGATAATTTTGACATGAATTTACAGAAAAGCCAGAAAACAGCATTTAAAGCATTAAAAGTAATTTCGGAACTTTTTTTAAAGAGAAAAAAAAAATAGAAACAATGATACAGAATTTCAAAACAAGATAATAGGAAATTAACAATGGTTAATGTATTGCATATTGTTATCTTCAAAGTAGTTGCTCAGATTACAAGATATAAGCATGTAAAATTGATCAAATAATATGAGCACATATCATTCTTTTCAATGTACTAAAAGAAATTAGTAGTATAATTATTTTAATTATCTTGTGTTAAGAAGATATTTTCTTTTCCCTTCCTTCTAATCACAATTGGAAAAAAAAAATTCAGTTTTAACACTAGCAATGTTTTCCTTACCATTATCTAATCTTCAAATCATAATCGAGTAAATAAAATGTAATAAAAGGATGGTTTTCATAACTTACTTGAGAACAAGGATCATAGATTTCCAGATTCAGTTGTTTCCCTTCCAAACACAAATGCTTATTATAGATAGATTCTGCAAAAAAGAAAACCGCATATTCACTGTTCACATGGAAAAACTCCAGAATAAATAATGTACTCATATCTTATCATAGCAAATTCAACTGGTCGTATTTTAGTGTAATAGTAAGTAACTTTTCTTCATTGTCAGTGACCAAAACTATGCACATGTTGTTATCTCCTCAGATAAGTTTCTCACCAATGAACTTTGCCACTGTATCTATTCACTTAGATGCTTTACCACAGATGAATTATCTGTGTTGCTATCTATGGATAAGTTATTTACTCCCAAGTGGTAATGACTTCCTCCAACCTACTGAAAAGCATCACTTCAACAATTCTCCCTCTGTCTTCATTGTATAATGAATTTAATCTTCTTTAATATTTCATTACCAACATCTTACAAATATGTCAAAATTTTCTCTAACTTACCTAGTGTTACACTTAGTGGTCAGTTCTGTGTCTTACTCTTATCTGCCTTATTGGTAACATTAATGTAGCTGATCACCCCTGCTTCCTTAAATATGTGGCTTTCATTGTCACACATTCTCCTGTTTGTTTTTTCTTTTATCCCTTATTATACCAACTTGTTAATTCACATCCCATACCTTCTCTATCTATATTCCTTCACTGACCTCACCAACTCCATACCTTTACAGACCAATCATTTCTGATTAATCCAATTCATATCTATAACCAAGACCACTTCCCCAACCTCAGACAGACAACTGCTTGCCACTGGAAATATCCATTTGGATATGTGATGGACATCTCAGTCTTACCATGGTTAAAACAACCCTGTCTGCCTGCAAAAGCTGCATCTTCCATAGGTTCCCACTTCTTTCGATTCTTTCTTTCTCTTGTGCCCACATTTATTCTATTAAAAATCCCTTCAAGTATATTTTTATTCTCCCTTCAAGTATATTTTTAATTTGTCCATATCCCACTATTTCCATTGCTAGCACTATAGTCCAAGTCACCAGTATATCTTGCCCAAGAAACCTCTAATTTATATGCTGTCAGTCCTCCAACCCCTTCCTGTCCCTACTCTATTCTCAATGCAGAACTAAAAGGACACTTGTAGCCGGGTCAGACACGTGTCTAATTAAATTGCTTCAGTCTCTCCCCATCTCTCTGGGATTAAACCAAAACTTTTCAAATGTCTGAAAAGCTCCCTCATTCTCTAGCTCCCCATTACTTCGATCACCTCTGTAGATCTCTTTGGCTTATATTTCACATTCTCTTCACTCCATCTACACTACTTTCTGAATCATTCTTTGAAATTTTCAGAAATTTGCTTCCTCAAAACTTCGGCAGTTTGCTGGGGATATAGCTCTGAGGCACAGTGCCTACCTGTCAAGCACATGATCATGAGTTCTATTCCTGGTACTAAAAAATAAAAATTAAAATTAAAAAAACATAAAATTTTGGCAATTATTCAGGAGACTGCTTGGGATATAATCCTTAAATAGCTTCTATAGCTATCTTTACCATGTCTCTGAATGCCACCTTAGCAAGACCTGCCCCAACTATCCTATTTTAAATCACCACATACCATTTTAGCGCCCTTCCTCTCTCTTATTTTATTCTTCTTCATAGCATTTATCATCATATGACATATGCATTTTTAATTATTTTGAGGCAAGTCTGGATTGACTGATCCATCCTTCCAAATTGTAAACTCCATGAAGATTTGGGTATTTGTCTTTTTGGTTCACTGCTATAGCATCTATACCTAAAAGAATATATTAGATAACATCATTCCTCACTGGATAGTTATTGAATGAATTAATTAATTAATTCATTTCTATAACCAGTGTTTTGATTTTAAAAATTCTACTTTTCTACAAAATAGCAATATTGACACAGAATCAAGACCTGTGTTGGCCAATACTCTGCAGCCCATGGGCGAAATCTAGAGCAGGTATCTGGGAAGTTAATGTCTCCCCAGAGGGTTAAGGTTGACCTTTTATATCTTTTAGAATGCATTTAATGAAAATTGTTGTAGTATGATAAATTCTTAAATTACATTTCCAGAGTTTCTTCTAAACTTCATATATTTGCTATTGACTCTGGGCCATAAAATCTCCTTCTAGACATTAAAATGTATTCACCCACACCTCTCAAAATACTGCTGGCAAGGGTAATCAACTCCCAAATTTTTAAAGAATGTTATTATTTCCCCTTCTAGCCTTACAAAATGGAGTTGTTTTTGCTAGTTTGTTTTCATAGAGTCAATGACCTTTGGATCACTTTATTATCTTTTCAAAATATCTCTAGGTCTTATATTTTTTTCATCGAGATGTAACAGCTAGAAATGTATAAACATTTCATTTGTTTATATAACTAGATTGTATGAAAGATTAAGGTGAAGGCTGTTGTTGCTATTATTGTTGGGCTATTACATTTTTTATTTATGTTTAGTTTCATTTGTAGTTAGGAATATTTTCTAATGCCTGAGTACTAACTCATGTGTTATGCTGACCCTGTCACTGAGGTTTTTGCCCCCAGAAATGAAACACTAGGAATTTCTCTTTTGATATATTTCTACTTTCCATAATCAGTTTTCAAGTGCTTGCCCTAAAGTGTTCAAAAATGTCATATGAACTGAATACTATGTCAGATACATACAGGAAACAACACAATAGAATATTTTAGAGTTATTTTCTGAAATTCTCTTATAGTGCTACCTCATGGATAAATGTTAAAGATTTCTCCTTTTTCTTTCATAGAAAAACACACTTGCAAACATTAATTTCTTGCTTGAAATAAGTAATATTAAATGCAAAATTCTTTTTTCTCCCAAATCTCATATTTTTTATGTCATTCCTGTTTTTTTTTAAATAAAGAAAAAAATCATTTATCACCAAGCCAATGATCAGATCAAATATTAATACTATAATAGTGATTAATTACTGAGCAAAAACAATACTTAAAATTGTGATAAATTTCCTCACTTATTGTTCTGTGACATGTCCCATATGCCAAACTAATTCTTATCAAAATAATAAAAAATTTATAATAAAGTTAGTGAAATAATTCAAAGATTATACTACAGTGCCCTACCACCTGTTCTAGAATTTCTCTGAAAATTTTAAATCAAGCTAATTAATCTTATCTTTACTCAAGGCATAATTTTCCTCTAATCTTGGTTTTATAATAACAATACGCTTTATTTGGAAGTTATTTGTGTTTTTAGGATTAATTTCTCCTTATGTTTCAACAGATACTGCTTTCATTATCAAAACTTTTTCCATAACTTATAAAAATAGTCATACACACATACTTTGCAGTACTTTGGGAAGAATATCCAAACACTAATATTTTCCTACTTCTAGACTTTGAAACCAACTCTTTCTCTAAGTCAACTTCAATTTCAGTGAATTTTATCATAAAAGAACATTCGATTCAAGTACCTATTTTGGCATTTTTCACCAGGATCTATGCATTAATAAGTTGCTTATTAAGTGTAAAAAATTACAGATTCTACTAAAATGCTTCTATGATCTTAACTGGGCTTTCATTATGATGTTGAAATTTTAAGATAGAAAAAGACTAGAGTAATAACTTACCAAAATTAGAAGCATATTCTCCAATGAATCGCTTGGTAAGAAACCTTACTATAAGGGCTAAAACAAGTAAAATTTAAGTTGTTGTATTTTAGAACACAGATAATTTAGTTATACACATAAAACTTTCTTTTTCATCTCAGGTATCACCAAACATTCATAAAGATCTTAAAATTTTACTAAGCCCTAGTCTAAATTGTTTAAACATTTGTAAACATTGTTAAACATTGTAAACAATGTTTCCATAGTGATTACAACCATAATGATTACAGAGAGAAAAATATAATCATAGAATTCTACACATTTATGTCATGGAATTAACTCATGAATGCAAACACATAAGGCACCTTATGTGTTATAATACCAACATTTCTGTTTACATTTTAAATGCAAGACTATTACATCCTTTGTTCCCTCTATCAAATTAAATCTGGCTCCAAATTACTATATGTAAGAGCGACAAGGACCTCCAGGGCTGGCTAGTTACTAGGGTATTATTCATTAGGTTAACGTAGCTCTGTTGGAGGTATCCTCATCACCATTAAGGTCTGAACAAAAGCAAAGTAAACCAAATCTAAACCACACTAAACCATGGCTTCCAGAATTAGAGTACATGTAGTTCACTGTCAGGGAATCCATAAAAATATGTCCCTACAAAGTTCTTTAACCTCAGCAGTGCTGCATTTCAAACACTATACAAGATCTCCATGCATCTGTCTTCTTCCTTATTCTAAAGAACAGAATAATCCTTTCAAAGCCATTTTTTGACCCCTGCTGGCTTTCAGGGTAGGTGTATTGAAATGAGAAGCAATGGAATGATGATGAAGACATTTACTATACTTTAAGCATTATCAAGGAAAGAAGACAAAATGGAAGTAAAAAGAACAAAAATGTGTTATGTACATGTATCACCCCACCTTCCATTATGAATGTAATCATTAGCTACTGCAAACACATACTACATAATAAAAATGAAAATTTTAAAAATCAGTAGAATAATATACAAATTAATATTTCAAACAGTCATCTTGCGATCCCTACATTTATAAATAAATTGAAAATATCTATAAAACTGAAAGTTTCTGCTGAAAAATAATGAGCATATCATCCCATAGAATGAATTATTGAATATACGTAGTTATATATGGTTATCATCTAATATATCGTGTTTCTTATTCATTTTACACTATATCATCCCAGAGAAAACATCACCACTCACCTGATTTCCCTGTGCCTTCACCCCCCATTACAGCAACCTTTACTTCATTCATTTTGCTTTTCTTCTTCAAATCAGTCCAGTTTTCTGGAACTATGCAGACTTAAACCAAAGATAATGTTTTTTTTTAACTTCCTTTTTTATTGCTGGTCTTATTTTTCTAAGACCAACTCCGCCCCATATTCCTACCATCTAATAATAACTTTAAAAATGTTTTTCTACAGAAGTTTTCAACATGTTCCATTTTTAAAAATGGGAGTTGCTATTTAGACACTGAGTTTTATTAAACCAATAAATGCACATGTGTAAAAGGAACTTTGCTCCCAATTCTGTTTTGTGGACTTTAAATATACCTTCTCCCAAGACCCCCAAAATTTAGAACATTCCATGAGAAAACATCCCTGTAAATTTACATTGACTGCATCAGTATTAATACCTAAGCCTATATCTAGTATTCTGTGAAACTCAAGGAGAAATAAGTTAATTCAGTCATAGAAAGAAAGGAGTAGGGAAAAGATGAACTCTAGGTTTCTGAGTTAACATTTGATGGCAATGTAGATGAATAACCACACCATGTTTTCGAATCATAGGTTCTCAAGAAGAAAACGGAAATTACAGTTTGCACTGGCTTCTTCAATAACTAATTTCTCATTTTTAAAACGTGTTATACCAGTAGATAACTGCAAGATTTCTGACATAAAGAAAACAATCAATCAATTTCATGTTGTTTGAAAAACAATAAACAGAAACTTGTCATATTTCCTTCTGTAATACTTTGAAATTATAAAAAAGGGGGAAAAAATTTGGAGGAAGTATTCTGGAATAATTTCTGTTATGCAATAACAAGACAAATTTAATATGCTAGGGCAGGTGAGATGGCTCAGCAGCATAAGCACCTGCTGACAAGCGCGAGGTCCTGAGTTTGACCCCCAGTACCCACATAAAAAAATTTTTAATATGCTAAATGATGAATCTTCCATACTCCTTTTCATCAATTTTTCAATACTACTCAAAGCGTCCCATTATTTTCTTCCAGTTATCTTTCCCCATTACCTACTTAGAAGTGCTATAACTGACAAAATTTGATCTGTCTAAATACTAAGGTCTGGGTGAAGGAGTTTATTTAATGAACATTTGTTTGTCACTATATTTTAAATTTAGATTATTTTCCTCTATTACAAATTTTAAAAAGATAAAAAAAATCTAATTTATGCAATGACATTAAAAATAAAAACAATGTTTCTTTTAGCATTAATTATTATACCTGATTTATTACACATGGAATTGAATTTGTCTATTTGGAGAAACAGTTCTTTCTTTTTAAGAACTTCGATTGATGTTTTTAGAAAATTGAGTGCATCTGTTACCAGGTAGCCTGCTTCTAAAAGTGACTCACCAATTAAACGTTACTGGGTTCTGGATTGGTTGCCTCTCCTTCTGAGTTAGATTCTAGGTTCTTTTCCTCTCAAAGAACTAAATGAAATGAGCAAAAAGCAATAGCATAGTTTATTCAAGAAAGTAAAAGTGAAGAGTGAGGGAGAAACTGGCTCTGCAGAGCAAGCTTGTGTCAAGTAAAAGGAGAAAAAACAATAAAAGGACACTCTGAAGAAAGCAGGGCAGGCTACCCTGTAGAAAGTCAGGATAATAAGCTCTTAATGGCTGCCTCTCTTTCTATATTGCCCAAATCTCGAGGAATCCCATGAGACCTTCTACATACGGGTCCTGAGAGGTGGTGCAGGGATCCCACACTTCAGGCTGATGTCAAGTCTGGGCCATCTTATTGAGAACCTGCTGGAGTTACAGTAAGAAGTGCACGTGCAAGGCTTTGGGAACTATTCTGTGCATGCGTGTGCATGGGGGATCTTGTAATTAACAGGTCACGCCTACTTCCCTGGCCAGTTTTGCCATGCCCTACTCTCCTATCTCATATCTACTAATAGGAAGGAAAGACTGAACTTCATTACATACCTGATATTGAAAAAAACAGAAATTGTTGTTACCCAGAGTCAGCATTTTTTTTCTTCGTATCTTCTTCCACCCTACTTCCATTTGGATTAAAAAAGTAGCTCTTATAAGAAAGCAACCTAGTACTGGAATAGGGTAAATTTATAAACCTGAATAGAAAAACCAAAATCATGCATACAGATTTTTAAGATTAAAAATGCCAATTTTTGGGGGGGTCAGGTACTTGATAAAGAATGCTAAAAAAATCAATATTCTGAAAGCCATCACATTACACTATGTAAAATTTTCTCACATCATCCCAAAGAAACATCCATTCACAATAAAAACAAAATCAATTATTCCTTTTTTATTTATTGAGTAACCCAAATTTATTTAGATTTCTACTATGGTGTTGGTAGTCTTTTAGGTGCAGGAAACACACCAGTTAACAGGCAGGAGAAATATTTAGGAAGCTTATATTTTAGTCATTGGAAGATGGGCATTAAACAATAAAAAGTAGGCAACTACTTATCAGGAGATCATAATGCTACAGTTTTATTTGTTTTGTTCCTTCTGAGGTCAATTTGAACAGTGCTTCTCAGCTAAGCTCATTTCCTTGTACTTCCTATTATAAGTAGCAATGCTGTATAACTTCTGATGCAGAAGAGTGGAGACATTCAACCAAATCTTCAAGAAAGAAAGGGTATCTTTACTTCAATACTTTAAAGAAATTTGAAAAGATGATGGTTTATATCTAAAATGTCCCCCAAAGCCTTATGTGTTCTTAGGGGGAGCTTTTGGGAGGTGACTGGATCCTGGGTGTACAACACTGGATCATAGGCGTGTGACGGTGGATTAGTACGATGATTGGTTTAGCATAATTCTGAGTATGACTAAATGAATTTACTGAAGATGAAAGATGCACACTTGGATGTAGTAGCACCAACCAAGGGTAAATATCTATAGAATCTTTCCTATTATCTTTTCCTGGGCAGAGAGGGGAGAAAGAGAAAATGTTTAGTTATTTTAGAGCATAAAATTGCCAGTCTTTCTCAACACAAGAGGAGAAATAGCATGTACAGGTAAGAGGAGACAAAATGGTTGCTATTTGCAGATGGTGTCTTCTTCAACTATATTATCTACATTATTAGCATAGATAAGATCATTCAATAAAATAACCAGATAATGTAACAAAAGCAAAAATTTTAAATAATTATAACTAACAGTTCAATACCTCATATATAATAGGCAATTTTAAGAATTTATTTCAGGTATGTCAGGTACCATTATTAATTTGTAAAATAGTAGAAATGTACTACTTTTCAAAAAGAAGTTGGAGGAAGGCAGGAAGGCAAGGATGGAGAGAAGAGGAAAGGCAAGAAGGAAGGAAGGAAAAGAGGAAAGAAGGAAGGGAGGAATGGAAGGAAGGGAAGGAGAGAGTGAGGGAAGGAAAGAAAGGGAGAAAGAAAGGATTTCCTGGGAAAAAAAAGTAAGGGAAAAAGAGAGAAGAAAGAAAAGGGAAGCCAGGAAGAAAGAAGAAAGAGAATGCAACAAAAATTAAACTGAAAAGCAATGTGTAATATTTATATAAAGAATTCTGTAACACCTAATAAATTCATCTAAGTCTAATGTAATGTCGCCTCCAACCCAATTAAAATGGTTTTCATTCAACATGCACAGCATCTTCAGAAGAGAAAATATGCAAGAATAAGTAAAAAATCTGTGAGAAAAACAGTGATGAAGTAAAATAGTAAGAAAATAAAATAACTCAACCAAATCATATTAAAATAATTAAATATCATTTTATTATAATTAGATTTGTATGCTCATTAAGAGAATAAAAATTTGATTATAGAAAGTGAGTATGTAGAATTACTCGTTGCAAATATATAGTTTGGAACATGTGCTACCTTTAAATTACATCAATACCAGTAGAACAAATCTATAGAAAAGTAAGTTATGTCTAGACAAACCAAGCAGAAAAATAAACTAGAAATATTAAACTCTTAACATGAAAATTAAACTGGAAAAGGTGCAAGTTGATACATATATGAGTACCTTCCAAATATTCTTGGGGAGCAGGAAGTTTTGCTAAGTAAGAAACAAATCTAAAAGCATAGGGCTGGTGAGATGGCTCAGTGGCGTAAGCGTCTGCCTGGCAAGCACAAGGGCCCAAGTTCGACTCCCGGAACCCACACACAAAAAAAGGGCCGGTGATATCGCTCAGCGGCACGGGTGCCTGCTGGCGTGCGAGGTCCTTAGGTTGACCCCCATTACTGACAAAAAGAATAAATAAATAAAAGCATAAATAAAAATATCAACAGAAAAAGACAATACAAATGGTCTATTGATTCCCGGTAAAAAAGGAAGAAAAAATAGTCTATTAATTGAACTCTAGGTGCTGGTTAAAGCACTTAGAACTCTAAGTGTTGATCTCATAAAAATATGTATCATGTGTATGTGTTTGTAAATTTATAAAAAATATTTATACAAAAGTGGCTCATTTTGAATCTGAATTGAGGTATTTATTTCACCTCTAATTACTGTATAATCCACATTATTAAAGGGATAGAAAGTCTAAGAAAAATATTTTTGAGACATCCTGTATTTACCTCTGTATAATTTTGTGATAATGTGAAAATTTGTCATTGAAGAGTAAAACTTTTTTTAAAGAAGAAAGTGGTTTCCTAATTTCATAAAACAAGTTTTCAAGTATCTAACAGATTTAAACTGTGAGTGTTTAGGCATTTGCACATTATGTTGGAGTTAGGTAAGGAATCTAGGGAGAAAATTTTAGAGGGGAAAAATACATTTGGTTGCTAAATTCTGTTTCTCTTCTGCTCTCAAGGCACTTGTGCAATATGTTAGGGCATAAATAGCATGGAGAACACTCTCAGCTAAGAAGCAATTACTCCAAAATAACAAGTACTTCAGAATTTCTTCCAAAGAAATTATTCAGGCCCATACATCTACCTAACCTAACCTAAGGATGAAAATATTGCAATAGTGGCTACTAAACTACAAAGAGTTTTGTGGCTCACGATCCACTATTTTTCGACTAAAAAATATGTATCACAAAACTAATAATTGCTTAGTTCATCTGTTTCTATTCAGACATTTCTGTTATTTTAAACAACATCAGCTTCCCCATAGGTACTTTTTGTAATGGATGTGATTATTATTATCTGAATAAATATATAAAATCAATTACTACCCAATAAAAAGTTCTTCCCACATTATTATTGGATTGGTCTGGAAAGACTGTCTTTAGGGTATATAGCCATTCGTGGTAGTTGTCTCTGTCTTACTGCTTCTTGGAAGTCTGCTTAAAATTAAATCATTTCTGAATATTAAAAAACAACCTACAATGCAAATTGTAACGCACCTTTTCTTTTAATTTGTCTTTTTTGTCTGTCTTTGCTTCTCTCCCTTTCTCTTTAGGTCTCTGTTATAGTCCGTGTCTAGACGTGCCCTCAAAGCCTCATGCACTTTTAGATGGGGCTTTTTCAGAGGCAGCTGAATCTGGAGTTTGTGACTGATGCATGGTTCAGTGCTGGGATTAAGGGTGCAGGGATTAAGGGTGGGTGATTGCTGGATCAGTCCACTGATTGGATTGGCACCGCCCTAATCCCAGCAGTCTATATAAGATTAAAGGGGCAGAAAGAGGTTTGTTTCCCTACTCCTCCTTGTTGCTTGTGCTGTTTTCTGCTGCCATGAACTCCTGCCCCTCTGCCATGTGCCACTCTGCCTTGGAGCCAGTTGATTACAGACTGAAACCTCTACAAACTGTGAGCTAAATAAACCCTTCCTCCTTTAACTTTGGGTGTTGGGTATTTTGTCTTACCCATGAGAAAAGTAACTAAAGCAGAATTTGGTACCAGAGAAGGGGTCGTTGCTATGACCATACCTGACCATGTGGTTCAGGGGCCTTTGAGAATGGCTTGTGGGAAGAATTTGGAAAGGTTCAGAGATGCCAGCTGAAAAAGTAGAGCTGGAACAACTTAGGCTGTTCTGTATGAGAGATTCTGGTCAGAGCTCAGAAGACCAGAGGGCTGATAGAAATCCTGCCAGTAAAGACCAGGCTCGGGAGGTTTCTGCTGGGAAGAAGGGCTGCATTGGTTGTTGGATGCCAGATGATGTGTGCTGTGGCTTGGCAGAAAGTTTGTCTGCATTTTGCTCATGTCCAGAGACTGCCTGAGACTGAGGTTAAGGGTGGCAAACTAATTAATCTGGCAGAAGAAATGTCAAGGCAGTCGAATGTTGAGGTGGTGGCATGGCTACCATTGGGGGTTTTAGCCAGATTTATGTTGAGAATCAAGAGCAAAGAGCACAGCAGAATGATTTAAAACATGGTGAGTTTGGCTAGAAAGGAAGCTACAGTAAAGCTGTGGACTGCAAAGATAGAGCAGAGGAAATCTTGATTTCTGAGAAGGAACAGGAGAATAGAAAAGATGGCCTGAGGACATCACAAGAAGCAGCAAGTCTCCACCCTTTGCAGCCTCAAAACTACAAAAGTGAAAGACCTTGCTTTGAGGAGAAAGCTGCAGAGCACCATGTTCCAGAATGGCTGTGGCTACACCATATTCCAGAATGGTGGTGGCCGCACCATGTTCCACAATGGCAGCAGCATAGAGAATTTGTTCATCAGAACTGGATTCAGAGTGCCCAGTGATCCAGAACTGGACCCCTACAACCAAGAGAAAGGGAAGCCCGGCTACTTCTCTAGCTGGCAGCAGACCTTGGCAGCATCCATGTGGCACTGGTTTTAGGTGCAGAATGAAAGTTATGGGTTCCAGAAGGCTTCCACCCAGATTTCAGAAGAAGGTGTGGGGAGGCCAGGCAGTATGCCCCTGTGAGGGCAGTGAGTGAAGCTGTGAGTGTGAAGCCAAAGGTGCAGTGGAGACCCCAGAACTTTTGAGAAGCCAGAAACGTGGATCATCTAAGGAAAACTGCAAGGAAAAAGCAAAGTGGGCCCAAGAGAGAAGCCATGGGAGCTACAATCACTGGAGGTGCCATGGGGCAGAGCCACCCAAGCCCTTTGGAGTTCACATCTTGCCTCAGATGTTGCACACGGAACTACAGGACTTAATGTTTGCCCTGCAGGATCTTGGACTTGTTTTTGTTCCAGTCCTTTGTATCCCCCTGTTTGTAACTTTTGGAATGAAAATGTTTATCTTGTGCCATCGAATGCTGGACGTATTTAACTTTCCTTTCATTTGTACAGGGGCTCACAGCTAAGAGATAGCCTTAAATCTTGGAGGAGACTTGGGACTTGGACTTTTCAGCAATACTGAAACTGCTAGGACTTCAGCAACTCTTAGAGTTGAACTAAATACCTTTTGTGTAAAGGAATGTATATGAATCTTTGGGGGCCAGTGGCAGAATGTTACAGTTTGTGTCTAGGTGTCCCCCAAAAGCCTCATGCACTTTTAGAGGGGGCTTTTTCAGAGGTAGTTGAACCTAGAGTTTGTGATTGATTCATGGTTCAATGCTGAGATTAAGGGTGGGTGATTGCTGGATCAGACCACTGATTGAACTGGCACTGCTCTAATCCCAGCAGTCTGGATAAGATTAAAGGGACAGAAAAAGGCTTGTTTCCCTGCTTCTTGCTTGTTGCTTTTGCTGTTTTCTGCCACTATGAACTATTACCCTTCTGCCATTTGCCGCCCTGCCATGGAGCCAGCTGATTTTCGACTGAAACCTCTATGAACTATGAGCTAAATAAAACTTTCCTCCTTTAACTTTGGATGGCAGGTATTTTGTCTCAGCAATGAGAAAGTAACTAAGTCTCTCTTTTCCTTCTTTTTCCATTCTTCCTTCTCTATCTTCCTTCATTTCTGTTCCCTCGTTTCTTCCCTGCCCTACTCCTTTCTTTCTTTTGTCCCTTCCTTCCTACATACATGCATACTTTTAGGATCCTTTTCTTCACTGATGTTATTCTAAAATTACACAATGTTTCCTTGATTCACTCCATTTTATTTATTCATAGTGCTGGTGCTCATTCAGTCTCCTAAATGTGGAGAACCCTGCTGTTTTAAAGTTTTACAAAGTTTTAATTTATTACCCCTTTCAATGTTTGTTCATATCTGTCTTCTGTATTCTGCCTGTCTGAACTTCTTAGTATTAGATTTTGTACCCACAAGATTGATTCCCAGTAACTCTGACTTTTTTTTCTCTCTTATCCAGCTATTCTATATCTTTTAAGTTCACCTTTATGGGATACATCTATATATCCATATACATGCATGTAATATTTATATATTTGTATATTTACATACAATATACTTAGTTTTCTGATATGTTATATTTATATTTATGCAAAATATTAAGTTTCAGAATATTTTCTTGTTTGAAATTTTTGCATATATTAACTTTAAATTTACAGAAAAAGATAAGGTGCAATATATTTCTGTAGTAAAATTTGCAACTATACATAATTCCTATAATAATTAACTTCATAGTGAGATTGTTCTATTTCACAATATAATATACCATACAGCATATTATTTTTATCATGTGATATATAGATATATAGATATATGAATATATATATATATATTTATATATATTTGTAAATTGTAGTTGGACAAGATAGAGATGTTTATATCATTCTCAAATAATTCAAAAACTAAGTTGACATCGTTAATAGAATTGACCTATGAAACTTTTGCCCTAATAATCCTAACTGCTTTTAGAACACACTTTGGAAGATAATTTTTCATGTGGAAATCATATTCTAAAGAAATATTTTATTCAATATGTAATACTAGTAATTAACTAATTTATATGGTCTTACTTTTTATTTTTTTGTAAAGAAAAAATGATGAATAGCTCACCAATTTTCAAAGGTTTTCAAAGCATATCTGAGACTAAATAGTTGAATGGCTGTGCTAATTTTTCTCAGTGTGTATTCTTATAATTCTAATTATCTTTTCAAGGTAATGATCCTATATTTATTTTACTCTTTTAAATTACTTTTGAAGTGTTTATTGTTTCATAAGGTCTTAGTTTTCTTCTAGCTTTATAAAAGCTGAAACAGGATAATAGCTAGTGGTAATTACGACTCAGCTTGTCACTCTTTATGTCAGTTTTTCTGTGGACACAGAGTGATTTTATTTCTAGCAAATTTAGTTTTTCTCAAAAGTAAGCTAAAATTTTAGTTAGCTTCTTCTACTAAAGAAGCGGTTGAAGTGACCATGGTCTTTAAAATGGGCTTCCTTCACTGTCCCAGCTGCTCTAACAAGAGGCTTGAGTGGGTGATATCAGGGAGTGCAAGTTCTTCAAGAGTTTCCTAAAAAGGCTGAGTGATATGAATGTGATAAGGATATTTCACTCATGTTCTGGGTTTTTTTTTGCAGGGTGTCAGGTGGTGACTCCTCTCAGCTCATAGAGGCTGCCTACAGATCCATCTTACTACTTAGCTTTGTTCTTATGCCTTTGTGTAACTTCACAGCTCACTCTTCAAAGCCCACTGTACAGTGCAATCTCTACAGTGAATGCTAGCAAAACAAAGATACACAGGTAGATAGAAAGATACCTAAGTGCATAGATATATATCATATATATGATAGATTTCATATGTTCTTGGTATATAATGTATACATATTATAGGAGTAATGTGACTTTTAATGTAGTCTAGTGTTTTGAATCAAATCTTAGTCCTCCCAGCACTTAAGAGGATGCAGTTATATCAATGTGTGACTCACTTGGTGCTATGGCTTGAATATTTTCCCTCTCTAAAACTTATGTAATAATTTAATTACTAATACAAAAGCATTGGAAGAGATATTTTAGATAGTTTGGAACTTTGGGAACTATATTAAATAAAATATTTCTGTGAATATATTTGCAACCCTGTTAATAACCATTACACATGATGATATTCTAATTTATTGGCCTGTATACTGAAGCTGAGATGAGATTTGAAGTATGTAGCCTAAAAAAGCACTCTTAGTAGATAAAACTTAGACTGCCAGCCACAATTTCTTTTTTTTTTTTTTTTTTTTTTTTGAGTACCAGGGGTCGACCTCAGGACCTCATGCGCCAGCAGGCGACCATGCTTCTGAGCGATATCACCGGCCCTTTTTTTGTATGTGGGTTCCGGGAGTTGAACTCAGGACCTTTCGCTTGCCAGGCAGGCACTTATGCCGCTGAGCTATCTCACCAGCCCCACAATTTCTTTATCATATAATCCCAAAGATTTTTTTCTACTCTATCATGCTGTCTCTTGGTTTTAGTATATCTCAGCTCTAAGCAAAATAATTTTTATTTTAAACATTTATTCAAGGTGATATGTTTACAAACTTGTAGGGCTCTGTAGGAAAACACAAAACGTCACAGAAATCAAATTTTAAAACAAATTATATTGCTGTGATTCTTAGCAGAGCACTTAATACATACAGTAATAGGCATTCCAGCTGTCCTCTGTTGATTGTTGACTAAATTTTCGTTCATAAAACCATGATTGCTCCCTGGATTTTCACTTAAATAGCTGGTGAGATGGATGCAGTTATTTTATAATTTCTATTACAGATAAATCCTATACCTCTGATAAAATTCAGTTATTTATTTATCTAAGCAAAGACTTTTCTCCATCATTCTAATAATTAAATTCTTCCTGAAGGAACTCCAGCAGAGAACAAAAACCTTTTCATGAGACTCTGAAGCAGAATTTCCTTTCTAAAAATGTGTGTAATCCATGCTCTTTATTCTTATGCATGCATCCCTAACTCAGTGATGCCAGAATTTGATTATCTTCTTCCATATACATTAAATAGAATGATAGTTCGTTACAGGAATCTTTGAAAATATAATCAAAAATTTATATTTGATCAAGAAGCAAAGTTGGCAATTGTTTTTCCCCAAAATGAATTCTGTTTTTACATTACCATCAACTTGATTTATTTTCTTCCCCATTAGGAAACATTTTTCAAGCCATTTTTGTAACTAGCCTGGCTCCTAAGTACTTGGATTTGTTCCCACTATTCCCTGTCCACCAGATTAAAAACAGTAACAGTGGCCATTACTAATTCTAACTCCATTGGGGAATTCGATCTTGGCCATAATCCTCCACTGGATTTTGTCTGGAGAGTCTAGTTACTTGAAAAGATCCATCTGTGACTGGGTTTCATATACCAATCTCCACACCAATCGAGCACACCCCTCAGTGTGAGGTGCTCCGTTTCTAAGTGGTCCTCATTATCAAGTGAGTTTAATAATCCAATCAAATCTTCCTGAATTAGAGCAGATTAATATGGAGAGACAACAAAGGTTCAAAGATGATCAGGACAACTATGAATGGTAATGAATAAGTGCATATCAGTCGGACAGATAATGAATGAGCAATTCTAAAAAAATTGTGAAAATTTGCTTGCAGAAACAGAATGGGTTAAAGATGATGAAAAGTTTTCAGTACTAAAATACTAAGACATGAAGTGCCTTATTAACAGGAATTGAGAAACTAGGTGAGACAGATCATTTTGATTCCAACATTATTACATTTGGGAATAAGGTGGTGTAAGCAAGATATTAACACAGAGAAGACAATAATGCAAGGGAAAAATATGATTATTTAATTCATTTAGATGAACTAGGAATGAGACAGATTACTTTTATCTATGATCATTAAACATTAGATGTTGTAATTATTGAAGAAAATACTTGACCTTTAGTAAAATAAACCACTTCGCACATAAATCTATGTAGAAAAGTTTAGATTCTGTCTTTTAAATATATGATTGCCAATTAGGTTTTATTAATACATTCAAATGAATGGGGAAGGTTGTACATTTTCTATATTCATTTCTGTGCCATGGGTGTTTGCTGTCTTTCCTCCACCATGCTGGAAAAGAATACCAGTGGATAGTACCCAAGGGTTACAAGAGCGCTATGTGTTTGGGCTCTGACCTTTATGGGAAGAAAGAAACTACCTAAAGAACATTTGAACTAAAATAGCTATTTTGAAGAGCATATGTAAATTTCTTTATGTTAGGGAAAACTTTCTTTATGCTAGGTTAAACAATTCTGTGTATGATGAAAGAGCCTTTGGCTTGAATATCACTGATATCACTTAGAAAAATGAAAACAAGGTTGGATGCAAATATAAACAAGTCTTTATCAGCACCTATAGGGGATGTACTATGTTTCTTTTGGGGGGGTAATAACACATCTATACATTAATCTCGTATTGAGTAATAACCCCACAATCATATATCAACAAATGGAAAATCTATGCTTTAAACAAGTCTTGGGATTAATATTAAACTATGTTTTCCTATAAAAATATAATCATGTTTATGACATTTCCAACATACTAAAATCTAGAATACATACATTTTAGTTAGTCTCCATTTTGTAAGTCACTAATCGAGAATTTGACTACATTTGACTGTCAGTCAGGGAACATAAATAGGTAAAATGTCAAGAAATGGCCAGAAATAAACAGAAGGGGATTCTGGACATGCTATGTAACTGACATGTGAATGCCTAGTCCACCTAAAGTGTTTAAATACTAAGTTAGGAAAAAACAAACTAAAATTTTCTGTTAAACCTGTGCTCCAAATCAGCAGTTTTTAAAGCCTTCCTGTGGATATGATTAAGGTCATATTTATTTTTGTGGATTTTTAAGATGAACGAAGTAAGACATAATTTAGTGATGATTTTAACTAATTCAGAATGTCTCCAACATAAAAAATAATTAAGATTTATGTCATCAAAATATTTATTGGTTCAAATCCAGGACTGAAATATCTCACAGAGAAGAACCAAAAAAAGAAAACAAATACATTACCAAAAATAACATTGAGAATAAATTATAAGACAAACTAAATATAAAACAAATGGGGACAAAGTAAATACACTTGTACTGAAAGGAACCGGATCGTAGAGCTATAGCCTGTAACACATTGTGAGGTAAAAACACATTAAATTTTGAAATCAGTACAGCTTTCAAACCTTACAATATTGTTTTAACAGTTCTTTTTCCTAATCCTCAAAATCAGAGGCTATTATTAGTTTTCAGTCCTAGTTTTTTTTGTTTTGTTTTGTTTTGTTTTGTTTCATTTAGGTTCATCTCACTGTGTACTCCACGCCAGCTTTAAACTTACTATGTAACCTAGGCTGGCCTCAAATTTAAGATCCTCCCGCCCCTTCCTCCTGAGTGCTGGGATTATAGCTTTGCATTTCCATGCCTGGCTCCAAGTGATTTGTTTTAAATATGACCCCATCTTGTAAATCTTCACCTTTGCCTCTTGCATTCCTGAAATATTCTTTTGACATTTTATTCTTTATAAATTCCTTAAGTTCAAACCTGTTGAAAGTAAACCCTATACTTGTTTTATCAAGTTTTCTTCAGGCCCTGTTCCTGAGGTAATTTCTTTGGGTGCATGTATTGGTTGACACATATTTAATTTTTCCCCTCTGACATGATAACCCTGTTTTATTCTGCCTATTATTGTTACTGAAAAGTCAAATGTCAGTCTTGGAAAAGTATCTATCCTTTCTCTTCATTTATTTTGCATTTGCATTCAAATATTAGGCAGATATTTCTGAAATGTGCATTTACGTTGACAAAGCTCTTTCTCTAAGATATTTACCTTTGTATTTCTCAATTTCCCAATAATGTGCCAACATGTGGTTTTTGTTTCATTTACTTTTCTTTTACTTATTTTGTTCAATATTTCTTTGTTTTCATCAACTATGTGAAGTCCTCACCTAAGATCTATTTACATACAGCCTGTCAGCATTCTATTTTATTGTTCTGGACATCAATTAGCTATATGTTAATATTCTCTCGAGATATATCATGCCATTTAGTGTCAATTTCACACAGTTTCTCTCTTAATCTTTGAAGGACATGCAGCATTCTGTCCTTCTTTGTGTTAATATTCCAGCTCACTGGGGCCAGTGAGATGGCTCAGTGGCGTAAGCACCTGCCTGGCAAGCGCGAGGTCCTGAGTTTGACTCCTGGAACCCACATATGAATAAAGGGCCAGTGATATCGCTCAGCAGCACGGGCGCCTGCTGGCGCATGAGGTCCTGAGGTCAACCCCGGTACCCACAAAAAAAAAAAAAAATTCCAGCTCACTGGTTTTTTCTTCAGCTCATATTTACCTAGTCTAGTGAAGAAAAAAAAAAAGCAAGATTAAAATTTGGTGACTTGTGAGATGCAAGGAAAGATACTACTTATGGATTACTGGAAAACAACAAGGAGTAGTCAGCTTAGAAAAAATAACAGCTGGAAGCAGTTAAGTTACTATACCTATGCCAGAAGGTATAAAAGGAGGGAGAGAAGCTATTTGGAGTCCAATAATCCACAAGATTTCTGCTGTACTATATTTTTATTTATTTATTTATTTATTTATTTATTTATTTGTGTGTGGGGGGGTAGCGGGGATCGAGCTCAGGACCTTATGCGCCAGCTGAGCATTATCACCAGCCCCTTTTTTGTATGTGGGTTTGGGGAGTTGAACTCAGGCCCTTGCGCTTGCCAGGCAGGCGCTTATGCTGCTGAGCCATCTCACCAGCCCTCTTCTGTACTATAGAGAAACAAGGCCAACTCAATGTGACTCACAAGAAAAGGATAATGGAAAATAATACTTCAGCCTCATTCTCCTGTCACCCTCCAATGTTCTGCAGTGGGTCCAACTAGAGTAACTCAGAGAGAAGCTACAAAGCAGGGAAGCGTATCTGCCTACTTCATCCTGGTCAGCAATCTAGGGCACAGAAAAAGTGGGAAAAACTGAAGGGACAAAGAAAGCAGCCACAGTCCAGCACAATGGGGTCACAATCACCTTAGCCTAAGGAGTATTTTGGAGTTATTCTATCTATAGGATACATTTTTCAACATTACTTTCAAATGAGCATTTACAAAAAGGAGGGGGCAGAAGTACTGCCATTATATCATATTTCAGAGTGGAGTTTATTGGAAATATTTTTAGTCATTCAACACAGTGATCTGATACCATCTCTGTTTTCACTCATTTCGTTATGGGACTGTGAATAAAGTAGAAATTATTTTTATTCACTAGGGCATTCACTTTTGGAGTGAATGTGGCAAAATTTTTCTTTGCAGAGCAGATGCAAGTCTAATATCATATGCATCATCTTTAGTTTTTGTCCCTGAATAAAAAACATTGCTCTCAATTCCTCCGTGACTAAATTTTAAGCTAAGCAAACCATTTTAATAATTTATCATGTAGAATAGTATAGAATAACTTCACATGAAATTATCAGACAATGAATTTTATTCTCAGACAGATTCTTTGTGGCTATACCTAAGTTTCGAATAGTAACCCTGAAATAGTCTCAGTATAGCGTCATAAAGCCTAAAATCAGCACTCAAGAAATGAATTGCCCTTCCTTCTCCTCCTGCTCATTTCTTCTGTGATCCAAATAAACAATTTAAAGCTGTCTGTGAAAGGATAATTATGCCAATTAGATTTATCCGATTGTGCTCTTAAAAAATTAGAGCTCAGAAAATTAGTCTTTATATACTGCCATTCAATTCTTTGTAATTCTCAACAATAGTAAAATTTTCCCTTAAAGTGACCTTCAGAATAGTTCAGTTAAATTTGAAAGATCATTGTGAATATCAAAAGGAAATTATGGGTAGAACACTAGATGTGTCCCGTATGGTTTTTATAACTTTTAGAATTTATACTAATTTGAGTATTTTAACCTTATCTTTGTAGGATGATAGGGCTGAAAATCTACAGTTTTTAATAGGGGTGATTTCTCTAATTCCCCATTCTAGTTTGATGGGACTGTCACAGAGTATAAGTAAGTTTCAGAGTATAGTTTTTCAAAGGTTTCTTATAAATATATCTTAGTTTTATCTAAATCTTGCTTTTTTGCTGCCAATTTTAAACCAGATGTTCCACTGTTTCCCTCAAGCATGTGTCTCATTCCTCCTTGGCTCTGCTGTACATAACCTCTGACCCAGTTTTTGCCCCCTGGTTCATAGATTGTCTCCACCCCACCTCTGTTCGTGTTTGGACTAAATTCACCTATCAGATTTGGCCTTCAGCAATATTCAAAGTCCTCTCAAGATACACTCTTGTGAATATAAACCAATATATTTAGGTCTAAATATCTCTATTAAGTCCAATAAATTCAGATATCTAACATTATTTAAAGGCCTCTATTTTGTAGACTTACAAGACTTATAAAACAAATAAAAATGTTAATGTCATTACAAGTCAACAACTTTCCTGTTCTAGAGAAGTATCTACTCTGTGGATGGAAAATATTCTATTAAAGAAATTGACAGAGAATTTGCTGATAAAGTTGGCTTTCTTACAACACAGCATTCTCAATAGTGCCCTGAATTTAATCAAATGGCCTTTGAGACAATAAAAGATCTGAGAATAAATTGTTGTGTTTGATAGATTTACCTTTCAGCATGCACCAACTAGATAAATTTGGAATATTCCTTACATTTTTTTGTTTTAGTTTTTTCATATACAAAACAGATAAATATAGTGACTGTTGTTGGCTTATGATTTATGGAGGAGTATCTATGTCAATGAATAAAATATTACATATGCACTTATTATGATCTCATTATTGTTTCACACTTCCTTTTAAGATTAGGAACTATAATTCTGTGAGTCTCCAGTTTCCTAGGACATCCTGAGAGACTATTCCTGCTCACTTATTCTTCTAGCAAAGGTGTAATTTTATTGAAATAATATATAATCTTACAAATAAATATTCACTCTGGGCCCTTGAATCCTAGAGCATTTCTAAAGACCCTACTCTGATTCATTAAAAGTACAGAATGACATAGCATATAATGAACATAAATTTTTCTGATTCTGTTGAAATAAATGCCCAGTCAACTTCAATGCAATAGATATATGATCTTGAGCCAAGTTTATACCTGAGAAGACAGGGATTCTAACATTCTAAAGCATCTAAATTCCTAGAGAACTTATTCAGCTCCCAGAACTGTGCCTGAGCCCTATAAATAAAAGTTTCTGTGGAAGCCTGCCTTAAGAAAATGCTTTTCAACAAATGCTCTAGGGCACCTTAAAGCCAATGGTAGATGGTGTCTTAGTTATTTTTCTCATTGCTGAGACAAAATACCCAATGCGCAAAATTAAGGTAGGAAAGGTTTATTTTGCTCACAGTTTGTTAGAGGTTTCAGTCCCTAATTGGCTGACTTCAAGGTGGGGTTGCAAATGGCAGAGGGGGAACCATTCAAAGCAGCAGAAGACAACAAAAGCAATGAAAAAGAAAAAGACAAGCCTCTTTCTGCTCCTTTTATCTTATCCACACTGCTGGTATTAGGGTGGTGCCAATGCAATCAGTAGACTGATCCAACAGTCACCCATGCTTAATCCTAGCACCCTTAATCCCACATTGCACTATGAATCAATCACACACTCTAGATTCAGCCACCTCTGAAAAAACTCTATGACTGCATGAGGCTTTGGGGGGACATCTAGACACAAACCATAAAAGATGGCTACAACATCCCTGGAAAACAAGTTTCCAAGTTCTATAATTGAAGTCCCAAGTAAGTGAGATGGCTTGAGAGGCCTAAAGAGACTATTCAAATTAATCCATCATAATCAGAGGTTGGTCTGCCACTCATATATGTTTAATAGTTTCTAAATAAATGTTGGTCCAAATATATTTTATGGTCATTTCCCCAGAATATAATGTATCTGATTGCTGGAGTACAGTGTCTTGTACTTCATATGGTAAGAATGCTAGAGATGGAAGTATGAACGATGGGCTACAGAATGGTGGACAAATTACATATTTGGCGTGTTTGAGGAAATGAAAATTTATACTATCTAATGTAGTCAAGTAGGAGAATTTACATTAGGTCGTGTTGTTGACAGAAGGCAGATCATAAAATAACTTGTAAGCGAAGGAAATGATCTGGAAGATTATTTTGAAGACTAGGGGAACCCTTTTATAAGTGATTCCTTTCAACACTGTGTAGAGGTCACTACAGAAGCAAGACTGGAAAAGAGTGGTGACAGAAAGTTGAAGAGAACAATGGCAGCAGATAACAATGGCTTGGATAAAAGGGAAGAAAGAGATGGAGAAAAGAGTTTGGATTCAAAATATACAGGGATATAAGAAGCAAGCACAGGTAATATGTGAAAGTAATTTTAAAAGTAAAGGAAATTAAGAATCTTCAAAAATTTTTGATTAGGAGAAATAAGATTGATGGCACCATTTACTAAGCTTGAAACAATACGATGTAGCAGGAGTTGGGGCAATTCCAAGATGTAGAGAACCATCCACTTCATTTTGGTGTGGAGAACTAACCACTTCATTTTTTTTTTTTGTAGGTACCGGGGGTCGACCTCAGGACCTCGCGCGCCAGCAGGCGCCCGTGCCACTGAGCGATACCACCGGCCCTTTTTTCGTATGTGGGTTCCAGGAGTCGAACTCGGGCCCTCGTGCTTGCCAAGCAGGCATGAGCCATCTCACCAGCCCTAACCACTTCATTCTGAACCTCAAGGTTAAACGTTGCATACACCAGTAAGCTCCTCAGAGATGTTTGGACAGAGATGTGCGTTTTGGAATTACCAGCATACACATGGAAGATCAACATAAAAGGAAACATTTCTGCAACTCAAAAAGATTTGAACTCTGAAAACAAGTATTGCTTTTCATGTAGCTTTTTTTTCCAAACTTTATTTATTTATTTTTAAAGACAACAAGTAAACATTCTCATGTATTAACAAACTCAAGCATTAGAGAATGTACAAATATCTTTTGGAGAAAAATATTACTCAGTATAAGATTAAGCCATGTAAAAGCTAGGTAAAAATAGAAGACTAAGGAATGGAATAGTCACAGTGAAATTGCATTTTCATACTAGGGAGACAATACGATGTTTACAAATGTGCATCCAGTTTATTTCACTTGTGAGTATTTTCTCGAGTTGCATCCATTTACTTATAAAAGTTTCCAGTTTATCTTTCTTTATGGCTGAGTAGTACTCCATTGTATAGAAATACCACATCTTTTTTATCCATTCCTCGGCTAATGGGCATTTGGGTTGTTTCCATGATCTAGCTATTACAAATTGTGTTGCTATAAACATGGGTGCACATATATCACTGTGGTACGATGTTTTTAATTCTTCTGGGAAGATACCCAGAAGGGGAATAGCTGGGTCAAAGGGGACCTCCAATCCCAGTTTTTCTAGGAGTCTCTACACGGGTTTCCACAGTGGTTGCACCAGTTGACACTCCCACCAAAGGTGGAGAAGTGTTCCTTTTTCCCCACAGCCCCTCCAGCATTTGTTATTAGTTGACTTCTTGATAATAGCCATTCTTTCTGGGGTGAGATGGAATCTCAGTGTTGTTTTCATTTGCATCTCTCGGATGACTAGTGATGTTGAACATTTTTTCATATATTTATTTGCCATTTGTATTTCTTCATCTGTGAAGTGTTTATTCATCTCAGTTGTCCATTTCTGGATTGGGTCTTTAAATTTGGGAGGTCTGATTTTTTTGAGTTCTTTGTATGTTCTCGATAGTAATCCTTTGTCTGAGGAACAGCTGGCAAACAGTTTTTCCCACGTTGTGGGTTGTCTCTTCACTCTGTTGGTGGTTTCTCTTGCTGTGCAAAAGCTTTTTACTGTGATGAGATCCCAGTTGTTGATTCTTTGTGATACTTCCTGTGCGACGGGGGCTTTATTCATAAAGTCTTTGCCTACACCAATGTCTTCAAGAGTTTTACCTATTCTATTTTCCAGGAGATTTAATGTTTCTGTTTTAATATTGAGTTCTTTGATCCATTTTGAATTTAGTTTAGTGCACGGTGAAAGATATGGGCCTAATTTTAATCTTTGGCATGTGTAGAGCCAATTTTTCCAGCACCATTTATTAAAGAGGCTATCTTTCTTCCAGTGAATGTGTTTGGCACCTTTGTCAAAGATAAGGTGGCTTAGTACATCTTGCCAATACCATGCTGTTTCTATCACAGTAGCTTTATAGTATAATTTCAAATCAGGGATTGTGATGCCCCCTGCCTTGCTTTTGTTGCCCAGAATTGCCTTTGCTATTCTAGGTCTCTTCTGGTTCCAGATGAATTTTAGGATTGTTTTCTCTAATTCTGTGAGATATGTTGTTGGAATTTTGATCGGAATTGCATTAAATCTGTATAACAGTTTTGGAAGTATGGCCATTTTCACTATATTGGTTCTTCTGACCCAAGAGCAAGGGATATCTTTCCATTTTCTGATATCCTCTTCCATCTCCTTTTTCAGAGTACTGTAGTTCACAGTGTAGAGGTCTTTTACTTCCTTTGTGAGATTGATTCCTAGGTATTTCATTTTTTTAGATGTTATTGTGAAAGGTGTTGTTTCCCTAATTTCTCTCTCAGTGAGTTTGTTATTGGTGTACAGGAAGGCTATTGATTTTTGAGTGTTGACTTTGTATCCAGCTACACTACTGAATTTGCTTATTAAATCTAGCAATTTTTTAGTGGAGTTTTTGGGGTCTTCTACGTAGAGTATCATGTCGTCTGCAAATAATGATAATTTAACTTCTTCCTTTCCAATCATAATTCCTTTTATTTCTTTCTCTTGTCTAGTTGCTCTGGCTAAAGTTTCCAGGACTATGTTGAATAAGAGTGGGGACAGTGGACATCCTTGTCTGGTTCCTGGTTTTAGAGAGAAGGCTTTCAGTTTTGTCCATTTAGTATGATATTGGCTGTTGGTTTGTCATAGATAGCTTTTATCAGATTGAGATAAAGACCATCTATTCCAATTTTCTGCAGGGTTTTTATGATAAATGGGTGCTGGACTTTGTCAAAAGCTTTTTCTTTTTTCTTTTTTTTTGTGTGTACCGGGGGTTCAACCTCAGGACCTCGCATGCCAGCAGGCACCCATGCCACTGAGCAATATCACTGGCCCTTTTTTTCATATGTGGGTTCCGGGAGTCGAACTCAGGCCCTTGCGCTTGCTGGGCAGGCACTTGAGCCGCTGAGCCATCTCACCAGCCCTCAAAAGCTTTTTCTGCATCTATTGAGATGATCATATGATTTTTGTCCTTGATTTTGTTAATATGGTGTATTACATTTATTGATTTACGTATGTTGAACCATCCCTGCATCCCTGGGATGAATCCAACTTGGTCATGGTGTATAATCTTCTTGATCATTTGCTGCATTCTGTTTGCCAGTATCTTATTGAGGATTTTTGCATCTATGTTCACTAGGGAGATTGGTCTGTAGTTCTCTTTCTTAGTTGAGTCCTTCTCTGGTTTTGGTATCAGGGTAATGCTTGCTTCCAGGAATGAATTTGGGAGTATTGCTTCCCTTTCAATTTCATTAAAGAGTTTGAGAAGTAGTGGTGTTAGGTCTTCTCTAAATTTCTTGTAGAATTCATCAGTGAATCCATCAGGGCCTGGGCTTTTCTTTGTTGGGAAGTTTTTAATTACATCTTCGGTTTCATTGATTGTTATTGGTTTATTTAGGATTTTTATATCTTCTTGGTTGAGCTTTGGTAATTCACATGTGTCTAGGAATCTGTCCATTTCTTCTGCATTTTCCATCTTATTAGAATACAGGTTTTCAAAGTAGGTATAGATGATCTTCTGGATTTCTGCAGGGTCCGTTGTGATATCACCCTTTTCATTCTTAATTGCATGGATTTGAGTACTTTCTTTCCTTTTTTTAATAAGGTTGGATAAGGGTTTGTCAATTTTATTTAATCTTTCAAAGAACCAACTCTTTGATTCGTTGATTCTTTGTATTGTTTTTTAGTCTCCAATATGTTAATTTCTGCTCTGATCTTTATAATTTCCTCTCTTGTACGAGCTTTTGGCTTAGCCTGCTCTTCTTTTCCTAGAAGTTTGAGGTTCACCATTAGGTTGTTTATTTGTGCTTGCTCTGTTTTCCTGATATAGGAATTTAATGCTATAAATTTCCCTCTTAGGACTGCTTTCATTGTATCCCATAAGTTCCGGTATGTTGTACTGTCATTATCATTCAGTTGCAGAAACTGTCTAATTGCTTCTTTAATTTCATCTGTGACCCATTGGTTGTTCAGTAGGGTGCTATTTAATTTCCATGTGTTTAGCAAATTCTTGTGGTTTCTTTTGCCATGGATTTCCAATTTCATTGCACTATGGTCTGATAATATACATGGGATAATTTCAATCCCTTTGCATTTACTTAAGCAGGTTCTATGAGCTAGTATGTGGTCTATTTTGGAGAATGTCCCATGTGCAGCTGAGAAGTATGTGTATTCTGATGTGGGGTGGAACACTCTGTAGACATCTACTAAGTCCATTTGTTCCAAAGTTTGGTTCAGTTGTAATATTTCATTGTTGAGTTTTTGTCTAGTTGATCTGTCTTTTTGTAACAGTGGAGTACTGAGATACCCCAATACAATTGTATTAGTGGTTATTTGATTTTTCATGTCCATTAATATTTGTTTTATATAGTTGGGTGCACTGGTATTTGTTGCATATATATTTATGATTGTTATCTCTTCCTATTGGATTGTTCCCTTTACAAGGATGTAGTGACCTTCTTTATCTCTATGAATCATTCTTGACTTGAAATTCACTTTGTCTGCAAAAAAGTATAGCTACCCCTGCTTTTTTCTGGGTTCCTGTCGCATGGAATATTGTTTTCCATCCTTTGACTTTCAGTCTATGAATTTCTTTTTGAATTAAATGTGTTTCTTGTATAAAGCATATTGTTGGATCTTGCTTCTTGATCCAATTCGCCAGTCTGTGCCTTTTGATTGGTGAATTGAGACCATTAATATTAATGGTTAAAACTGATATGTATTGACTTATCCTTGTCATATTATTTTCTTGTTGTTGGCTATCCCTCTTTTAATTTTTGTTTTCCCTCCCTCTCTTTAATCATTTGCTCTGCCTGGTGGATTCCTTCTGTTGGGGTTTCTGGAGTTGTAGTCCTTGTTATCCCTTTCTAGAATGTCCTTCAAAACATTTGGAGTGTCCTTCAGAAATTTTCTCAGATGTTCTTTGTCATGGAAGTATTTTACTTCTTCATCAGTTTAGAAAGATAGTTTTGCGGAGTACATCAATCTGGGTTGAAGATTATTTTCCTTTAGAACTTGAAATACATCATTCCAAGGTCTTCTTGACTTGAGGGTTTGTGCTGAAAAGTCCGCTGTGATTCTGATGGGCTTTCCTTTATAGGTGATTTGTTTCTTTTCTCCAACAGCTTTTAAGATTCTACTCTTATGTTGAATTTCTGGAATCTTGACTATGATATGCCTGGCTGAAGATTTTTTTTGATCGTGACTAATTGGAGTTCTATAAGCCTCACTTATCTGAACATCAAATTCTTTTTCCCTACCAGGGAAATTTTCTGTGATAATGTCTGTGAACAGGGTTCTGATGTCATTTATGCTATCTCCTGCTTTTTCATTGACTCCAATCAATCTTAAGTTATTCTTCTTTGCGTCATCTAGCAGCTGCTGGATTGATTTTTCATTGTCCCTTGCTGTTTTTAAGAATTCTTTCTTTTCATGATCACTAATTGCAAGCCTGTCTTCTCTATCTGAGATCCTGTCCTCACATTGGCTTAATCTGCTACAAATACTTTCAATAGAATTTTTGTTCTCCTGGATATCTGCTTGAATCTGCTTTATGGAGTCCATTTCTTTCCTATGCTGAGCATTCATGGCTTCCATCATTTTCTTAAGCTCGTCTATTTTTTTGTCTGTGTCTGCTCTAGCATCCTTAAGCATGGTCTTCATTGTGGACATTATCTCTGCAGTTATCTGAGAAATTATTTCTGATTTAAATTTTTCCAGAGCCTCATTCAACTGCTTTGTTGTTACCACTTCAGAGATGTCAGGTGGGTGGCTTTCGGTTTGTCCTACCTCACTGACCCCTGGGTTTGCCTTTGGTGAACTGGATGTGTGGGATTGCATCTCGTTTAAGTGTCATCTCATTTTCTTTTCTTTCTTTAGTTTAATTCCTGGGATGCTGTTTGTAAATTGCCTATGGTAGGTTGCTTTATTGCTAGTATTTCAAACTCTTAGGAGATTCTTGGAATACCAGGAAGAAAAGCGCCAGTCAGTGCGTCCCTCTCGGCTGGTGTTTCTCTGTACCGCGGCGTCTCACGTTACTCTGCGGAGGTCCCCGCTGGAGTGCCAGTCAGTGTGTCCTTCACACCCGCCGCTTCTCTGTACTGCGGCATCTCGTGTTTCTCCGCAGAGGTCCCCTCTGGAGCCATGGATGGAGTGGTGGCCACCCTGAGTTTCAAGTTCAGCTGCTGCCCCCCCCCACAATGGCGCCTGGCTAGTCGCTCTCTCGTGCGGGATAGGTCTGTAGATTTGGACCGCTTCAGTGGCGTCGGGATTCCCGACTCAGGGAAATGGTGCCGGAGGCCACCTCCTTCTTCTTTGTTGGAGTTTCTCTCTTCCCTTTTTCTGTGGGCCCCAAACTGTGCTTCAGATCTTTCCTGGGTCCATGGGAGCCACTTCCCTCTTTCTTGTCCTCCTCCAGTCACTATATTCCAGTGTCCGGATGGCGACTTTTGGAGAGGTTCACTGCCTGCTTCTTACAGATCCACCATCTTTTTCCCTCTTCCTGTTTGTTTTTTAGAGAGATTCTCACTATGTATTCTGGGCTAGCCTTGAACTTGTGATCCTCCTGTCTGGACTCCACATGTATCACCACCTATAGACCATTATATGTTTAAGTTGGACAGCTTCACAAAAAGCAGAATAATAGGTTGTGTGTTATTGCAGCAGCCTGAACAATCTCTGCTGAAAGAAAAGAAAACTGAGGGGAGAAACAGAGTCTCATGTAGCTTTTATATTAAGGTTTGTTTTAACACTTTTTTGTATTTAATTTTATTGGTATATTTCAGATATACACAATAACAATATTTACCATAGGGAATTTGTACCTGCGCATAATAATATATCTTGATTCTTCTTTTTTTTCCCATTCTCTTCTAACCCCTTCAACCCCTCTTCCCCTCCTTATTAACACTTTATTTAAAGGAGAGTTTTCCTTCTGAAATTGCTTCTGCCATTGAATTAGTAACATTATATTTCCTTGGGGTGTGGCAGAAATACAGAATTGTAAACCCCATTCTTCCCTTAATTAGTTGCTACATTAAGAAAATTCCTGGGAAATTTATACGCATAATAAAGTACAAAAGATACCACATTAGGTTATGGAATAGTGAGGAGGAGGGAAAAACATAAAGGAAAGACAGCACTGCCTTTATGCACAGATCACTAGGGCAGCAGCCAGGCCGCTAGTATTTTAGAGCATCAGTTGTTCATGTTTAATGGGCATCTGTGTGCTGCTGCTACTGCCTCTATCCAAAAAGATTCATCCCTACAATTTAAAAAAATGCATTCCCTAGTTTTCCTGCATACCTACAGGGTTTTAATTTCTACAGTTTTAGTTACCTGAGGCAAAAACATGGTCCAAAAATATTCCATGCAAAATTTCAGAAATAATTTATAAATTTTAAATTGTATGCCCTTCTAGGTAGTGTGAAGTGATCTCACAGCACTTCACCCTGTCCCAGAGAGGAAGTGAATCTGCCCATTGTCCATCTTATTCTCACCGAACAGACACTTTGCAGCCATCTTGGCTTTCACTCCTGAGCAGAGAGCTCCATGTTACCTGCAGTTTCAGGTGTCCAGTGGACTTGGAAGGTATCCTCTATGGATAAAGGGGAACTGGTATAGGTTACATCGTGGTCAAGAATAATGAATATTACTTCATCTGTGTAGTCTCAAGACAAGATTAACACATGACTCCCAATACGTAATATTTTGAGTGAGAGGTGGAGTGAATAAAGGCAAGTGTCTCAATTCAGAGTAAATTTTCATATTGGGACCATAAGACAAGTAACTTAAGGGGCTCTTAGAGATTATTCAATTCAGCCCTTTTAGCTAAAAAGTGTCTTAAAGGATGCCTCTACCCAGAGTTTTCTCAATTTATTCTTTTGACTTATACATTTGCATCACTTTAATCCAGGCTATTTTTCTTTTCTCAATTATAATTTTGAAATTTCATGGTGTTTCCCACAGTTAAAAGGCTCATAATACAAACCATCTCCAAAAGAGATGCAAATGTCTTATATTTAGACAGCTTAATTTATATTTCATTATTTTACATTATTTTATAGATTTTTTTTTCATTTAAAAGTTCTAACATTTCAACTAACCATCTCATTTACAAATTTAACACTTATACTAACATAAAAGCATCACGCATCTACACAAGGGTATTCTAAAATTTATTAGTCTTTTTATTTTAAATAAAAAATGTGTTATATGATTTTCTAATGCAGACTTTCTGTTTTCATCTAACTGTATTAGCAGGAATTCATCCTAAAACCTCAGCATTTTCACATAGTGAGAGAGCTGAGGTTGAAAAGTTCTGAACCAACTCATGACTCCACTGCTTCTACTTTTAGAACAAGACTGACCTTTCTCAGGGTCAAGTTTTGAAAGGAATATTCACATGACTTTTGGGGACTTTAAAAAAATTGTAACCTTCACCCTTGAGTTTATATGATTGATGACCATACATTTCGTACTTTACAACCATGATACGGTGAAAACCAATGTTATTTTGACAATTTGATGGCTAAGCATTCTAAAGAATTTCCTTTTCTTAAATAGCACAAAATATCTTTTATGAGAATATGAAACTGATTAGTTAAATTCTTGTTAATTAGAAATTATGGTTCCTATTATATAATAATTTTGTGTTTGTATGCATATGTGCCCCCTTTGATCGCTGATACTAAAAACCATAAGTGAAAAAATAGTGATTTATAAATGTAAACTGGCATATGTTGAAAGAATATTGGAAAGATAGAGTTGGGATTTCTTTAGGAAAGTGGCAAGCATAGTTTTTGTTCTTAAAGGAGAAATGTTTCCACTAAAGTACACAGTCCTGCTTCTATTAAACTGGAAGCTGAGATGGTTCTGGGCAATTCTGGGCTTCCCGTGCTACTGCATTTGCAGGCAAAGTAAGGAATAATTGCATGGCTGGTGTGATTAATTCTAATTTCTCCAGAGAAACTGAGCCACTGTTACTCTATGAAGATAAGAAGAATATATCTGAAAACCAGATGGTATCAATGATGAAACCCTTAGTATACCTCTTTTTGAAAAGACTAGTACCTTGGAAAATTTTAAATGCCCATTTGATAAATTTGTGGGACCAACAAGCGCTCTATCTGTGTAAATATGTAGGTTTCAATCACCTCATCAGTAAAAGAGTCTTTTCTGAGATACTAATAGATGTATACGAGTCTATTTTCCATTGATATTATAATATACTTGAGACTAGGTAATGTATAAAGAAAAGAGGCTTTATTTGGCTCACAGTTTTGGAGGCTGAAAATCCAAGACTGTGCATCCCATTTATTCAGCCTCCAGTGAGGTTTCACTGGGGAAGTATGTGAGGAGGAGATCATGTAGTGAAACAGGAACACTGAAAGAAATTTAGGAGTCAAGCTTATTCCTTTTTAACAACTCAATCTTGTGGGAACAAACAAGAATCCAATGAAAAGTACCTGTTAATGTGTGTATCTAAAGTGTCTCCTAAAATTTACTTGCATGTGGAAGGTGACTGGGTCATGGTGGAGTTATTCTTACCAGTGAATCCAATCATTCATTTATCAAAACACACCTTGCCATTAATTCCCCTCAAAATATTCTCCCTCCACTCAAACACATTTATCCCACTGTTCTTGTCATTTTTTGAAGTAGTTTCGGAGCCCTCTTTCATCAGTGTCTTTAGTTGCACTATTTTGTGGCTGCATCAACATCCTGAATTGATTCAAATTATTTACTTTTCGTGGTCATATTTTAAAATTTTATATTTTATTGATTAACATTATTAAGGACAATGTATAGATATTTTTTACTTTGAAATGTTTACCTAAGGTTTTATTATACTTTATTTTTTATTTTCAAAGGTTTTTATTTATTTTTTGGATTTTGATCTACTGGTATGTGTGTACAATATGTAATAGTCATTTTGACATTACTGAAGAGCCAGAAGTCATACGGTCCCAGATCCAGTGAATGAAGTGGACGAGGACACACTGTAATGTTTTTATGAGCCTGTCTTTCCATTGAATGTCATTTGACAGCAGCATTCACTGTATTTTTTATCATAATTTATGAAAGCAATCATAAAAGAGGACTTCCAGAACTGCTTCAGAAAGTAGCAAAAACAATGGCATAAGTATGTTTGCAGGGGCGGGAGAATTGGAGGTTTATGACAATGCACCTTTCACTGTAATTTTTTTAAAATATTCACAGTATATTACAATAATGCCTCATTTTTCTCGTAAATCACAAGATCATTTGAAATTTATATATATATAAATTTTATATAAATATATTCTATATATTATATATTTATATAATTTATATATTTAAATATATTTTATATATTATATATTTAAATATATATAAAAATACATATATATCTTTTACTGCTTTACTGCATTGGCTAAGATCCTCAAAAACATCATTTTACGGTTATATAAAACCCAGTTGTGAGAGTGAATCTTAATTTTAAATTGACTGATTTAAGAGCTGGCTAAGGGATTAGTGAAGCACACTTCTGGTCATGTGTCGTGGGTCATGGAGACATGACCTTCGGTCTGTGTCTGGTCCTAGAACCCTTCCTGTCTGGTGTTGGTCCCTGCTCTGCTTTCTTGCCACCATCAACTGACTAACTTTGCTTGTCATGAACTGAATAGCTTCGCTTTGATATGATTTTGTGCCATGATGTTTCTGCATTGGAGCCAGCCAACCATAGACTGAATCCCCTTAAAACATGAGCCACATTAAACTGCTACGGCACACAGAAACACTGAAACGACACCCAGGATTTGGAGGTAGATTTATTTTACATCGATGGGCACTGATTGGGATCATTCCCAGAATATCAGGCCCCAATCTCTGATGGTCTGGGGCTCTTATATGATGCATAAGCAGGAGGTACAAAGGCGAGACAGAACAGCCTGGCAGTTCTTCTGATTAGCTAGCAGGGTGAAATCATCGGTTACAAAGCTAGATTAATGATATCAGTTCCAATCAGACATCCTGGTTATGCTCTCGTGGTTACAGGGGTCAAGAAAGTAATTACAGAGCTATGAAGCAGTTACAGAGCTAGTAGTTTCAAAGCACAAAGTTTTAAAAAGAACAGTTTTTCTTGCGGAGCTTCTCCCTTTCAAAACCTCTCCTCCTTTAAGCTGTGGGTATTGTGTATTTTCTGCCAGCAACAGAAGACTATTAGAGAAGTATTTTCTAAGTTGCCAAGTATTAGTTTCCAATCATGTAAAGAAATTTTACTACATTTAAAATTTTTAAGTAGTACTACAAAATTAGGTGATACACTCTATTACATGTATATACATTTATCCGCTAACTCTTTGGTATGATTTAATTATTTTATAAACTTTCTGATAGGGCTTTCTAGGGATACTATCTCCTTACTCAGGAAGAAGATGCAAGTTATCCAAGATGGTTGCTTCTACTTGATAGAATCTGATCCATATCATTCAGAAGTGTTTCAACATGTAGCTAATTTACAACACTGATTCAATGGATTTTCTTTGTGTAACCCACTGGCCATCAAAATGGAGGAATAGAAGTTAAAAAAAAAAGTGCTGTGTTTACTCAAGTCAATTTCGCAGCCAGAATTCTGCCTTCAGTGTATTTTTCCAAAACACAGCCACACCCTCAGAGATGGAAAGACAAATAACATAAAAACTAAGTTAAGAAAAGTTCAATCATCACCATAATGTATTGAAAACAGTCAAAATATCAGGAAATAAGGAAAACTAGAGTCAAATTTTTGTGATTCCTCTTCCTTTTAGCATCTTAGAGTCATAGCCTGAGCGTGTGCACATTATTTCTATCAATGTTTTACATTACATTTTATTTCCACTACTGAACTATTTTACAAGCATTAGAGAAAATATAAAGAACATCCTTCTACATCATTTTTATATTTTGTTACCTTAACTAGTTCACATGTACATCATTGTAAAATTAAACCATTCAGGGGGCCAGTGAGATGGCTCAGCGGCATAAGCGCCTGCCTGGCAAGTGCGAGGGCCCGAGTTCAACTCCCAGAACCCACATACGATTGCTCAGTGGCACGGGTGCCTGCTGGTGCGTGACGTCCTGAGTTCGACCCCCGGTACCCACAAAAAAAAAAAAAAAAAAAAAAAAAAATTAAACCGTTCAGGAAAGCCAGAAAAGATCGTGTGCTGTGGAGGCTGTGTGTTCCCAAACACCAAGAAGTAGCCTCCTAGACTCCGCAGGCGCAGGCGCTGTCCGGCTCTCTGGCAATGCGCCCCCTGGTGGCGAGGATGGTGGTGGTCGTCTAACATCGCTGTGACCGTAGTAGGCAACACCTGCAGCCCAGCTGGCCTGGCCCTTTGGCTGAAGATTCAGGAAGCGCTGTAGATGGCGATGGAGCTGGCCATGGCCTGCGTAAGTGACACGCAAAGGGCTGCTGTGCGAAGCACTGGGATCCTCCAGCGCGCTGCAGAAGCGCACCAGCTACTCTCCGGTTTCCCAGGCTGTGGCTGGCCCAGCCCGGAGGATGTTCACCATCCCCTCAGCCTGGGCTTCTTCACTGACTTCCACAGCTGCCTCTTCCCCGCCTGCTTGGTGCTCCTGCTCACGTAAAGCTCCATCTTCGGACTTCTGGCCTTGGTGATCCACAGGTAACTGCCCATCCGCGTCCAGCTCGGGTGTAGAAGTTTGGTCACCGGAAGCCGAGCAAGGGAGGCTATTGCTGTGCTCTGCGTCCTTGATTTAGCCTTGGATGGACTCCATTCCTGGGGTGGAACAACTGCGCACAGCCCTGGGATGGAGGCTGCCTTATGAAGTGTCTCTTTGAGGATGTACTACGTGGTATATTTCAATGAGCTACCTGGTATATTTTAATTTCCTTGAGGTGCCATCATTCCTCAAAATGCTGGTGATCTACAAGGCCTTCATGGTGGTACAGGCAGCTTCAACACACGGAGCTGATGAACCAACGGGGGACACGCTTCGGCATGACATCCACGTGGCCGAGTCATTGGCTATGATGTAGGGATTTTTGCTCTGTGCTTTCCAGCAGTACATGCCATTGACTTGTCACTCTTTTTCAGCCTTAGCTGGCTAAGAATGAGCCCAAGTGGGCAATGAGCATGGCCGTTCTGTCACATGTCAGTTCAGTTGTCCATCCCATTGTCTGTGCCTACCAGAACTGAGAATTCTGCTCTACTTTTCACAAAGTCATCTCCAAGTGTTTTCTCTGCTGGGTAGATATCAAGAGTGGGAAAGAGCAGGCTCAGACACAGCCTCCTTTCAGCATGGGCTTATGACCCAGGCTCTGGCCTCTTGGAGAGAAGGTACACATTCACAGTAAGCCCGGGGACAGGAAAGGACTGACTGCTTTTCACTGCAAAAGATAGCTAGAGCTCATGAGCTGCTTCTTTCAAGTACTGGCCTGAGGTTACCCTGTATCTAGCTGATAGTACGTGTATGCTTGCAATTCAGTTGCAGCCAGAATTGTGGAACAAATTCTGCGACCAGAATCGGGGAAAGAATTAAGTTCATGAACAGAGGCACCATTATTTTAGTAGGCTGCAAGGGTTGACAAATATATTTACGGTCCTATTCACCTGCTTTCAGTGTGTGGATGAGGCTGACAGCTTGAATGGATTCCGAAAAACCGTTTTGAAGAATCTGCCTCATTCATGGTTGAAAATGACAGAAATCATTTTACTGTGAAATACTGTGAACTCTCACCATGCAAATGTTTAATGTGGAGGCAGAGGAAAAATAAAAATTGGCTGTACTAATGTATACTTGTTCTAAGGAAGGCAACCAAGAATAATAAAAGTATGGTTCTTTAAACAAGGAACTGCCATATTAATTTAGGGAATGCTATTTTCCTACATTCTGAAGGAGAATTATGTTCACATAACAATTCTAAGCTCTGCTCTTTTCCCATTAGAAAACATTCCTCTAGGAATAAACTAGAGAAATAGGACCCTTCCTTATCAGGTTCTCCCATCTAGAGCTAAGTACTGAACTATGCTTCTCTCCAAACTTCAACTTTGGCCAAGTGGTTGAAATGCAAAGTGTGAAAATTTTACTACACAAAACGATAAAAGTGTGTCTATTTGGTGAAATAAAAAACAAAATTTAAAAAGAGAAGAAGAAACACTATTACACATGCTTGTTTTCTATGTTTCCTTTCCCTTTTTATGTCCAGGTATTTCTGGGTTAGTTATGTGAAACTTTGGATCCTTTTAAGAAGTTCCATAGTGGAAACTACAGTATTTTAATGGCAATTACATTTTAACTACTGAAAAAGCTTAGTTAATAGGATTTTACATTTTACCATCTGGTCTTTTTAATCACCCTTAAATTCCTAGGCATGAGGATAATAATTATTAATATCTTCTCATATTAACATAGAGTTTGAAAGAACTTTGGAAAAAATAATTATGCTATATAATCCACAGGGTTATATAGTAGCAATAAAATTTTGGGTCTTACGTGTTGCCATTAATATTCAATTTAAATCTTCAAAGAGTTGATTTAATTAACAAACTGACAATAAATATGGTATGGCTCACAGATGGCTTGGCACATAGTAAATGCTCAATAAATGGAAGCAATTATAAATAATTTAGATAGAAAATAATACTTTATTTCATTGTATATGTGATTGCTTATTAATCAAATGTAGTTTGCAATTTGTTCTCTATTTGAGCAAAATATGGGACTATTTAAAATGTAAAATCTTACAGTAGACTTGCTAAAAGTCAGGAAAGTTAATCCATAAAATAAATCATATGCCTGTTAATAACATTGAGAAAACTTTGTGGCATTATTGATTATTCTTTGTCTCTTCTTTCGCTATAGGTGTAAATTCTACTCAGGTTAGATTAGCCACCTCTCCATTCATTTTTCCAGCATTTATTCAACGTCTCCAATGTGACAGTGCAGTGCTCAGTCTGAATGACATGCAGAATGAGTCCGAACCTACCTTTTCTCAATCAAAACAACCACACTTGGGCCGGTGATATGGCTCAGTGGCATAAGCGCCTGCCTGGCAAGTGTGAGGTCCTGAGTTAGACTCCTGGAACCCACATAAAGGAAAAAAAGGGCCAGTGATATCGCTCAGCAGCACAAGCACCTGCTGGCAAGGGCGAGGTCCTGAGTTCGGCTCCAGATACCCACATAAAAAAAAAACACTGGATCTTACTCTCCACCTACACCTCCCTCTTCATTCCATCCTTAGAAATTTCTCACATTCTTTTCCCTGCGAAGAATACATTCTGATAACATGTATGCCTTCATTCAGAATATTATGCTTAAATTCTGAATTTTCCCAGAGTGGCTAAACTATAAAATGAGATCATATACTTCCTAACTTAATTAAATGATGTAGAAATCTTTCTGATTGAAAGTCAGTACAGGTGTAACAGTCTTATTACAATCCAGTGCAAATAGGTCTCACTTTCTTTTCTCCTTCCTCCAAATTCCTGTGTCCCCAGAAAATGTGCTCTTCCTCTTGCTGCTTCTTTCATCTTTTATGTTGTTCATTAAAATGTTACATTGTATACCCAGCATGGCTCACGGGCTATAAGGTTTTTATCACTGGATAAAGCAATCTATTTGAAGCACAGTTGTCTTCCAGGAAGATCTAATTGCTTTAGTGATATGACTAAGGCACCAAATGCCACACAGGGTGTGTGGCTGAGCTTTTTCACATATGCAAATTAAATTATTTGCAGATCAACTTGTTTTATAACATGTATCTTGAAAGAGTTTCCGTTCATTTAGTGAAACATCTAACATCAAATCCAATTGAAAATGTGCTTGCAATGATACAATATTTCCCTTTTGTATCTCATATCCATGATTTATTTTGGTTTTTTAAACCATACTTTCTATAAATATGGATGTTTTAAATGTTCATACATTTGTGCTTTTATTTAGCAGTGTTTTAAATTTCCAATGTACTAGGGGCTGGGGCGTAGCTCAACAGTACAATGCTTGACTGTCATGTACCAGGCCCTGGGTTTGAACCCTGCCTCTGTAAAATTCCAATGTACTAATTAAAGTTTATAGTCCAAGAAGTTTAAACTGCATTTTTTGTTTGGTTTGCATGGTTGTTTTATTTTAATTAATACATTACAGGTCATTTAAAGGCCATGAACCTAGATTTCTTATAATTTCTAAATATCCAGTTGACTTTAATTTCGTATCCTTACACCATTTTCCAGAGTCAAATGCTGTCATCTTGCTCTAGATTGTTTCAATCTTCACCTTTAGATTAAAAATTTTCAATGTTAATGTGTTTTTATTAAATGCCTACATATACATGAATGAAAATTTTCCCACTTAATCCAGTGAAGTATGCTGGGGTAAAAAGAAAACACATGTACACAAAGAATATCAATAAAAATCGAAAAACAGCCAGGCATGGTGGTACATGCCTGTAATCCCAGCACTCAGGAGGCTGAGGCAGGAGGACTGCTGCAAGTTTGGGGATAGCCTGGGCTACAAAGTGAGGTCAAGTCTAGCCTGAACTGCATAGCAAAACCCCGTCTCAAAAAGAGAAATATATATGTATATATTTGGCTGGATTAAAAGTTTAACACAATTTCCTTCATTTTTTGATTTAGAAACTGAGTTTGGGCTGGGAAATAATCATGTTTACTGCACCCATACTTGGTGTTATCATTAGCCAGTGAAATAGCAAGCAGAAGCATGGAAGCATGGGTTGGGTGAGACTAGTAGGAGAGAGACATTTTGCAAATGAAATGAAATAGAACTATTGAAAATACACTCATTCCCAATTATTTAACATTGAGAAACTAACATTGTTAGGAAATTAAAAAAAACATTCATAGAAATTTAAAAATCTTTTTATACAACACTAACATATTCTCCTCAGTTTAAACAAGCATACATTTCAGGTGGTTATTTCACCTTATCAGTGCAAGCATATGACACATTTGCTTATTATTTGTAAGAGACTATTTGTAACATCATCATATTTTATTTTCAGCATAAAATCACAATATAAGTTTCAAAAATTTTAAGAAGTGTAAAATTGTCTGAACTATATATGACAATAGAAGAAATTAGATACTAATGAGTATTGGAAGCAATCAGATAGTTTATGGGACTAAAATAGAACTGTAATGACAAAGATGGATCAAGAATATTGATGAGAAAGAAGCACAATTAGAAATTAGATAAGAAAAGCAAACCACCATAGGAGTAATCAAGTAGAAGTATTAGACGAATAAGGTTCAATAGGGTGTAATCACTATGAAAGAGCATGAGATATATGTGCTACATTGAGCAATTTGAATTTAAATCTATTGGAGCAAAGTTTAAAAACTTCAAATAAATATGCAAAATGTAGCCGTGATTGAAAGAATTCAATCAACTCATATTTAAAACATTTCTCTATTTTAAGAATTGCTTATGAGAGATAAATATGAAGCAAAATTATATAGCATATACATGAGAACGATTATAAAAATAATTCATGTAGATATCAAGATTAAACAACTGCATTCTGAAAATAACCCTTCTATTCAAATACAAAGTCAGATTATTAAACTGGCTTAAATCTGCTAAAATGGCACAAATTTCCCATTTTATACCTAGTGATAATTCATGAAAACTGAAAACATGGACTACCCAAAGTAAAGCTGTGCTCAGTGTGATCACAAAGAAAATATCTGTGGGTGAATCTCACCTCTTCTAAAATTCACATCAGGGCAACTAAGAATTAATGAGTGCTAGCATACATACAACATTAAAGAGGTAGCCTTACTTTTGAATTTATATTCATATTTAGTAAATATTCCGCAAAATATCTTTAATCAGATAACTGAAATCTTAATTGTACTTGAGAGTAAGTAGTCCATCACTGACCTTATGAAGAATTTATGGTGATTGCAATATGCCATTTTCCTCAATAGTCTATTTAATAAATTGTTTAATATAGTGGAGAGTATACAATGGTAAAGGGGGTTTATTTTGTCAGCATAAAGAAAGAAAAGCCAATGGTTAAATTATTGTCAATCAATATTCCTCAGGTTCTAATTATTAAATTCAATCAAAATACTCATTTACATCTAATGTAACTGTCAGTAAATTTAGCAAGAACTGAATGATGCCTCATTATAAGGACAGAGTCCTATAATCTCGAGCAGACTCGAAGTGAAAGAACTATCTTAAATTTTTAAGATGTGTAAAAATACAGTTGGATAAAGAGCATATGCATACAAACGGGATCTAGAATTATAAATGCAAAGATAAAGATACATCCGTGTGTGTGTGTGTGTGTGTGTGTGTGTGTGTGTGTGTGTGTGTGTGTTTTGGAAAACTCAAAAAAAGCCTTCCCGAAATTGGTAGTTGAAATGAGTAGCTTTATTTATCTGAAGGAAAGAGTAAAAATTGCAAAGTTTTTCTGGAAAAAAGCAACTAAAGTAAGGCATCAGGCTATAAAACAGTATGGTATGTCTGAGCCGCTAATGTTTTTGTGCCATTAAGAAGAAAAATAAAAGAAACGGAGTCATTCAAACTGGGGCTGAATGAGTGACAAGGAGGGACTCAAGAGTACAGCAGGGTACCACCCTTGAGGAGCTTTGAATGTAGAAGGTAGATAGGATACTGATAAAGTCTAAGCATGAAATTAATAGGCTTGTATTTAATTGTTAGACCCTCAATTTGGGTGTGAGTATGGAAAATGGATTTTGCACTTTTGTTTCCAGTTATTTAGCAGACTGAAAATTACTAAATCAACTTTCTCCACTGATATGACTACAACACAAAGTAAAATTGACTGAAAACAATCATTCAAACACATCATTAGCTGAATAAAAGGAGTAATTTTTAAGAGGACAAAGAAGGACATCCCAAAGATAAGCAAATGTCAGCGCAACCTTAAATCTTCAGTGTAGTTGCAAAACCTCTGGGACCTCGATCCACTACCTGGCTAATACCACATCACAGAATAGGAGGTAAGTATTTGGCTTTCAATTCTGTGTATGATGGAGTAGTTTGAATCTCACTAGCTCTCCATTTAAACAGTTATCAAAGAAAAGAAAGAAAAAACCTATTTGATGACTTTTAGAGAGCAATTGGGAAACTGAGTCAGGAATCGAGGGACTGTGATCCTTCGATCAACGAAAACACACGAGGTAGGCTCTGTGTTTATCTCACGGTTCCCTGGGATCACTTTCCAGTTTGCTGCATTATAGTAGGGCAGTTTTAAAACAGAAGGAAATGATATTACTGGTCTGAGGAGACAACAGGTTGGAATTCACATTTAGAATTGGAGAATAAAATCCCAAAGCATAAGGTCAAATACTCTGATCTTTGGGAAAACACTGATTGTATGCAACTCATGCCAGAAGATGAAAGAGGACAACCTGTACTGGGCCCACCAAGGTGATAAGCAGCAGCTTTTGGAATCCAGCTATGCTGTCCACTATTAGCATGTCAGAGGTAATCCTTCCTGTGGGTCCTATTTGGACTTTATGAAAAGTTGTCAAGAGGTTATTTAGAGGGTTTTTCTTTGAGAGATGTGTCTTCAGCCTCAGGAAGACTACCACTCGTAGAAGTGGGGTATGAAAATTGCCTTCCCAAAGACATGTACCAGTGTTCAAAACTGCAAGAATGTTTCTGTTACTAAAGAAGCTCCAAAAATCTGAAAATTTCTGTGCAAAAGACAGAGTAAGATAAACATCATAAAGATTATAGAGTTCCCATATCTAATCATAAAGCAAATGCATAAAGCTTTATCAGTGCTTCATTTCTTAGAATTTCCTCACTATGCCCCCTGGCTGTGCTTGGATTCTGCCATATCAGCATCCTTACCTTCCTGTGACTTTCATGCTGGAGGAGGCACATGTAAGCCATCCAGTTAACAGCCCTGCTGAGTTTGTAGCCAACAGCTAGCATCAGTAGGTTGCTTGTATAATCAGCCTCATAGAACCTCTAAGTGACTACAGCCTCAGCTACCATCTGACTGAACTACTGAGAGACCCCAAACAGAAAGAACACATACAAGCCTTTCACAAATTCCTGTCCTCCAAATCATGACCAAAATTAAACTGGTTTTTAATCACTGATATTTCAGTAAATTTTTATATGCTGATAACAGTAAGAACAAGGAAGCTGTGCTCATTTGGATTATTCAGCAGATAGTCACTACCAACTGAAGTAGGAATTAGTTATATGATTTTCTTTTGTCAACAAAATACTTGAAATGGGCTTGCACAGTAGACTTAGTCTACTATTTTTGATATTGTGCTGCCAAAGTACTCATGACCTGTTAAACTGGGCCACAGAATGAGCCCAACTAGCAACAAGGAGCCATGCTGTGGCAATGAAGACCTTGAAACAGCTATTCATGGCAGCAAGTCCCGGACTTTAAGCATAAAACTGCTTTTTGCCAGTGATCTGTGATTGTTGGGCACCAATTTTACAGAAATGCTTGACCGATGACAGAAGCGCACGGTAAGTACAATATATGTGTTATTCTTTGGAGTGGAATTGGTTATCAGATGTGGAGTAACTGTCAGGTAACAAAGTAGTGATGATCAAAAGCATGGGATTCAAGACAATTCCTGTAAAAGTTGTAGCTACCTTTAGAAAACAATTCTTTGAAACAGGAGAAAAAAATAGTGGTTCCAGAAAGTGAGACAATGATGAAAGAAGCATGAGCTTCCAGGACAAATATCACAGAGTGTTCATGATCACACTAAGGCATTAAACTTATCTGGTAAAGATTTCAAAATTCATGGAATGCAAAAAAGACTACAGCAAGAGATCCTATCTGTATGCCACAAGGGTTTCTAGCTCACTTACCTTCCCATTGCAAAAGTGTACTTTGGTTGTAGCTCACAGATGTGGAGGTTCATCAAATTTGGATCCTCCATCCTCCCTTCTATCTTAATTAAGCCACTGAGAAAACAAGAAACTCTACTCTTTCCCCTGCTTTTGTAATCCCAGACTGTAGACTACCTAGATATATTCTGCAACAAGTAATTGGACATAGTTGTTTATTAATTATCCAGCATTAGTTTTTAAACTGACTATTAAACAACCATAATTCCATTAAGTAAATTCTTCTCTATCATGAACATATTGTAATTTCATTCATTTAAAGAGCAATATAGTCAAGAATAATTACTCTTAGAGAACTGATATTTTCTTTCTAAAACAAATCATGAAATTTTTCTATGCTAAAAAAATCATCTTAAGGCCCGCGTGGTGGCGCATGCCTGTAATCCCAGCACTCGGGAGGCTGAGGCAGGAGGATTGCTCTGAGTTTGAGTCCAGCCTGGGCTACAAAGTGAGTTCAAGGCCAGCCTGAACTGCATAGTGAAACCCTGTCTCAAAAAGACAAAATAATAATAATCTTCTCTTAATGTTAAAGATAATTCGGATGACTCATTTATACATGTTAGTGTGCAACTATACAGTATTTTTATTTGCAAAACTTACAGTTATTCAAAAACTAATTAAAACTGAAGTTGTACTATCACTGAATATGCTGATTGTTTTAGTCTGATTTTATATTTAATTTTCATAGTAACATTCACATATAGTATATTTGAACTTTAGACATTTTTACACTAACGAGAAATACAAGAGGATTAATTTGGTGTTAAAAAAAGCAGACCCGTCCAGCATGAGTTATTCTGGTCCAAAATTTCCTATTACACAGCTTCCTTCCAACCTCATTTATGGGCCTAATTATCAGAAAAAATATACATACATGTAAGAGATTTACTGCAGGCTAACCTCAAGTTAGGTCTTATCATCTAGCTGCTTTAAATTATACTTGGATTCATACAGAAAAGCCATAGGAAAAAAAGAAAAACATGGCTTTATGATGACAGTAAAGATGGTTTCAATGTGGGCTAATATTTATTATTTTGAAAACTTGGAACCATTTAATTAAGTCATCTTATCTTTTACCTTAAATTCTTAAAAAAGACAACCATATTAATCCAGCCAAATAATCTCTTTGGAATTTTAAAAGCCTATTGATGTTTTTCTTCTAAAATCTCCTCAATAAGGTCTATCCCTGGATAATTCTATAAAAGGGCAAAAGATATCTTTGCAGGCTTGGCTTTTTCAGACACTTGGCAGTTTAATGGGTCATTGTACTTATAAATGTCCCTGATTAAGCCCTTTTAGTTTTATTCTGTAATTTAATTTATATCATTACATTTCACACAGAATTTTCTCATTTCTGTTACTTGTTTCACACACTATTAAGTGTCCACTTATGCAGTTGATGGTCTTATAAAGTATATTTTTTCTATTCTATCTTTGATAATCTTCCATAATAGACTTCTTTTCTCAAATGGACAGACGTCAGGTGATTTTTCTTTTTTTGCAGATAATATGCTTGTAATGTGGTATGTGAAATCATTTGACTTAGAACCAAACTTCGGATGCAAATATGGTAAGATTGAGAAATAGATACTAAAATAAGATGACACTAAATATCAATCATATCTGGGTTTTGCAGCATGCTGTAACACTTAAGTGGCTGTTTCCTTACTGGGGTATGAGCTAAAGTTTTCCAGAGCATAGTCTCATAGTTCAGATCAGAAGGTATGTAACTGATTATTAAAATATAGTTTCACACAAAAGTATAAGTTGCTGTCAATAAGAAATCCCGATGTTAAGTTGCCAGACCAAAATATAATGTTATGAAAGATAGCTACGAGCACTGGTTCTAGGACCAGTAGGTTCACCAAGAGATGAACCCATTTGCCTTATTTTGAGAAAATTATTGAAGAAATTTCACAAAGGAATTTTCTTTGGAGAGGGCCTTTACCTTTGAACTGAGATAATATTCCTTACAGGAAAAATCTAGAACAAGAAAAAGGCTGACAAACTTCTTGGTGGCATACCCAAGGCATACTACTACTATGAGGCTTTGCAGACATGATTTGCATAGACACAAGTTGCACATAAACGTTTCCCAGGGATGAGTCTTACATAACGCGTGACCAGAAAATACCCGGAAGTAGGACTCTTGATACCCAGGTGTTGAGGAAGGTCATGAAGCTATCCACACAAGAGAACTTCAAAGGAGAGAGAGTCAGTAAAAATCCTCTCAGATCTGGAGATACTTGGCTTTAACCATCTGCTGGGCCCAAAAGCAAGAAAGGATCCATAAATAAAGACTGTGCAGTTATCCTGTCATCCCTCCTCTGCCTTGAATGTTGTGAGCAACAAAATTGAAGCTAGTTCAGGAGAGCCTAGAACAAGTTGTATTTCAAGATTCCTACAACTTTGCATCAGTACAAACTTAGTAAACATCAGGGCTCTGATTTAATGAGAGTTTTATAAATATTTTGCACAAATAAGCATTAGTTCTTAGCTTTTGAAAAGGAGAGGTAGGCTGCAAATATTTGAACTTCCCCTAATTACACCTAGCGTGAGACCTGATGAAAAAACCTTTATGTGTTTAGTAACAGATTCACTTATGGGAGTACCACGTTGCTTTTAAATAATCAAACATTCAAAGTAATCAAACATTCAAAAGTTGGCATTCCTAGCTTACTCATAAATGTAGTTATTATTATCTCTGAAATCAGAAAGAGAAACAGAAGATCGCAAATTTTGAATAGTTTTCTCAAATCTCATTGTGACCAGGGCTGAGAAGCAGACATTGGTCTGACTCACGCCAAGGGACACACTTTTTTCACCATATTGAATTGCTTGAAGTGAGCCAAATTAACTCAGCAACTAATGTATGTATGCTCTTAACATGGTGAAATAAAGCAAAATCAAACTACTGGTTAGGTCACCTTACAGCTTCCTTGTTAAAAAAAAATACTAATATGTTTCAGAGCTTCCCAATTAGGTTGTTTTAAACAAAAACTTTTAAGTTTTAACTTGTATAGTTTTGTTACAATAGCAGGAAAGTTCTGGAACTGATTTGTTTTAAAATATTGATAATAGATTGACATCTGCATCCATCATTTCGGCAGCAGTTGTTAATTAGACTCTGCCCACTGCTGTTCTTGTCTTTGGGGATTCTTCTGCGAAAAAGTTAAAGTCTCTGTTCTCATGTAGTTGACACTTTCATGGAAGAAGCAGACATTAATTGCAAGCAAACAAACAAACAAAAACAAGTAAGAGTTTTAGGTGGAATTAAACTTAGTAAGTTTTCCATGCAATGTTGGTAGATATTTTCTGAAACAAAAAATCATTTTTTAAATTTACTTAAAGTAGATGTTTATATAAATGATTAAAACAAAAGTGTTGACTCATTGGTTAAATACATTTTGCAGAGGACAAACGTGCTAAAATATTGTATCTTCATATTAGTGATAGTTATAAAAATACTTAATAGCCTTAGCAGCAATATCTTAAAATACCACAAGATGGTGACATTACTCTATAAAAACAAATCCTTGGCATAATTGGTACAAATATTTTCAGTTTTCCAAAGCAAAACTGAAGTTCTGTGTTTTTAGATGTTGAAAGTAAAGATGAGACTTCAAAAATATTTGTGTTGAAATCACATAAATACTAATTTTTTCCAAGTTAAAATTTAAATATCTGTGTGCATGCCCATGTGTGTGTGCGTGTGTTCTTAGAGACTAAACCAAGGCCCTTCACAATGAGCTACATCCCCAACCATTTTTATTTTTTTAGAAATGGCCTCACGATATTGTTAAATTTTTTAGACTAGGCCCGAACTTGCAATCTCCTTGCCTCAGCCACTCGATGCTGGGATTACAGATGTGTGGCACCACACCAGGCTACAAATCTATGAGGTATTTTAAAACAGCACTATGAATAAATAAATCAACCAGAGATTTTAAAAACACTGAGCTTTCACTCTTAAGATTCTGAGCTCAAAATTATTGTGCCTTACCTGGTGCAGTTGCTACTTGGGAGACTAAGGTAGAAGGATCACAGGTTCAAAGCCAGCCTGGCCAACTTAGTGATACTACTCTATCTCCTATAAAAAGTAAAAGGGACTGGTGGGTGTGGGTAGCTCAGTAGTAGAGTGCCCCCTGGGTTGAATCACCAGTGCCATGAAGAAAAAAAGATTATTGTGAACTGTTATACTCACACACATATTTGGTTTTTTCCTCATTGAGATTTCTTCTTTCCCTCTCCAGACTTTTTTAGGGTATCCTTGATAACAAGTTGTGGAATGATTATAAGTCCAAATAACAAAATACCCTCACAACAAAAGAGATTACACCGATGGTTTCTAATTACTTTAAGTAGATGATTTGTTTCTGGCTATAAGTATCCTTAGCTCGGAACTGGAACTAACAGAACATGCCAGACTAATCATCTTTGTCACCCTTACGCACAGGATTTTGTCTTTACCTATGTATTACTCTGTCTGTTGTCAACTCTACATCCTGCTCACTTCTGTGAGTCATAGAATTCCTTCCCAGCATGATCTTCTTCAAAATCTGGCAATGAAAGTCTCTCTTTTGAGCTCTGAAAGGAAGACGGAAAAGAGAAGCCCTTATTTTCTCTAATTGCAGTTGCAAGGAAAGAGATGTGATCAAGGATAGGGTTCCAGGTCTCCAGTGACACTTGCGGAACAAATTTCTCTGAACCAGTGCTGCAAGCACCAGAGGTCAGGGGTTTTCCTAAAACTGTTCAAACTGACCTCTTCTGCATTATCTTCTGCAGATTCTCCCTTTGAGGGCAGATGAGATCACTGACTGCAATATAATTTTTATAACCTCTGGCAGCAATGATTTTACCTGGCCCCACTACACACACACACACACTCACATCCATTTCAATGATTGAATAAACCTCTAATGCCCTGGATTAAAACTAATACTTCTTGGAAATACAGAATGACGTCTTCTTTACAGACTTAACTCAGACTGACATACTCCCCCCAGTTCCTGGAATCAAGTGAAAGCGGACCATACGAAACTGTGTGTCTGTGTTTGAATTACCAATCTTACGTGCATACAGTAAAATAATGACCTCAGAAGGATAGTTACCATAATCACAGCTAAACCTAGTATTGAGACACAAAGGAAGGTATCCAGCAAGCACGGATCCACAGCAATTGTACATTAGTACTGGAAAATTCTGCAAGAGAGCTCTTCCTGAAGCTGGAAAATGTTCCTTGCTCATACAGTCCTCTCGTTCTGCTTGGTCCCTTGAAACCCGCAGTCATTCTTTCGATTTCATCCTGTTCATATTTCGTTCGTTTTCCTTTTTCTCCTTAGCTCTATCTGATAAGCATTGCTTCTTTCCAGGAGACATTTAAGAAACTTAAGGAACAACCTCATTCTCTTAATTGAGGCTGGTTGTACTTTAGCCTTACAATCCTCTCAAACCTCTTATTGACCTTTTCTCCATTTTAATCTAGCTATGTGTTGTGAGTGTGCCAGTAGCAGCAAACATGATTATTTCCAAGACAAAACTCTGTTTAAACTTCTCAGGCTTTCTCAAATGAGACAAACTCTTAGTCTTTTTGCTTTCAGCCAGTTTCTTCAATGAACCAATATACTGGGTTCATTTCGATTCATTTAGTTTTTAATAAAGCACATTATCAACACACTCTGAATTGAATTTTCCTTGTAGATAGACTTTTTCTAAAGTTTTGTTTTGTTCAGTTTAGTTTTGTTTTTTGAGGCAGGGTCTCACTATGTAGTGCAGGGTGACCTTGAACTTGCTTATGTAGCCCAGGCTGGCTCAAACTCACAGCAATCCTCCTGCCTCAACCTCCCGAGTGTTGGGATTACAGGTGTGTACCACCGTGCCCAGGCTTGTAGATTGACTTTTAATCAGTCGTTGTTATTTAGAGCATTTTTACACACATCTTTTACTATTTGGACACCAGAAGAGTTTTATATTTCAGTACAGCAAGGATATCTCTAGTAAATTAATTTTCTATCTGATTCTGGATTATGAAACTAGTTAAAGCTTTATATTGTCTGGTATCCATAAACTATGGTATACTCTCTTTTAATTATAATAATCATCCTTAAAGTCTACATACAAAATCATCCTGTTCATGAATATTGATTATATGATTATTTTTAATCCTCATAATTCAATTTTTTCTAACTTTTTGGATCTTATTTCATTGTCTAGGCTACTCAGTACAATGATGATGAAAATGATGTACATTTTATGTACTTACTATGTTGAAATATTACCACAAAGCTATTTATGTGTCATCGCCATTATGCATAAGGTTGACAATAAGTTTTCACACATACACTTTATTTCTGTTCCTAGTATAAAAAGATTTGATTTTCCAGAAAAAAACCAAAATTCTCTTCATATATTATACTTCTTATAGAAAAACTTTATTGGGTCTTTAAAATATTTTGTCCAGGATATTTAATTTATATTCTTAAATAAAATTGGACTGGATTGTTCCTGCTTTAAATGGTCTTCGTCAAGTTACTGTATCAAGATTAAACTGCCTTGGTTAATTAGTTTAAAAACTTGTCCTCTTTTCTAATCTGTGACTCTTTTGCAAAACTTTGATAGTTTCTCCCTGAAGTGTTCAGTGGAAGTCACTGTGAAACTCTAGAAGCTTTTGTGTTTGAAGTGCATTTGCATCTGTATATGCATTTGAAATTATGTTTTTATGTCCTACAATAGCTTTGTAAATTTGTAATAGTTTGGTAAGTTCTGTATATATTCATGTCATCTAAATTTTCTAATGTATTAGCCAATACTTGTTCACACAGTTTTCTTGGTAACTTTTGATATGTGACTAGTCTTTGGAGATGTCTCCTTTTGTGTTCCTTATATTATTTTAAGTTTTTTTTTTCTTTTCTCCCTTTTTCTTGATCACTTTCACTATAGGGTTATTAGCATTTAATGACTTTTCTTCCAATCAGCTATTAACTATTTTATTTTATCTTACTAGTATTTGTAAATTTTCTATTCTGTTAATTCATTAATAATTTTATTAATTTATTCACTTATTTTCATTACTTTTTTCCTCTCATTTTTATGAGAAATGTATGCCTTCGATCTAGTTAACTGTGTAATGTACTTACCACACACATAACAACAATGAATAAAATGTAAAAAAGAAAAAATCATAACTCTATTATATAGCTAAAAAATGAGAAAATGCAAGATCAGATGGAAACTGAGTTCATTACTTCAGTATTGCATAATTCTTCAAACAATTTTTTATAAAAAGAAGCCAAATAAAATACTATAAATTACCAGTGCTAAGAGATACAACTTATATGAAGGTACATATTTCCTAGGATCTCTCTAGGCCAGGAAACCATCATTACTAATATAAGACACTGTTTGCGCTAAACCCTGCAATAAACTAGATGGAATTAACCAAACCTAAGAAATAGGAAGAATCTGCAGAAAGAGTGAAATATCACTCAAAATGAATCTGCAATAAAAAAAATTCCAGAATCAATAAACAAATTTAACAATGAAAATTATAGCCCAAAATACCAACAACTTCAAGTTCACTACAAATGAAATGAAATAAAATATGAAATGAAATGAAATGTCACTACAAATGAAGTGTTTAAAAAGATCTTTTTTAAAAAGGAAGAAAAATGCTCATAATCTAGAAAACTGAATACTATAATGGAATTGTGTGTCTAGAGAATCATCTCCAAAATTGTAAAAGGGCAGGCATAAGTGCTATAAAAACATTTTTTTAAAAAGTAAATAAATTGAAAATCTGAAAAATCAAAATATTATCTCTAGGAAAAAAATTCAATAAAAAAGTACTAAACATGGTAAAATAGAGAATTAGTCTGAAAACAACAAAGAATTTATCCAATGTATATTAACAAGACACAAATTTAAGAAGTATTAGAGAGCAATTAAGAGACATCAAAAATAGAGATAAAATAAAGTTATAAAAAATAAGAGATAGTATAGTGTTGCCAAACTGTAGACTTTTAAAAATTAGGTAATTGTTTCATTATTCATTTAAAGTTAACTATTGTAAACTAGTGGGATAATGTATTATATTGTTTTTCAAACAGCAGGAGTGTGGAAACAAGATAGAGAATACATATTCTGTTCCACAAAACGCATGAGACAAAAGGGAGTGAGGAATCTTGTAAAATAATTTAAAAATAGGACTGGTAAATGCATCTAATCTGCTTACAAAACATATAATAAAACCATAACTCACAGAAAAAAATAATAAATAAGAAAGCAAGAAAATAGCAAAGGAAATAATTTTCCAAAATAATTTTCCAAAGATTATGAATATAATAATATTTAAAAACAGACCAGTTGGGGCCAGGCATGTTAGTTCATACCTGTAATCCCAGCACTCTGGAAGACTGAGGTAGGAGGATTGCAAGTTCAAGTCCAGCCTGGAAAACTTAAATACTTAGTGAGACCCTATCTCAAAAAAAAAAAAAAAAATTAAATTAAATTAAATTAAAAAACTGGGGATATGGCACAGTGGAAAAGCCTTTGGTTCAATCCTGAGTAATAAATAATAATAATAATAGTAATGAACAAAAACAGATCAATTTGGAAAACTTACAGGTTAACTACATAAGGAGATAAATTTTAAGGTAAAAATCAAAGATGTAAAAAGACAGAAGATATAAGAAGGCACAATTCAGAACAAGATTGTTCTAGGGTTGCTTGCATTCACAGATATCTTGTTGGTCTTTCTGTGTGAATGCATGGAATTTGGCACCTTCAACCCCTGTGCAATCAGGTGATCCTGTATGATCCCTTCTGGGTAATCAGGTGTGAACAGAAGAGATGCGCATCCCTTCTGAGCACAGGTGATGGAAAGCTTGTGATGATTCTGCACTTAGCTCTTCTGCTCAAAGATATATGTAAATTCCTCAGTGACTCCTTGTTAAAAAGTGATAATGATTTTCCAAAATCTTCAGAGCAGAAGACAATAAAAGAACTGCATAGCAATAGCCGTGGAATATGGCTAAATAGTTATCAGTGGGAATTATACAGCAATAATGCATTTATTAATGAAACAAGAAAATTTGATGGGCCGGTGAGATAGCTCAGCGGCATAAGCCCCTGCCTGGCAAGTGTGAGGTCCTGAGTTTGACTCCCGGTACCCACATACATACAAAAAAAGGGCTGGTGATATCACTCAGCGGCACGGGCACCTGCTGGTGCACAAGGTCCTGAGGTCAACCTCCGGTACCCACAAAAAAAAAAAAAAAAAAAAAGAAAGAAAGAAAATTTGAAAGAAATTAATAAGCAAGTATTCATTTCAAGAAGCTTAGAAGTGAGCAACAGGGTTAATTTAACCTTAAGAAAGTGGAAGACAAATTATTGTAAAAAGTAGTATGAAATAATTTAAAAGAGCAAGAGGAAGGAATAAAAAATTAAACCTGGCTATTTGAAACCTATAGTAAAAGAGATTTTTGAAAAGAACAATGGTATGAATAAGTTACATTCAAATAGAGGAAGAAAAATTACCTGTAGTACATATAGTAAGGAAAAAATAAAATAGTCAACTGCTAGGATAATTTTATTAATTCTTTTTTAGCACTAAATAGTAATGATAAATAAGTATGATAAACGAAAATGTTGTCAGTTCCCCTTTGCGAAGCATGTCTTGGAATATGCAGCATAATCATTATTCCAATCAATATATCTCTGCTTGTTCAGTGTGTACGAATATACTCCCATGTATTAGTCTGTGAAACTATGCTGTATTATATACATACATGTGAAGATTTCTTTATTGATTACTTATCTATGTACTTAAGGATATGAGTTTTAATTTTGTAAAACATAAAATGAACTCAAATTTATTATATAAAGAATTTTTATTGAAAATATTTGTCAACTACCTTCTACATCTCACATTTAAAACAAGGCCAAATACAAAGAAAAAAAAGGTTAAATAAGTTAAAAGTAGATTCTTTAAGTTCTAAGATGTATCATATGTGAAAAATCTTGCTTGTCAAAAATTTGACTATTTTATTATTAATTTGTTTGTAAAGCCCTAAAATTTCAGCCCTATATTTTTCAAAGCTAAATTAGCTCTAAACTCAAAGTCGTTTAATACATAATATCATGAATATTTTCCTACTTATATAAGAGAAAATACACTACTCTGTAGATATATTACCACTACATGAAGTTCCTATTCTGCAATGTTTTACAAGCAATGTAGTGTGTAACAAATTTAAGAAACTGACATGTCCACAGTAGAGGTTTACTATGCAAACCCCACACTATACTATAAAGTAAATTCATGGTACAGAGTTGAAGTTCTTTTAATGGATAGACTAGATATTCAAAGCACAGCACTATCAGATGACAAAGTTCTTGCTTTTCTTACCAGTCTGTAATAAGACTGACAACAAGTTGATTTATTAATTTCTTCCAAGCAAAAGGTAGTGCAAGGGGACAGTGGAAAGAAGGAACATCAGGATTTCGAAATATCAGATACAAATACTTGTGAATAAAGCAAGATACTCATCCTCAATTACATAACACAGAGGGAAAAAAGGATAGCTATCTAAGCGAGGAGAGGGACTTGCTGTTTACCCTGAAGACAAAGATGTGCAGTGTCTTTTAATCAATATATAAAATATTATAGATATGTCATTGTTATTTTCAATTCAATTCAACAAGCATTTATTAAGAAGCCATTATCTTCCAGGCGTTGTTGGCAGGTACCGGGGACACATAGATACAGTTACACTGAGGGCTACAAAAAATTCCTAGCCGAATAAGGAAGAAGGGTAAATGATTTAATAAAATCTGAGGGCATGATAACAACAAAATTGAAATATGTGCATAGAATAAAGAGCGATTCACTTTACTTAGCAGTCAGGAAGTCTTCCTTGGGTGAAATCCCATTGGATCCTGGTTCTTAAAACAGAGGAGAAAGCCTGCGCCATTCATTGGCTGGAAACTGAACATAGCTTGAGCCAGTGACCACGGGCAGAGAAGTGTCCAAGCTGATGAGCCATGACTGTTCAAGATTTCTGACCAATATTTTGACCATGACCTTGGGTAACGTATCACTATATCTGAGCTATGATCACCTTTTCCACAAAGAGAGCATTGCACTACTGATTTGGGAATTGTCCTGAGGTTAGAAATAATATATGCACAATCGTGTAGTGAAATAAAAATAATAGTTAATGAATAATAACTGTAACTCATTGGGCACCTAATTTTTTTTAACTAAAGTGAATACTTTCCAAATATCATTACATTTAATTCCAAATAAAACCTTGTGATGCATAGTATAATTTCCATTAGAGAGGTATAAACTGAATGAAATTAGAAGCGTGATTTCAATACAACTCTGACATTTCGTTGCTTTTTAAGAGAAAAATCTAAAGCCATAACCTAGCCTTCCAAAACCTGCAAGCACTGCTCTGCCTGCCTCCCCAGACTCTCTTAGTTTGAACACTTCAGCCCTACTGACTCATTAGATTATCAGGTGTGCCAATCCCTGTCACGTTGGTCATTTCACCTGCTGCTTCTTCTTCTTGAAGTGGTCACTTCCTCTTCTTCATTTATCTATGCAGTCATTCCTCTAGCTTTATAGGCACTTTCTCTCTACAAGGGATTCATCATGAGGCTACATTGCATCCATCACCTGAATAATCTGGGATAACATCACTTCCACTGCATTGCCCTTAGCTTAATTCTAAATAAAGACAAGTCAGGTAATTAATTGTTAAATACCACCATCAAAAAGACCCTCTTCTATAATTCCATTAGAAGCAAAACATTTCTATTTACTGTCCCCTATAGCTGCAGCATCCAGGAGTATCTTGTATCATGATCAGGGCTCAACGAATGTTTGTCAAGCAAACACATAAATGTTTTTGAAAGACAGGGATATAGCTCAGCAGCACAGCGCCTGCCAGGCAAGCACAGAGTCCTGAGTTCGATTCCTAGTACCAAAAACTAAAAAATGTTCTTGAAAGACTCTCTTTAATTCACACTCTTAAACCACCATTGATGAGCACTAACACTTGGAAGTCAGAATTATTGAAAAGCTTACCATTTGCTAATTGGAACTTTAAAACATTCTCAACTATCTAGTGGAAAAGTGAAGTTGTATTGGCAAAAGTCAGATGGGGGGGAGAAAAAAGGTAAGGAGAAATAAGAAATACCAGATAATAGCAGTGGCAACCTGCGTATAATCTAGTGACCAAAGTGGTAGTTGAAAGCAATGCTGCCCGGCAAAAATTGAAGCTTTTCAGAGATAGGAAAAAGATGATTCAGAAATAAATCACCAACAGTTAGAAACATGTACGTGCAGAAGCAAGGCAAACAGCCTCTAAGAGGCTCTGTGTTTCACAGTAAGAGCAAATCAATAATAAGAAACACCTGTGATATTTGATATGCAGCACAGGAAGGAGACAGAAAGTAGCACAAATGAGCTACTCTGCCTTTTTTGAAGGGTACAGTATATTACTAGAAAATAAACCTACACCGGGATGTTTTCCAATAAATAAACTACTAGGCCTCCTCTGTGCTCATTTATCTCTCTATGCCTAAGGCTATAAATACAAAAATGTTTGTAATGATATGACTGAGCTATCCAGAAAATGTAGGTAGTTGTGCACATGTATTTATGTGTCAGTCTATGCTTGAAATTTTGAGGCAGATGTTAAATTATATTATTTTATGTTGAGTAGGTTAAGTACTTTGAGGTAAATATATATTTTAGAAAGTTTTGTATTAAAATTTTATATTTAAAATACTCATGCTTAGGAATTGCAATTAATATTTAAAAGCTCTTGTCATACGACTGTAAAACTCATCCCACCAGACTGCCATTAAGCGACATGATGGTTAATTTTGTGTGTCAACTTCAGTGGGACACAAATTATCCAGCTAATTGATTAAAAGATATTCTGAATGTGTCTGTGAGGGTGTTGTCAAACGAATTAATAAACTAAGTATAGTTGATTAGTCTCTTTAATGGAGGCGGGCTTCATCCAATCCATTGGAGACCTGACTAAAACAAAGACATGGAGAAGGATAATTCACTGTCTCTCTGTGACTACTCTTGGGCTGGGACATCAATCTTCTGCCCTTGGATTAGAGCTGCACCCTAAGCTTTCCTGGGGCCCTGGCTAGCAGGTAGTAGATAGACTGTGAGATTTCTCTGCATTCATCATTCGGTGAACCAAATCTCTAAAACCAATCTATCTATCTGTTTGTTTGTCTATCTAATCCTGTTAGTTCCATTTCTCTGAAGAACCCTGATTAAAACAGGACATAAAACTAGCAGTGACTATCCAGAGTCCCAGGTGATAAAGAGAATACCTGCCACTCTCTTTTAAAGACATTTGGCGATATTGTATGAATTTCTAATGCTCACCAACACTATGAAAGCATTGGATACAATATTTAAGTCCAACCAAGCAAATTAACCAAGACAGAGGATAATATAAGTTATACTTGTCTAACTTCTGAAGTCCTCTTTCCAATTCAATCTCCAAGTCTTTTTTCTGGTACAACCCATATCTTCTAATAAGTAGCAGTATTTCATTAGAGATAAAATAAAAATAATTGTTTTGATTTTCCCCTCACTGTAGAAACTCCATCCAGCAATATTTAAATATTATACATTTTGAATGGAATAATTCATAAACCAAGCAATTGCAAATGTTGAGAGTTATTAAAATGATTTCTTGTAAGGCAAAGAAAGAGAATATATGACAATCTAGCCAGTCACAGATATCTATCCATTATTCTGGTGAGAAAACTCACTACAAACTGAAATCCACATCCAATTTTAAAGAGTATTACTCTTTTAATATAATGCTGTGTTTGTTATGCTAAAATGTCATTGAAGAGTTTTGTCTCTATGTCTTTGAGGAGTATTGTCTGTAGTTCTTCTGTAATGTTTCTTTCTATTATTGGTATTAAGGTAAAGCTGGACCTATAAAATGAATTGGAAAGCATTTCATCCTCTGCAGTTGCCTGAATTGTTTTAAATAATGCATAAGTGAAGCCATCTTTATGTAGAGTTTTCTGTATTAAAGAATTGAAAATCCCCATTATTTAGTGTAACAGTATCTATTTTACCTATTGTTTCATGAGTGAGTTTTAGTAGCTTGTGTCTGTTCAGGGAACTTGTCAACAACTTCAACTAAGTTATTAAATTATCAGTGTAGAAGTGTTCATATTTTCTCATCAATTTTTAATGACTGCAGTGATTCTTTCTGTCCATTCCTAATAGTGGTTAAATGTGGCCTCTCTTTGTTGCTATTTCTATTTTTGTCCCTTTATATATAGGCTCATGCATTTTATTAATCTCTTCAAAGATATATATTTTTGTTTCAGTGATATTCTCTTTTACGGTTATTGTTTTTTTTTTTTTTTAATTCATTTCTGGGTTTTTTTGTTTTGTTTTGTTTTGTTTTGTTTTTTGGTACCTGGAATCAAACTCAGGGCCTTGCACTTGCCGGGCAGGCACTGTACCACTGAGCTACATTCCCAGCCCCATTTCTGTTCTTACATTTATTATTTTCTAACTTCCTCTTCCTTTTGCTTTTATTTGCTTTCTTATTCTCATATTTTAAAATGATGTTGTTTTAATACTTTCCTTCTTCTCTAAATGTATTATGCTAGAGATTACTCTCAAATCACTGTTAGTAGCTTACCACAAATTTTTAAATTTTATTTTTAGTTCTTATAATTTAAAATATTTTCCAATTTGCATTGTGACTTCCTTAAAAAATAAGTAAATTTGTGCTGTAATTTCAAGAAGTTAAGAGTTACAGTGTCTCACTGCTACTCATTTCTAGTTTAATTTGATCATAAATCAAGATCATACTTTGTATCATTTCAATAATCTTAATATTCAAATCTTTTTGGCATTAAGTGATCTTGTTGGAAACTCCATACCTAAAAGGGAGTCAGGTTGTGTTTTTATTGTGCAGTGTCAGTTGAACAACAGTTTCTCCTTCTACCAGGTGGTGTCATGAATCAGACCTGCCTTTACTTCAAAGGCACAAAAGAAAAAATGGAAAACAATGGAAAATTTACCACCACTTGAGTCACTTCTCCCCTCCAAATTCTGACTCTTTTCCACAACCAGCCTATGTTTATTTTTTAACATTCAAGTATTCTTAGACAGTTACTTCTCTGCTGGCATTGCAACACTCTTTTCAAACTAGAAAGAAGATTTTGATAAAAGTCATGGCAGAAAATAAAGATTATTTTCTGAATATCAGTTATGAATCAGGCCTTTATTAGATTCTTATTTACTCTAAACAAAAAATGTTCAATTATTCATCATTATCCCCATTTATCAGATAATGATATGAGTATCAAATATATAAGTTGACTCATCTTCAATTAAAATTAAAAGTTCGAATTTGAGGATCGGTTGTTCAGTGTCTATTTTCTTGACAACATCACAGGTTTTGGAAAAGTTTCAGTAGTCCCTCTTTAACCTGCTCCACCTTCATCAGAATATAATCTTAAACAAGCAGATATCTCTGAGCTGATGTGTTTAAAGAATATCTCAAGAGTGTTTTCAAAGTCATTACTTGAAAATAGTTTGATACTTCATAGCTGAGTAACTAGTTTTCATTTGAAAATACTTATTTGCATATTCTAAATCAAAACTAACTGATCCATAACAATTTCGGGATCATGTTTCCTCAAATATACCTCATTAGCATCTTTAATAATGAAATGCAGGAAACAGTAAGGCGACAGTGAAAAAACTGTAATTTTAAAATGATACTCATTAATTACAAGCATAATTTATCTGTCTGATAGGCTGTTATAAAGCTTATATAAATATAAACATATAAATAAAGGTCATTATCATTTAAATATTCTGAAACATAATTTCATGATGTTGCTTATTTTATGAATAGACCTGTAATATGTCTAATCATGTTTTCTCTTCTTTACACAAATAGGTTAGTATTTCATCTAAAATAATAGCTCACACTTAGGTTGTATTCTAAATGTTCAATATTTTACCCACTGAATAATGCTATATGTCTCTAAGAGCTTTAATCATTTTTAGTGGATCTTCAGTTAGTAATATTTCCTGAAAAATCATTTCTCTGTGATAAATTGGGTCAGTGACTCAATCAAGGAGGTATGTTATGAACATACCTCAACTCCCAAACTATGGCTCCAAATACAGAGAAACTTTAATAAATATTTTATACATTTGCTTTTAAAGTTTGAATCATCCTGAAGTAAGTTTCTTTAAATTTATTTCAAAAAAAATATTCTTATTTTGTTTATACTGAAGGTAACAAAAACATGTGATATACTTCAGGCTCTGATTCATTAGGGTCGTATGCCAGGAAGTTACATCTAGCATCTGTTTATTATAAAGTTCAGTATACCCACAAGACACACCTTTCATAAACATTGAACACAAGAAACACTGTTTTTATTAAATCGGGCTGCATGAATAATACAGAAGTCATGAATTTAAATTATCAATGATATTCAAAGAGAATGGGAGGATTTCAGCCTTTAAAACATAGCTCCACTTTATTTCTAGAAAATGAAGTTATTAAGTTGTAAATCAGAGCCATGCCAGGTTTTCAAGCTACTAGTGATCCTGGAACCACTCTAAGGTATTTCAGAAACACTGTTCTACATTGTAGCTCCCCTGAAATGAATGTTGAGTTTACTTTTTTCAAGACACAGAAAGATTTCAAATGGTTTGTTTGGCATTTTCTTATTTTTATAAACAGTCAAAATGAAATATATAGCAGGTGCAAGAATAAGCACCTGACCTAGAGAACATTAGTAGATGGATTCATGAACTACCATCAATTTAACACAGCTTCAGGGCAAAGTATGCTTTTTTAATGATGTTACCTAACTTAAACAATTTTTTCTCAACCTGCAAATGTTCCACCTATGCATTTTGCTACTTTGATATTGGAACACTGCAGGATTCTGTGAGCTGCATTTATATGAAGTCACCAATAAAATATTAGAGACATTGTTCGTATTGTTAACCCTGCCTGCAGCTCTCTTTGCTTCGATTTTCTGTCTCATTTGCACCAATTGCTCATCAGGTTAGTTTAGTGTAGGATCTGAAAAGTTAAGGCAGGGAGGGCTTAAGGTTGGAGAAACATGACTTCTAATTACCCCTTTTCTATGTTTGCAAAGGGGCCATTGAGAACTCTGGTACATTGTTTTACCTCACAAAGCCTCAAATTTCCCAGTTCAGAGATCTGCCAAGATTCAGTGTCACGAGTATATATCTAAGATCCATGAAACTTCAAATCTTAGTTTCTCATAATCATAGAGTCCCAAATATCTGAATCCATCATTCTTATGTATTTCAGCTACTTACTGATCAGACACAGAGAGGTCTGAAACCATGAATTTGTGGCAACCATTTGGATTCCAAGTCTTCATGGGATCCAGACAGATTTTTAAGAGGCTCCCCATTTCTGGGGTCCAGAGAAACTCTTCATTCACCAGGTTTCAAAATTTAAGTGGCTCTTTCAGAGAAAACATTATTTTACAACTAGGAATATACTCAACCTATACCCAAGAGACGGGCATATTTCCTCCACTCCAATGCCATGTGTAGATTAGAACACCCTCACTGTATGACTTCGTTCCCCAGCTTCCTGCTCTGTAACTAGCCACAGAATACTCTTTCATGCTGCTTGCAGGCATCTCTTGACTTGGGTATGGTTCCTCATTTGCTGAAAACATTACTCCAGAAGCGTAGTTGTCCTTTTCATACCCATTTCTGGTACCGTTCATATTTTTCATGCAACTTTCATATAAATGACACACCTTTCCCCCACTTCCAATTAATTTTGCCTCCAATTTATCTCAACCAATTACCCTAATGCCTGTTAGATATACTTTGAGATTAGAAAAAATAATAATAATAAATTCTACTTAAGAAAGGTTGATCTTGGGCCGGTGAGATGGCTCAATGGCGTAAGCACCTGCCTGGCACGTGCGAGGGCCCGAGTTCGACTCCCGGAACCCACATACAAGAAAAGGGCCGGTGATATCACTGAGCGGCACAGGTGCCTGCTGGCGCGCGAGGTCCTGAGGTCGACCCCCGGTACCCAGAAAAAAAAAAAAAGAAAGGTTGATCTTAAATATCCCACTCACAGATCACTATGTAGATGTGATCATGAAACATCATACATCAAGAAGGTAAGTAAGAGATTGTAAAAAATTACAATAAGATAGTCGTAGTTGGGCCGGTGAGATGGCTCAGTGGCCTAAGCGTCTGCCTGGCAACTGCGAGGTCCTGAGTTCGACTTCTGGAACCCACATACGAAAAATGGGCCGGTGATATCGCTCAATGGCACGGGCGCCTGCTGGAGCGCAAGGTCCTGAGTTCGACCCCCGGTACCTACCAAAAAAAAAAGTCGTAGTAGTCCCTTAAAACTTCTCAGAACAAAGTTGGTCCAGAAACAAATTTTACTTATTTAAAATGAATGAATGTTTAGAATCCACAAATTACAACAATTGAAATTAGATGCTAATCGATATGTTTATAAATTATAGGTACATAATATACATAAAACAAGCCATGGAAAAGACAAGGGTAAATATCAGCAAACCAGGTTCTTGTGTATATTTACCATTTCTCTATTTGTATCTTTAACTCTCTTTATTATTTCTGCAGCCTGACTTATCTTGTATTGCAGGAAAAAGTCACAAAAAACACAAGAGTTCCAAAGTCAGAGTTTCTTAAATTCTCTATACCCAGTTGACTTCCTATAAACTGGAATGAATAGGACTAATTATATTTATCTCTTGATGGAGGATGAAAGGTACAAAAGTATTGGAACAGTTCTTGGGTCAAAGTTCATGAAAACAAAATCTCTTTCTTTATCTTGGACATTTTTGTCTAGAAGGACTGTCACATTAAGGTAAAGGATGGAGAATATATTAACTAAAGAATATCAAAATAAATCATGATTATTTTACTTGTTCTACCTCTAAAATAAAAATCTGATTTCCTGTTTTTCTTTGGGATTTTTAAAACATTGAGTTAAAAATTAAAAAATAGAAAGGTGCTGTTTTAAAATGTTACACGTATTATCATTGTATAAATCTTGCATTTATTTTCAGTTAAACCCAAAATTCAATTGTAATACAGTAGTGAATAACTGAAGTACTTACTATTGTGGAACAGAAAAGACATGGTTTACAGCTAAGAAGTCAGAGTGAGATGCAAGGAATGGGGAAGTAAAAGTATCATGAAGACAATTACGAGTGCATTAATTTTGGCAATGGGAAATTAGGCTCTCTCTCACATATGCGTGTGTGTGTGTGTGTGTGTGTGTGTGTGTGTGTGTGTGCATGCTATAGGCAAAGGAAGGACAAAGAGTAGAAACTATTCATTCTATGCTGGATGATACATTTAAAGGTATAGAAAGAAATAAAGTGACTTACAACAGAAATAATCTTGTATTTGCATAAAAAGACTTAAATCTTTAGGCACAGCACTGACATTATGTAGCTGTGAAACTTTGGTAAAAGGTCCTGAATTAATGCCTTTGGCCTGCTTTCCCAATTATATTTTTATTTCTCATTTCTCTGAAATGGAAAAAAATAGAAGTTTTCACTGATGTATTTACAACAACAAAAAGCCAAACAGATGAAAATCAATGATTTTTCCTGGATTCATCAGTAAACTGAGATTGCAGTACAAACTGCCACAATGAAATCTGAAGGGACAGGTGAATCTAAAGAGCCACAGCCCAGATAAAAGTGCCCAGAGCAGAAGCCACTGGAAGCTTAAATTGTTAGGGAAAAACTATTTACAATTTTGTTTTGTGAATCACTGCACACTGAGTATACAATGAGATATTAATGGGAGCCACAGGTTTAGAGTTCTACAAACTTCAGGTTCTCACTGGGAAGATGGAAAAGATTTTCCAGTAGTTCTGACAGGAAAGGAGAAGAACAATCATTGTAAAATATGTCCGGGACCTTCTTCATTATACCAGAGCCCATTGTCTAGTAAAATACTTTGCCAGACTCTTATTCCAGCAGAAAAAACATATTCCTTCCACGATATCCTCCTCGAACCTCTACAGCTCATCTACAGCTGGCTAAGTCAGCTTCTCCATTGCTGATGCAATACCAACACCCACAACTTGAGGAGGATTGGTTTACTTTGCTTACATTTTAGTCCATGCTGGCTGTCAGGCAGAGATATCATGGCAGAAAGATGTGGCAGAGCAAAATTGCTAAGTCCATGGCAGGTGGGAAGCAGAGCAGCGGAAGAGTGCCAATGAGGAAGGAACCACGGACCACATATAGTGCCCTAGGCCACACCTCCACAACCCACCCAGATGCATGCAGCACTGTGCTTTACTAATCTGCTACACATTTCTTAATCCAGTGAAGTTGACAAATAAGGACTAATGAGCAGGGGGTGAATGTAAAAACAGGGTCAAGATTTCAAGGTTCTACCTTGAAAAGACCATGCCCAGGGAAAGGAGAGATGGAGGAAAAGAAAATTGTACCTCTTGAAGAATCACCTTGGAAGGTCACAGCCCAGATATACAGATTCCCTAAAGCACTAAGATTTTATCTGAAGTTTATTGACTACAAAAAAAAAAAAATGAACAGAAGGCATAAGAAATATGGAACCAATATCAAAAGATGTAAAAAAATATGTCTAACTGAAATGCCAGACAAGAAGAAAGACAAAAGTGAAAAGATAGAAGAAGAAATGATTTGAGTAATAATGGCTTGAACTTTTACAAAATTGATGATAGCAATTAAACCACAAATCAGACAATAACAAACATGATAAATACCAAACACCAAACATAACCATAGTATATTCAAACTGCAAAGGAAAAAAAATCTTGAAAGAAACCAGTAACATAGGGTGAATGTCTATACTGGTATCAGGATAACAATTAAAAACTGATTCTGAAGTTAGTTGTTTTGCTTTACTTGAATACTAATATTCAAGTTTGCAAACATAATTTATAATGTATATTTATTTTATGTGGTTTCTCCAAATGTGTATTCTTGCAAGTTATGAGGATAATAGATAAATACTATTTAGAATTTAGATAAAGTGTATTTCACTGTGATTTAAGGAGAAATTTCTGTGGGATTCATTCCTTAATTTGAAATGAAAATGAAGTACCAGGAACAAAAAAAAAACCTTCTATCCACAATAAATCTGAGCCTAATTACAACTTATAGGTGAAATGTAGGTGGAACACCAAGACACATGGTTTGAGTCTTCTTAGTGTAGACATATACGGTCATAAATTTGTTTACAGTATGTAAACATAAAACAATGTTTTATGTTGAAATTTTACCTGAATACAATAATTGCAATTTAAGACACAATATAAAACATTCAAACAATTGTAAGACTGGCATGGTAAAATTTTAATGAAATTTTATTCTAAATGCCAAAAATATTTAAGCTGGTGGTTTTTTATTCTCTCCTTAAAATTAGATGTGTAATAGAAACATTAATATATTAAGAGATAAAATAACACATTTAGATATTCATGGTTGTTAGCTTTCCATTGCTGGGGACAAAATATCTGAGATAATAAGCAATGTTTAAGGAGGAAAATTTTATTTTGACTCATTGTCTCAGAGGATTCAGTCCATGGTTGGTTGGTCCATTGCTTTCAGGCCCACTGTGAGGCAGTAGATCATGATGGGGAGTGAATGGGTGGAGAAGAAATGCTGCTCATCTCATGATGGTCAGGAAAGAAAAAAGTGAAGCCAGAGTCCCAGCAGCCTCTTCAGGGGCCTAATCCCAGTGACCTCACTTCCTTCCCCTGGGACCCCTCTTCCAAAAGTTCTGAAACCAGCCCTGCAAAATGGAAATTTCAAAGTTAAAATTTGTTCTGTTAGAATTAAGCAACTTCCCAAACTTTCTTTTGCTGAATACATAACCAGCACCCCGTCTTCTCCTCAGCCCAAAGGAAATGAGAGAATATGCAGATGCCAGCCCGAGGAGGGCCCTCCAGTCCACTCCCTGAAACCTTCATTTTGATCTTGCATCTCAGTCTTTGCTGTTCACATTCCTATCAGCATTCTGGTCCTCTGAGCTCCAAGCAGAATCGCCTTTTTATTCTCCGCTCATAATTTTCTAGGCTTTTCTAAACTTTTCCAAAATCCTCCTGCAAACCAATTCCAAAGGCATCTGAACCACACTGTCAGGTATAGTCATAGCATGAAACCCTATTTTCAATAGCAGTTTCCTTTGTTAGCTTTCTATCTCTGGGACAAAACACCTGAAATAAACAAATCATGAGGAGGAAAAGCTTATTTTGGCTCAAGATTTGAAAGGTTTCAATTCATAGTCAGTTGTGCCATTGTTTTAGAGCGTGTGGCAAAACCACACTTAATGGCAGGGAGTGTGTGGTGGAGAACAGATGCTTGCCTGCTAGGGACAGGAGACTAAAGGAGAGTGAAGAAGTGCGTAGGGTTTAATATCCCCTTCAAAGGCATGACCAGAAAGCAAGAACTTATCTTCTTTCTATTAAGTCCCATTTCCAAGAGTTCCACTATTCACAATAGCTCCACAGATTGTTGTGCAAGCCTTTAGGATATGGGCAACCATTAAAATCCAAACCACAACTTCGGTTTTTTTTTTTTTGGTTTTTTTTTGTTTTGTTTTGTTTTGGTTTGGTTTGTTTTTTTTGTTTGGTTTTTGTTCTTTTGAGACAGGGTCTCACTATATAGCTCAGGCTGGCCTTGAACTCCCCATGTAGCCCAGGCTGGCCTGGAACTCACCCCAACCCTCCTGCCTCAGCTTCCCAAGTGCAGGGATTACAGGCGTGCACTACTGTGCCTGGCCAAACCACAAATTTAGATTAATCTTTTCCATAAATCTATTTTATTAAACTCATAAAATTCATAATGCTACCAGAATGAATTTAACATTTATTTTTATAATACCTTGAGAAATATATTTTCACAATAATATATTTGTCAATATATTAATATTGACAAAATAAAGATGTTTCACAAATGCCCGCAGTATCCGAAGGTGAAGTAAAAAGACATTGGTTATCACTGCGTAAGAATAAGAATCAATACACTGTCTTTATGGTCCAACAGTTAGAAATATATTGATTTAGGCCTTCTTTTTCTCCTAGGTTCCTTAGTAGACTTTCTTAAGAATAACAAAGTGTTTTTGGTCTCTTTAAAACTAGACCTTCAAATTATTCATTTGCTTCTCATTTGCTGGCTTCATGGTGCATAATTTCTTTGCACTCTCCTTTATAGTTCTGACAGCTCCATCAAGATTCTTGTTCACGATTAGAAATAAAAGACTTAGAAACACCATTATATTGTCAGAGCCCCCACAAAGAAATGTAGAAAAGCGTGAACTTGTGAATGATAGAAATGCCAGTGGGACTTTTGTCTCTGACCTAGAATTCACAAATGGTATCAAATTTTTTTGCCCTTCAAACCTGCCTTCCCCTTGAGAAGAAAAATCACAAAAATATAGTTAGATGAATTTGCTTTTCAGTAGTAAATTAAAATGGACAATTTCTAGTGTGAAATATTTTGAAGAATATGATATTGCTAGATATCTGATTAGATAGTAGCCCATGCTTAAACATATTTTTCTTTACAATGGCCAGTGCTTTTGTTTCGACAGAAAGACAAACTAAAATATAAATGTCAACACCAATAGGAATTTTGGCATTTTACACTAGGCTTAGAAAAACACATGTATTAACAAGAATATAACCATAAAAAATAGGTAGTGATTTTTTTGAATTATAACTAGAATTTTTGGATTAAAAATATAGTTTTCAAGTTTACTGTATTTCAAATTGCTTACCAAGCTGTCCCTTTCATTCTTCCAGTTTAACTGCTTAGAAATGTTTGTTCCTCATTACAGGGAAATTATGAATATAGATACTATGCAGAATATTATACAAGTTTTAATGTGGACATGTTTCAATTCTGGTAAACAAGTAGGAGAATGATGGATGGATCACATAGTAAAACTATTTAAAACTTTGCACAAACCTGTCAAATTTTCTTCCAAACTGGACATACAATTTTGCATTCCCATTAATAATGAATGGGAATTCCTCTTGTACTGCGTGTTTGCCAGCCTTGGATTTTTTTTGTTTTTGTTTTTGGTTTTGGTTTTGGATTTTTGATATTTTAATTGCTCTGTAGTATCATAATATGAAATAGTTGTTATAACTTGAAATTCACTAGTGGCATATGATATTGAGCTTATTTTCATACACTTCTATAGTACTGTGATAGTTATTCTTGATTGTTAAATTAATTGGCTTGAGATGCGCCTTGCAGATTAGTAAAGCACACTTTTGGGTGATTCTGTACAGGACATTGGGACATGACCTTGGGAACAATATCTGGTGCTATATAAAGCTTCTTTGGCTTTTTGCTTCCCAAATGCCATAATTTGAGCAGCTTTTCCCCACTAAGCCCTTCCACTATGATGTTTCAGCCTTGGAGCAAGTCAACCATGGACTAAAACCTCTGAAACCATGAGCAAAACTAAATGTCTTCCCCTTTAATTGCTTTTGTCAGGTATTTTGCCCCAGCCATGAAAGGCTGGCTAATGCATATACTATCTATATTCATTTTTTATGGATGTCTATTCAAATAATTTGTAATTGGATTATTTTATTATATCTGAGTTCCTTCTGTATTTTGGATATGAATTATTTATCAGGTGCATATTTTTCAATTTCTTCCAGTCTGTAGTCTGTCATTTTTTTCTCATTTGTCTTTCATAGATCACAAGTTCCATTTACTTTTTTTTAATCTTTAATAGAAGTCAAACTCACAAATTTTTCTTCTATGGACAGTGTTTCTGTTGTTATATGTAATAAGTCATCACCAAACCCCTAGTAATCTAGATATTTTCTTTATTATCTTGTAGGAGTTTATGTGTTTATATTTTCATTTAGGTCTATTTTCCATTTTGAATTAAATTTTGTGAAAGGCATAAAATGCATCTGGCTTCATTTATTTGTATATGTTCTAACATCATTTATGGAAAAGAAAATTCTTTCTCCATTGATTTACCTTTGCTCTTTTATCAATGATCAGTTGGCTATACTTGTGTTGATATTTTTTCTGCACTTCAATTCTATTCTATTTATATATTCTTTGATAAGTATCACTTATACTGATTACTATAGATTTGTATTAAAACCTGAAGTAGAGAGGAACAGTTTTCCTACTTTTTTACTCTATTTACTATTCTAGATCTTTCATTTTTCTGTAAAAGTTCAGTATCAGTTTGTTAGTATCCCTACAATAATTTGTTGAGACTTTTTAATTTTATGGAATCTGTAGAATAAATGAGAATAACTGGCATAAGTTGGGAATTACAAAACATAGTATTCCTGTTTTCCAACTCATGAGTAGGAGATATCTCTCCATATTTAGATCTTCTTGGATTTTTTCATCTCAATTTTACAGTTGTCCTCATATAATTCTTTTGTATTTTTGGCTAGAATTATTTTTAAATATCTCACTTTGGATTGCTAACATAAATGATACTGTGCTTTTAATTTCACATTCTATTTTTCACTGCTGGTACATAAGAAAACAATTGACTATTGTTTATTAACCCGAATTCTGAAAACTTGCTATAGTCATTTCTTCATTCCAGAAATTTTGTTGTTAATTTTGATGCCTTGAGATTTTCCACATAGATAATTCTGTCATCTGAACACAGAGAAGTTTCATTTCTTCCTTTTATATATGTGTGTGTGTGTGTGTATGTGTTTCTTATTTTTTTGTATCATCTAAAATTTCCATTGCAATGTTGAGTAGGAGTGAAGGAAGGTGACATCTTCATTTATTTTAAGGGTGGAAATATCCAGTGTCTCATCAGCTATACGTTTTGCACATTTTTTAGAATGTTAAAATAAGGCCAAGTATGATATAACATGCATGAAACCCCAGCACTTGGGAGGCTGAAGCAGGAGGATTGCCATGAATTTGAGGACAGCCTGGGCTACATGGTGAATCCAAGGCCAGCCTGAACTACAAAGCCAGATTGCCCTGTCTCAAAAATAAATAAATAAATAAATAAATAAATAAATAAATAAATGTCAAATTTAGAGAAGTCCTCTCCATTCTTAGTTTGCTGTGAATTCTTATCATGAAGAAGTGTTGAATTTATCACTATTTTTATGCATCTGTTGATATCATGATATAATGTTTCTTCTTTAGTCCGTTACTGTGATGGAGTACCTTATTTGTGAATACTGAGTGAAACTTATCTAGAATATATGCCACTTCCTCATGTGCAGTTAAGTTTGAATATATTGAATTTGATTTACTAGTATCTTGTAGAGACTATCTGCATCTATGGCCATGAAATTGATCTGTTGTTTTCCTTTCCTTTAGTGACTTTATTGGGTTTGGGGATTAGGAAATGCACACTAGAATATTTAGAGTCAAAGTTCTATGATGAACCTAAACTACTTTAAATTATTCACACAAAAATATGTATATATTTTGGAGATGGTACACATGCATTACACAATAAAAGAAATGAAATAAAACATTAATAATACATCATTCTAAATAAAGACTATGTGAGTGACCTTAAGTCATATTTATTCTTAGAGATTGCCTGTAAATTTGAAATTACTTCTAAAACTTTCAAGAATTTCTTATAATCTGATCTATCATGACTTTAGAAGGAGAGAATCCACAAGTTCTATTAGGTACATAAAATGTTTTAGATTAAAAAAAAATAACAGTTATTAGAGATTAAAACCTATCTGCACATGTGGAGTAGAAGGAAACTTTGATAAGATGAATGGTATTTACAACTCATCTGATGTTCAAAGGTGAAAATACGTACTTCTTGCTTTAGGGTAGTAATACAACAAGAATATCTACTATCATTACTAATATTTAGCTTTGTACCAGTGACTGTGGTTTTCAAAATTAGAGGAGAAGCAATTATACATAAATAGTTTGGGGAAAATATTACAAACCTGATTCCAAGGTGTTGCATTATAAGCACTATACACTATATAAAGAGTCAGAGGTCCTTGAAGAAGTGACTGATTCTAGATCTGTAGAACAGAAATGTCAACCTGAAACTTTTTTTGGCTAATAAAGGAAGTACTGAAACTATAATGGTGTTAAGATATGTGGAATAAGAAATTGACTTGAAGGAACTTCCACTCACCAAATTTTGGTCAATTTTAATATGATTATGAATAATGAAGTTAATGCACAATAACACTATGAATCTAAACAAATGCACACTGATATCTACAGAACATTAAAGAAAAAATGAAGGAAAAATATTAGAAAGAATGTACCAAGGAATGATAGAATTAGAAACTCATCATTTCTTATCTGCTAAAACCACTGGTAACAGATAAAAGTATATTTATAAGATGTCAGAGTATCAATTCATTTGTTATTTTAAAATACAAAGGATAAAATGTGCCTTTGCAGTGGAAAGAAGTGGATTTACTATTGGCGTTGTCAATAATGGAAAAACTCAACCTATGCCACCAAATGTAACATGGGGTCACCCAGCAGCACACAGGTGGGGGTTTTGCCAGAAATACATTACTGAAATTAAATCATGAAGAAGCATATTTAATAATAAAAGGGTGGATGGTTCTGTGAAACAAAACATCTGCATCTTCAAAGAATCAAGGAATAGCAGGAAACTCTAGGACCTTTACCAACAGAGAGAAACTGAGGGGACATAAGCAAAGGTAATTTTTGAATTTTGACTGCATCCTAAGAGGAGATTAAAAACAAAACTCTGATATTTTTGCTACAGTAAAGAATTTTTTATGTCACAACATAATTTTTGAATTAATGCTGATTTATTTAAATGTGATATTGTGGTTAGGTAGGAAAATGTCCTTGACTAGGAAGATACATGTTGAAGTAATTAGGAGCAAAATGCTTTGATGTCTGCAACATTTTTTTAGAAAAAGGAAGGGAAGGATATGGAGCTGGTGGATAGGATTTTAATAATGGATAAGTATTTGTATTGAGTATATAGGTAATTCATTTTATTGCTTCTTCAACTTTTCTGAGCATTTGCAAGTTTTTCAGAATAAAAGATAAAGTTTTTAAAAGTTGAGAGCAGACCTCAAAATTGATGCATATTTTTGTCTTTGGAAGCTCATTTCCCACTTTAATGAATTTGACACAGATCCAAACTAATTATCAAAGCATGAGCTCTTTGAAGGGCATCATTAATTGAAAGTCATAGATGTGACAATATTAGGAATGAAGTGGCTATATTGCAACAACTTGCTTTTGCTATGGGGTCTGATCCATATCATTGCAAGTGTTTTTGCTTTTTTGATTGAAAAATCAAGATTTATTTAATTGTATAAATTATTCACTGGCTTTAGAAATTTTATCAAAATAGATGGTAAAAAATTACAGTATTGTCGAAATTAATCATTGAAAAACATAATACAAGCATCATAAGATTCTGATTTTTGTCTAATCATCCTGATAAATTCAAATAGATCTTATATACACATACTATTTTCAAAGCATCTTTACACAAATCCTTAATTTCGTATTGGGCTTTGCAAAAACACACGGAATCAGTAAAGTTCTATAAAAGCTGATACTAACATTTCAAAAAGAAATAAGGAGAAGCATAGTACACCTACTGAGTCCGTATTCACAAAGAAGGTGAATATTATGCAAAACAGGTGTTACACGCAGTACTGCTTATGACTAGAAATGGTTCCAAAGACTCAACTCTCTTGAACTGACTCAAAAAGTATTCATTTAGGTGAAATCTTGTTAGAAAATATTTCTTTTCCTTCATCTCATTCCATTTTCATAAGCATGAAATAAAATATTTTCATCATATTAAGAAATATGTGCTGTTTCTGAGAGTATTTCAAGAAGTTGAATTTTTCTGAAAATTTCTCAAATATACTTTTCCTTATTATGCAGCTCTAAAAAAAGAGACTCATCAAAGATTTGTGTTCACCATTTTTGGTATGTTATTAGCTACTTAATGAACATGTGCTGTTAAGAAATGAAGTCTGGGGGCCGGTGAGATGGCTCAGCGGCTTAAGCGCCTGCCCGGCAAGCGCGAGGGCCCGAGTTCGACTCCCGGAACCCACATACGAAAACCACCAAAAAAAAAAAAAAAAAAAGAAATGAAGTCTGCACATGAAATACTTTTCCTTTTAAGGACTTTATGAGCAAAATTTCCTTCTGATTGATTTATGATCCCTTCAGCTTCTCCTTCAACAAATATGTATGGAAAACCTACTACATGTCAGATTCTACCCTGGCTTCTGGATTTACAAAAATCCTTCAGGCACATTCCCCGCCCTTTAGAAAATATCCAATCTAAGGGAAGAGACACCTCACACCATGTAATGGAAACACAGTTTACAAGAGTGCTAAAGGAAATGCCTGGAAGAAGACAAACCCAAAGCAACTGCTAATAGTGTTTGTCTTTATTTCATATGTTAGTTTCTTTCCCTTTTGTATAAGAAATTATTATTAAGAGAAATAGAAACCTTAAGGTATACAACTTTTAACTGGAGACAAATCAATGTTTGTTATCAATGATAAGTAGTAAAGATTTAAGGTAGTTGATGAAAAAGTAAAAATCTAGAAAAATTATAGCAGATCATTGTTTAAAAATATGCACTTAACTTTTTCCTGTTTTGCCAAACACAACCTATTTATATGAATTTTTTTTTTGTGGGTACCGGGGGTCGACCTCAGGACCTTGCACGCCAGCAGGCGCCCGTGCTACTGAGCGATATCACTGGCCCTTTTTTCGTATGTGGGATCCAGGAGTCGAACTCAGGACCTCGTGCTTGCCAGGGAGGCGCTTACGCCACTGAGCCATCTCACCAACCCTATATGAATTTATTTTTAAGTGTTTGACATTCCTGAGTTTCTTTATTTCTTGCATTTGCTTAAACTAAATGCTTTTCTATTTCACCTGATCCTACCCACATTACTATATTAATGGTTCAGGTGTAAAGCAGAGAAGGCATCTTTGATGATATCTTTAGGGCCTGAGATAACATCAAGTGTTCTACTCATCATAAATTTGTACCTTTAGTAAAATGCAAAGTGTAGATTTAATTTTAACTAGATATTCAGAAGAGAATATTTAAAAGCTTTCATTTAACAGAAAATTCTTTGTGCTGAAATTCTGAGTTGTAGGAGAAAACAGTTGGCATCACAAAGCTTCAAGAATTTGAAGAAAGAGATTAATCAAGGGTATTCTGTGGGATGCAGGTGTTCAATTTCAACTGTTGCTTCCAGTTTTGTTATTTTTTTCTATTTCTCTTTTCTGAAATAACAAGGAGGCCATACGTTGTCTAAAGATAATTCTACAAGTATGCTTGTAATTCATAAGCCACCGCCTTATGAAATAATTCTGCCACTCAAACACCGTTCAAATGCCAATCCCTGACAAATCAGATTTTTTCTCTGGAACCAAGACTCATGACATTGTACTTCCTACTTGACACTCCTGCTGTTATATCCTACAGTCATTTAAATTCAACTTATAGGTTTGAGCAAGTATTATTTTCAAGGACCAAACACTGACTGTAGGTTCTGTATATGTTCCATAATATTTTTGAAAGGCCCAGAGAACCTGGATGGAGACTAAATAATTAGGAATAGTAACCAAGACTATGGTATAAAATGATTCCAGCATAGAAAGCTCTGCCGACAAAACTGAGCACTAACACCAGGCAAGAATTTCGTACAGGGAAATTGATCAGACCTCTGCTAAGACTACTGTTACTATTAAGACATAGTACTGCTGCTGCTGTTGCCACTACTAATAGTAGTAAACTATTACTTCAGAGACAAAACAAAAAATTCAATTCAACTGCTGGTTGTTTGCGTCTCTGTCTCCGTAGTCATACTCTCAATCCTGTCGCTAACCTAGCTCATCCAAACCACAGCACTACCATTAGCATTATGATTATCATCACAGTCTGTATTAATTGGAAGTATATTAAATACATACCGTTCTATTACCAACATGCTTTTGCAGTCTTCTCCCACTGTACTTGGGCAATTTTTATCCATTGTTAAAGCTCCATATTAGAAATCATTCTCTCCAAAAGCCACCTCTTAATGTTGGTCTCCAATTGTAAGAATGCAATACATAGCCATTTTATTTTTCCAGCACAATGAGCACTTACTTTTATTTCCCTTTCATGGATGGGAATACTTGATGTTATTGATCATCAAAGTGACTGAATCAAGGTATAGGTAGAGTTGGGTTGCAAGGGCACTAACATCATCAATGTATTAAACCACCGAGGAGTTCATAGATGGATGAGCTAGTAGGAGGTAGGCACTACTTGGAAGAGGTGGGTCATGGGGGTGTGAACTTGAAGACTATACATGGTCCCTGACTTTCTTCTCTTTCCAACTCACTTTGCTTCCAGGCCACATGACTTGAACAACTTTCCTCCATCATGCCCTTCTACCATGATGCCCCTGTCCTGGAGCCAGCTGACCGTGGACTGAAATTTCTTAAAACGTGAGCTAAAATAAACCTCTCCTACCCTAAACTGTGGGTGTTGGGCATTAGTCACAAAAATCTGACTAATACAATAGATGTAAGTGAAACTGGAATACCTCAGAATGATAATATTTAGGGGGAATATGTTATATACACTTACATAATGTAAATAAGGGTCTGTGTTAAACAAATTTGAATATATTATGAAGTAGCTTGTTTGTTTGTTCTCAAAATAGGTATGCTCAGCAAAGTCTAAGGGTGATATAATCTTAAAGAACCGAGAAACATGGACTTCCAGAAAACACCTGAATAAGCCCTTAAAATAAAACAGGTTAAAAGAATATCATTATACTGTTAACTTTATTTAATGACTATCTGTTTGAAATTCAAGACTTGCATGGTTTTACCATCCTCTAGAACACAATAGGAAATACATAAGGGCAAAGAAAGGACTTAAAACTCTGACAAACTTCAAGCTTCTTGCTAAGTAAAGTTATTTGCATCCTGCAATTCTAATAGACACCCAGTTGACCAGGAAGATCATCCAACCACACAAGAAGGGAAATTACTAGAAGACTTTCTGTTTGCAACCTGACCTAGGTTCCAGTCATGCCTGATACCAAAAATTCTTGTTAACATGGGAGACTTCAATGTGTCTCCAATTTCTCTGCTGGATTTAAACAAAATCTCCTAAAATATATATTAGATGAGTTATACATTGTCAATATTAACCACGTTCTGAAATGTAGTAGAATTAAGTGCAGTCTTTTCACTTCTGGATAATCCATAATAATATGGAAGTTATGTCATAAAATTTTTATCTAACCATTCAGTTACATAACTATTTTTACCAGACCAATAAATTATGTCACATCTCTTAGAACCCCACACCCCCATGTTTATTTTATTTTGTTTTATTTTTGTTATTGGAGATTATATTCAGTGGTGCTCTACCCTGACACACATCACCAGCCCATTTTGCTTTTCTTTTGAGACAGTCTTGCTAGATTGCTCAGGCTAGCCTCAAACTTGTAATATTCCTGCCTCAGCCTCTAGAGTAGCTGAGATTGTACTATGCACCACCAAACTTGCCTCGAGCTGTTTCTTCCTACCTAGTTACTACAAATGCACTCTGATCTTAATTTTACTTACTGGAGATTTAATAAGATGGTTTACATGCTACAATTACTTTTAAATTTTCAGAAAATATATTTTATTAATAAATATATTCAACAGATATTTAAATTTTTCAACAAACACATTTAAACTTTAAACAACACAAGAAAATAAATCTAAATTAAGACTCAGAAATATGATCTGTAATTGATTTGCAACCAGGATTATATCTCCAAATAAAGAGAGAAACAGTAAATTGGCTATTTGCAGATGGCATGATCTTTTATGTAAAAGCCCTAAAGATTTCACCAAAAAACTGTGGAATAGTGTGTGAATTCAGTTTAGTTGTAAAATACAACATAGTTAACTACACCTGTGATTTCTTTTCTTGTATAATTTAATTTTATGGAGTTAACAACTGGCTCATTTTTCATGGGCTTAATTTTCTATACTCCTATCTCTAAATACTCCAGCTGTCTCATTAGATCCAGAATTCTGTCAAATGTGTTTCCCCTGAATATTTAAACTTATTAGATCATCACTATTTTTCTTTCCTCCTATTTCAAACTGGACAAATTACTCTCAACATCTGCTGCATGTTTTTAATCCTGAGATTTCACTTTATGGCTTCCCTGTGTTGGGCTCCTTGTTTGTGGCATCTCACTTCACCTTTTCCTTTCCCTTTGTTTTCTCCTTTACTTATTTGTGTACCTCTATCAGCAGTTACCTAAGTAATGGAAGTGTTATGGTTTGTGTTGGGATGTCCCCCCAAAGCCTCATGTGGTCATGGGGAGCAGGCTTTCCTGAGGTGGCTTAATCTAGAGTTTATGATTGGTTCATTGTCTAGTGCTGGGATAGGGGGTGTGAGTGCTACACCTGCCCTAGGGCAGGTAACCTGCATACAATATAAGAGAGGAAAAGAGTCTTGGTCTTCACTTTTGCTCTTGTTGCTTTTGCTGTCTTCTGCTGCCATGAACAGTTGCCCCTCTGCCATATGTTACCCCACCTTGGAGCCAGCTGATTATGCACCGAAACCTCTACAAACTGTGAGCTAAATAAACCTTTTCTCCTCTAACTTTGGGTGTTGGGTATTTTGTCTCAGCAACGAGAAAGAGGTAACCAAGACAGAAAGTATACTTACCTATGTCCTTGGATGTCTACATCTTTCTTCTAACCTCACACTTGAGTATTTCTTTATCCGGAGCCATTATTCTCAGTTAATACTAAGAAAACTAAAAACTTGCTTTCTATTACTTCTAGCATGTAAATATTATTTTAAATATATATGTCTTTCTTATTCTTTTGTATATAACTTGCTTTTGTCTTTTTTTAAGCCATGTTCACCATAATCTCTAATGTTCTAAATATTCATTCTTTTTGGTTTTAGTATAAGTTTTCCTCATCCAATTCTTTGTAACTTAAACAGGACTATAAAATCATACTTGAAGAACAGTGCTAGTAAGACAGTGAAATAAGATTTTTCACTGTCATCCCCCCACAGTGTAACGATTTGACAACTACTCACTATACAGAGGACATCTGAGAGCGATCTGGAGTTCAATGGAGAAATTCCAAAAGACCATTGGAGGAAAAAGTAATCTGAAAATTGACACATGGAAGAGAGTTTAAAAAAAAAAGTAACTTTTTTCACATCGCTTATCCCCAAAGTGCCATAGCGCCATGTCGAGAGAGACCCTTCAGCCCACGAGTCTTCCTTTAGGGGAAAGTAACAGCATAGAGAGTGAGTGCCTAGCTTCTTCAGCTGTGTGGGATGCTGGGAGGACCTCCTTCTCATCCCATACAGAATATGGAAAGAATCAGCACAGCTGGAAGGGTAGGAGAGGCTAAGAGAAAAGAGACAGATATTCAAATCCATGAAGACATGAGCTGGGGGTGATGGTTTATGCCTTGTAATCCAAGCATTTGGAAGGCTGAGACAGGAGGATCACCATGAGTATAAGACCAGCCCAGGCTACATAGTGAGTTCAAGGCTAGCCTGAACTATATAGAAAAACTCTCTCTCTCTCTCTCTCTCTCTCTCACACACACACACACACACACACACACAGCCATGAATACCTGATACTTAGCCAAGGCCTATATATGCTACTAATGGCTTCATGGACTTCCCCAGGAGGCCTGCCCAGTAGGTGCCTGGAATCTGTTGCCGTGGCCCTCTGCAAACAGGCCCACATGTGCCCTGACACTCCCCAGGCCTCACCCTCCCTGCTGTGGCTGGCTTTCTGCGTGCACCCCTACCTAGAAGATGACTGGAAATGTTGGCAGAGACCTACCAAACATGTTGACTCAGCAAGGGTGGGAGAAAGCTCACAAACGTGAGCATTTGGGAGGCACCACCCAGAAAAAGCAAATGAGAGACTCTGAACACCTAACATGGCTTCCCAGAATGAAGATATTGTAATAATCTTAAGAATTCCACCCTCCTACAGGGAATAAGAGAACTGGAATATCCATAGAAAATGTCTGCGAGGCCTGCTGAGTGCAAAGCTCTTTTTCACCTGAAGCCTGGTAAAAAAAAGATTGTTAAAAGATGGACAAAAAGCATTTGGCAAAATTCAACTTCTTTTCATGCTCACATATCTCAGCACATTAGGAATAGAAGGAATGTGTTTGAACATAATGAAGGACATATAGGAAAAGCCTGTAGCCAACATCACACACAAGCAGAAAACTTTTCTTCTAAAATCTTGAAGGAGAGAATAATATACTCTCTTACCACTTCTATTCAACATAGTTCTGAAAGTCCTAGATAGAGCAATTAGACACAGAAGAGAAGTAAAGACTGTGGAAATAAAAAAGAGAAATAGTGAAATGTCTGTTTGCAGATGGCATAATTTTTATATAGAAACCCTAAAGACTCCACCAAAAAACTGCAAAATAGTACATGAATTCAGTTGTAAAATACAAGATCATCACAGGAAAATCAGTTGTTTCTATATACTAACAATGAGCTATATGAAAATGAAAGTAAGAAAATGCCATTTCCAGTAGCACCGAAAGAAAAAATAAAGTACTTAAGAGTTAATGTAGTCAAAAACATAAAATATCTGAACACTGAAAAATGTAAGACATTAATAAAAGGAATTAAAGACACAAATACATAGATAGTCCATATTCCTAGGAAGAAAGAATTAATATTTTCAAAATGTCCATAATGCTATTTCCTATCAAAATTCTATGACATTTTTCAAAGAAGTAAAAAAATTCTAAAATTTGTATTGAACCATAAAACCCTGAATAGATAAAGCTATCTTGAGAAGGAAGAACAGAGATCGATTTTTCATGCTTTCAAATTTCTATTATATTACAGAGCTATAATAATCAAAATACTATGGAATTTACATATAAAGCTGGATAGGGTAGTGCACGCCTGCAATCCCAGCACTCGGGAGGCAGAAGCCAAAGGATCGCAGTGAGTTTGAGGCCAGCCTGGGCTACACAGTGAGTTGAAGGCCAGCCTGAACTTACACAGTGAGACCCTGTCTCAAAGCAAAACAAAACAAAACAAACCTGACATATATACCAATAGAACAAATTAGAGAGCCAAGAAATAAACCCACACATACAGTCAACTAACCTTCAGCAAAGTTGCCAAGAATAAATAAAGGAGAATAGATATACTTTTCAATAGTGTTCAAAAACCAAATATTCACATCCAAAAAAATGAAACTGAACCCTTATATCAGACTATACACAAAAATCAACTCAAAATCCTGAACATCTGAAACAAAAAAAAAAATCCTTGAAGAAAATATAGGGGAATCCTCCATGACATTGGTCATGGAAATGATTTCTTTGAATTTAATGTCAAAAGCCTAGGCAATGAAAGCAAAAGCAGACAAGAGGGACAACATCAAATTAAAAAGTTTTTGCACAGCAAAGAAAAAAGAAATCAACAATTGAAAAAGCAAATTATGGAATGAAAGAAAATACTGGCAAGCCCTGTATCCAGTAGGGAGTTATATTCCAATATATAAAAAAATTCATACAAATAAATAAGAAATACATATACATGATTCATACAACTCTACAGTTACAATAGGCATAAGATATAAGACCAAAAAAAATATTTTTCCAAGACAACATAGAAATGTCAAAGAAGAACAGGCTAAGCCAAAAGCTCCTACAAGGGAAGAAATTATAAAGATCAGAGCAGAAATTAACATATTGGAGACTAAAAAAACAATACAAAGAATCAACGAATCAAAGAGGTGGTTCTTTGAAAGATTAAATAAAATTGACAAACCCTTATCCAACCTTATTTAAAAAAGGAAAGAAAGTACTCAAATCCATGCAATTAAGAATGAAAAGGGTGATATCACAACGGACCCTGCAGAAATCCAGAAGATCATCTATACCTACTTTGAAAACTTGTATTCTAATAAGATGGAAAATGCAGAAGAAATGGACAGATTCCTAGACACATGTGAATTACCAAAGCTCAACCAAGAAGATATAAAAATCCTAAATAAACCAATAACAATCAATGAAATCGAAGATGTTATTAAAAACCTCCCAACAAAGAAAAGCCCAGGTCCTGATGGATTCACTGATGAATTCTACAAGAAATTTAGAGAAGACCTAACACTACTACTTCTCAAACTCTTTAATGAAATTGAAAGGGAAGCAATACTCCCAAATTCATTCCTGGAAGCAAGCATTACCCTGATACTAAAACCAGAGAAGGACCCAACTAAGAAAGAGAACTACAGACCAATATCCCTAATGAACGTAGATGCAAAAATCCTCAGTAAGATACTGGCAAACAGAATGCAGCAAATCACCAAGAAGATTATACACCATGACCAAGTTGGATTCATCCCAGGGATGCAGGGATGGTTCAATACACATAAATCAGTAAATGTAATACACCATATTAACAGAACCAAGGACAAAAATCATATGATCATCTCAATAGATGCAGAAAAAGCTTTTGACAAAGTTCAGCACCCATTCATGATAAAAACCCTACAGAAAATTGGAATAGATGGTCTTTATCTCAATCTGATAAAAGCTACCTATGACAAACCAATACCCAGTATCATACTAAATGGACAAAACCTGAAAGCCTTCTCTCTAAAATCAGGAACAAGACAAGGATGTCCACTGTCCCCAATCTTATTCAACATAGTCCTGGAAACTTTAGCCAGAGCAATTAGACAAAAGAAAGAAAAGGAATTATGATTGGAAAGGAAGAAGTTAAACTATCATTATTTGCAGATGACATGATACTCTATGTAGAAGACCCCAAAAACTCCACTAAAAAATTGCTAGATTTAATAAGCAAATTCAGTAGTGTAGCTGGATACAAAGTCAACACTCAAAAATCAATAGCCTTCCTGTACACCAATAACAAACTCACTGAGAGGGAAATTAGGGAAACAACACCTTTCACAATCACATCTAAAAAAATGAAATACCTAGGAATCAATCTCACAAAGGAAGTAAAAGACCTCTACACTGTAAACTACAGTACTCTGAAAAAAGAGATTGAAGAAGACATCAGAAAATGGAAAGATATCCCTTGATCTTGGGTCAGAAGAACCAATATAGTGAAAATGGCCATACTTCCAAAACTGTTATACAGATTTAATGCAATTCCGATCAAAATTCCAACAACATATCTCACAGAATTAGAGAAAACAATCCTAAAATTCATCTTGAACCAGAAGAGACCTAGAATAGCAAAGGCAATTCTGAGCAACAAAAGCAAGGCAGGGGGCATCACAATCCCTGATTTGAAATTATACTATAAAGCTACTGTGATAAAAACAGCGTGGTATTGGCAAAAAAACAGACCCAAAGATCAATGGAACAGATTAGAAGATGCAGAAACAACTCCAGACATACTAAGCCACCTTATCTTTGACAAAGGTGCCAAACACATTCACTGGAAGAAAGATAGCCTCTTTAATAAATGGTGCTGGAAAAATTGGCTCTACACATGCCAAAGATTAAAATTAGACCCATATCTTTCACCATGCACTAAGCTAAATTCAAAATGGATCAAAGAACTAAATATTAAAACAGAAACATTAAATCTCCTGGAAAATAGAATAGGTAAAACCCTTGAAGACATTGGTGTAGGCAAAGACTTTATGAATAAAACCCCCATCACACAGGAAGTATCACAAAGAATCAACAACTGGGATCTCATCACAGTAAAAAGCTTTTGCACAGCAAGAGAAACCATCAACAGAGTGAAGAGACAACCCACAATGTGGGAAAAAATGTTTGCCAGCTATTCCTCAGACAAAGGATTACTATCGAGAACATACAAAGAACTCAAAAAAATCAGACCTCCCAAATTTAAAGACCCAATCCATAAATGGGCATCTGAGATGAATAAACACTTCTCAGATGAAGAAATACAAATGGCAAATAAATATATGAAAAAATGTTCAACATCACTGGTCATTTGAGAGATGCAAATGAAAACAACACTGAGATTCCATCTCACCCCAGAAAGAATGGCTATTATCAAGAAATCAACTAATAACAAATGCTGGAGGAGCTATGGGGAAAAAGGAACCCTTCTTCACTGTAGGTGGGAGTGTAGACTGGTGCAGCCACTGCAGAAATCAGTGTGGAGACTCCTCAAAAAACTAGGATTGGAGGTCCCATTTGACCCAGCTCTTCTCCTTCTGGATATCTTCCCAGAAGAATTAAAAACATCGTACCACAGCGATATATTTGCACCCATGTTTATAGCAACACAATTTGTAATAGGTAGATCGTGGAAACAACCCAAATGTCCATCAACCGGGGAATGGATAAAAAAGATGTGGTATTTCTATACAATGGAGTACTATTCAGCCATAAAGAAAGATAAACTGGAAACTTTTATAGGTAAATGGATGCAACTCGAGAAAATACTCACAAGCGAAATAAACCTGATGCACATTTGTAAACATTGTATTGTCTCCCTAGTATGAAAATGCAATTTCACTGTGACTATTCCATTCCGTAGTCTTCTATTTTTACCTAGCTTTTACATGGCTTAATCTTATACTGAGTAATATTTTTCTCCAAAAGATATTTGTACATTCTCTAATGCTTGATTTTTTTAACACATGAGAATGTTTACTTGTTGTCTTTAAAAATAAATAAATAAATAAATAAATAAATAAATAAATAAATAAAATAATTTACTAAACAAAATAAAAGATGCTAAGAATCAGGAAAAAAAAAGGAAATGTCATACAGGTATATGAAAGTGTGCTTAACATCACTATTAATCAGAGAAATGAGACTCAAAAACCACAAGAGACATCATCTCACTCCTTTTAAGGTAGCAATCATGGAAAATTAGTAGCTAAGAAATGTTGGTAAGGATGTGGAGAAAGGGAATGTTTATGCACCGTTGGTGAAAACATAATTCCATATAGTCATTATGGAAAACACTGTGGAGGTTTCTTAAAAAAAAATAGAAGTAAAACCATGTTATGATCTAGCAAACCAACTACTGGGCATATTTCCAATACAACTGAAATTGGGATCTTGGTGCGCTCCCTAGGTTCCGTGCAGTATTCTACGCAATAACCAAGATATGGAAATAACCAAAGTACCTACTGATGGATAAAGGATAAAGAATTGCCTTGTGGGCCGGTGAGATGGCTCAGCGGCGTAAGCGCCTGCCTTGCAAGCGCGAGGGCCCGAGTTCGACTCCCGGAACCCACACACGAAAAAGGGGCCGGTGATATCGCTCAGTGGCACGGGTGCCTGTTGGCGCGTGAGGTCCTGAGGTCGTCCCCCTGGTACCCACAAAAAAAAAAAAAAGAATTGCCTTGTGAACCTTACTTGTGTGTTCATATCTAAGAATGAGCAAATAGAAGATGATTGATTGGACAAGTGCAGAAAGAAGTAACATGCCCAGTTTTAGCTTAGTTTTGGCTTTATTTTTGTTTTTGTTTTGTTTTGTTTTGTTTTTGTGGTGCTGAGGATTGGATCCAGGGCCTTATACATGCTAGGCAAATGTTCTATCGATGAAGGACATCTCTAGCCCCTTTCACCTTAATTTAGAATCAAATACAAAGAAAAATTTCACTTGATCGTGCTCCCAAAATAGATTGTGGAGAATTTTTCTTCAGAACTAGTCAGCTTCTTTCAAGAAAGATCCCTTTGTTTGCTCTCTGGGAGAGTGGGAATAGGAAAGGGTCGGCCATGCATCTACTTCTTTGGCAGTAGAGATGTGATTAAGGTAAGGGGTATGTTAGAACTATTAAAGGTCCAGGATTATATTCCATGCAACTTCTCTCAAAAAAAAAAGCATTTTCTTCTCTCTATGATGAGGAAAATAAAAAAGAATGAATGTCACAAAGAGATTGTCACATGAGAATGTCTGTTTCATGACCCCTATCTAATGGGCAGCCAGAAGCTTTACTCTAATGCTCTATCTAGAGTTCTAATTTTTTGTGAACTCACTACCATCTCTTGAATAGCATTTTGCTGTTGTAATTATGCCCTTGTTGGTTGTACCATGTGTTGTTTCTCAAAGCAATCACAGAAAAAATTATTCCAGTTTCTTCATTCAATCATTTTACCTCTTCTTTCTTCATTGGTATCTCGTTTCAAGTGTCTTCTTTTGTAGGTCTAAATGACAAATACCTTTCATGATAAATGCCAGTTGTGATGGATTCTAGTGGCTGCTTGAAGGGCTGTATAAAGAGGGGTGGTCAGAGCAATTCTAGTTTAATGGAAACAAGTTCTGTGGTTGATCAGTGATGTTTGCAGGGTGGAGGGAATGGGGTAACTTGTGCTCATACTGATCTAAACCTTTTACTCCGGACCACTAATTCTTTGCAGTCTAAACTTTTCTTGTTTTTATGCCCCAATTCTGATGGCAGTTCATTTAATTAACAATAATTTTCTTTATCATTGTTTGAAAATTCATGATGCTATGTTATCTATAAGACCCAATCACATAATCTATAAAATGTGGGGAAATATATCTACAAGTTCCATCGGCTATTTGTGAAAATCAAATGAGAAAATATGTAAAAACAGGGCCCCTTAATATCCACCATCCTAAGTTATTTATCCTTTTTTTTCAATACCAAGGATTTAACTCAGGGCTTTCACACTGATCTACATCCCTAGCCCTTTTCTGTTTTTATTTTTTATTTTTAAATTTTGAGACAGGGTCTCACTAAGTTGCTAAATTGTCCAGCCTGGGCTCCAACTTGCAATCTTCCTGCCTCAGCCTCCCAGAGTGCTGGGATTATAGGCGTACACCACCACACTTTCATACTTATGTTTATACTTTCTAAAGGCAAAAAAGATGAAATATTCTGTGTTTTTACTTCTCACAAGGCAGAATGAAGGACACAACTTTGTATGTAGATTATGATAAGTGTCTGTTAAACCGAATTGTTGTAATTCACTTTCCCTATAGAACATTTCCTGATATTGACCTGTGTGTGTGGGAGTCTGTGTGGGGCGGGGAGTGTGGGGTGTGTGTGTGTGTGTGTGTGTGTGTATTGAGGGGAGTGACTATAATTCCATTAGGTCTCGTTTGACAAATTACATTTTGAAAAGTCACACGCAATTGGCAATGGGTTTGGAATTTCTCTCGCGATATAGCCACATTGTTGGAAAGAAATTGTGTCTGTTCCTGTCTGTCAAATTACATAGTAAAATGTGCTCCATCATGGGCATGTGATAAATAATAATTATGCTGATGAATTAATCTGATGAAATATTCCCTAAGTAGCACTGCATATAACCATGAAATATGACTTGTCTGAAGTGAGAAGTAAAGGCTGATAGTTCATTAATCCCCCAACATTTTTTTCATGTTGGGACAAAATGACTTTCAGGACCATTAACCTATTTGGCAGGAATCCACTTTGCCATTTGCCAGCTTCTTTACCTGGCTACTTTTAAGCCTTGTTTAGTCCACCAAATTTCTAACATTCACACCAGAACTCTCACATTAGGAACTTATGGTACTATACTAAGAATAATAAAAACAACTCTCTGAGTGAATGTTCCATTGCAGTGCAGAGTCATTTGCATATTTCAACTAAATATGACTCTATTCCCTGATCCTCCTTGCATCAATTCCATTCCAAATGGAATTTGCAAATCACTCATAATGAATCACACTTTATTCACTCATTCATGCAAGAAACCTTCTAACATACTCGTATTTTGCTTCTCCCTCACTACCACATTCAATTAAGGAGCAAGAGTACTCAATTTCACCCCCTGCATGCCTTAGACTCTATTCTCTTTAGCCCCACTCTGCCTGACTTAATCCAGATCATTATGATTTTTAGGAGACAATAGCCATAACATCTCAACTACTCTTTCTTCCCCTTTCTTCTCTTCAAATTATCATCAGTGCTGCACCAAACACTTCTCAAAATTATAGGTATAATAGTGTCACATTCTTATTTTTAAAACTCTGACATGAGATCACTGCTCTGAACAAAAATAACAAATAGTGCATAATCCAGCTCTAATCAATTTTACCAACAGCACTCTTACTCCTTGCATGAAAACCAATATTTCTGCCATATCAAATACATCAGCACCTGGTATTTTATTTACACCATTGCTCCTGGACAGGATGTCTTTATCTCTGTTCAGTGTGGAATGTTTCCTCAGAATTTAACCCCTCTGAAGCTTCACATTGGTAAGTGTTGAACAGATGTAGATGCTACTTGTTTGTTCACAAACCACAATTAATAGAAAATATGAATAGCTTTAGACATGACTTTACTCCTTGATGATCTTGATCCCCACTGTTCCCAAGGATGTTATTCTGTCCTGATTCACATGTATAGATTCCCAGACATGCCTCCACCTGTTTCTTCAGTTATGTAAAGAGGATACTAGTGGGTTAATCCCTTGTATCATAGGATAACCACATAAATTGTCTTAGAACAATGTCTGGAACACAATAAAGTTCATGACTGTTAGAAATAATAATATCATTGTTACTATTATTATTAAATATTTGTCCCCAGGTGTATCTTCTACATGAGTGATTTTACCTTTCGGGGTGACCAACCTTCACAGTTTGCCCAGCACTGTCCTGATTTTAGCACTGAAAGTCAGCATGCAGGGAAATCCTCCAGTCCTGAGCAAAGCAGAAAGGTGTTCACACTGCAGTCATTTCCATCTCTGGCCCCTTTAGTATAGTATTCATACTCCTTTTAATAGAACTTTATGTGATTGTACTGCTTATCACTTGTCTTTGTTTCCTTAAGAGTCAATTATTTATTTATTTTTGTGTGAATGTGCCCCCCAATTGTTGTATTATTTTTAGACTATAACTTAATGAATTTTACAGAACTTAAATACCAAATTATAATCTATCCCATATATATATAATCTGTCTCATATATATAATATATTATATATATGATTAATATCCCACCTATATATAAAATCTTATTTTTAATGAGAAGACTTTGGTCAATAATGTGTGACCAATGAAGTAGAAAACTATTTGAAAACGTGTCCCAATGTATATGTGGATAAGTAAACCTAGATAGTCTAAATCCCAGTGTAGCTCTTGTCTAAAATTTAGACTCTAGGCCCTAATATGGGCCTAATATAAGCCATATGGGCCATAGGTTATTCTTTCTTTCCTCTGTATTATATATTTATTGAATTTTTGTTTTCACTGTGAAAAAAAATGTCCATCTTCACTCTTCAAAAGATCTGTCTAAATTGTCAGATGCTTTTCCATCACCAGTGATGAAATGTTTGTTAGTTGCATAGTTGAAAATAAAGGTTGTGTAATTTGAGAAAATTTGTCTATTATTTCCATTACTCAGTTTACTCAGCAGTGAAATGTGAACAATAATATCAACCTGTCTGGATTTCTGTGAATTAAAAAAGATATCACTAACTAAGCATATATGACCATAAATATCATGTAGCAACCCTTGATATGTTCCAGCACTTATCATTGTTATTATTTCAGTTTAATTTTGTATTATCAATGGCTGCATAGATATGTGTATACATTTATACATGGTATATATATAATACATATATATGGGATGTCGCAAAATATGGGCTATTTTTCTTTTCCTATATCTAATTCAAATATCTAATCATTAAAATACTATTTATATATTTGCAGATCTAAAACAATCAATCTAAATCTGATTAAACTGTTAATTGTTTCCAATTTTACTCAACAGAATGAATTAGGTACTTAGAAAGAATGGGGATTGAAGGCACTAAGGACTAAACACATGTCTAAGGGCATTCAACCAAATTTGACTTTATCGTTGAATTTGTTTCATGCAAAATAAGTTAGGTATTTCAAACTATATTAGAATTTTAAAAACTAATGGTGATTGTGATGACAGGGATCATTTTGCAGATTGAAAGTTGTGTTTATAAATGCTGTGGGGTTTTACAGTTTCAATAAATACCAACTTTCCTACATCTCCCATATTTGCAACTGATTGAAAAATATGCATGAAGGAGACAGGCAAAGATCAAGACAGAGCTTTCATACTGATAAAAGCTGGACTGTTGTATATAGCTTCTGTGTACTGCTATGATGTTTCCTAATCTTTCATCCCAGAATTAAGTTGCTCTTCCAAACTGGAAACTTCATCTTCATAGGGACAAAGTCCATCCAGTGTGGTTATCACAGGATAAGAAAAGCTGCTCACAACATCAGCTCAGTACACACAGGGCATTAAGCTAATAACTTACTACTTGTCACTTGGCAAGACAGAGAGAGTACAGAATAGATAACGGCGTCCATTCAAGAAGTTCCCACTTGGAAGCAGAATGGAAACTCTCTTGCCTTTATGCAAAGATAAGTAGTTGGGGGAAAGTGTCCATTCCTAATAATCTCCATAGTAACATTTGTACATCTATTATTCCAAAAGGATTTGTGTTTTTAAAGTAACACCAGTATTATATTAATAACTATACAAAATAGGAATACAATCAATTATTTACATTAACTGTTATACAGTACTAATCATGAAATAAAATAGAACACAAGGAAGTTCAAATAAATAATTGAGGCATCCAGAATAGAAATATTCTGTGCTAACTACAATTTTAAAGTCCACACATCTTTTAAACTGAGAAAAATGCAACAGTATTCGATAGCCCACAAACATAATTTTGCTCTCAGACAAAAATATACAAATCCAGAGCGTGGTGTGTGAGGGATTTGAAGAAGCAGCATGAAAACTGTAGAAATTTGAATCCTGTCAAAGAGAGTTAGGAGATGGGGTGGAGTGGGTGCCAGATACAGAAATGGGCTAGGAGAGGAGCAGGTTTTAGAGGGCTAGTGGATAGGTACCTGAGCACTTTGTGGCTTTCTCCTAAGTGCTGACATAGGCGGACACTCCAGGGATAGGGGAAATTGGTGATCTAGTAAAATACGGTCTTTAACTAAAGGTCAAATGAAATTGTACTGGAAACCTTGGGGATACTTTAAAGTGGGAGCTAAAGACAGAGGGCTGCTCATTACAGCTTGTGCTTAAATACCAGTTTCACTTTATCAGGGAAATTGTTCATTTGTGTGAAAATTTGACCTCTGTCAGTTTGCCAAGAAGGGTAGGCCCCTGAATGATCTCTGGCTCACGTGAGCTCGCAGAAGTTAGAGCTACCTGGGGACTACTTTCAAAGGACACTGCCAAGGTTAGCATACCCAAAATCTGACCTTCATCTTTTTCCTTTCCATTTATATCTGTTTGTAAAGTTCAAACGGTTCTCTTTTCTCCCCCACCCCAGAAAAGAAACCGCTTCAAATGCAATGAAATGATAAAAGATTTCAAAGGGATGCGGCTATAAAAAGAGAAGGTGAAATAAAAATGTTTCACCTAGGAAGTCTGGTTATTTAGGGAAATATAATTCAGATGGCTAGGTTACAATTATCATATTTCTTAACCTAGATTATAGATAGCCTTAAAATGTTATGGTACTATGACATTTTACCAGAACCAAGTATTGTTGCTAAAGGATTAATGAAGGAAAAGAGGAGAAAAGCTTTTTCACAGTATGTTTATTATCCAGATAAGCTAAGAATTAGGAATTCTTTAAATTGGCCAAATATTTGGAATTTATCAAATACCACAATTAAGTCTCAAAGGAAAAAAGAATGGTAGTTTATGATCAAATTGTGTCTTAGTTACTTCCTCATTGCTGAAACAAAATACCTGACACTCACAAGTTAAAGAATGAAAGGTTTATTTTGGCTCACAATTTGTAGAAGTTTCAGTCCATAGTCAGCTGGCTCCAAGGCAGGGTGGCACGGCAGAGGGGCATGCAGAGGAGAAACAGTCCATGGCAGAGCAGGCAGGAGGAAGCAGCAGTGAGCCTGCCTTCTTTCTGTCTCTTTATGTTCCATCCAGGCTAAAGCCTGTTGATTGTTGCCACCCACACTCAGGGTGGCGCTTCCATTATCCACACCCAGAACTAAGCAAAACCAATTTAGTTGTCACACACCCTTAATCCCAGCATCACACAACCATGATCCAGCCACCTCCCAAAAGCACCACCTATGAGTGCATGAGGCTCCGGGGCTACATCTAGATATAAGCCATAACAAATGGCATAGATATGTAACGAAGAGTCCACTTATTTTTTAGTCAAATTAAATGTATTTTAAATGATACATCCTCAAATTTATCCATATTAATTAGCATGTGACATTTTAGTACACCTATACATTGTGTAATCAGGTTAAACATATCTGTTGTCTCAAACATTTATCACTGCTTTATGAAGAAAACATTAAAAATTCTTTCATCTAGCTTTTTGAGATACGCAGTTGAAATCTACTCATCCTACTGCACATACTAAAAATTCTTGTTTCTGACTGTAATTTGGTATACATTGACCAATCTTTTCCTGTCCTTCACTCTCCCCTATCTTTCCTAGCCTCTAGTAACCACTATTTACCATCAACATCTATGAAATCAACTTTCAGATTCTACAAATGAGCGAGATCATGTGGTATGTTCCATGCATGGCTTATCTCACTTAACATAACAATTTCTATTTCATCTATATTATCTCAAATGACAATATCTCATCACTTTTTAGTAGAGTAGCATTCCATTATATATATATATTACATATATATCATATATTATATATATTATATATATTATATATATTATATTATATTATATTATATTATATTATATTATATATTATATATTTTATAATAATATATTATATATATAATATATATATGTCACATTATCTTTGCCGATTAATCAATTAATGATCACTGTGGTTTTTTTCCTCTTTTTTTTTTTTTGCCCATTGCAAATAGTACACTGCAATAAACATAGTAATACAGATGTCTGCTCAACACTGATCTTATTTTCTTTGGGTATACCCACAAGAAGTGGGATTTTTGGATGATGTGGAACAATATTTTATATTTTGAGGAAACTCCATGCTGTTTTCCATAAGAGCTGAACTACTTTACATTCCCACCATCAGTGTAAGTTTCTGTTCTCCACATCCTTGCCAGCAAGTTTTCTGCTTTACTGATAATTGCCATTTTCACTGGGTCACCGGGGTGAGTTATACCTCATTGTGTTTTTATGTTTTTGGTTTGTGTGTGTGCATGTGTGCATGTGTGGTTGTAGGAATCAAACTCAGAGGCTTTGAGGATGTTAGGCATCTGCTCTACCAACTAACTGTACCTCCAGCACTATCATTGTGGATTTGATTTGCATTTCCCTGACGGTTAGCGATATTAAGCATTTTACTGTATCCCTATTGACTATGTGTGTCTTCTTTTATGAAATGTCTATTTAAATCCTTTTTTTCTTTTTCTTTTTCTTTTTTTGGGGGGGGGTTTTGAAACAGGGTCTCACTCTGTACTTCAGGCTGGCCTTGAGCTCACTGTGTAGCAGACTGGCCTTGAACTTACATTGCTCCTCCTGCCTCAGGCTCCTGAGTGCTGGGATTACAGGTGTGAACCACCATGCCCAGAAAGATCATTTTCCATGGGGCTTTTGTTTTGTTTTGTTTTGATATTTTGCTATTGAAATTATATAATTACACATTCTGGATATTAAACTCTTGTTAGACTTACAGTTCATAAATATTTTCTCCATTCTGTGGATTGTCTTTTCAATCTGATGATTTTTCCTTTGCTGTACCAAAGCTTTTTACTTTGATGAAATCACATGTGTCAATGCTTGCTATTGTTGCTTGTATTTTTAGTGTTTTCAAAAAAATACTTGCCCATTCCAATATTCTAAAGCCTTGTCCCTGTTTTCTTCTAGTAGTGTCACTGTTTTGGGTCTTACATTTAAAGCTAAATCCATTTCAACTTGATTGTTTTAGCTACTGAGAGATAAGGCTCTAGTTTCATTTTGCTGCTTATGGATACCAAGTATTCCCAGTACCATTTATTGACAAGACTATCCTTTCTCTGATGCGATTTCTTAGCACCTTTGTAAAAAATCAGTTATTTGTAGATATGTGGGTTATTTCTAGACTCTCTGTTCTATTCCATTTGTCACCATTTTATACCAATATCATACTTTTTTGATGATTGCAGTCTAGTAGCTCATTTTAAAGTCAAGTAATACAATACCTTCTGCTTTATTCTTTTTGCTCAAGATTGCATTACTATTTGTTTTTTGTTTGTTTTCTTTGTCTTTTGGCGATGTAGTAGATCCATACAAATTTTAGGATTGTTTTATCAAGATTTGTGAAGAATGTCTTTGGCATGTTTTAGGAATTGCATTTAATCTGTAGATAGTTTTGAGCTGTACGGACATTTTAACAGTATTGATTCTTCCAATCCATGAACACGATCTGTGATACCTTTCCAGTTTTGCATGTGCATCTTCAATTTCTTTCATCAATATTTTAGTTTTCATTGTAGAAATCATTTTGCTTCTTCAGGAAATTTTTTTCTAGGTTTTTTGTTGTGTGTACATTTGTTTGTTTTGCAGCTACTGTAGCTGAGATTGCTTTCTTGATTTGTATGTCAGATAATTTGCTATTGGTGTACAGCAACACTAATGATTTTTTTTTTTTAATGTGGGTACCGGGGGTCGAACTTGCGCTCACCAGGCAGACGCTTATGCCACTGAGCTATCTCACCAGCCCAACACTACTGATTTTTGTATGTGGATTTTTATCCTGAAACTTCGTTGAATTTCTTTAGGAGTTCTAAGGCTTTTGGTGAAGTCTTTGGGAGATAGATGATAGATGATAGACAGATAGATAGATAGATAGATAGATAGATAGATAGATAATAGATCATGTTATCCAAAAACAGTGAAAATTGCACTTCTTTCTTTCAGATTTTTTTTTTCTTTTTGAGACAGGGTCTTGCTCTGTAATTCAAGCTGGTCTTAAACTCACTATGTAGCCCAGGCTAGCCTCAAACTCATGGTGAGCCTCCTGTTACAGCCTCCCGAGTGCTGGGATTACAGGTGTGCACCACCACACCCAGCTTCCTTTCTGATTTGGATGATTTTTATTTCTATTTCTTGCCTAACTACTCTGACCAGGACTTCCAATACTATGTGTATTTATTTGTAGTAATACATATTACTATGCACATTCATGCCTGTAGATAAAAGAGAAAAATTTCATCTTTCCCCCAATCAGTATGTTAGCTAGCCTAACATGATTAGATATGTTTCTGCTATTCCTAACCTGTAGAGAGTTTTTATCATGAAGATACATTGAATTTTATCAAATGCATTTTATGCATCTATTGAAATATCATTGGATTTTTATCCTTACCTCTGTTATTGTGGTGTACCACATTTAGTGATTTGTGTATGTTAAACCAAAAAATTACATTTTAGAAATCTATGCTAAACATTTACTATATGCTATGATTTTTGGTTCTTATTTCATGCCTTTAAATGAAATCATTTTGATATTGAATATGCCTACTTGCTTATTATCAGTTTCTTCCTGCTAGTGAATATACTACAACAGGAAATGGCTTTTGTCTTGCTATGTATTCACAAGATCTACAACAGTAGTTGAAATGGTACTTTTTTAATGTTTCTAGGTGGTACCTATGTGTACTATTTTATTATTTAATGAGTTAATACACATAGCAGACACACTCATATTTTATTTCATTTGATCATTTTAGAACACATGAACTAGTCAGTAAAAAAGTAAAAATGCTGAAATTAATTCTCATAGCTAATGATTGATAAAGAGATAACTGTGACTTCTAATGTTCTGGGCTTCTCAATATCACAACAGAGAACACTTCTACTTATAATACAACATATTTTTAGTTATAATGTTAGCATAGAATCCTCCACAATTTTTTAACATAACTAAAATTACTGTGAGTCAAGCACTTTATTGGCAGCTTGGCACACATTAATTTGAGTGTGCAGGGGGAAGGCAAGGCTATTATGAGCTTGAAACAAGAAATTTTCAGGATTTAATTCAATTAGCCAGCTTTCCATCACTGGCACAAAATTGCTGAGAAAAACAGCTTATAAGGAGTAAAGAGTTATTTTGGCTCATAGACTCAGAAGTTTCAGTCCATGGTCACTTGGGCCCACAGCTTTAGGCCAATGACAGTACAGTACATCATGGTGGGGAGTGGGAAACAAAGGGAGAAGAGAGGGCCAGAGTTTCAAAGTCCCCTCCAAAGCAAGCTCCCTCTGACCTTTTTCTCACTGGGTCCCACATCCTAAAGGTTCCACTACCTCCCAACCGCACCACACGATGGTGACAAAACCTTTAGCAAATGGGCCTTTGAGGAACATTTAAAATCCAAACCACAACATCCATTTTCTTTAACTTCCCTACATAGTGATTTCACACGGTTCACTTTAATATCAACTCTGTTTTACAGGGGGTAACTTAAGTTTAGAGAAACCAGTTATACAAGATCTAATACTAATAAAAAATAAATTTGAGATTTGAACCAGTATTTTATCCTTTCACTTGCTTTTCATAGATATGGCTTTGACTATGGAATTTGGGGCGTACTAAATTCAGAGAAAAACATGACAGTTTCTTTTCAAGCAAACATGATTGTGAAAGGAACTTAGTCTGTTACTGCCGTTTTCCTCATGTCGAATCTTAGTGTCCAGTATGACTATAACTTTTTCATTAAAAAAAAATAGATTTATATGGAGTAAAATGTTAAAGACATGACTTCGTAAGACTACAGGAGGTTTAAAATCATTTCAGTGTAAAGTCACTTCACAGTCTAGAGCAGAATACACTCACTTCTGGATTCTCCCTCCCCCATTACCTTCCTAGAGTCAAGGCACACACTGTTAGCCATTAGTCAACACATTTGTATAATCTACAAGAAATTGGTTCTTTTCTTCTAAGGAAAAATATCTACTTGACATATCATCAATATGCAATGATTTGCTTCAGATACAGTAATACTGTAATGTTGCTAACATATTTGCTAATAGTTGAGAAATGAATATAAATGGAAGTGGCATATACTTAAAATATACTTTTGAGGAAATTAAGAAAGATATTTTCTCTGTTTCAATTGTTTTCTGTATACGTTACTTTCTTTTCTCCTTTCAAACTATTTTGAAATGTCAAAAATTATAATTTCTACTACATCATACATGATTTAAACTAAAGATAGCACTTCTGGAATACTTTTATTTATCTAAGAAGTAGTATTTAATTTTTAACATAATTTAGATTCTTTTGAAATGTCTAAATGCTTTTTCATTTATCATTTGAATAATAAATGAAAAACTCTGAAAGCACAAAAATACAAAGACAACACTGCTACAAATACAGCAGTGACCCAGGTATCATTTATTAAAGTAATTATTTCAATTGATTTTCAATGAAAGCATTTCTTTTCCTTTAGAATTTTCAATGGCACCACATAAATTATTTAACAAACTGTCAGCATTATAGTCATCAAACAGCTTCACTTTCCTAAAATAGCATGTATTCTCTACAGACATATAAGAAATATAAGACATCTGACTCTGGTCTCTGGAGCCTTTTGTTTTCTTTTGCCTGCATTTGCCATTTCCTGGGCAGAGGGTTATGTTGAGGAAAATTAAATTTGGATGTGATTTTATGTTGTGCTGATTTCTATACTACTACTCAAATATCTATTTAACTTCTAATTAATGCAATTATTTTATAAAAGAGTTCATGCAGAAGTAACACATCATTCGCTTTTCAGGAAGATTTATCAAGAAGCAGTAAGGCAGGCCGAAATGGTATTGATTTTCAGTGTATAATGTGACTGGAGATGATTTCTATAGTTCTTAAACGGATAGACAAAGAGTTTTTTATTTTGTTTTGTTTTGTTTTGTTTCTCCCCCTTAGAGACAGAAAAGTTAAAGTCACACTGGCCACTAAGATTTGAAATGAAGTAAACAGACTAAGTTCTTTCACTGCTGCAGGCATCTGGAGCTAATTGTGTTAGTTATGGTAATAGTGCCCTCCAGAGGAAATTTGCAGGAAGGGAAAATTGAAGATTGTGGAAATGAATTGAAACACAAGCTTTCAAAAGTAAATTAAAATTTTAGTCTTACACAGATAATTAATATACCCTTCCGTTTAAATTTGGTGCTGAAAGCCAACTTCATAGCCATGACAATAAATATCAAATACCACATACTTTAATATTTTAGGCCACTTGTGAATTGGTATTTTACTTAGTGTAATGTAAATCTGCCATACATTGAAATATAAAGTTAACTAACGAACAATAACAGGCTAATATTAAGAATTCAAAATCATAGCTGGGGCTGGCGACTCACACCTCTACTTTCACCACTCTGAGAGCTGAGGCAGGCAGGTCTCAAATGCTAGCCCACGCTTGGTAAATCAGGGACTACATGAGACCATGCTTCTAAATGAAAAATGAAAGAGGTTGGGGATAGGAGGTAGCTCAGTGCAAAGACCATGGGTTCAAACCCACTACTAAAAAAAAAAAAAAAAAATCAAAATCATGATCTTGTTTTTACCTTTTTTTTCGTTCTTTAGAATTCAGTATGAATGAATTGTGATACTATAGCCCTATTGGTGAAATGAGTCTAAATGGCTATCATAAGTTATTGGAAGTAAATTGAAATGGGGGAACCCAAAACCCTGGATTTTGAATTGCAAACCAAAATCAGTATCACCAAATATCAACTGATAAAAATAGATCAGTAGTATACAAAAGGAAGAGGCTTCTTTATCTTTGTCATTTAAGTACTTGAAGTGTCTTAATTTGGGAAAGTGCAAAATGATTATTTCACATAGTAATTTATTATAATTACCATCAAAATTACTTTTACTATTCTATCCTGCCATGTACTGAAGCCAAAGGTAGGGAAAGAGAATTCATATTTAATGATTTTTGGCTTTTTACCTCACACACCATAGTGATTTTCTGCATTTGAATTCTTGGAAGAAAAAACAAATTAGGAGAAAGCAATTTCCTCTCAATAATTTACTAAAGTAATTATAAGGAACTGAAATTTTTATAATAAAATATGATAGCAGAGTTTCTTTTAGAAAGAAACTATCTTACTATGGAAAAAATATTTTGATAAGCTGCTTGGCTTAGGGATAAGGACAAGCATCAAAACTAACCATATTTAAAATGTTCTAATTAGGAAAAGGGATAACATATCTCATTTTGCTCCTGAAAGAAGAGGAGAAATAGGAATGATTGGAAAAGAAGAGGACCAGAGAAGTAAATTGGTACTGGGTCAAAGAAATTAGCAAAAATTATCAAGGGGAGAAGTGGCCAAATGGCACCACCAATACTGCACTATGAATCCTTCTTCTTATACTAAAATAGCATTAACTCAAGAAATTATCTAATATCCCAAAAATGAGGATAATAGAAATTTTATATAACTTGTACAGGGTACATATTATCCATACTGTCCTATATAAAAACTAAGATACTGGGTTGGGGATATAGCTCAGCAGCACAGCACCTGTCTGGCAAGAGCAAGGTCCTGAGTTCGATTCCTGGTACAAAAAAAAGCTAAGATACTAATGATATAGTTAAAATAAAGCTTATTCTCATATTTTTCCCTCATCATTTTTCCCTGTGAAAATTTAAACAAAAACAATGAGCTCCCCTGTTGGTGAATGTGAAGTCGATAAGCACAAACAAGAAATTAAAGAGTAGAGAGAGGGTTATTACTTGCGGCAAGTAAGGAGAGCACAGGAGACACTTCTCAAAGCAGCATTCTTCCTGAACAAAGAAAGCAAAGGGCTTTTATCGGGAAAACTTCCATACTCACATAGGAATGATTCGTCCTCCCATGTAGAGATAGGTATATTCCTGAATATGATCAATTCAAGGTCGTGTATTATAGTGTTCAAAAAAATGGCAGAGGCAGTGGAAAATTTAGTATTATAATGAGCAAAGTTTATAGTGGGTTACCCAGAAAGAATGAGTCAGTGACTCAGTGATTTTAGGTATTTCCTGGCAAGTTCCTCCGAAGAGCCTTAGCTGAAATGAAAAATCAACTTGTACACGTGCTAAAAACGTTGGAAAAAGCAGCATTTTTTTCCTCCTAAAAGTATAGAAACTTGCCCTAACACTGCCTGCCTAGTGACTAATGTATTCACTATTCTGAAAACAATGTGCGTATGCCTATAAATATTTGCATATATGACTTTTTATGTGATATGTAACTATATCGTGTAACTATGTGCCTATCTCCATATATATGTGCTTGTTCAATAAATATATGTAGTTCAACAAATAATTGTGCAAATTGACTAGAATTATATACTTATGGATATTTTATAACTTTTTACTTAAGAATATATTTTATTTCTTATTTTGATATGTAAAGATGTAATTTATTTGTAGCTACAGTCTAGTGTTCCATTTTATTAATAAGCCACAATATATCTATCCTTTATTGGTGTACAGTTACCATTTATATTTTATCAATATAACAAACAAATTGCAATGAATCCTTCAATATGTCTCATTAAATGTCCTAGAGAAATTTGGCAGGCTATGTATCTAAAAATTAAATTACTATGTCTTGGGGTAGGTCCATCATTAGCAATGCTCACTAAAATCAAGTTGCTGTCCATTGTAATTTTGAGTTTACACTTTTACCCGTAATGTATGAGTATCCAGTTCCATCAATGTCAATAATTCTCACCAGAGTTTTACATGACTGTTAATTTTATGGTTGTGGCATAATATTACCTTTTGAAAATTTGGATCAATCTTATTACAAGGTAGTTGAACTATATTCCATATGATATTAATCAATCAGAACATTCTTCTGTGATTTCCCTGTTCATATGTTTTGTTTATTTTCATTTTGGTTGTTTTTTTTAATAGTTTTAACTCTAATCATCTATTAATTACATATATTGAAAAACTCTTCCTAGCATTTTATTTTGTTTATGGCATCCTGTCTAACATAGTCCAATGTATACAATTTTTGTCCATGAACCAACTCCCCATGATAAATGTAGTTACTATATACTGCAATTATATACTAATAAAAATTAAAATTAAAAGAAGTTTCTTACCTCTATTTCATAATGTATTTTTCCTAAAATCCTCTAAAACTTCTATGGAATTCTGCATACTTCATGATCATTACATAGATATTTCTTCATTTATGACATAAAGGAGTGACGTAAATTCATCCAGTCTGAAAACATGGCAAATTATTGGTCACCATTAATTAAAGAGATAGTTTTTCACCATTGATTTGTAACAATACTGCATTATATATGCATATACATATACATTCCTATCTACTTTATTGTTCTGTTATTATAAATATCTGGTAATCACATTTAAAAATTATTAATTACAAATATTGGAACACCACTCATTTTTAAATTTTTATTCTGTAATCAAAAATCTTGTTTAATTATCTTATTTGTTATACTACCTTGCCTCTATGGTCATTTGGCTTTTCCATATAAAGTGTCACACCATCAAAGTACAAAGTACAGTAACAAATATTTTTCTAATTATTTTTTTTCTTATGCTGGTTAGGACCTCTAATATAATGTCAGATAAAAGTGGTGTTAGTAGCTTATAAAATTCCTCACAAAAAAACAACAATTTTAAATACTTTACCTTCGTCTAAGAATCATTTTATTTATTTCTACTGGGTATGTTTTATTATGGTTACAATATTCTCATACATTCTAAGTTTGCTAAGACTTTTCGTCTTGAACTTCAATTTTACAAAAGTTCTCTTTGTCCCAAGACAATCATATGAGTTTTCTCTATTTGATTGTTAATATGTAAATAATTCTTCATAAATTTTCAACATAAAACATTCCTGGGTTAAAATCAACTTGATTTTAACAAGACATTACTTGTCTTGTATAACACATTACTTGTTTTCTTTTTAAAATGCTATATGTGGGATTGTTGTCTCTATATTAAAAATTAAACTTACAGTATAATTTTTTTCTTCTTGTTTTGTTTATTTATTATTTTGGCTAAACAGTTATAGCACCCTTTTTAAAAAGTTCATAAATTTCTATCTTGTCCCACTCTCTAGAAATATTTACACGCAAAAAAGTATATGTTTCTTCAAGGTTTTGTGTATCTTGAAGAGAATACTAAAACAAAAGCAAATGAAAAACCCACCAGGTACTCTATTTTTAAGGCAAAGTCCATTTGATTACTCTTGTCTTCATGATTATGTTGTTGAAATATTCTGTCATAAAATTCACATTTGCTTTACTAGTTTTTTTAAAAGTTAGGTTAAAAGCATGAAAATTTTAAAATATTATTGTGATTTTTAAGGATTTTATTTGGATTATTTTAACTTTTGCTCTGTAGATTTTGTTGTTATATTGCCAGTCATATTTTGGTTTAGGATTTTTATGATTTTCACTTTAATTTTTTATTGTGCCTATAGAATATTTATATTCTCTAATAATTTTGCCTTCTGTTTTTCTCAAATTAATATAAATACTCTGATTTTCTTTTGTATGATCTGACATATTATTTACTTAAAAATTCTCTACATGTATTTGATATTTTGTTTTCACATTTCATATAGTATAATTATTTTCTATTTCCTTTATTTTCATGACAACAGATATGTTTGATTTGATGTTGTATTGAAAATATCTAGGACAATGTTTTCATAAGATAAGTACTCAAAGTTGTTTGTTGAGTGAATTTTTCATGATGTGTTTCATAAAGTATATTGAACTCAATGTCTTTATATTTTACTTCAATCTCATTGTCTTTTTCTTTTAACATGAAAGTTTCTTTGCTATTTTTGCTATAATTACCAACATATTTGGTTTATTGCTATATCTTATTTTCTGCTTTCAATTTTGTATCATATTTATAAAAACAGTTTCTTTTTTGTGATCCATTCCTTTTCTTTGCTCCGTTCTTTTACATGAATTTTCTATTCTTTTTACTGGTTTGGAAATATATAAATTGCTTTATCTATTTAATGATCACAGTTAAACATTTTTACATGTATACATGACCTAACAAATTCTACGATAAATCAATTGCTCCACCTAAATATCAAATTTAATTCTAATCTCTCTCCCATCTTTCATGTCATTTTTATCTACTGTGTTACTTTATCTTTGAAGCTTCAAATATTGGTCACATTATTATCACTAGAGCCACTGCTTACTCATTTAGATGTGCTTACTACTGATTTCTTTTGACTGTTGCTAACTACATGCCACTCCTTCCTCTGCTTCCTGCAAAACCTAACTCAACTCTTCTTTTACTGATATTTTGTTGAAAATGCCCTGGGTTTTATTCTCCATTTCTGGAAAGCTAATTTAATTTGTTATAAAATATTAAGTATCTATTATTGTCATTTGGCAATTTGACAATATTATTTCATTAATTAAATGTCTTCCTTTTTTCTTTTAAAATTCTTTTTTGGTCAAGATTTTATTTTACTTAAGATTACTTGGAATTTCTTTTTATTTATGTGGCTTGGCACTTTATTTGGTTCTTCATGGCCAGGTTACTTATCCTTCATCAAATCTGGAAAAAATGGGACATTATATATTCAAAAAGTGTCTGTCTGAAAGTTTCTCTGTTTTTGCCTTTAAGTAATCCTGTGAGAAATATTCTATTTTTTTAACTCAGATTACTGATAGACTTATTGATTGACTGAATGATTGATCGATTTTATGCTTCTGTGCCACCGCTCTAGGCAGTTCCCTCAAAACTACCTTCCAGATAACTAATTATCGCTTTTCATTGATGCACTACTTAATCCACTCATTGAGTGCTTTTATTTCATTGTGATTATTTCTATTTATTTCAAGTATATATTATTGTTCTTTTTTTTTTTTTTTTTTTGGGTACCGGGGGGTCGACCTCAGGACCTCGCGCGCCAGCAGGCGCCCGTGCCGCTGAGCGATATCACCGGCCCCTTTTTTGTATGTGGGTTCCGGGAGTCGAACTCGGGCCCTCGCGCTTGCAAGGCAGGCGCTTAAACCGCTGAGCCATCTCACCGGCCCTATTGTTCTTTTTTAAAATCTCCTTCTCCCAAATATTGGAATTGTTGAGTGCTATTTTATAGCACTTTTTCTATCCTACCTTGTTTTATCTTTGTTGTTTTTATGTCTTTTTTTATTACTTTATTCATTTTAAATGCAGTAGATTTATTTTGTTAATTTGACTTAGCTTTATTATTTTAAGATTTTGTTCTCTTTTCGTTGAAAAGAAAAAATGATTCGTTCATGGTACTTTGCTGATTCATTTACATTACAATTTGTTTTTAATGCAAGATCTTCTTATCAAATCTTACATTAGTTTTTCCTTTTCCTAATCCCATAGAGCTTGAATTATAAAGAGGTGGCATTAAAGCAGCCTTAAGTATTTTCAAGGATATCTCCAGATTAGAATAACTGTTTCTTGCTAATCCCTCAGACTGGGGATTTTTGTAACAGAGAGAGCTGTGTTCTTACATGTTATCATGTGAGGCATAGGCTTTATGTCTTGATTTTTCACTGAAAGAAATGTTTTATTACCTAAAGCCAGAGCAAGGGATAGTTGAGATTTCTTTTTTCTTGCACAACTGCTGGTCATGGTATGTCTAATAATGCTTTCAATTACTGGGCAGTCTTTGTACTTTCAAGATGTATGACAACCAACAGTCTCAGGTTTGATTCACACCCACAAAGTAACCAGAGGATCCGCTTCTGCTATGAACCCCAAATTTCATCCCCTCTTTTTGTGCCCCTGAGAGTTTTCGTGTCTTTCTTGCAAACTCAAATAATCAAGCCATATTATTCAGTACATCCAACTGTTTGTAGCAATCGAGGATAGGTTTTTGCATTTGCTTAGGTAGAAATTTCACAGAAACAGATATTTTATTATAGGTATATTAACATTGCTGATTTTAAGAAAATGTTAATGGAAAATAAGGAAAGCACTCAAACATGTACTGGGTTAACAGGGTACAGAATAGAAAGAGCATGTGTAACAGTTGGATTTTTAAAGTGGATGTGAACAAGTATATCACCAGTATTTACAAAAATATCGTAGTTTCATATATTCGCAGGGCATGGGATTGAGAGTTCAAGACAATCTTACCAAGACAAATGAGAAAAAAATGGCTCTAAGTGAAGGTGCTGAATCACGGTGTCTTATAATAACCTACAAAAGGGAAAAAATGATGTAAGTAGACTTATAAAAAGTAAGGAGCACAGGTGCAGTAATTTTAGGAACTGCTTTTGATAATAATTCATACTTCCCGACACAACATGAGTAAGAATACTATTACTAGACTTTAAAGCAGTAATTCAATGTAAGAATAAATTAAATTTTCAATTAATTAAAAGAAAAACCCATTTTGCTAATATAATCTGATCTCATTTCTAATTACTAATGTTGAAGTAATGTAAATAACCATGTAGTGGCAACAAACTCACGATGTAGCTATTTTCAGGCAATTTTAGGAGTTATAAGTCATATCCATTTTCCAAAGAAAAAACATGAGCATCATTAACAATCTTAGGAAATTTTACCATACCAATTTACCATACCATACCAATCTTAGGAAATTTTACCAATTTTACCTTTACCCCTATTTTCGCTCTAGGGTAAATCATTCAGTTGTTAGTTATAATTAGGTCTGTGTGTGTATGTGGGAAATGTGCATATGCCAACACATATTTCCAACGACATCAAGTATGTTTGTATTTTGAGGGATGTAAATAATGATTGCCTGTTTTAAAGATTTTATAGATGAAGAAACTGGAATTAATAAGTTGAGTTGAGGAAATTTACCTGAAATTACAAAATAACTCAGGCACAACTGACCAAAATATGCCGCTTAACTGGATGAAATCTCTTTCTACTAGACTAGTTCTCGGATGTTCTCAAAGTGTCATCTGTAAAACTCAGAGTACCAAACACCCTTTGGGGAGGTTCAAGGTGTCAAAATCTTTCTCACAAAAATACAAAATGTTATTTGTCTTTTTCACTTTTCTGATATTTGTACAGATATTACAGATAAAACTGTGGGTAATCAAGGAAGTAGCTTCAAATTTTTCCAGTAGTTACTGTCTTCTTCCCTTGCACCCAAGGAGAATATATTTTTAAAGTTGGTTACTTTAATAATGAAAGCTGCAAAATTACTTTTTATAAAATCAAAGGAAGGCCAGAGATACAGCTCAGTAGCACAGCGCCTGCCTGACAAGCACAAGGTCCTGAGTTCGATTCCCAGTACCAAAATAAAATAAAATAAAATAAAATAAAATAAAATAAAATACCAAGGAAGTCCCAAGTAATCCCAAGTAATCCCAGCTCTCTGGGAAACTAAGGAAATGTAATGTGTGGGAGGGTGTGCACCGTGCCACACTATGCCACACCCTCACTTTCAGGGGAGGACAACAAACCATGGTTCTGCTGGAACATGCAGCTCCCATAATCCTAAATCCAGCATCCACAAAACAACTAAATAAGTTGCTTAAAATAAAAGAATACAATTTGTTTGAAGGTGGAGAAAGGGGAGAGGGAGAGCGCAGACATAGCACACAGCTACTCTGGATGAGCAGGAAGTATTGGAAAGTGAGTAACTTGTGGATTTCTTGTCTGCAGCAATTTTTATTGATATCTTCATCCCACAGTAGGCTGCTGGAATCTGATTGGCTCCCTGGTTTGTCTTTCATCCTAACCTTGGATTTCTCCCAGCTGTGTTACCTTTCCCTGTCCTTTGGCGGAAGGTAAGACTATGGGTGGGGGCCTTAAGGATAAGTAATTTAGGTTTAAGGATAAAGTAAAGGGAAATTTTTTGATTCTTATGTTAGTAGTACTACTTGGGACCTTCCCAGACCTAGTTTCTTCACATTTGTCTTCCTAATTGCTCGAGTCTAGCTGCCTTTGTCTTTAGAATTCCTCAGAATCTAGCTGTCTTTGCCTTTCTAATTGCTGGAGTCTGGCTGCAGAGGTCACGTGGGAAGGGGCTAAAGCAAAGCTAGCCCCGAGAACAGGGAGGGCCTGAGGCGCATCTGAGGGGAGCCAGGCAAACAAGTTGTTAGGCAGAGGACTTTCAACTGCCAGTAACCTCCAGAGTGTATAAATAAACGCGCGGCAGTTCTTGGGCGGTTCTTTCTCTCCCACCAGGAGAGGAGGCTCCGCCTGACCGCAGCTTTCTGCATCGTGACTCTTGTTTTTCTTCATCCTCCACCATCCCCCTTCCGGAGGTTCAAGAGCTATGCCCAATAAGGCAAAGTCAAAGCTATCTTATTAATTTTTAATGAAGCTCAATGAGGCCTCATCCAATCTTTTCCCTACCTAGAGTTCCCCTCTCCCTACAGCAAGAGGATCATGAGTTAGAGCCCAGCCTAGCCCTTGAATTCTACTCCAGTCCAGCCAACTCTATGACTTAGTGAGACCCTATCTCAAAATTTAAAAAACATAAAAGAAAAAAGGGCTGGGAATGTATGCCGCTCAGTGTGAAGACTCTGAGTACAATCTTCATAACTGAGAAAAAAAATCTTAATCCTTGATTGCAAATGGTTTTAATACTTTGTGTTACTACATAAGCTTTACACACAGAACACTTCTGTTACATATCAAAGAATGGTGATTCTCTCAAGAGAAAGTACGTGACAAACCATGGCTATTCAGACTTGAATACTGAATATACGCTATTCTAAAAAACGAATGAAGTAAGTTTGTCACTTCAAAGAAAACAGCCGACTATATTTGCTGCTAATGACAAACTTAAATATTTGGAGTGAAAGTTCAAATTTTGTGAATTCTTCATCCATTACTCTGAGCTTTATATATCTTTCCATTATTTGCAGATTTAGATCAGTAGTGATAGTATTATAGACAGCTAAATTAGATAGAAATATTCTAGGCAGTCAGACAGGGCGAGACCCTCAAGGGAATCAGTGCAGAAAATCACATCACAACCAGGGCTGGAGGTGCATCTAAAGAAGAATAGGGCCGGTGATATAGCTCAGCAGCACAAGTGCCTGCCTGGCAAGTGCAAGGTCCTGAGTTCAACTCCCGATACCCGCATATAAAAAAAAAAAAAGTGAAGAAGAATAATGTCACAATGGCCAGACTTGCATATTTCCCTTAGGGATAAAAGGAAGCTTGAGATGATGGGCACCACCTTTTGAGATTTCCCATGTAATAAACCATTATCTCATCAGGGGTGGACCATCCTCTCCCACCCACAAAGACTAAGACTAAGGCTACTAAGACTAGGACTAAAACTACTAAGACTAAGACTATAGATTATTTACTAAAATTAATGATGTCATCTATATGCCCTTGCTACTCTTGGATCAATATTAGCCGGACAGTTGCACTTGTAATTTTATTACTTGATTATAGTTTTGACTCACATTGTACCCACCTCCTGATTTTGCTCTATAAATCTTTCTGCCAGGCTTGGTGGTGTATGCCTGTAATCCTAGCACTTGGAAGGCTGAAGCAGGAAGATCACTGTGAGTATAAGGCCAACCTGAACTATATAGAGAGACCAGTCTCGAAAGAAAGAAAGAAAGAAAGAAAGAAAGAAAGAAAGAAAGAAAGAAAGAAAGAAAGAAAGGAGAAAGAGAAAGAAAGAAAGGAAGAAAAAATAGAAAAAAGAAAGAAAGAAAGAAAGAAAGAAAGAAGAAAGAAAGAAGAAGAAAGAAGAAGAAGAAAGAAAGAAAGAAAGAAAGGAAGAAAAAGAAAACAAAAGCAAAAACAAAAAACTTTCTCAGAGAAGTGGGCTGATTGGCAACCCATGTGGGACCCCTTCTGTCTCTCAAGAGCTATTCCTATTCCCCATTCCTAATCCCCAGTAAATTTTCCTGCTCTTAAATTCCGATGGTCCTTAGAATTCATTCTTCAACTTTGAGGAATATGAATTTGGCATATCTGACATCTAGGAGGTTAAGAGTTACATTTTTCCCTATATCAATAGTAACAAAAGTGACTGTTTTTGATGTTGTATAATGAAATGTATCAACCTTTAGAACATTATGTAACTTAATAAATGTGAATTTTTCAAATACTGCATGATGGTCTAAAATCATACTTGAATCAAAGGTCCACTGCAAGACAAACTAATAAATTTTAATGTAATACTGTGTTAAAAATGTACTAATAGGATTATATAGTCAGGTTATAACTAACTTTTCAGAAATTGTCACTAGATGAGTTTTGTTGTAAGTAGCAACATTCTCATATACTATGAAAAAGCTGGTAAAATATTTGTCTCTTTCTAAATATATGCCTGAATGAGGCTGGATTAAAAACATACTGTATTTTGCAACAGAGTGAATTCAGAAGTAAACACTTGAACCCATATATCTATTATGCTAACAAGTTTCACATAATACAAAAAATACCAATGTTCTCATTTTGGCTGCTTTTGGGCAATGTGGGTTTTTTCCCATTAAAATGTTCTGTTTATTTTGCCATCCAATAAAGATCATTGTTATTTTAAAATAAATTAATAAATACATATTTAAAATTTTTCTCAATTTAATTTTCTACCATGGCAAATCTTAATAGGTATAACCAATCCAGTGTCTTCAGTGGTGTTTATCTTTAACAGTATACAATATTTGTGAAACCCAAAAGTCTTGAGGACTGCTGCACAGACTGATCTCAGACCTCAAAGAAAAATGAACCCAATAATCTCCTCATAGAGAAGTATATGACAAACTACCTCTGCTAAATCATCAGTGTGATTTCTAGGTCTTAGGCAGTGACAGCCAAAGAGAGTGAGAATCTCAAAGAACAATAAGGGGGGCCGGTGAGATGGCTCAGCGGCACGGGCGCCTGCTGGCGCGCGAGGTCCTGAGGTCGAATCCCCGGTACCCACAAAAAAAAAAAAAAAGAGAACAATGAGGGAATATGATGCTGGAAAAAATAAAAATGGGAGTGGAAGGAAAGTTAAAAAAAATTCGAATGTGTTATGTATATGTACAAATTCCCTACAGTGGATGTAATCATTATGTACTACAAACATGTACTGGTAAAAGTTTTAAAGTCTAAAAATAGATCTACAAAAATAAAATAAAATACTGATGATATTGTCACACACACAAAAAAGAAATTATTAAAAGTCTTTTTATAGCCTTAATCTCTTTCCCAGGTCTTAGAAGTTAGTGAAAAAGGAAGGCTTAAACAACCAACTTATTATTACTAGCAATTTGGTTATATAAAATGGGTCATTATTAAGTGTTAACGGAAGAGATTAAAGAAAATGATTTTGATAGGTGTAACGCTAATCAGTCAAAGTGCTCAAACAAATTACTGGAACATGTCATTTTATTTGTGCAACAACTGATAAGATAAAACCAACAGTGAACAAAATTCCTGCCCTAGTGCTATAGTGAATTATTAAACAGGAAATGACCTTCTGCTCAAGAATGAGCTCATTTCTAATGGTGAGAGAATTAAAGAAGAAAATATAAGGTAAGTAATAAAAATGTACCATGTGTTGTAAAATATTCTCTGCAGTAAAGTTGTCAATATGAGTAGTGTTTGGTTATAATACTCATATAAATTACTGAGTAATTTAAAATTATTAATATTTATTTAGAATTAGAATTTCATAAGCAAAATTTTCCTTTGTGTGTGTGTGCTAATTTTGAAGATTGTTTTCCTAGATAATGACTGAGAAAATAGGATTAAACAAGAATAATTAGTATAATACTTTAATTTTAAGTATCTTTGTTCTAAACTCTCTTTTTTAAGAGATGACACTTTAAAACCCAGTAAAGTTAAATTATATGGTTATAGTTGGTATCTAACTTTCACCTGATCCAAACCACAATTTAAATTCAAAAAAAGAAGAGGGTACAATACAAACTTTAACAATACAGAAAATTATAGACATTTTAATCATAATTAGCATGTGTAGTTGAAGAATAGTAATCACCGAGTAAATGCCAAACCCTCAAGAAATTAATAGGGAGGAAATAAAATCCTTATTACAGAGCTATCAATCCTGGTATTTTCATCTACTAGTATGAATCTGGTTTTCTTCTTTACCACACACTTCTATTTCCTATGATTCCTTCACTTTTAAATGGGATTTCAAATTCAGAAACTTTACATGGGACACTGAGTTCCACACTGAATCTTTCATTTTAGTGATGTGGATTAGGGTTATAGGCACAAAAGCAAAAACTCCAAAATATTTAGAAAGTAGAGAAAATTTAACTTAGTAAATGTTCCAGGGGTGTTTATGTGCCAGGTACCGCAATAGGGAAAAGAAAGGCCAAGAATATCATGATTGAGTCCCTGCATCCAAAAGCTTATGTTCAGTAGGAAAGAAAGATGACAATTATAGAACAAAGTGCAAAATGTGATAGTAACGAGACACAAAAGCTGTGTTACATGAGTTTACCATGAAGTAATGATAGAAGAACATTAGCTGTCCTAGTGATCTTAATAAACGGAGAACAATGAAATCAAGGAAAATACTTTTGTCTGCTAAAGAAAATCTCTAAAAGAAAAAAAAAATCCCTCTAAATTCCATAGTATATATCAAAGTGGAAATGCCAGTCTATAGAAGTAATAAGATAATCTTAAATTAATAGCAGGAACTTAAAAGAAAATAAAAGAATCTGAATTCCAAAATAGTCAGCTTTGCTCAAACTTTTAGCAAAAGAGAAATTATAGAATCTAATTTTAGGCAATTCAGCTGTCCTTCAATATCCTCAGAAGATTGGCTCCAGGGTTCCCAGAGATGCCAAGATTAGTGGATGCTTAAGTCCCTTATGTAAGATGCCCATATGATGTATATCCTCCCACTTAATTTGAATCATCTTTAAATTACTTACAATCCCTAATGCAATGTAAATGCCATTTAAATTGTTATACTTGATTGTTTAGAGAATAATAAGAAAAAATCTATACATAGCATAGATACAATTTTTATTTTTTTAATATTATTCATCTATAGCTGGTTGAATCTGCAGGCGAAGAAGCAGAAGGATGACTATATGACAAATTGGAATTCTGGAGGTTCTTGGTAAATTAGACAGAGGCTATAAAAACACAGATAAGAAGTAGTAGTTCTGTTGTTCTGTATAGTTCAGTAGGCTATCATCTACAGCAACATACATTTCAAAATAAGTAGAAGAGTACAACAGTTCTCAACACATATAAATGATTAATGTTTAATGAAATGGAAGTGCTTATTATCTTGATCTGGTCATTACATGTTGTATGTATGTTTCAAGTCATCAAATGTACCCCATAAATACATACAAATATCATGCCTCATTAAAAAAAAGTACAAAAAAGTACAAGTAGAAAATTTAGTAAGCATGAACTTTACTATGTTTGATGGAATTCTAAGCTTATCTCAGAACTGATTTCTGGGTCTGTGAGAATTAAGACAATACAGGAGGCCCATGAGTCAGAAAATTTTCTCTGGATCTTAAATTATCTTTAAAAGAGATTTTAAATGAAATTGAAGTGTTAGCCAAATAAGGAATAGAATGGGATTCTAAACATCATTTGATCCAAAACATCTTGAGCACTGCTATAATGCTAGCAAGTTGCTTGGTATTGTAAATGACTACAAGGAAGATTTTATTCTGTCCTCAGGACACATATAATACCTTCATAAAAATGCATATTAATTCTTAAAACAACTCAGAAACAGTGCATGGCGATAAGTATTTAAATACAAAGTATGTAACACAGATTGATGATGGTTTAGAAAGAAGAAAGCACAATACATAATTATATGTAATTCATGTTTAAGAGTATGTCTTACTCCAAAACCACTGAGTTTTATGCTTTATGTTTCATAGCCACTTATTGCCTATGAATTCTCATTTAACTCAAAGTTAGAGCCTTAATTTTATACATTTTGATGTCAATATGGTATAACTAAACACTGAAGATATACTTATTTCATACTGAAAATTTTATTTATGTTTATATCCAAGAGGAAATAATCTCATAAGCCTGTTTCTCATTAGATTTCCTTGAGGGGAAAGAAGAGCATTTATTTATATTTAGTAAAAGTAGAGAACAAGAAAACCCAGGTTTAGATTATGGAATTAAAATACTCAAGAAACTTCAATTTCTTTTCTCACCATAGGTAAGAGGGCATTTCCACTGTGGCATGCCCACCCTGGGGCGGGGGTGGACAATCAGTATTGGTGAGACTCACATTAGTGAGAATTGCTGAGAGGCGGAAATTAAGTTCATTGATTACAAACTAAGGAAACACTGGCCTGCTGAGAGCTGCCAAGATCCCCTGTGAATGGAGCAGGCATAGAAAAAAGCAGAAGTGAGACAGGAGAAAGAAAGACCAAGTCCTAGTAGTGGTATTGAATTCTTAGATCGAGCGGGGTCTGAAGTCAATTACACCCTTGAATTTTTAGGTGCATATACCTGTAAATCTGTAAATTGTCTCCCCTTCCCCACCTCTCCTAAAACTAACTTGTAACTAAAATAAAGTTTACCTAGTAACATTGGTAATATTTAGTAGATTTCATCAACTTTCTTCTGGGACTGATTTTTGTGTTTCCATTACTAATCAAGGGAAACTTACTAACCGAAGGGATCTTAAGATCATCATATTCTTTATATGTTCATGTCATATGATATTATATATTATATAATTATAGACATCACTTTGGGGCTTGTTTGGCTCTACTCATATATCTCTGTAATTTATTGCATTTATTATAATTTTTAAATTTATTTCTCAACATAATTTGTTTTTCATTTGTAAGTTCTCAACTGTTATCTCTGCTACATCAGGTGTAATAATGAATTCATAGAAAAATTCTAATCATCTCTACCTATGTCCATCTCTCTGATTCACTGAAGTGCTTTTGTTATCGGTACTCCAGCATACATTCTCTGGACCCTAAGCACACAGAACCGTATCTGGCACCTCGTGGGTATGAATGTTGTTGGATTTCTTCTTAGGTGAAGTTATCTATCTATTTTCTCTTCCTATGGCATTTGCCCTGAACAGTATGTGCTTGACCTTCTGCCTACTTCAATCGTCCTCCTCCAATCCCACAAAAGATATTCTTTAGTTGATTGATGTTTTTAGGAAATAAAGATGATAAAATTGATAATGACTGCAGTAGTTATTATGTTTTAACCTTTCAAGAGTATTTACTGTTAAATAAAAGCTGCTTTCAAAAAGAATGAATGTAGAATTTAACGCTGGAATTTAATTGAAAATAGTGTGAGATAATAAGCCTTATCGGCCAACTGAAATTATATCAATGTAACAACTACCTTTCGATGTTTCCTTTAAAATTACTATTACTCTTGCTCTTCTTTTTCCCCCACTTCTATCCCCTACTTCTATTTCCCCTACTTCTATTAAAAGTATTTTTCTTTTTTATCCTTCTCAAGATCTCTTAGGCCCTAGATAATCGGTCAGTTTTATCACACTAATGAACTATATTCTATTGGGAATAGCTGCTTAAAGCAAAGTATTATTTAAAGCACTTCCTGGCTTAGTAAGAAATAGAGAGATCAGTTAGTGACCTCTGCCATGGGTTCAGTTGGCTCTTCCAGACATAGGAGACGAAAGGGGTGATTTCTTTCCTCAACCCTTGTAAGGGTCACAAATGATACTTCTGGAAAGAAAGCTGGACTAACAAGAGAAAGTCATAATAAATTTATTTAATAAAAGTTTGTGTGTGTGTGACATGGAAGTCTTCAGAATGAACAGCCACAGAGAAATCGTCCCTTTTAAATTCAGATTTTAGGGAGATCCCTTTTATGCGTAGATTTGAGGGAGAATGGACCAGTGTTTAGATACCTGCTTGGAAGGAAAGTGTGACAATGTAATAGACTCAAGGGCCACTCAGCAAAGCCTGTCTCTTCGGATTCTTTGTGACCTCTCTGGGCACCATTCCTTGCCCCCAGGTCTAGGGCAGGGTCTCTTCTGGAAGAAGAATCTTGGATGTGCTATCAAATAGCGTAGGTCAGGGAATTTTTTATAGCCAGCCCTTACACAGTGTGATGCAATGACCGCCCGCTAAGCTCCGTCAGTCAAAGGCTCTTCCATGTCCCCTGAGAGCTACCCTGGGAACAAAACCTCCAACATATGAACTCTCAGAGGACGCGGGTCCAAAGCATAGCACACAGAAAGGCAGGGGAAGTTTGGAGTAATAATGGTAGGTTATCTGACTTGCTTTGGGATAAAGAGATTATAGTTTCTATGACCTACCTTGGAAAAGAGAAATTCTGGTTTCTATGACTTGTTTCAGTGCAGGATAGCAGAAGGACAGAAAGACTGGTTCTGAGGCTCCTTCTGAGACTTTCCAATGTCCTTCCACTCAAAGTACAGAACATGCCAAAGCACCACAGTTGGGGAATTATTTTCTGATTCTCAACACAGATATTTAATCAAATGTTTCCATGATGTTTGATTAGCAAATATCTAGGTACTTTTCAAGCAACCAAAATTACCAACCAAACAGGATGTAGAAATTTTAAAATTTTCTACTGACTTTTAATTACAAAAGAGAAACTTCAGGAGCACCTTACATTTCACAAAGTTGAAATTTTAGGGCCGGGGATATAGCTCAGTGGCACAGTGCCTGCCTGGCAAGCATGAGGTGGTGAGTTCGATTCCTGGTGTCAAAAACAACAAAAAAGGAAGAAATTTTAGAAGGAGAATTCTCATTTCTTGAGCTTTTCATCACATACTCATTTTAACCCCAACAATTTTTCAACAAGAAAATATCAATTATTCTTTTTTAAAGCCTTTCAATAATATCAGCGAAAACAATGTTTAACTGAAGGTGATAAATGTGAGATGCTCTGTACTCAAATCTGAACTGTTATTATAAATTTAACTAACTCATTGTAGTTAGAATTAGAAAAAGCCTATCTTCTTAGCAAAAAAAAAAGTTCATCAATAAGTTTAAAATATATTAACTAGAACTGCTACAGTTGAGCTTATCCTTAATGATGTTAATAATGGTGTTACATATTTCTATGCACTGTTACTAGATATAAAATTACATATTATGGCAGGACAATAATTTTATTATTCAGTTCTAACCAAGGAAAATACTGAAATTGACAGCATTTTATTCCTAATATAGCAGTCAACAAAAAAATCTGTCACTTGTTCTGAACTTGACATTCATCATTGTCTTCTTTAACTCTACTTACCTAAAGAGGGCGAGATTCTCACGAAGGATTTTTCTCAGTATTAAGTCCTACTGAGTTTATTGATCTTTATGAAACAGTCTTGAAATAGAAATTACCGTCCGAAAGGGAAAAAAGCTTGCTTCTTGACATTTAGATAAGTACATGCTTCCCAGAAGGTGGCGCTCTAGAATAGTTAAACACGCAGATTTGCTTCTAACTGAAACAAAGTCAAAGGCATTCATTAGCTCTCAACTTAACTGAAATTCTGAAAGCAGAGTGTGGATATTCAAATCACATAAACGCCCTTCTGTCCTTTCTTAGTTATTGTTTAGAACCCTGTTTTCCTATATCTTGTTCTTGTCTGAGAAAACTACACCACAACAGTTTAGATATTGCACCACTAAAACAAAACAAAGTATTAAGAGATATGTTAGAAAAGTAGGTCAGTTTAACATGATAAAATACTAACTTTTGTTTTGTTCCCTAATACAAATCTATTACATGTATTTAAATAACATGTTATGCCTTACAATTGAATGTGAGCAAAATTTATGTAAAATCTGAGTTAATATGAAAAGCCAGATTATTAATTATAGAAATTTGTGATTTTCCAGTGATTATTAAAAGAGATATGGAATTACTAAAACATCAACATTAATAAAAAATATAGGAAAGACCTAAATAAAGAAACCAAGGGGCTGGTGAGGTGGCTCAGCGACATAAGCGCCTGCCTGGCAAGCACAAGGTCCTGAGTTCGACTCCCGGAACCCACATAAAGGAAAAAAAGGGTTAGGGATATCGCTCAATGGCATGGGCACCTGCTGGCACACAGGTCCTGAGGTCGACCCCCGGTACGCACAAAAAAAAAAAAAGAAGCCAAAAAATTAGAGAATTTCTTCAGAGAAGAAAATAGAATCCTATTAATTTGTGAATTTTTATATAAGGTTGTTAGAAAATCCTTGCCAAGTGATAGATATGTGGCATTTGGGAATTGATAAAATTTGAATTTAATGAATTATTTATTTTCTATGCAAAGGCAGACTGAGCACATTTGTGATGTCTCAGGTTGTAAATATTTATAGCCCATTTATTTATCACAGTGATAAGAACTTACTCATAGACAAATGAAAACTACTGTGCCTACAATTGAAAAGTCCAAAATTGAAAAAACTAATTGTTTTTTAGAAGAGTTGGAAGTTTTAGACACAATCATTTAAATCTTACCGCTATTTTGTGTATTGTTGTTTATCAATTGTTACGTTACACAAACCATAAACTCATCCTTAATACAACAGTGGGCACGTGATATTAAAGGATGGCTAGAAACATAGTTGAAACTCATCATACAAAATGTATTTAGTGAAGTCTTCAGGATCACGTGTACATAAGTGAATCCCACTGTTACTTTTACAGTGCACCATAGTTTAAAAAATATGTTAAAACTGAAAGCAGAGACCCCTCACCAAAATATTTAAAGAGTTCTTCTGTCATGTGCTGTTTTTCTTAAAATACGCAGCAATAATATTTGGATTGTTCAAAATTAATCATTGCTTGATCTTGGTTCAAATAAAACTTTTCTACAGACTCAGTTAACACCCGTACTATACTCTTTGGTTAGGAGTAAGGAGGACGTCTGCATAGTAAAACCAGCAATTTATCTTAAAAGAAAAGGAATTACATTTGTACTCTAATGTCATTTCCAATAATGCATCCCTAAATGCAATAAACTCCACTCAATTATGTAAAAATATGGAAGTTATATTTATTCTTTGAACTCTTCTACAGTTAGTTATTTTTAGAAAAAGGATATGTCAGAAAAGGAACATTCTGTTAAAAACAACTGTGATATATTTTTCAAATTTTAATATTTGAAATTAGGCAAAATATTTAGAGTAAAATTAATATTTTTAGTTCTTAGATTAATAAAAGGGATTGATTATTACAATTCTCTCAACAGAGTGCAACAGTTTATGTACAGGATTTAACTGCAGCTGTAGAACTACTATGGTGTACATTACTGACTTAATTTTGCTCAAAGAGCAGAGCTAATCTATCCCTCCCTACTGTAATTAAGCCTAAAACGATCACATTGGGACATCAGTATATTCACTGCCTGATAGAGTAAATTAAAGACTCTTCACTCAAGGCATTATAAGCTAAAAAATCTATCAAGGTGGAAATAATATATGTTAATATAGGGGAGGGAGAAAAAGTAATATCTTTATACCAAAGTTCAGGGCTAAGGCACCTATAATAAAAGACAGATTAACAAGAGAAAGGCGTAAAAATTTACTTAATAAAATTTTATATGGCAGAGGAGTCTTCAAAAATGAAGACCCAAAGAAATGGGAACCCCTGTGCATTTTTATGCTAAGTTGGATGAAGTGGATGATCACGCAAAAGTGTGACAGAAGAGCAAGACAGACTGACCTAACGGGAATACATTAAGAGATGTACTCAGCGAGTTGTTCAGATTCTATTCTGTGTCACTGTGTCTGCAGAGAAAAGGACACTTTTCTTTCTTCCTGGGATGAGAAGAGTACCTCTGGAATGAAAAGTCTTATGAGCTACTTTAGAGGAGGGGTGGAGGAGAAGTCGTTTATGATCTGCTTCACCGGAGGACAGCAGAATGTCAAAGAGTGTCTTTCCTGCTTCTACTGTTTCCTCCAATGCCATACTTGGGGGTAGCTTGTCCTGAGCCTCATTCATAGAAATTTGAACAGTGATTGCCTGAGAGAAGAGGTGGGACTTTCTTTGGAAGATGTATGAGGAAGCTTTCCCTGGGATGATGGAACGGTTTTGTATTTTATAAGTACCTTGTGAAACACATCAAGCCGTGCAATTAGCATCTATGCATCTCACTATAAAAAACTACACATCTCAAGAGAAAAGACAATATTCAACACATATATTAGAAAAATCTAACATTTTAAAAAGTCATACTAAACATTTAATACAACAGAAGAGGAATTTCTTTCTTTGTAATAACAGCTTTGTCTCCAGTGAGCAACAAAAATAAAGGAATTAAATGAGTCAATAAATAAGAAAAAAAATTTTTTTCTTTTTAATGAATGCATGTTATTAAAATAGAAGGAATACAGTAAAAATATGGAAGTACAAAGGGCCCAGAAGTGTGATAAGCTATTGAATATCAATTGTTAAAAAATATTCATTATTGTTTATTATATTCACAAAGCAGAATGTAAATAAGACAGCAGGATTCTGTAACACAGGAGACATACAGATTATAATACAAGTCAGAAGGTAAAAAATACTGCAAGATTTGTTTAGACAAAGAACATTGCAATTTCATAACAAGGAAAGATATTAGAGACGTTTTATCTCAGTATCTTAAACTTAAAAAGGAGAAACAGATTTACAAAGGAAAATAGGTCTCCTGAGCTCCATGACCACTGTGCCCTGCACTTGCAGCACAATGACATCCTTGAAAGACTAAACATAATCAAGCATTTCCCAAGTCCACAGTGTAATTCCAGTGTGATCATCTCATTCTCTCAGGTTCTATGTTCTAAATTCTATGGCTGGTATGATAACACACAACAATTAGTAATAAAATTAGCCAACGCTCAATCTGATCTCCTTTCATCTTTAAGAAAGTAATTAGCCAAATTTCATCTTCTGCTCCTCACTCCTTAGACTGCTTATTTCAGCTTTGCTCATATCAGTAACCTTATAAGCCACAGAGCAATGAAGATTTTTCTGAGGCTACTCCCAAGAGACAAAACTTAATGAGAGAAAAAAGGCATAGAAAGTACTTAAGCCTTAAATTTAGGAACCATGAACAGTTTATTTTAACCAGCAGAATTGAGGAGATAGGAAAATACATGGATTTTGGATTTTTTTTAAAGAATTTAAGAATTGTCTCACTATATTTAGCTGCACTGAGAATAAAGTATGAATTTCTTTTAAATTTAAACATCTATGTATTTTCTTCATATTTATTATATATTAATTTTATACACATTTAATGATGTCAGATAGATTCTTTTTTATTTGTTATCATTTAGGTTTTTCAGAATGGAATTTTAGACTTTATTAGAGCACATTTCAAATAGTCCACAAATGACCATATTTATAACAAACCATGTGGGAAGTTGCATTAGTCCAAGATGATTAGTAGTGCCATATATATTCAATAGATTAATTCTCCTTATTTACAAAAGCTTTGTTTCAAGTTTTTCCTTCTATTCTCTTTTCTCTTCTTGTCCCTTCTTTCCTTTCCCCGTCCCCCTCCTTTGTTCCCCTTCTCATTTGAACATTTTTTTCTCATTTCCCAATGTCTGTTACACATTTTGGTCCTCATTTATACTTTCAGTTTCTCACACCAGAGAAACAGTGTGGTATTTAAACATTATTTCACTTAAGAGTATGGTCTCAAGGTGAATCCATTTACCTAGAAATGTCTCAAGCTTATCCTTCTTTATGGCTGAGTAGTACTCCATTGTATAGAAAAACAAACCACAGCTTTTTTATCCATTCATCAGTTCATAGGCATTTGGACTGTTTCCAAGATTTAGCTATTATAAACCATGCCACTATAAACATGGGTGTGCATATATTGCTGTGGTATGATACTTTTAATTCTTTTGGGAAGATACCAAGAAGGGGAATAGCCGGGTCAAATGGAAGCTCTAGTTATAGTTTTTTGAGGAATCTCCACACTGATTTTCACAGTGATTGCATCAGTGTACACTCCTACCAACAGTGGACAAGGTTTCCTTTTTCCCCACAGCCCCACCAGCATTTGTTATTGATTGATTTTGATAATGACCATTCTTTCTGGAGTGAGATGGAATCTCAGTGTTGTTTTAATTTTCATCTCTTGAATGACCAGTGACATTGAATATTTATTCATGTATTTATTTGCTGTTTCTTCTGCTTTATCTGAGAAGTGTCTATCTATTTGAGATGCCAATTTTTGGACTGGGTCTTTAAATTTGGGGGGGGTCTGATTTTTTTTTCAGTTCTTTATATAATCTAGATGCTAGTCCTTTGTCTGAGGAAAGGCTGGCAAAAATTTTTCCTCCTCTGTGGGTTGTCTCCTCAATCTGTTGGTCATTTATTTTGCTGTGCAAAAGGTTTTTTTTAATAAGATGAGATCCCAGTTGTTGATTCTTTGTAATATTTCCTATGAAATCAGGATTTGGGTCATAAAGTCTATGCCTACACCAGTGTCTTCAAGATTTTTACCTATCCTATCTTCCAGGGGATTTAGTGTTTCTGTTTTAATATTTAGACATTTGATCCATTATGATTTTAGTTGAGTGGATGGTAAAAGATATGAATCTAGTTTTAGTCTTTGGCATGTGGAAAGCCAGTTTTTCCAGCATCATTTATCAAACGGTTATCTTTCTTCCAGTGAAGGTGTCTGGCACCTTTGTCAAAGGTGACGAGATTAAGTATGTCTGGAGTTGTTTCTGCATCTTTCTGTTTCATTGATCTTCGGGTCTGTTTTTTACCTGTATCGTGAAGTTTTTTTTTATCACAGTTGCTGTGTAGTATAATTTCAAGTCAGGGATTATGATGCCCTCTGCCTTGCCTTTGTTGCCCAGAGTTGCTTTTGCTATTCTAGGTCTCTTCCGGTTCCAAATAAATTTTAAGATTGTTTTCTCTAATTCTGTGAGATATGGTATTGATATTTTTATTGGGATTGATTTAAATCTGTATAACTTTGGAAGTATGGCCATTTTCACTATATTGATTCTTCCTACCCAAGAACAAGGCATATCTTTCCATTTTCTCTTATCCTCTTTGATCTCCTTTCTCAGGGTACTGTAGTTTTCAATGTGAAATTTTTTTACTTCCTTTGTTAGATTGATTCCTAGGTATTTCATTTTTTTGGATGCTATTATAAAAGGTGTTGTTTCCCTAATTTCTCTCTCAGTGAGTTCGTTGTCTGTGTACAGGAATGCTATTGATTTTTGAGTGCTGACTATGTGTACAGCTACATGACTGAATTTGGTTATTAAATGTAGAAGTCTTTTGGTGGAGTTTATGGGGTCTTCTATGTACATTATCATGTCATCCACATATAATGCTAATTTAACTTCTTCCTTTCCTTATCCTTATTCCTTTCTCTTGTCTAAATGTTATAGCTAATGCTTCCAGAACTGTATTAAATAAGAGTGGTAATAGAGGACATCCTTATCTTGTTCCTGATTTTAGAGTGAAAGCTTTCAGTTTTTGTCCTTTTAGTATGATGTTGGCTATTGGTTTGACCTAGATGGCTTTTATCAGATTGAGATAGCATGTGTAATTTTTAAAGGGCACAACTGAAAGAATCAGCCATCACTTCTATTCATATTTTATTGGCTAGAACTAACAACCTGTACAAATCTGATTATAAGGAAAACTGACATAAGTCATGACTGGTTCACCAGAGTTATGCAAGGAAAGTATATAGACTACTGCAGAACAACTTGCAGTCTATTACCTAAATATCCAGGTATATATATCTCCATTCACTTTCCTTTTTTACACACACATACACCTAATATTAAAAACTCCCATTCAGAAAATGAAAGAATAGAAAGAAATGGAAGAATAAGCAGTTGGATCACTGCCATTTTTCAAGGTTATGATCAAATTCAGTTGACGAGAATTTCAAATATTTCCTGCTCTGCCAGTGAAATAATTTCCTTGATTAAACCCCAGACATAGTATCTAGAAGGAATTCCTTTATCCTTTATCCATTATCACTTATGGTTCTTATTGTCTTTATCTTGGTGATTCTTTGTCCACTACCCGTATGGTGACCATAAGAACTGGTCACCTATAACTAACCTGACTTTCACTCATTACTCTGGTGCAATATCAATATTCAGTGAATGAATTTATTCTAATATATCCATTTCCCTCACAAGACACTTGATTACCCTTTAACTAAATTAAGAGAGAATTAGAAAATATTCCCTGCTGAGAGCTGAACACATTTTGTGGTCTATAGTTTGTAAAGCAGTTTAGGAAGCCAGGGTGTTGCTTTAAAGGTCAAACACACACTGGCTTTTCCAGATCAATGTAAGTCCCTCAAAAATTTATGCAGTTTATTCAATCTAGTTGCTTTCAGTCAGCTCCATGGACAAACAACCATAACCAAAGATCTAATCTAGGTGATGTGATGTTTGCAGTCTATCTTCTTTTATTTACTGGTCTCTTTGCTCAGCACATTTTGTTCTCTTGCAACTTATGTGCTTATTTGAAACTATCTGAAAATATCCTTTTAGGCAGAAAAGCATCAACCTAATTTGACCTTTGAAAGCAGAATGGGTCTCAAGTAACCAACAAGTTCTAATACAGGCACTTGAAGAAGACATTGCTTCTATTGCTAAGGCTGCTTCTCCAAAATCGTCTCGTAACTAGCCTGAAGTACATCTCATCACAGAACTTTGCTAAAGAAACCACAAACACTTGTCAGCATTCTGTGCTTTCTCAATATTTTGAATTTTCCCAAACAGCTCTCAGAAGTTACCTGCTCTTTTAACATGTGATCTATGTTTTTAAGGATTGAAAGTGACATGTCCTCAACGTTTTTTCATAATATAATTAGGATTACTAATTTACTGAACTGTAATATCTGTTCCTGTCACCTAATCCCAGCTTTCAACCAATGCTTAATTTCAAAACAAATTTTGAGGCAGAACCCACTTCTAGTAGCCAAGTCATGTTTTATTTAAGATTAATATACTGTAAAGAGAGAGGAACAGGAACCCCAATTACAACATTTTTAAAAAGATGCAAATTTATGTCTCATTAAATACCAAGCGGTATGTGGTTCACTGTTTTCCAGGCAGCTCTACTGCTTTCCGTATGTCCCTTCTGCATCTGAATTCAGAGAAGCTACTCAACCTTTGCCAACACACAATAATCAGAAAGAGCAGGAGACGCCAGAACACTGCATACTCTGTCCTCTGAAGGACAAAAGCCAGAAGTACCAAATACAGCTTGTTTGAATTCCATTGTCCAGAACTTAGGCACCTGGTCCTAACCCTCACAAGGGAGCCTGAGCAAAGCAGTCTTTAATTGGATTGGCACATGACCAGTTGAAGCTTTATTATGGAAAGAGGTTAAGAACAGATATTGGATGGCAACTCACAGTCTGACGTGCTACTGTGTTGCTCAGAAACAAATCTAAATATTTAAAGCAGGAAAGATGGATTTAGCACAGAGAATAAAATACTTTCAACAACAATGACAGGAAGAGCCAGAGATATGAGCTCCAAGCTGGAATAAAGCACAGCAAAACTGACAAATCCAGGGACACAGATGACCACTGGAATGCTGAATGCCAACTTTAGAACCAATCCTAGGATTAAAAAGCTGGGAATTAGCTGTCACCACTCCTTTTACCACAGCTGCCTAACCACACCAAGGGAAGTGACGTACAGACACTGAGCTCTTGCTTTAGAACTGAAGTAAGCAGGGAAAAAAGAAAAAAAAAAACAAAAAAAAACAGAGGAAGCCAAAAGCAACACAAAGTCTCCGTGTTTCTATCTGTCAAAATTTGTTCAACGACACCTTATAATAGTAGACCTTATTCCCATACTGACTCAGCTGCAATTGCACAAGGAAAGTGACTTTCTTGGCTTTTCAGAATTTGCCGTGAGGCTTGTAGCCTAGGCAACAGAGCCTCGCCTACCCTCCCAGAGCCTCCACCACTGCTCCTGATGGACATGGCCCCTAGGCAGAGCATATGGTATTAACATACTATTTTATTCCAGTTGAGTAAGGAAAACCAACAAGTGATTGCTCAATCTTCTCTTTTTTTGGGTGCACAACAGTGTGTTTTGACATGTGGATACATTGTGGAATAGCTAAATCAACCTAATTAACAAGTACATTATTCCACATACTTACTATTTTTGAGATAAGATTGGTCAAAATATTCTCTCTCAGGAGTTTTCAAGTCTAAATGACACAGTTATTAACCTTAATCATCATGTTGTACAAAACATTGCTTAAATTGGTTCTTCCTGTCTACCTGAAATTTTGAATGCTTTAACCAACATCTCCCTAAGCTTCCCAATCCCAGCCTCTGGTAACCACAATTTTACTTTTCTGCTTTTATCATTTTGAATTTTAAAAAAATTCTTCACAACAGTGAGATCATAACTGGTATTTTTGGTCTTTTAGGTTTAGCTTATTTCACTTAATGTAACATCCTCCATCACCATTCATTTTATCACAAATGACAGGCTTTCCCACTTTTATAAAGTTGAATAGCATTCCATCACGTATATATACTCCAGTTTATCCCTTAATGAACCTTTCGTGTATGTTTATCCTTCAGTAATTGATTAACCTTTTAAAATAAAATGATTGGGTTAATTTCATAAAGAATTATCCACTAATAATTTATAACCATTTGTCCAGAAATGTCAACATCACTGGATTAAGAAATGCCTAGTAGATCAGTAAAGCACATTCTTGAGTGTGTGTCTGGATGTGTCATGGAAGTGTGACCTTGGTTACTTACTATATGCTCCCTCACCCATTCCTCTCTGGCACTGTCCCCCTGCTCTGCCTCTCGTCTGCTATGAACTAAGTAGCTTACACCAGGCCCCTATGCCATTATGTTCCTACTTTGGAGCTAGCCAACCATGTACTGAATCCCCAAACAGTGAGCCAAACTAAACTTTCCTTTAAATGAGGTGTCAGTTATTGTGTTTCGGGGATGGGAATGCTGACCAATACACTATACTAAATCTAAATAAACACTACTTTGACAGTCTCGAAGGTCTATTTTTATAAAGCCTTCATATTGCTTTGATTCATTTTTCCATCATCTCAAGTACAGCGAATGAAAGGAAAAGCAATTTATGTTAACGTAGAGCCAAAGCAACTAACACTTTCCAAATAGCTTGACCAAGATATTTTCCTTTTTTTTCAGTGTCATATTTTGAAATAGTAATATACAAACAGCTACATCATATCTGTAACTGTATTCATTTGTTATTCTACAAGATGCTAAACAGTTCAGATCATTCTGCTATGCCATAGGCTGGAAATGAGAAGTTGTACCTGTCAGCTTCAAGAAGACAGGGAATTTATCCATCTCATTCAAAACACTATATCCAGCCATCGATTGCCGCTAAACTCCAGGTAGACACTTTGAAAAATTATGAATTATTAAGGTCCTTCTTTAAAAAAGGAAAAAAGAGCAACATTAGGAAAGAATGACAGAGAAAATGCTAAGCGTATATGAAACATATATGTAAACAGTCTCAAGGTATCGACCACTATTTTTCATATTAAATTTCTTTTTTTTTTTTTGTGGGTACCGGGGGTCGACCTCAGGACCTCGCGCGCCAGCAGCGATATCACCAGCCCTTTTTTCGCATGTGGGTTCCGGGAGTCAAACTTGGGCCCTCGCGCTTGCCAGGCAGGCGCTTACGCTGCTGCCATCTTACCGACCCTTTCATATTAAATTTTAAAGAAAATTATCAAACTCTTATCTTCCCACCAAGGTCACTGTTAAAGAATCTTTGCCAGTTGTGGAGCAAGAGTACAGGGTGATTAGCAAGGAAACCAATAGAACTTATCTTGGAATGTTTGCTCTGAAAAAGGCATTTTGAACAAAGAAATTTAATTCATTATAGACTGTGCAAAATAACCATATTTGAAAAAATATTAGAAGGTTACTTGTACTTGAATGTTGATTTCTTAATGCAAAAAGCAGGAAAGTTTTAGAAGGCTATCCACCAAGGCAAAAAAATTGTTCTTTCCAACACACTCTAACTTTGTCTGTTGCAGTAAAATACATAGACAAGATAACCGAAAGTATTACTAACAGCACCACAACACATAGAAAACATAGAAAATCAAATAATTTGGCAGTGTAAATGTTGCCTTTTCATTTTGTTGATATGTTTGGGGTTTTTTTCTTTCTTTGTTGTTGTTGCTAGTTTTGATAATATCAGTGTTGAAGGTTATCCATTCTTAAATGATTTACCTAAAAACTAAATAGATGCTGCCAGGTAGAAGAGAAGATATTTCTTGTTTAAATTTAGCTTTGGACACACCCATGATAAAGTAAATTATAGAAAGCGTAATTCATCACTTGATTTTATTTTTAATTAAAAGTTCTACTAAAATTGGCAAATGTACACACTAAGCAATGATATCAAAGGTCATATTTTCAAAGAAAACGGTGTGACGTATATTTTGGTACACTTTCTTGATAATGAATAATGGCTGTCCCACTGTTCTAACCCTAATCTTTCAGTTACCAAGATTAGATTATTTTTTTCACTTAATCTAACTTTCTTAGGTCCTCCTCAAAAATGTACATAATGCTATCTCAATATATGATAAAGGATTTTTAAGAATAAAAATTTCCAGCTTTTCAAGAGACTTTTTTTTTAATAGTGGCTCACTTTAGGCACTAATCCAAAGGAATTTTAAGTGTTTACCATACATGTATTGAGGAAAAATCACTATCAGCAAAATTATTTTAAAGCCCTTTACTGCCCCAGATTTCTGAAGTTAAGAATTGAAATCTGAATTATTATTAAAAGTGTATGATTGCTATCATTTTCCTGTATAGCACCACTCTTCATTTCTAGGTTGAGTTTCTACTCTGAAATAACTTCTCAAGCTGCTATAGTCTGGTTGGAAATGTTCCTCCAGACCCACGTGTTCAAGGTTTGGTCCCAGCACCTGGCACTACTAGGAGGTACCAGAAACCTTAAGGAGATGAGGCCCAGTGGAAGGAAGTTAGGTGATAAGGGACATGACCTGAAAAGGATATAGGAAGCCTGACTGTTCCTCTCTATCTTTGAGTGCCAGCCACCATGCAGTGAGCAGCTTTGCTTTACTGTACACCCCATGATATTCTGCCTGAAACAGCAGGACCAACTGACTATGGACTGAAATGAAACTTTTCTCCTTAGAAGTTGATTTATCTCATGCATTTTGTCACAGTACCTAACACACCTTCATAATTCATAAGAGGTGGGCTACACAAAAGGATGTACAATTTTTAATTTGAACATTTTAAAAATTTTTAATAAGTAGCAGTGAAAGTGAAAGTAATTATGAATTTTCTAGTTTCTACCTTCTATCCATGAAATTAGCCTTAGGAAAAAAAGCTATTATGAATTTGAAGGCAAAAAAAGATAGAAAAAGAGGGACCTATGATATTTTCATAACAAAAATGACCAAATTAGTTTCCCTTAATAAAGCAAACTTATTTCTGCCTGAATGTCGATAATTTGGGTACAATTATATAATTTCTTGTGTTGCTTCAAAGTTTCTACACATTGCTGAACAGCAAAAAAACAAAACAATGGCAAACTAACCACATTTACTTTCTTGCTAATCTTGTAAATGTCTTTTTTGTTTTTCTTCCTTTTTTCAATTTCTTTTGAAATTTACTATGGGTTCTGAGGCTGAGAAAATAATTTTTAACCTTTTCCTAAACTAGAAAAAAATCAACTTAAACTCCTGAGTCCACCTCTGCTTTTGGGAATGGAGACCACTAATTCCAACATGCCCAGCCACCCCACATTCAAAGACATGATAACATAAGCAAATATAATTTGAGAAGAAATATACCCACTTGATGCATATTTTTTCAACAGTAGGCTTTGTTTTGTTTTTGTAGATTGAGACTCAGTATCCTTTGGCATGAATTCTCCTTAGCAGGGAGAAACTAATTTATCTTAAATCCTACATTCACTATGTCAGTGCAAACCATTTTTTTTCCTCCTATAACCCTCCAGTGTTTAACGAAAAATAGATTCCTAAACATGCCAAACCTGCCAAGCAGGAATAACAGTTTCCAGTGGAAGCATTGTTCTCCCTTGAAGTAGAAATGTTCTAGCTTGTTCAAGCATATTTGACTCTTGAAGAGAAGATAGATCATGTGTCATTTCAGGAAGATGCATGCTTCAGGTAAGGGATTCAAACAAAACATTTCCTGTATTTAACTAAATAGAAACGGGGATAATTCAATTGAAATGTCTTACGGAGGTAAAGAAACTCTTTATACTGTGAAACTTAAATGGTGGATGAGTTTAAAAGCTGAGTGTGTGCCTTGTTCTGAAACACAGATGTCTAGTTTGTACATATTCTCAGAGTCTACAACCAGAAGAGAGATCTGTCCCGAAGAACTGATCATGCATTCTCTTTTTCTCTCTGACTCTTGTCCCTATCTCTCTGCCTTTATCCCTTTCCTCCCTCCTCTCTGATGCTGGCTGATCCCGTAGGTCATTTGGATATCATACTGTTTATATCATCTCCTGATTGTTCTCTTTCATATCTATTTGAATCATGAGTTATTTGTGCTCTTATTTGCATGTAGATTTTTATTTGTGCATCCTCTTTTCCACTAAGAAGCTGTGCTATCAGTTTACAGACAGCTTTCCCATGACTCCAAACTGGAATTCTTGTTCAACGGGAGTAGACTATGCTTAGCATCTGGTCCCCAAACTGGCAACAGTTCCCACTAGAGAGGAACAATTGTTCTGATTTCCCTTCCTTTGTTCCATGCTGGGCTCCTGCTCTGTCCTGTCTTCCCAACTCTTTATTAGAAACCCACTGAAGCACAGTGTAAACCCAGTATGTGACCCAGTTGCCCCCTGACTTTCTTATCTGGTAAACAATTGTATTTCTAATGCTTGCGATTGAAGAAAGAAAAAGATACACTCCATTCTTTAAAACTAATTCTAACATGTAACTTCTGTAAGTTGGCCTCATGGTCACCTAGTCCTAATTAAAACGTAAATATCTATAAATTCACTCTGAAATAGCAATTAGATATCCACACATCTATGTATCTTTCTACGTGTATCTTTATGTATTTTAAAAATCCAAGCAGCTACTAGGCTTTTTACAAAAAATAATTTTTTATGCACTATCTTATGTAAAAATGTATATCAGATGGCAGACTCAGAGAGAGAGGTTAAAGAAAACACACCACTCATGTCATTAATAACGTCATTAAGAATTCCAATTTGGAGCAATGTTTTTCTTTTTCCAATCCAAGGGCTCTTTCCACGAAATGCTCCTTGTACTCCATGCGTGTCCACCTGCCACTTGGGCCAGGTGGGAAGCAAGTCTGTAAGTGAAGCATCGGGAAACAGTATTATAATTGAGCTGGCAAAAAATGAGATAGTTCCTTGTAGCTGCTATGGAAAAGCATCATTTTGAGTACATGAATCTTCACTGATTCATTGAATAAACAAGCTCATATACTGCTACTGTGAGTGCTCAGGCAATGATATTTCATGACTTTTCATTAGAGCCGGGATCACTTTGGTCATGAAGAACCCCTCTTCAAGTAAGCAAAAAGCATTATAATTATCTTGGGCCTTTGCAAAAGTGACTAAATAGCTATTTCCTGTCTACAAAAGTATAGCATGTATTTCTACCTAAATTATTACAATTTTTCCAAATTTATAAGCTGATGAAACAATATATCGATAACCATAGCAAAAAAAATGAATCGCTGCAATTATTTAGGCATAAATTCATTTTAACTATCAGCTATTAACAATAGTTCTTTCATGACACAATGGGTATACTTTTTAATTATTAATTATGATTCATTTTTCCGTTGGCTGGAATATTTTTAAGAATTATTTTCAACTGCAGAGTAAGGGTAATAAGTATCTTTGAACTTACACAAAAATGTTTTATTCTTGGAAACTTTATTTCTAAGATTTTTTCAATTTTATTGTGATTTTTGGTGAGTAAATTAGAAATGTTTTTAAAATATGGGGGCATGAGTTTTTCCATAAATTATCTTATCACAGGTTTTTAACTGCAATGGAGTCAGAGAGAATAGTCTATACCAATTTTGAGTTGTATTGGAAACCAAATACATGGTCAATTCTTCATAAGTAATACTGGTCTTTGAAAAAAATGTATAATTTCTATCATTTGATGCATTTTTCTACATATGTTCATTAGGTCAACTCTTTTATTGAATTTTCAAAATCTTCTATATGGTTATGAAGTGATGTTTCTATAAAAATCTTTCTATTAAGAAGATAGGCAGGTTGGTTTCTCTTTGTAGCTCTCTAAAGTATTGTGGAAATTTTGAAGGAATTATTTTTAAGTATATATCTTCCTGGTGAATTCAAGCTTTACCTCTATAAATACATACATTCTGAACTTTCGTTGTTGTTTTGTTTGTTTTTAATGTAATTATACCAGCTTATTGTTATTACTAGTGCTACTAAACTCCTGGTGTATTTCTTTCTGTCTTTTGAATTTTAAAAGCCCTATCCTTTTATTTATGGCACTTCTGTAGTCAACCCCACTTAGTTGTTTTGTTTGTTTGTTTGTTTGTTTTTTTCCTGATACACATGTTTTCTCTATGTTAGAGAACATTAATGTTTATATTTCAGTGGGGTGAAGACGTGACAGGTCACTGAAATCACCATCGGGTTGTTTGTCTGTTTGTCTGTTTCTTTGTCTGTTTGTCTGTGACAGGTTCTCCCTACGTAGTTCAGGCTGGCCTTGAACTCATGGTGATCCTCCTGCCTCAGCCATGGCACCCGGCTTCACCATCAGGTTTTGACTGTCCTCTCACTTTAATTTTGGACTCTCTTCCAACTTGATTGCCTTTCTTTCCTTTTGTCTTACTGCTGGCAAAAAGAGACATCTTCTACTAATAGTTCCATATAAAATATTATCATGCATTTCTCAGAAATCTAAAGCTACCCATACATTTACTTCTTCCTAAAAAATGTAACTTTTAAAATTGGGATATCCCAACCTCAACTTGTACAGTCTGATTGTGTAATATTTAATTCTGTCTAATTTATTTCACTCTCCAAATTAGAAATTACTATTATTGTTTGTACAGCCAGTGTTAGTTTACAATTATTTGCACATCTATTGTAATTTTACCCACCTTTCCTTCGGTTATCCTCAGACCGTCCCCTGAAATCATATTCCTTACTTTCCAATTACATTCTTTAAAAATTGCATGGGGCCGGTGAGATGGCTGAGCTGCATAAGCTCCTGCCTGGCAAGCGCGAGGTCCTGAGTTCGACTCTCGGGAACCCACATATGAAAAAAGGGCCGGTGATATCGCTCAGTGGCACGGACGCCTACTGGTGCACAAGGTCCTGAGTTCGACCCCTGGTACCCACAAAAAAAAAAAATGCCCTTAATGATGATCTTCTGGGGATAAACTCTCAATTGTGTTAATGAGGACATATTTTTAGTTTGTTCTATCTCTTGAAAGATAGTTTTGCTGATTGTTGGATTACATTCTTCATTTGATTTGTTCCCTGCTCACGTAGATTTTCCTTTTTTGTGCATCTTTGGTTATGCATCTTTAAATAGGTATAATTTTTTTCTTTTTGAGCCAGCTACTTTTTTGGAGGACTGTATAAAGGTGAAATCAGGAAGTTAGCTGTGTGAGCAGATAGCCTTAATTCAGATAAGTTGTCCCTGAACATTTTCTCTTCTGCATTCTACCCTTTGAGGAAATCCTCTGTAAGAAGTACAGACATCTACCTGGCCCGTGGTCATATGAGCCATGACAAGGCATTTGTCTTCACCTGACTGAGATTAATGTTACCCCTTCTTTTCCCTCTTTTTTGCCAGATTAGCTTTCTCTCTAAAGCATACCTGGGGCATTTGAACACTTGTGTACTAAGCTACCCTTATTCTCAATTATTTCCAAAATCATCTTTTTCAGGGTCTACATAATGACATTCTCCTCCCAGAGTGCTGAAATAACTTAATAAGCATCACCTTATTTTGTTGTGTGTGTGTGTGTGTATGCATGTACTTCTATATGTTTGAGTGTATGCATACACGTGTGACTATATATTCAACCTCCACGGTGACAAGCCTTGTCCAGAAAAGTTAGTGGACATTTGCTTTTGGTCTGTACTCTGACCACTTAGATTCTCCCTGGGATATGCCCTGGCCATGTGCCAGTTTCTCATAAGCTTCCAAGTTTGCAAAACTAAAATGAATAGTTTCGTATACACTCACCTACCTGATTAGAATACACTAACACACATACATAACCTTAGTAGAAATATCATCAGGGGGTTTTTAGCCTTTGTTTCTAACTTACAGTGATTTTATAAAGGAATATGCAAACTTCATAAATGCAATTCACCACTATTACCAACCTCCAGATTCTACTTTCTAGCTCATTATTTTTACTTGTGTAAGTCTCAGAATTGATGAAGAAGGGAAAAAGTTTCTTTTTGTGACACATATATAATATTATCATTTACTTGCTTAAAGCCTTTATCATCTTCAAGACATTCAACACCATAAAAGAAAGACCATGGCTGCAATATTCACTGCCTAACATGGGGTCTGGCACAGAATGATCAATTAATATTTATCATATTAGTAAGAAGATACAAGTTCTTATTGCCTTACAGAGTAGAACATACACACACACACACACAGAGGTTTAAATTTTTTCCTGATCTTTAAGACAGAGAAGAGAATAGGGTACAGACAACATTTTTTGTGTCCTTTATATGATTTGACTTAATTTCCCCTTTAACTAGATGTCAACATACTTGACCTTTTGATAGTAAGACTAGGTCCACTATAAGAAATTGTGCTTTCCCTATTTATATTAATTTTCATTAATTTCTATCAATTTCTAATAACTTTGCTAATTGTCTGTAATATTTCAAATTATTTTTAAACTTCTATGTAAGATTTAACAATCAGTTCTCTATGGCCAATGGTAACAAGTCAATATTGGATATACTGTTTCTTTTTTTTTTTGTGGGTACCAGGGGTTGAACTCAGGACCTCGCACACCAGCAGGCGCCCGCGCTGCTGAGCGATATCACTGGCCCTTTTTCGTATGTAGGTACTGGGAGTTGAACTCAGGACCTCACGCTTGCCAGGCAGGCACTTATGCCGCTGAGCTATCTCACCGGCCCGGATATACTGTTTCTTAAGATTATAAAATTATGAGTGATGTTCAAAACAAAAATCAGGACTTAAATAACTAAGTGGTATAGATTTATATAGATAAGGATATAGAGAGAGAGAGATGTAGATATTATATATATATATATATATATATATATATATATATATATATATATGTAAAGTTCAGTAGTTGGTTTACTAATATATTAGACAGAAAAATACAGTATATTTAATTTCTCATACTGTACTTTGTTTATACATCACTATGAATCAAGAATTTCTTGTAATACTAGTTTTCCAAAAGATTATATTGTAAACCTTTAGCATTAGGATTGTATTACTGAGTTGATCTTTTAAAATATAATTTTTATAATAAATTAATCCCAACCCTCACACTTCCTAACTATATGAGTTCTGCAAGATGCTTACATTTTTTACACCTCAGTTTCCTCTAAGATAAGAATATTAATGATGCCTACTTACAAAACCGCCATAGGGATTAAATTTTGTATGACGATTAAGTAAATTAAAAATATAGGGCCGGTGAGACGGCTCAGCGGCTTAAGCGCCTGCCTTGCAAGCGCGAAGGCCCGAGTTCGACTCCCGGAACCCACATACGAAAAAGGGGCCGGTGATATCGCTCAGTGGCACGGGCGCCTGCTGGCGCGCGAGGTCCTGAGGTCGTCCCCCCGGTACCCACAAAAAAAAAAAAATATAAAGCTCTTCAAATAATGCCTGGTATGAGAGCTAGCACTCAATACATGTTAGCAATTATAATTATCAAATAACATTTTTAGTTCTAATTCAACATTTTCTGATGAACAGTCTTTCAGAAAATAATAACTCTGGATGGAAAAGGTGTAGCCCTGCCTGGGCTTTCACACTCTTGTTGACATGCTACAAGATTAGGATTAGACTCATGATCCGGTGTAGGCTAATCCTAACACTTAGCCTCTGCTCTCACTTAATACCTGTGGCTTATTCAAAACGATACACATGATCCACACCAGGTTGTACATATACCTTCGTCCAGTTTCTAAATGACATGATTTGCTATGTATGAGGGCATGTTTCCCAGAATTTTCTGTGTTCCCCATCAATGGAGAAAAATCTCATTTTGTTTTAGAAAGTAAAGGAGCCAGTATATTTAAAAAAGAGCAGGTGGAAGAGAGAGAAAAAGGGGCTTAGCTATGTTGGTGTCCCTAGTTCACATCATATTTCCTTGTGCATGGCCATTTGCCATTTGTGAACAAGAGTTCTGATGGAAACAAAAGCATTTCCAAAAGCATCTTGAATAAATTAGTTTTAAAAGTACTACATTCTACTTTCTTTTCTTCATACTTTACAAAGCATACTCTGCATTCACAAAGCATAAACCTCTACAAACTTTTATCATTTTAAAAAGAAGCATGCTTACCTTGGTGTGACTTAACATTTTTCTATCATATTTGGGCATTTTTCTGATAATTTCTTATAATGTGACCATTTTATGTCTCACAGAACACTAATTTGTATTTAACAGTGATTTAGGAACCACCACTAAAGGTGGTTTTACATCGGAAATCTCTATGGATTTATTTTACAGTTTTAATCAATACGCAATGGTGTTTAGTAGAGATTTGTTTTTAATTTAAATGATTAAGCAGCTGTACCTGCCACATCTATTAAGTAACAATTTCTTCCATGCCTGTCTTAAACTAAAAATAGCCATATGTTAGGACCTATTAATATGTTTTCTTCTTTGATGTGGATATTTATAACTCACTGTGTGCATGATTTCTATTAATGTCTTTAAGAAATATATTATTTTTCATTACAAATTCTTAATGATGTGTCTTGTCCTTTCCATTCCCAGTACTACTTTGGAATCAGATTCTCTTTTTTCTTTCCAAGAGTGTTATGTAAAATTTATTAATTTTTTCTAACATTTATTAAGATTTTTATAGATTTACATCTTCACAAGATAAAATATTGTTCCTATATATTCTAAGGATTTAATATATTTTTTGAGTTTTACAACATAATCACCCCATACAATAATGATAGTAATAATGATAATAATAATAATCTTATTTTAAAGATTTTAGTTGAATTCCAAGTTTACTTGGACAATCTAGGATGTTCTGCCTAGCTCATTAGTAGAATAATTTTGGAAATTATTATATTTAAAACTATATTTGGAATAATTATTTAGACTAAGGCAATGATAATTACTTTTTAAATAGTTATGCATAATTCCCTATTGGCAAGTTCTTCTTTGGATTAAAATTTTGTCAAGCAATGCACATCTCCCATTAGGATGGTACAAAGATTTCTGAGCACTTACATATATTCAGATTGCTTTAGCTGTGCTCATGTATAGGGCAAACTGAATGCTTCGTATAAAACATATTTACCTTTAGAACCATGTAGGTATTGCTCCGTCGCCCTAAAGCATTTAGTCTTTAAAGGTAAATTTATCTAAACGGATTTTATTTTTCTTTTTCCCCTCCTTCTTCTTGATGACTCAATTCCTTATTTTTGAAATGAAATAATTCACATATGTTTCCTGATCATGTATGCACATGCCATATTTTATGTAGATTTGATATCCAGAGCTTTCTCTTTTAAATCTTTAAATTTCCCTATTTCTCTTTTATTCTGATTTATTTTTTAGTTTTCATAATGCAATGATAATACATTTCTCTGTTACAATTACAGTATTACCAGTAGTTCAGTCCTATCACATTTTCTTTTTCCTTTGTATTAATATGTTCAGTTTTTATCTTAAAATGCAGATTTTATAGTATTAATTCTGCTTTTAATTAATATTTTAAATGTATGACCGCACTTCCTATTTTTTTTACATCTCATTATTCCATTATGGTCCATTTCATTAATAACTCCTTTTTATTCAATTTCTTCTATACCCTTATTTCTTATTTCATGTAATATTATTTTGTGTTTTTATAAGTCATTAAATAGAACTTATAAGTTCTCAATTTTATAAAGAATATATTCTGATGTTTTATGATATTTAGGTATAAATAATATGATTTTCAAAAGTTTTATCTTCTTTTATGTCCTGATTGTTACTAAACATTAATTTATTTCCTAATATTTTTACATCTACGCTGATTTTTTCCCCAATTATTCATCTTGTTCTGGTTATCTTCATGTTTACCTGCCAGTTTTTAGAACACATTTCTCAGATTTTTGCTGAGAGAAACAGTTAATGTAAACAGACTTCATCTATTTTCTGATCCCTAGCAGTCTTCTAATTTCTCTAAATTCTGGACTTAGTTTATATTACTTTTGTTGTGTGGTTGAATACTCTGAGCAAACAAGTAAGTTTCAAGTAATTCTAAAATATACATAGTTTTTCTTTTGCCAGAAGTGGTCTGTTTCTGTCCTTTTCCATGGCACTTTCTTTTTCATTTACATTCCAAATATGTATTTCTATTTCTAGTTGATTCAAACTAAATGCATAGCCAACACATAACTGTGCATTTTGCATTAATGCACATTTTGGCCTTAGAAAGCTTGTAGGAAGGACAGGCAATGATAAAGTGGTACTGGCTGCTTCAGAAACACTTTACAGGGTATCAGAGGAATAGGTGGGGAGAACTGATCTGAACTGAGATCTCCTAATGAGGCAGTGGCAGATTGATGATGATGATGATGATGATGATGAAGATGGAGGTGATGATGGTGGTGGTAATGATGACAATGTGTGTGTTTTCCTTTTCTGCTTGGCCCACTTAAAGGGTGTCTTGGTCACTTTTCTCCCATAGCTGAGACAAAATACCAGATACCCAAAGTTAAAGGGGTACGGTTTATTGAGTTCACAGTTTGTAGAGGTTTCAGTCCATAACTGGCTGGCTCCAAGGCAGGGTGGCATCACGGAGGAGAAACAGTTCGTGGTGGACAGAAGATGGCAAAGTAAGCAAGCAAGGAAGCCTTAACAGCATCTTTCTGCCCCTTTTATTTTATCCAGACTGCTTAGGGCAGGTAGCACTCTCACCCTTAACCCTAGTGCCCTTGAGCCTAGCATTGTACCATGAATCAATTCCAGTGTCACACATCCTAGATGCAGCCACCTCTGAAAACACCCCACTTATTACCACATGAGGCTTTGGGGGGACATCTAGACACAAACCATAACAAAGGGTGAAAAATGGCTTAAGTGAAAGGTTGTCAGTCTTTGTGGAAGGTAATGTTAAACTATAAATGGATTTCGTTCCTTCATTTAAAAAAAAGTGGGTACTTGAGTCACATGTTTCCAGCTTGATGCCATTTGGAAGAAAGTCAACTGGATTGATCTTACAAACCTTAGTGATGACTAGGATGACTCTAAGATGAGGGAGATAAATGCAGTCACTAACCTCACATTTGGTTAGACAAGCTTTTATTTTTGTAATTTACCAGTACTTTCAGGTGGATTTAAAATGATTCGAATTTGTCTTTCCGTCTGTCTGTACATTCAACACTTGTATTTTATTTCACTGAGCTTATACTACGTTGATTTTCAGATACATTCTTATTGTATTTTATATGCAGTAAATCATATGACATGTGCCTCCTACGTACTTGTTTTATTTTATTTTATTTTGTAAAGAGAAAATACAATAAAAACCATGATGCAGAATTTCAAAACAAGCTAATAGGGGATTAAGAATGATTAATAGGGGGCCAGTGAGACACCTCAGCGGCATAAGTGCCTGCCTGGCAGGCGCAAGGTCCTGAGTTCGACTCCCGGTACCCACATACAAAGGAAAAAAGGGCCAGTGATATCACTCAGTGGCACAAGTGCTTGCTGGCAAGCGTGAGGTCCTGAGTTTGATCCCAGGTACCCACAAAGAAAAAAAAAATGGTTAATATATTGTGTATTGTTATCTTCAAAGTAGTTGATCAGATTACAAGATATAGGCATGAAAAATTGATCAAACAATATAAGCACAAACCATTCTTTTCAATGAACTAAAAGAAATTAGTAGTATAATTATCTTACTTATCATATATATATATATTCTTTTCCTTGCCTTCTTTTCTCCTTTTCACCATCCCAGTTCTTCCTTCTTTTTGAACAGTTTCTTTCTCTTTCACAATATCTATTGCACATTTTGGATCTTATTTACTCTTTCAGTTTCTTACACTAGGGAGATAATGCAATGTTTACATATGTGAGTCTGATTTATTTCACTTATGAGCATGGTCTCTAGTTGCATCCATTTACCTATAAAAGCTTCAAGTTTATCCTTCTTTATAGCTGAGTAGTACTCCATTGTATAAAAATACCACATATTTTTTATCCATTCCTTGGCAGATGGGCATTTGGGTTATTTCCAAGTTTAGCTATTGTAAATTGTGCTGGTATAAACATGGGTGCACATATATCCCTGTGGTGTGATGTTTTTAATTCTTTTGGGAAAATATCCAGAAGGGGAATAGCTGGGTCGAATGGGACCTCTGATCCAAGTTTTTTGAGGCATCTCCACACTGATTTCCGTAGTGGTTGCACCAGTATACACTACCACCAGCAGTGAAAAGGGTTTCTTTTTCCCCACAGCACCGCCAGCATTTGTTATTCGTTGATTTCTTGATGATAGCCATTCTTTCTGAGGTGAGATGGAATTTCAGTGTTGTTTTAATTTGCATTTCTTGAATGACCAATGATGTTAAACATTTTTTCATATATTTATTTGCCATTCATATTTCTTCACCTGAAAAGTGTGTATTCATCTCAGATGCCCAATTTTGGATTGGATCTTTGAATTTGGTGGCCTGATTTTTTTCAATTCTTTGTATGTTCTAGATATAAGTCCTTTGTCTGAGGGACAGTTAGCTAAAAATTTTTCCCACTCTGTGGGTTGTCTTTTCACTCTGTTGGTGATTTCTTTTGATGTGCAAAAACGTTTTAATCAGGTGAAATCCTAGTTGTTGATTCTTTGAAGTACTTCCCTTGCAGTTTGGTTTTCGTTCGTGAACCCACTGCCTACCCGTATGTCTTCAAGATTTCTACCTCCTTTCTCTTCCAGTAGATTTAGTGTTTCGGTTTCAATATTTAGAGCTTTGATCCATTTTGACTTTAGTTTAGTGCATGGTGATAGACATGGGTCTAGTTTTAGTCTTCAGAATGTAGAGAGCCAGTTTTTCCAGAACCATTTATTAAAGAGGCTATCTTTCCTACATAAGGGATTCCAACAGGAAAGGAAGAAGTAAAATTATCCCTATTCACAGACAACATGATCCTTTACATAGAAGACCCCAAAATCCACCAAAATACTCTTAGAACTAATAAACAAATTCAGCAAGGTAGCAGGATACAAAACCAATACACAAAAATCAACAGTGTTCCTGCACACCAATAGTGAACCCACTGAGAAAGTAATTACAAAATCAATACCATTCAAAATAGCGTCCAGAAAGCTAAATATTTTGGAATTAACATGACAAAGGAAGTGAAAGACCACTATAACAAAAACTGTAGAACTCTGAAAATGAAGATCAAAGAGGACATCAGAAAATGAAAGGAAACCTCCTGTCCTTCATAGGCAGAACCATTGTTGTCAAAATGGCCACGACACCTAAACTGATATGTAGATTTAATGCAATTCTAATCAAATACCAATGACATTCCTCTCAGAACTAGAAAAATCAATCCTAAAATTTACATGGAACCAGAAGAGACCCAAAATAGCAAAGGCAATCCTGGGCAATAGTAGCAAGGCAGGAGGCATCATAATCCCAAATTTCAAGCTATATTACAGTTACAGTGAAAAAACAGCAATGTACTAGCCCAAAAGCAGACATGTGGACAAATGGAAGAGAAAAGAGGACTCAGAAACAACCCTGGACACATTTAGCCATCTGATCTTTGATAATGGGGGTAAATACATACACTGAAGGAAAGATAGACTCTTCAACAAATGGTGTCGGGAAAACTGGCTACGCATATGCAAAAGATTGAATCTAGAGCCATATCTCTTACCATCCACTAAAATAAAGTAATAATGGATCAAAGATTCAAATATTAAAACAGAAACAATTTGCTGGAAGATAAAATAGGTAAAATTCTTGAAAACATAGGCAAGGACTTTCTGAACAGAGCTTCAGTTGTGCAAGAAATAATATCAAGAATCAAAAAGTGGGATTATACCAAATTTTTAAAAAATTCTGCATAACAAAGGAAACAACCAACAGAATGAGGAGACAACCTACAGAATGGGAAGAAAAATTTTTCCAGCTACTCCTCAGACAGAGTACTAATATCTAGAATGTATAAAGAGTTTTAAAATCCTAGACTCCCCCAAATAAAAGTCCCAATCAAAAACTGGACAGCTGAAATGAATACATTTGTTAGAAGAATTATAAATAGCCAATAATACATAAAAAGGTGTTCCAAATCTCTAGCCATTAAAGAACTGCAAATTACACCAACACTGAGATTCCATCAGAAAGAATGGGCGTCATCAAGAAATCAAATAATAACAAATGCTGGAGAGGCTGCAAGGGAAAGGATCCTCCTACACTGTTGGTGGGAATGTTACCTAGTACAACTAATAACAGCAGTATGGAGACCCTTTATATACTAAAAGTAGAAATTCCACTGAACCCAGCTATTCTCCTTCTAAGAATCTTCCCGAAGGAGTTAAAGACATCGTATTCCAGTGATACATGAATACTCAAATTTATATCTGCACAATTAATAACGGTTGAATTGTGGATACAGACTATAGCTCCATCAACAAATGAATGGGTAAGAAAATACGGTATTTATACACAAAAGAGTACTACTCTGCAATACGAAAGGATAAATTTGAGTCATTTGCAGAAAAATCAGTACATTTTGAGATAATAATGTTAAATGAAATAAATCAGACACATGAGAGCTTCAACTTACATGTTAAAACTACCACTTTGGTTTCATATTATAGTTCACCAAAGAATCAAGTGCACCAGTGCACTAATTAATCTGTTCCTTCTACTTCCATTCTGAGTAAATATTTATGAAGATAAGGTTGACCTTTTACATGCATGGAAACTTTTGCTAAGATATATTAATATTTAACAATGAAATTTAAGCTAGGTGGAAATAAAGCTGGCAATATATATCAATTTGCATTAAGTTAAAAATACACAGAATCAGGTGAAAAGCAAAATAGATTTTAAAATTTTATGTATTTGAGCAGACAATGGAATAACGATTACAAACTAATGAGTATCAGCTATTTGCCAGACACTGACAAGTTGCCATTATATATTATTTTTAACTCTTATGAAAGATGGCTATCAGTATCTTTATTTTTATTAATAATGAATTTGATATTTTGAATGATAATTTATCCAGTGTCATATAGCTGTTAATGAAGTGTGAAAATGGCTCTCCCGAGCCTTATTTTTTTCTATTAACCATTGTTACCTTATAATAGATGGTGCTAGAATTTTGCTTTAGTTTCGTAAAATTATGTAGACCCTGAAGAGTAACATTAAATGTGGCCCAAGGACTATTATTACTTTGCAAAACAATATATAAGGGCTTTGTTTCTAGATCAGGAAAAACATAACTATGAAATTTGGCCTACTTTTGCAACTGTGTGTGGTTTTACTGTAACTATAGACAATTTTAAATGATATACAACAATATATAGCTAGTAATGTATAATGAAAAAATAAAATGCTTTGAAAACATTCTTATATAAGATGGTTTTGTTTTCTAGAAATGTAACTTTTACTTGCCTGAGGTTGTTTCCTAGAAGTATACTTTTTCTATTATTTAAAAATATTTTAATGATATTTAAATTAAATTTAGAATATAATTTTAAGAACTATGAATTGATTAATTGATTAATATTTTGTACTCCATGTCTCCTTTTAGAAAGAAGAGTGACAGAAATCCCAGCTTGTAAAAAATACAGAAGGAGGCACTTTCTTCTAGGTACGATGAGTCTATGTAAGATGTTTGGTGATTTCTTTAGCTCTCCCTCACATCCTTCTCCTAAAGGAAAACTTGGCTTTCCTCTAAGACTGTTTCTTTGCCACAATCCATTGAAAGTTGTATGATCCACCTGCTCACAAACCATGGAACAGGCAATAATCCACACTCATTTAGACCATATTGCTGTCCAAGACATTCTTTTTTCAGTACAGTATGAAACCCCACTCTCTAGAATACTGTAGCATTTTGCTTTATTACTGTGTCCTTTAATCTTAACGGCAACCAGAGATCTTCCTTATCCAAATCAGATGGAGATGTTTACTCATCATTGCCCCTGATTCAGTACCTTCATTTCACATTTTAACTCCAGTGTCTGGGGAAATTTCAAAACCATCTGTGTTAATCCACGAACTATGACTATATGCCTGACATAAACAACTTGAAATGGGTAAAGCTGTACTTTGACTCACAGTTTCAAAGGTTTAGTCTGTGGTAAGCTGGTTCCACTGCTGTGGGCCTGAGGTGAGGCAGAACATCATGGTGGAATGGGATGGTAGAGAAAAGCTACTCACTTCATGGCAGTGGGGAAGCATATATAGAAAGAAAAAGTCAGAGAGGAAGGGCAAGGAACAAGGTATAGTCCCCAAGATCATACCCTCATGATCCACTCAACCAATGTCCCACTTTCTGTTCCCATCAAATTGGAGCCCTGATGATGCTACTGCTTCACAAAATCCCATCAGCAACCAAGCTGTCAATACAATGAGCTTTTGGGATGACATTTGGTATCACAACCATGACACAGTACCATCATTAATTTACTAAATAAGGTCATTTCTTCTTTTACATAACAACTACTCACATTTTTCCCTCAGCCCATGGCAACATGATAAAAAATTACATTTCCCAGGCTTCCCTGTTGTGATATGTTCAGGCCAGTGGGATATGAATGGAAGGTATATGGGCAACTTCTCCCTCATGTACTTAAAAGGAAGCAGTTGTCTTTCCCTTTTGTCCTCTTACTAGGACCAGAAGTGGACATAGTAAGGTGGCAGTGACACAGTTTTCTTCCTTCTTCTCAGACTACACTGTTCTTTACATTTTGGGTCCATCTGTTAAATATTGGTTGTCTTCCACACTAAGATTTTACTTTCAGAATGATTATGTTTTTAATTTAGTTTATCAATCATCTTTAAACAAAGTTCATGCATTCAACTACAAGACGTATCTCCTGAATTCAAGGAACCATGTCTATAACTACTTATGCAGCATCTTCACTTAGATTTTGTACAAACCCTCAAGTTCCATATGCCCAATAAGTCACACTAGCTATTCCTTTGTATAATTTATGACTTAGAATCAACATAATCCAAATGTACAGCTTAATGTGCTATTACAAATTGATAGATCTAAAACCACTCCCCCACATAAAAGTAAACCTATCTTGCCAACCACAAACTTTTCTTTGCATCATCTTATCATAGTGCTCCTTACTCCCTTCAAGAGTAAGTTTTTTTTCCAACATCACTTTTGTGTTTTCGATGCAGTTTCATCAAGCAGATGTACATCCTTAAAGCTTTGTTTTGTCTTCTTTATTTACGGGACTAGAAGTGGTTGCTGAGTAGGAATTTTTTAGGTCTTTTTCAATTAATATAGTTCTTCTATATTTCTTATTTCTAGCAATTTATTTGTTGAAGAAACCAGATTATGTTCCCTGTTCTGATTTTCACCAGAATTAATTTTAAACATGTTCCTCTGCCCCTTGTATGTCCTATGCATTAGTAATGGGATCTAAAATCTTAATCAAATAGATTTAGTTTAAGATTTTAGGCAAGACATTTCATAAAAGTTTTTAATTCTTTATCAGAAAGCAAAACATGCCTGGCTGCCTCAATTTTTGTGATGTTAGCAGTTACCAAAGATTGATGTCTAGATTTTATAATTCATTAGTGTTTGTAAAATATTGATAATCCAATTTCATAATTTTTTCTTGATTTATTTGAAATTTGTTTCTCTTCTACAAAGAGAAGCTTTACCTCAAGTGTTACTTAGTTATCTAGTGGACATTTCATGTAAAAATACAAACATTTGTGCTCTTTATTAACCCTATATTATACAGAGACAATTGTGTATATATGTAATTATGAATTCAAGCTCTTGAATTCATCCTGATGCTCTTAGTTCTAATTCTTTGCTACAGAGAAAACTACTTCTCAAGGGCACCAAACATTTGGAGGATAGCAATTACAATGTAATCACCAGTATGATTAACAAAACTAATTTTCCAAAAAAAATGTGTATTTATTTTCATTTCCTCCATGGTAGGTTGAACTGTACCTACATTGTCAGTAGAGATGGCCATACTAAATTTTCTTCCATAAATTCCTCAACCATGAGTTACCTAAGAAAATATGAATATAATTAATGCTCATGGCTATGGTTTCGATATGGTTTGAGTGTCCCCTAAGAATTCATATGTTGAAATGTAATCCCCATTATGAGGTCTTAAGACAGAAGAAATATAATCCGACAGAGGTGCTTAGCAGGGGGCCTTTGGAAGTGATTACGGTTATTTATAAGGTCATCAGGGTGGACATCTATACCTGAATCCCTCCAGCTGTACAAGAAGCAGGGGAGAAACACACATACACGTGATGTGTGTCTCCTTCCAGGCGAAACCTTGCACTGCTGCAGGACTCTGTCGCAGAGTCTCGTCACCACATGCAGTCCGTGGACCTCGAACTTCCAGAGCCACAAGCCAAAATACATCTTTTTATTTTTCAATAACTTACCTGGCCTGTGGTAGTGTCTTATTAGCCACATAAAATGGACTAACAAACTCACCAGCAGTCTTTACACTGTCATTTTGATGGACTGAAGCTTAATTTCCAGTAGCTTGTTAATGAAGCATCTATAAGAATAGTCCCTAATTTCTAGCATAGTTATGACAGTCTGAAGAATTTTAATTTTAAGTCTTTACTCCATTTTCTTTTCTGAGTATTTTAAATAAATCACTCCATTTTCTTTTTTTTTTTTTTTTGTGGGTACCGGGGGGTCGACCTCAGGACCTCGCGTGCCAACAGGCACCCGTGCCGCTGAGCGATATCACCGGCCCCTTTTTGGTATGTGGGATCCGGGAGTCGAACTCGGGCCCTCGCGCTTGCCGGGCAGGCGCTTAAGCCGCTGAGCCATCTCACCGGCCCAATAACTCCATTTTCTTCCGGCACGAAATGTTGCTGCTAAAAGTCTGATGAAAGTATCTTTCCCACTGGTTTATAAGGACACATTGGTCTTTTTCTCCACTATGATTCAGTACCTATGACTTAGTTTACAAGAATATTGTATGTCTTCATCTTTCTTCCATTTATCTCATCTTCCTCTTTTTATATTCTAAATACTGTTTATCTCCTCTTTTTCTATTTTTAGTTCTTTTCTTCTTATTTTTCTTGTGGGTGTCACAATATTAATATCCTCTATCTGAAAATAACTCAATGACTTCCTCTTCTATTTCTTAATCCTACCTGTAAACTACTTTTCTTTCAATTAAACTGAAAAATCTTTTAGTCTTGAAACCTTACCCAGTTTATCTTGACAAATTGAAATTTCTTTCCCTAACGCTATGCTTATGGCTTTAATATGAAAGATTTCTCTAAGCACTGAGTAAATTATTGAAAATAATCCTCTAATTCACTCATCCATTATTAAGAGAACAGCTGATAATAGACATGAATAGGGGAATGGGCCTACATTTTGGTAGCAGTAGACAAAACAGTGGCCACAGATGCTTCTAGTCATTTAAAAGTTCTCGTTGTCTTGGAATCCTCCTCAAGATAGATTCACCTGAAAATAGGTGAAATATTATTTGTTCTTCCAAAAGTAGTAGGAGATTGTACTTATGCAGCCCCAACAAGTGTTGGGTGGGAAATTAATAATACTAAGGAAAGAAAATCTTCTTGAAACCAGGTTTCCATGACATGCACAAAATTATCTCTGAAATACTGTACTTTCTAAACAGAAACATATCTAATATATAAACTGCCAATAAGTTCTTAATGAATTTTACTTCTGCTTTTTCTAAGGTAAAATAAGCTTAAGAATATGCTATACAAAATTCCCCAAACAAAACGAAGTCTGTGTCTACTAACATATAACTTGCATATTGTATAGTACTTTACATTTGTATCTATGACCTACTTGAAGGCAAAAACTTAATCTTGTATTACTGTTTATCATCTTTATATTCCCAGTGCTTTGCACAGTGCTTGACATAATATACATAAAAATAGCTACTGAATAAATAAATGTGAAAATTAGTAAGTAGATATGTGATTAAATGAATGGATTTATTCAAGTTAGTATCCCTCAAACACGAAAATTAAATAATAGCTTCAAATAGTCCAGTTACAAGCAACTTTGGGCAGTCTAAGGGGAAGTGAAATTTTTATAAGAAAAAATATGATTATGAAAGAGTCCATTATTCCCTTACAATGACAACTGATAAAGACCGTTTGAAAATTAATTTTTTCCAAGCACCCTTTATTATCACTTAGATGAAAATACCATTAGAGCCTGAAAAAGTAAGAAAATGTTTCTCTAGGTGCTGAATTCCAAATTAGAAAAGAAAAAGTGAGGTAATATAAATAATTAAAATGTAAATATCTGAGGAAGTTCAGAGCTATGGCTGGCAACCTTTGAGTGTTTTTGTCTGTGTCTGGTGATCTACACACTTGGTTCAACAGATGAAGCGACAAGAATTTCAGATCAATCTTGTACTTCAGATTCTCCTCAGAAACTAGGTTAGTTGCCGTGGATATAACTTTTCCTTTCATCATACTGAAAATACAGATAGTTCAGGTTGATTGGTCTTTGACATGTCCTACATCAGCAAGACTTTTGAATCCACGACATTTCTATACCTACACTAAAAACTATACATTTTCTATGCCTAAAATATATCAGAATGAAAGGTCGATATTTTTAAGTCTGTAATTTGTTCTGTTACCCTCTTTTCATCTCTGTCATGCAGATGCACTTACATAGTAGTGTAGCCAGAGCTTTTTGGCTCAAGAAGAGATATTTTTAGAAAGGTTCTTTTTATTCTTTATTTTTTTCATGAAGCAAACATTTGTGCTTCTCTTCTAAACATGGGAGCTAGTTAGATAATATTTACATCTTTGTAGATTCGAAAATAGAAGCAGCTGTCAAGGACTGCCCTTTTTCCTGATAGATGCCTACTTTAGTCTGTACTTTGTCTTTGAGGCCATGTAAAAACCTCAGTAAAACTAATCTCTTGCAAGTTAAATTGAAGATTATAAGCAATTGTGGTGCACTGAGGACTCATATTTACTAACGTTTTAAATTTGTATGAATTTTTCCAACAAAGGGAGACTGTGTGTGTGTGTGTGTGTGTGTGTGTGTGTGTGTGTGTGCAGTTCTCTTAACATCGTCCAGTCACTGATTGTCCAATCAAGTTAGGAAGCAACCTCTAATTTACATATTGTATTTGTTTTTTGCTGCTTCTATAACAAATTATCACAACCTTACTTGCTTAGAGCAACACGAATGTATTATGTTATACTTTTCCAAGTCAGAACTCTGACATGGGTGTCACTGTGCTAAACTCAAGCTGTGACAAGGCCTGCAGGCTCTTCTGGAGGCCTTAGGGGAAGATCGGCTTCCTTCCCTGGTCCAGAAGCTGGAGGCTGCTCACACTCTCTGGCACAAGGTCTTCTTTCATCTTCAAAGCCAGGAAAAGCTGCTTCTGTTCTTTTCCCATCATAAGACCTATGAATCAACAATACTGCAAAAGTTCCCATTTAAAAAATTTTATTATAGTAAAAGCCACATTAATCTCCCTCAAAATATTCTCCCTTACTTTGAACACACCTGTCCCATCGTTCTTGCCACTTTCTATTTTGCCTTTTTGTTTGTTTATTTGCAGGGTTTGTTCATTTGTTTGTGACAGGGGTCTCCTTATGTAGTTCAGGCTGGCCTTGAACTCTCTGTGTAGCCCAGACTGGTCTCAAACTCATGGTGGTGGGATTACAGGCATGTGCTACCAACTCGGCTCTGAAGCAGTTCTGGAAGTCCTCTTCTATGAGTCTCTAGGTGCACTGTCATAACAGTTTTGATGTCTGAATTGATTAAAAACATTTACCTGTCATAGTCATTTTAACTTTAGGGAAGACTTGATAGTCGCACCATGCCAGAGGCAGTGAATAAGATGGACGAGGACACATTACTATAATGTTTTATAAGCCTGCCTTTCCCTTGGAATGCACTTGACAACAGCCTTCAGTGTATTTTTTTAGTCCACCTGTGAAAGATACCCATGAAAGAGGACTTCCAGAAATGTTTCAGGAAGTGGCAAGAACATGGGATAAGTGTGTTCAAAGTGAGTGGAAGAATTTTGAGGGGGAATTAATGGCAATGTGTCTTTTGCTGTACACCTTTTTAAAATTTAAACATCCAGTATTTTTTAAACACTCCATCTATTTAATCATTTCGCTGCCTACCTGCCCTTATAACTGGCTCAACCAGAAAACTTCTCTATTTTTAAGAGCAACTGATCAGAAAATTCCCCCGTAACCTTAAATTCTCTTTGCCATGTAACTGTTAAAATTCAGTATCCAGAGATTAAAACCTGAAAATATTTGGCAAAGCATGATTCTGCCTATTATACATATTTTCTATAGTTCTACAGAGTCTTACTTAAATTGGAGACTGATAGCCACGTCCTTTTGAATATGCCATAATTGCTACTAAATTACATATGTGTTTCTACTTCACAATAAAGAGGTATGACTTTTAATTATTTAATACATTCCTTCAAAATGCAGAGTAAAAATATTTACCACATGGCCTTAAATAATATTTTTGTTTGTAAACTAAAAAATATTCCAGCTTCTAGATTATGATGGTATAGAGGAGATTTTAAATTATAAGAAATACCTTAAAATCACCAAATTTAATATTAAAAATGGTGTGTGGAAGAGGTTTTGTTTTTATTACATTTTCAATATGAAAAAGTATTTCTTACTCTCCTTTATCTTGTGATAATGAGAATTTTTTATATAGATTTCAAACTCATTTTGAATTTGAGTAAGCAGTGCTAAAAGAGACACTTTTACTTATAAAATTTTAAGTTTTTAACCATTTGCTGTACAGACAGACAGTTGAGGTGCGTCAATATTGTACTGCAATCTTAAATCCAGACATGCACTGGATAGCATATCAATGTGGGATGTTCATCTTTGTGCCTTTTTTAAATCTCCATTTAGAATAAATCTGTGAAATACAAACTCTGACATCTTAGATAAGTTGGCTCACCATTTTGTGCCTTAGTTTATTCATTTGTTTAATTGTGGTAATATTATTACATATCTGACAGGTTGATGTGAGGGATAATACATGTAAATATGTGCATGTATATGCAGAGTATTAGCACAGAGTAAGGGCTCAGAGTAAGGGCATTATTATCATTACTATTATTAACAATGCAAAGTGATCCAGCTTAAGGAAATCTTTAATTTCAGTATTAGACCACTCATTTGCTATTTTAAAACTTCCCTGATGGCTATACAAAATTAAAAAAAAAAAATTAAACCCACAAAACTCAAGGTTTAGAAACTATCAAAAGTGGTGAAAATTTTCATATAGCTACATTTACCATTATAACATAAAGAGGAGCAGGTCAGACTAAGGAAAAATGGAATAGGATATTGGCTCTGGTTGTCAGAATTAAAGTCACACCTACTTAAAAGTTCTGAGTTACATGAGAGAAAAATGAAGAAGTATAACTTATTTTAGGGAAAAAAACTTCCCCTACAAACATGGAGACTAAACAAAAAACAGTCCCAAAAAAGCAATTTGTGCTGTATAATATATCTATGTAACTCAATTATTAGAATAGTGTCAAATAATATTTTAAGATTTATTTTTCTGGTTAATCCTTCATTCTGTGCACTTTTTTACACATGTCCCTTAAAAACTTTTCTCTATTTAGTTCAAATTCTCAACTAAATATTTAAAATATAATAAATCCAGCCAGGCATGGTGGCATCTGCCTGTTATCCCAGCACTCTAGGGGGCAGAGGCAGGTGAATTCCCAGTCTGAGGCCAGCCTGAGCAACTTAGTGACTTAGCATTAGTCTGTCTCTGAATTTTAAAATAGGCTGGACATGCAGCTCAATGTGAAAGGCCTATATTCAATCCCCAGTACCACAGAATAATAATAATAATAATAATAATAATAATAATAATAATAATAATAATAAATCTAATTCATTTAATCCATAAGTGACTATGGATTTTTTAAAAATTGTGAATGCCAATATAATAAAATGAATTTCCATTGCAAAAAAAAAAAGATTGACAGAGATTTGTATTTGATAGTTATGATCAAAATATCCTTTAAAAATTTTCTTTAATATAGACTATCATTCTTGGTAAGAGTTATAATACATCCATGAAAGTGATATACATATTTTTTATTTCATTTTCTCATAATTCATTTATAATTTTTTAAATTATTGAAACATTTAACAAATACAAATGAGCATCTACTCTGAAGAAAACTGGTAGGTATCGAGTTACAAGTGAAAAAAAAGGAACATGGTATGATGATGGAAAAAAGAAGTGATACATATGTAATTACAAGTGTGATGATTAGCAGCAATGAGAAGCATAAAGTGTAGAAAATATCTTATAGAACAATTTTTAACCTAGTGTGGGGATTGCAAAGAAGTTTCTTTGAAGAAGTCATATTTCAAGTAAATCTTAAACAATGGGGAAGAATGATCCAATAAGAAGTAAGATGAGGGCCAGAGAGATAGCTCAGCAGCATAAGCGCCTGCCTGGCAAGAGTGAGGTCCTGAGTTCGACTCCCGGTACCCACATAAAGGAAAAAAGGGCCAGTGATATTGCTCAGTGGCAGAAGCTCTTGCTGGCAAGTGCGAGGTCCTGAGGTCGACTCCCAGTACCCACATAAAAAAAAAAAAGAAGTAAGATGAGCATGCAGGATAAAATCCTGGGCATATGCTGTCCTGTATGAAAGAACAAGTCTTTCTGAGGAGCCAGGGGGTCAGGAGATTCAGCAGAGAATGAGGCTTAGTAGCATAAACCAAGCAGAGAGAATGTGGCCAGGTCACTGAGGAACTCCCAAGTCACCTGAGAGTTATAAATGTTATCCTAAGACACTGCAGAACCACTGAAAAGCCATACCTAGAGAAGGCATTTGGTTAATGACCTCAATATAACATTATAGTGAGAAAATGAGTAATAGAGTACAAAAAATGGATTGCAGAAAATATAGAAGCAATTTCAGAAACAATCCAAAATTTCAGCTTAAAAAAAAAGAAAGATTTAAGCTAGTATTGAGCCTTGGTAGACAGAGAGGGGAAGACAGAGGCCAGATGTGTTTCTGTGGTGCACTCTAAACGGATGGGTGGATTCATGGATATAGCACAATGAAAGTGAGGAAGGGTCTAAAGATGAAATCTTAGTTTCCGGTTGGAGTAACTGAGAGGAAGTTTGGACCATTTTCTAACACAGAGAACACAGGTATAGGAGAATGTTCTTGGGTGAATTATGATTTAAGTCTTAAACTTTAAGTTGGAGATATAAAAAAACAACAAGTAGATGTAGTTACTAGATAATAAAAGTGACCTTGGTTGGAGTAATTGACAAATCCATGGTAATTTAAGGCAAAGGTATGAAACAACCTATAATGAGAATACTTGAGAAGAAAATAAGCTGTGACAGGGTTCATGTAGAAAATAATAAGTAAAAGAGTGTTTGAGAAAAAGCAAAGAGAAATTTAGAGAGTGCAGTGTCCCAAAGACTCAACATAAGAAGTCAAGAAATTTTAAGATAAGAAGTGCCATGAAAAGAATCAAATGCTTACAGCAAAAAAAAAAAAAAAAAAATTAAAGACTAAAAATATCACTTCAATTTAATGATGGAAAGCTCACTGACAAAATAGCTTTAAATATTTAAATAAAAGACTTGGCAATTATTTAAAGTCTTTTGGGGAGGAAGGGGTTCAGCCAACCATTTTTAGATGATTAGGTATAGAGTGGAAAAGAAAGTTAAGATTATGTCTGTTGATAGGGTAGTTGTTAATCAAGATGACTATATAGCTTACTAAAACATGGACATTCTCATGCTAACACATTTATAGATGATTCATTACAGAAGAAATTACTGATGTCATAGGCAAGTGGATATTCAGTAGAAAAGCAAGTTCAAAGGGGAATATTGACTTTGGATAGATTTATGAACCACTTGTCATTATCGCAGTGGACTTGTTTTCCTATTACAGGAGTTTCCATGAGTTCTTCCAAAGTCAGTACTCTCCCTCAGATTTGTAACATTATGAGACTTTATGTAGTTTTATAGTACTCAAGAAATTATCGTATTTGCCAAAGGAATACTTCAAAATACACACACACACACACACACACACACACATATAGTCAATATATTTCTTTCTTGTAAACTCCTTTATTGTTAATTAAAGATTTTTTTTGTTTCCTTTTATGTCTTTTTTTTCTAGGAAAAGTTCTATCCTTTTATACTATCATCAAGGAGATACCTGGAGCCAAGTCAGTCCTCTCAGTTACATAAAATAAAGAATGGCGTACAGTTGGCAATCAGATCCAAATCCCAATGAACCACATGAAAGACAGTATGAACATGGAGAATTTCACTCTGTAAATAAATCCTTTTCTCCTAGCCAAGTCAGTCTGGGATTTGATGAGCTAGTAAAAGAAATCAGTAATAAAATCCCACTCTATCAGAATGAAACTGAAGAAAACATCTTTTTTGTGCCCAGTGCACTAAACTGGGACTCAAAAAGGCATTCGTTGGCTGAAACACACCAAATATCCTTGAATGAATTCCCTTCTAAAAGCCCAGAACTCTCTTGGAATCAAAGTGGGAAAAATTCAGCTATTGGTTTTAATCCTTCTGTGCTACCAAAACCAGAAGTGATGAATAAAAGAAGCTCTTGGGAAAACTCAGTAAGAAAATATCATGGTGCTGATGGTTCTAGAGTCAGTACTGTAAATCCATCATGCATTAATTTGAATAAAATTAATCCACAAAGAGAACTGAAAAATCAAAGTCATAACTACCATATAGGATTTGAAAAGAGTATTTCTCATGTGTATTCATCCTTCTCAACTGACTTCATGCCGAAAGACGAGAATAAAATAAGTGGAAATACGAACACCATAGATCCTTCTCCAATGTTCCTGAAAGATTATTTTCTACCCAGAACATGGGAAAGTACATGGCCAGAAAACATAGAGGTATGTATAATATGATTAATTCATATTCAAATATGCATCTGAATCACTCATTTATTTTATTAATTGCCAACAAGTGTAACTAGATTTAGAAATCTGCTAAAATTATTTTTGAAAATTTTTCATTTATTTTTAAATTCCATGTTATTGTACTAATGGTTATTTCTGAGAAAAAAGGAATAATTTTTTAAAAATATGATTTTTAGAGTCCAGTTTCATCAAACTAAGTACAATGCTACAGTACTTATATTTTTATTGGATAAAAATATCATAGTTTGAGGTTGAGCTGATATTTTTTATTTTTACTATGTTAAGCACATATACAAACACACACACACATATATATAATATATATATATATATATATATATATATATATATATATATATATTTCTATTTGAGTCATACTGTATAATGACATACCTAAAATGTCATTATCATTATTGGTAGGAAAAATGTGCTTTTACCCAGAGACTTCTCAATTGTATTATAAGCAGGCAACTTCAATTGAGTTCATTCCAAGAGAAGGAAATTAAGCAATATTTTGCACATCATCCTAATTATTTCATTAGTGATTTTCCAATCTTTTTAGTAACCATAGAATTTCCAGTACAGTAGTTGAAGATGCCTCTCCTTATACTGCATTTAAAAGCTAGAAGTAAATAGTAGAAAAGGAGCAATGTTATTACAACTGCAACTTCAGGGAATGCCAAAAGGATTCAAGAACTATCTACCAAATCTTTGAAGTATATTGTATGCTAGGCAAAATGGATGCAAAGAAGACATGATTATATGAGTTCATGAATAGTTCATGACTCAAATTAGCTTGTAAATAATGTCGACACCTTAAAACAACAGATGGGGTGAGTGCCCAGGAAAAGAAACAGCAAATCCTACCTAACATGCTTGCAGTGGAGTAGCACCTCAAATGATCTGAATGAAAAGTCAAATCGTAGGGACAACTAGTTCTTATGACAGTGTATCCAGTACTAAACATCCCTACTGCTAAATATAGAGCCAGGCATAAAACATGAAACACTGAGCTCAGGCACTGAACAAGAGGCAGTATGATACTGATCCTTGAGAAAAATGAAACTTGTGCCTACCTTGGTTTCTGCCTGAAGGCGGTTTCCTGCTGCTGTGTAATCTGGTGAAACCTGATTTGTACTGCAGTGTCATTGAGCTGAGGAGACAGTGCCCCTGAGCTTCTGTTAGTTGCAGGCTGTAGAAGCAGCTATAGCTTACAGGTCAGAAGAGGGAGCTACGTGTTGGGTGGGGGTCTGAAGTCTACAAGGAATTTACTAAGCATTCTTGGCAAGTCATGGGATGTGTTTTCAGGGCTGGATAGATATTGTCAACTTTGGGTTGAGAATGGAATGGTAGTTGTTTTCACAAATGTAGTAGTTATATAATACAGAAATTATGGCTAAACTAGAAAAGAGACTGAGAATAACACTTCTGGCTTTCAAATGAAATTCCACAAAATCAAACCTTAAGAGTAAAAGTCATTCTTTAAAATAAATACTACACCAACCAAAATGGATGTGACTCAACAAAATATTTAAATAAGGATGACAAGACCAAATGGATGTCAGCTCTCTGCCAAAAAAAACCTCAACACTTTATTTTTGAACCATCATAATTCACAATGTACCATCTACAGTATTCAATATATAACAACAAATGCATAGATATGTAAAGGAGAAGAGAATTTTGGCCCACAATCAAGAAAATAACCCAGGCAGTAGAATCTTTGAGCTAAGCCAGTGATTAACAGGTAAAGACTTTAAAGTCATTACTAAGAGTACCTAATGTAAAAGGTTCTTATAGTGTGTAGTAAATGAGATCGCAACAAGAAACTACAAACATGGAAAAATAAAGAAAAACAAATGCAAATTTGGGTTCTGAAAAGAATGTAATGAAAAAGTCAACGTGTGAGAAATGGCAGGATGAAAGGGGTAAACATGAAAGCAAAACAATATAAACTATCCACATTGAAGAGAAAAATAAAAGAAACATATAAAAATGAGCAGGGATTTAGAGATTGATGAGGCAAGGAGCATGATATATGGACAACTGAAATGCCAGCAAGAAACAAAAAATAAAGGAAATATAATTTGAAGAAATAATGGTCAGAAATTTTCTCATATTTGGTTGAAATTATCAATACAAAGTAAATCACATGTAGACAGATTATATTTAAATATCTAAAAATCAAAGGTAAAGAAAAAAAATCTTAAACCAGGCATGGTGGTGCACGCCTGTAATCCCAGCATTCGAGAGACAAGGCAAGAGAAATGCTGTGAGTTCGAGGCCAGCCTGGGCTACAGAGTGAGGTCAAGGCCAGCCTGGGCTAAATAGTGAGCTCAAGGCCAACCTGAACTGTATAACGAGACCCTGTCTCAAAAAAACAAAACAAAACAAAATTAAAAAAAACAACAAAAAATCACACAGAGAATTGTTTTATTTAAAAAAAAAAAGAAAGAAAAACAAAGAATGTTTTATAAAAAAAGAAAACACAGGAGGCAGACAAGGGGAAAAGATTTCAAATATTGGAATTATAACCTGAATGAAAGCAACTTCTCATCATAAACAATGCAAAAAAGAGACAATACAATGACATTTTTAATGACAACTTTGGAAAGTATTTGGAAGGAGTAGAAAAAAAATCGCTTGTCCAACATTCACCTTTTAACTCAAAACTACAAGCACAATGCACAATTTCAAAATGGGACATCCTTTACATTGATAAATATTCTTTAAAAACCTTCGATTGCCAGTCAAGGAAGGCTTGTCTGTGGTTCAGCTAATGTCTGTGTTACCTTTTGGAAGTATAATTGTACTTGTGATTACAGAATAGGAAGTGAGAAAACACTGCCAGCAGTGATTGCTACTTGAGGTAGTTTTTTATAACTATCTTTCCCCCATGAGATTATGTGGAATTTCTTCAAAAGACTGAGATGATAGTAAAAGAATTAGGAATTTGATATTACAGGGAAAATACATATGTGAAAAGCAATAAATATTTTGTTCACTTTGCTGCCAAAATGTTTACTGCTAGATATTTATTGTGCAGCAGCGATTTATATTTTTAATCATTACCCATTAAGAGACCCAGTAAGATACTTATGAATCTGACATTTGGGGTTTGTTTGTGTATTAAAATTGTCTTCGGTACTATAAGTTACCGTTTAGTGTGAATAATTTATCAGAACTGTCTCCTTGTGCCTTTATATTAGAAAGTTATTTCTGGGCCGGTGAGATGGCTCAGCGGCATAAGCGCCTGCCTTGCAAGCGCGAGGGCCCGAGTTCGACTCCCGGATCCCACATACGAAAAAGGGGCCAGTGATATCGCTCAGTGGCACGGGCGCCTGTTGGTGCGCGAGGTCCTGAGGTCGACCCCCCGGTACCCACAAAAAAAAAAAAAAGAAAGAAAGTTATTTCTATAACTTTTAATGGCCCTAATAAGGAATATTTTTAGAGTCATAAAGGTTACTTTTATATCCTTTGCATATGTTTCAAAACTGAAAATGAAATAAAGACATACAAAGAGTGTTGAAAAAATTAGTCCACTAACATGCCCACAAAGAAATAGTACCAAACTAAATGTTTCAGGTACAAGGAAAATGATACCAGATGGGATCTAGGAAGGAGTAAAGAGTGATAGAAATAGTAAGTATATTGAAAATACAAAAAGCTACCTTTAAATTTTGAAAGACAGGTGACTAAATGCAATCACAGCATATCATTGAGGGATTACTGTGTATGTGAAATACATGACAATAGCAGAAAGCACAAGAAGGGTATATATTTTACTGTTGTAAGTTCTTACATTTTAAATACAAAGGAGAAAATCTAAAAATTCATCAGAGGAATTAAATGAAATAGGAAAAATTAAAATAAACTGAAAAAGTCAGGAGAAACAGAATTAAATGAAATAGAAGAGACAAGAAGTAAATATAAATATGGTAGCCTGAAATTCAACAACCTCCATAAGGAGCCAGTGAAATGGTTCAGCGGTATAAGCGCCTGCCTGGCAAGCACGAGGGCCCGAGTTCGACTCCCGGATCCCACATACGAAAAAAGGGCCTGTGATATCGCTCAGCAGCATGGGCGCCTACTGGCGCGCGAGGTCCTGAGGTCGACCCCCAGTACCCACAAAAAAAAAAAAAAAACACTCCACAAAAGTGTTAATTATAAATAGACTAATCTTTCCAAATCAGAAACAGAAAGTGACTAACTAGATACAGAAAAGACTTTTGAGAAATAAACACATAGATAGATTGAAAACAAAAGAAATAAAAGGATTTAATATTCAACTAGAAAAAAAAAGGTTGTGTGATGATTAACATTAGGAAATGTGTAGTTCAAAACAGAGAATTGAGAGAGAAAAAAAGAGTCATTTTGTAATGATGAAAGGGGTAATCAGGAAGACATAATAAATTTAACTCCATATGTACCTAATAACACAGCTTCAAGATACCAAAGCAAAAATTATTTCTTTTAATGCCAAGCATCTATTTACTCTCTGACTGAACTATTTATGCATAAATTCAAAAAAATGAGGCAAATGTCCACACAGTTACTTATTATAAAAGTTAATCATTTTCTTTACAATACCCAAAAGCTAAAAGTAATCCAAATGTTCAGCAATAGGAAAATGTCAGCCAGGTGTTATATTGCCTATCTGTAATCCCAGCACTCGAGAGGCTGAGGCAGGAGGACCACCTCAAGTTCCAGGCCAGGCTGGGTTACATAGTGAGTTCAAGGCCAGCCTGGACTAAAGAGCAAAATCCTGTCTCAAAAAACCAAAAATCCAAAAAGAAAAAAACATGTCTAAACAAATTAGGGAATAGTAGCAAAAGAGAATGCTCCTAACCCTCAATAAAAATGATGAAATATTGCACGTATGACAGTATCAGTAAACTTTGGAAATATATATTATTTAAGTGACAGAGTATATACACTTAAGCTGCGGTGATAGAAATCTGAATAGGTCACCAAATAGGTTGCGAATTGAGTAGGAGATGTGAGGGAACTTTCTAAGGTGACAGAATGTTTTATATTTTCATTGTGGTGTTGATATCATAGCTGCAAGCATTCCTCAAACTCAAATATTAGACTTATGTTATATGCATTTTTCTATATGTGTTCAATAACAATTCAAAAAATCTTTAAAACAGTATAAACATTGTAGAATTGTACTAATCTTTTCTCTATAGTGAATCATATTAATGTAGCCATTTTTATTTTAAGCCAATAGGTTGTTCCATTCAAATCGTTGAAGTACCTCAAGGCAGTAACATTAGTCTGGCCTCCTTTTGTGGCAAAGTGAAAAAGTGAGTGCTGCTATTTCATTAAAGCTTGAAGTTTCTGTGCCTGAATATATTTGCCTATTACTATACCACTCAATTGATTAATTTCACATATAAAATGTCAAAGTCCTATAACTTATGAATACAGCCAAAAATAAAAAAAAGTTGACAAATTAGTTTATCAATCAACTTCTGTTATTGTTTTTGATGTTTATAGTCAAGTAGATGTTTTTCTTTTAAAAATTTGATTAAAGTTGAATGTTTCATAATTTCAGAACTGCCCTTGTTTTTTGCTGGTAATTCGGTTGGTAGTGAATTAATTTTTCATTTATAACCATAAACTTCTGACTTTTCTGGCTCAGTCCCAATTTAACACACATTACCCTTTCTACATAGGACATTCTATTTAGAATCATGTGAATGCCTCCTTCTTGCTAATTAAATCTTATCTTTAATGGTTTGTCAGAGTATCAAACAAATTACATGTGCATCCATTAAAAAACAAATTTGATCACTAGAGGATTTTACAAAAAAAAATCATTGATCTTTTCACTAACCTAAACATTAATCTATGGTATAAAAGTACAGTAGATGCTTTCTAAAATACTAATTTCTTATTAGCAATTAAAATTTATACCATGCCATCTATTCTATTGATAGATGTGAAAGTTTTAAAATTTAATGCATTTGCAGTTCGCCCTCTTGGCTTTTATCCATTTATGGTCATTATTCTGAATATAATAATTATACATTTATTTATAAGCCTTAAGTTACTAAATGATCATTTGGGATTAAAAATTTGAGTAAATTATTAAATCATTAATTTAAAGGCTATTTCTATGTCTAACAACTACTTCGTGAAAGAGAGATATCAAGATTTAAAACAAACAAGCAGACAAAAAAGCAAGGTCCCTGTTTCAAAAGACTTGTAACTGATTCGAGGAATAAAGACAAGCACACAAAAATACACAACAAATGATCTCAAATCCATAAAAATATTCAGTCATTACTGTCTTGCTTAGGTTTACAGAAAAAAATTTTAAATAATACTTTGGATTCCTAAATTAGGATCTTCAAAGTTATCAGCTCTTTTAGGAATAAGCTTCTCACTGTAATAAAATGACAAACATTGCTAGAAATTTCCCACTTTATTGTAGCAATTTCTACCTGTTAAGAATGAGAAATAGCTTTCTTAATGCTGTGAGATATCACTCCTTAGCATAACCCCGCTTATCCTGATTATGAGATCTCCAGTGACTTTGTTTTACAAAACATAATTTTATATTCTTAAGTGAAACGTTGTAGATGCAGTAAGGACATGAAAATATTTTATGTTATGTTTTGTTAGTAGCTTATGGTGCATTTCCAAACTGTTTTTTTTTTTGTTTTTTTGTTTGTTTGTGGTTTTTTTTGTTTTTGTTTTTGTTTTGAGATAAGATCTCGCTATGTAGTTCAGGCTGGCTTGGACTCACTATGTAGACCAGGCTGGGCTCAAACTCACGGCAATCCTCTTGCCTCAGCCTCCTAACCAAATTCTTAAATGTACCTTTTCTCAACAGTTTCTTTTTAAATAATCATGAACACTAAAACAAACAACCAAACAGTAACTTTGAAGTAGTGACAAGGAGCTACAGATTATATTCACATGCACTTTCCTCGATTTTCAGTACATTTTGTTGAAAAATATTCATTTATAAGATAATTGAATGTATATATGCACAATTACTTTACACAAAAACTATTTGCACAATAGAAAATCAAATTGAATTTGAAAGCCAAGTTTCACACGAGGTTTTCCGAAACTTCTGAAATGCCGTAATAAAGCAGATTTATATTTCTAACTGCATGTATATTTATAATATTTAAATATACTTCAGTATGTTATTAGCATCTCTTTTATACCTCGAAGAGCTTTTCTAAGTAGTTGGGTTTGGTTTCTTACTGTGACATACTTTAAAGTTGCATCTTTCAAGAAAGATGCCTCATTCTAATAAAAAATATAATGAAAGACCATAGCATATGGAAAAAATTCCTGATCTATATTAGGTGTCAACATGGATGTAGGAAAGAATGAGTCATGATTTTGCATTTGAAAATTTAGTCCCCCCAAAGGGTAAAATCTGAAATCATGTATGCATTAAACAGTGTCTTATCACATGGTGAATGCTAAATCTAAAGCACCTCTAACTTTATCCAACACTGCCATCGACTTTCGTGGTAGGGTGCAACAAGGGAGAGTGGTCAACAGCTTTGTCTTGAGCAGTGGTTCTCGACCTACGGTGTCAGAGTAGCGGTAGCAGCAGCTTACTTGAGAAATTGCAATAAAGACAAGTTTGGGGCTCCTGCACAGATATACTGAATGTGAAACTGTGGGGATGGGACCCAGAACAAAAGGTGACACTGATGTATGTCAGATCCACTTGTCAAACTCCTCATAGACAGGCTGTTTCCATGGAATCTAAAGAGTGTAGCGTTCGAGCAACTTCATGGGCTGGCACTACTTTAACACTGCACAAATAGAATAAGGTGGATGGTAAGGATGCAACGTATCAATATAGAAAGTATAATTTTTAAGCTAGGAAAAATCTAAATGTCAACGTAATTAATACTAAAAGAACTCAAGATTCCATTTTCATCAACAAACGCATTTTAAATATCTACTTGTAACTATTCTACATGTCGGCATACAACGTGAAGCAAGCTATGGTGACAGATAATAATAATTACGATGCTTTATACTGCTTAACTTTTGGCAAATCTTTTATAGAAACCTTTGAAGCAGATATTAATACCCTCTTTTGTGCAAAGAAAGTAGTCAAATAATTTGCCTCTGGTCATAACACTACTAAGTGGCAGCATAAGGATTCACATTCAAGGCTCCTGCTTCAAGGATAAACTCTTCACAATTCTTTGACCCATTTATGCAGTAAGTCATCGTTCAGAATGTACTCATGACTTCTACGCTTAGCTATCTGTATAAAATACAAAAATTTAAAAATACCAAGAACCAAAAGTCGTGTTTATCACAAAGCAAAGGATATGAAGCAAGTAATAATGTTCAGAGTGAATTCTTGTGTTTTATTGAGTCAGGAAGATAGGGTGTGCCTAAAACTGGGTGGGAAATGAGGTTTCTGTGCAGACCCAGTGCATGTTAACTTCTCATGAGAACTCGTGCAGGTTTCTGATAGGATGACCCGGAGGTGACGTCAGCATGGGAGATATAAAAAGGGGAAGTAGCCATTAAACTCTGGTTGTGGTGTCTTCACAGCAGCCCATATACGCTGTAGAGTATTTTTGTTTTGTTTTGTTTTTTCTCCATTTTCCTACCTTTACTTAGCCCAAACTTGCTGTGCAGAGCCTGCTATCTTCCCCCCTACCTTTCATAAATACAGAACTTTAACATCGTTTAGGCTTGTTTTGCTCAGTTCTTTGTTCTGCATAGAAAGAAACTAAAAATCACCCCTAAAAGGAGACTCCAGCACCCCACAAAGCGGGAACATTTTGTTTGTGAAAATGGACTCTTAATTACTTCAAAATGAGGTGCCTCTGGGAAAGCCTAAGAAAACAACCCTTTACATTTGTTCTTGGTCTAAATATAATCTACCAATCTGACCTGAATAAATGGACTGTACTTCAAATCAGTAACTGGTTGTTTTCATGTTTTAAATCTTCTGAAGCTAAACATTGCAGAATTTTCTTACAATTATGTTGTGGGTGATATTTTTTTAATTAAATTATGTAGCTCTTGTCCTAAGCGTTTTTTCCCATATACTTTTCAGGATAAGAGAAACATATCATACAACTGACATTAATTTCAACTCTGGAAAAATCTGGAGCCCCATTACTGCATTTCCACTTCAGCTCTTTTCTAAGAGCAAGTTCAACCTCAGTATTTTTACTGATAATTCAGCACAACTACTTCATCTTACACCATATGGTAAGTAAACTTTTAAGTAAATATAAAAATCTTGATGAAGCTGGTGTTGATACATAATCTTGAAATGAGACTGAACTCATCTGAAGAGGCACTATTCTGTATTATTTTGCCTCAAAGTAAAATAAAAGCAAAACAGTTGGGAACCATTTGCTAACATCTGAGGTTAGCTGGGGGGAGCAGTTGTCTTCAGTAACTCTCTCCGCATAGCTAACCACAAAATTATATTCCTACTACCAATTCTTACTAATAAGTGTAGCAAGTTTTCCACATTTTTTTAAAAAGAAATTTCAAAAAGATTCTAGATAAAGATGAAGTATAAGTGATAATGACTATTGCTATCCATTAGGAACAACTATTCCAGTCAAATATGAATAAATTATCCTGCAGAATAGACACTGCCACACAAATCTCTGTTATCATAGTAAGAATTCCGCCAGCTCTGTGCAGCTCAGCCCTGTCAGAATTAGCAGATCTATTGGCTAAGTGTCTCTAGGGATGGATCTCAGAAACTTACATTTTATCAAACTCACCAGATGATTTTTACTTTTCTATAGTTTTAGAATATCTTTATAGTAATTTGGTACTTATTGCACTGTTGTGGTCTGCTATGTTGCAAAATAATGTTAGTCCTTTAAACAACATTTAATTACTATTGAGTTTTTCTATAACAACAGGAAACTGTTTCCTGACATGTGACCCAATAAACAGTTTCACTTATTCATTAATTATTATTTATTATTTTGCTTTTCTCTTTCTTCAAGGCTCTGAGTAAGTACAGATGACTACAAACAACAATACTATATTGGTAAATTAGTAAGGGCCATCTGGTTTGAAACTAACAGAAACCAACTCCTGATGCCTTAAGGAAAAAGAAAACGTTTTTCAAAATATAGATATGGATTTGTTATAGAATTTGAGAGTAGGAATTCATCAAAGAATTGGGAAGGTTCTAAAAACACAAATTACAATGCACCCCCAAGTTTCTTTATGCCCCGAGTTCATCTCTTTGTGTAATTGTTTCCCATAGCTTTCTTTCTTGCTCTCTGCTAATTCATTCTCTTGCTTCTCCAAAACAAGTACCCAACCTCACAAGCATATGTGCTATTTGGCTAGCCAACTAAAGATGGTTAAATTTCTCTGGATCCAAATCCTAATTTCTAAAAGCAGTGTTCTGATTGCCCAGCCAAAACTGACAATGTTGCACCCTGATCTAACCAGTATGATCACAGACCTGGGTCATGTTGGCTTCAGCTGCTGGAGAGAGAATAACTATGAAGTAGGGAGATCACTTCTGCCAGGGCAATTTTTTACTTTTATGAGAAGTTTCAGTACAGTGATTAGGCCACTGTGTTTAGTATTAGAGTTGCAAAGTGGTGAAGAAGATGCCCATACCCTAAAGATATTAAATACGAAGAAGAGCAAGACAAAACAAAATGGAGGTAGACGATGTAGAGAAGGAAAAATACATTCATGAAAACATACAGGGTAGTATTTGCCATAGTTTTCAGAAAAACTGTTCCTTTACTCACTTAGATTTGAATGGTCAAGGGTAGAGGAAGGGTCTTTGAATTAACTCACAGTAGACAAATTAAGAGAGGAAAAAAAGAATATGTTTACATGTACAAGGAGGTCATTCAATAATGAATAAGTGAATATCCAGAGACAAATATTTGTACACCGGTTAACAAAAAAGGAGTTTTAGGACTTCAGTAGGAGCTATAAATGGTTCCATTGGATTTTTCATTCTAATGGAATGGGCAATCAGAAGAGAGTCAATAGTAGCTTTGTTTTCGGGACTCATTGCTTTAGTCAGATAAGGACAGTTCAGATAATGTTTTGTGGGTCCCAGGGGTCGAACTCAGGACCTCACGTGCCAGCAAGTGCCCATGCCGCTGAGTGATATCCCCGGCCCTTTTTTCATATGTGGGTTCCGGGAGTCGAACTCAGGACCTTGTGCTTGCCAGGCAGGCGCTTATGCCACTGAGCTATCTCACCAGCCCCAGATAATATTTCAAATGTTTTTGCTTTAATCTTTACACCAAAATTGTGATGTTTTGTGAATTTACATTAGTGATTTACTAGTATTGCAAATGTTTACAAAAGAAGAAAAGTATGAAGGAGCTATTAAGAATGACTTCAGTGAATGTTAAAGCTATTGCTAGAAAGTAAGAAACAATGAAATCTTGATAAAAGATACAGGTGAAGGGTTTTCATTCACAGAAAACTCTTCAAGAGTTACAAAATGGAGTACTTTGAGGAAAGCAAGTTTTTTTTTAAACAAGAAATACTCTGCTTCATAATCTTCAACTACCATTTCAATGAAGATGAAGTCCTTATTTTCTTTTTTTTTCTTTTCTTTTCTGTCTTTTGGTTTTGTTTGTTTTGTTGAGACAGGGTTTTACTACGCAATTCAGGCTGACCTTGAACTCACTACGTAGCCCAGGCTGGTCTGGAACTCATAGCAATCCTCCTACCTTAGCCTCCTGAGTGCTGGGATTACAGGTGTGCACCACGAAGCCCAGCGAGTCCTTATTTTCAATCACAAAATTCCCCCCGATCCAGTGTCTTTACTTTCAACTACTTTCTAGACATAATTGACCCACAGTTGAGCTCTATTTGGAAGTCATTTGAGACCTGAAAAGGCTTGGAAGTAGAAGTTAACTTGCAAGAATTGAAGAGTAATTGAGAAGTGTTAGCAGAAGTCTATTCTTTAAGGAAGATTAGAGGTAAAGAAAATGTAAAAGAAGGAATAGTGTAAAGGAGTGGAATAGTTAAGGGGAGATTTGGGAAGAAGGGTAAACAGAACAGATGACATTTGAAAGAAAATATCTTTAAAGTACAGGATATTTAAAATGTAATAAAAAAAGGAGTTTGATAGATGGAATTAGAACCCAGTGTAGGAATAAAGATCATAGATGAAGAAGTAAGATTTAGTAAAAAAGTAGGGAAACTTGTACACCCTAAGAATGTGAAGGAATAGAGGATGAGTAAAAAACTAGATGTGAGGTATACGATAGTATAATGAAAGACTCTCAAGTTAGTCTTAGCCTTCTCAACATCAAAGATCAAAATAGAAGTAGAGATATAAAGTTTATTTAAAAGAAACCCCAGTACTTGTTGGCACACAATGTGGTTGAGACATTTTACTCACGGACTTAACGGTTGCCTTCAAGGAGAAAGATGGAGATTTTATATTGAGACAGGCTGAATTTGAAGTAATAAGGAAACATCAAAGAATACCATGGAAAAGGTAATAGGAGATATCAAATGGTTGGAGTTCAGAAACTAGTTTTCCAAAAGACAGCACTTTAGCATGATCTCCAGGACACTGGAAAGGCCTCAGGAGCAGTCTTTTTCTGACCTTCTCCTGCCCGTCTTCTCCTGCTATTTCTCCTCCAAGGTAGGCTGCCCTTCTCCCCCAAATCCAGGCATAAAACTTAGAAAGATTACTCTAAACTTCCTCTTCCTTTCTGCATGAGAGCTGTCCATAAAGAAATCCTGTAACCTACTTTGTCTGATAGTAAATCTGGAAACTTCATTCGGAAGAGATCCTTCCCCATCCCAAGGAGGATGGAATGGTACAAAGAGGAGCCAAGAAGAATCCAAACAGACAGGCCTTGCTGTGTTTCCTCATCCAGTCTATTAGTTAGGTCAGACCTGTTTTTGTCCGGTCACATCTCCACCTATCTTCATCTAAACATAAAAGTGTGCTTGGTTTTTCTTGGCTTTTCTTCAGTTGTTTATTTCTGAAGGCTCTTGTGTCACATAAAATCTTGTTTAAATAGATCTGTTATGGTTTTTGTCTTGCTATCCTGTCTTTTGTTACAGGGGTGTCAATTATGAATCTTATGATAGGGAAGAAAGGGATCACACCCCTCTCCCTCTATAAAATCAAAGCACAGAAGAGAAGAAATAGTAATTTCACATAGAAAGATAGTTGTAACAAATCAATAATTCATGCATTCCCTCTATAGTACAGGGGATGCCCTATATAGGATAGTACCGGAGATAGGAGAGTCAAAATAATTCGTTAAGTCATCAATTCACGTATATTTGCAATAGTATTCTGGAAATCCTCTCCCTTGCTAGTTAAAGATCTCAGTCATGATTTTGCCTGTGGTCATATTTTCATCAAGCTTCAGTTCATATAATTTCAGTCAGTATTCCCAAAATGGAAAAGGTTTAAAATAACCCTCTCTGTCATGTCAAAGCATTTCTACCACCATTATTCCCTGATGATCTTTACTATTTGTTTCCCCAACCCTTTGTTCAATGATATCTTGATCTACTATAAGACCGCTATTTCAAGTTCAGCATAATACACCTCCTTTTCTCTTTGTGACAGCAATGTCACTTGCAGCAGTTTTTGTTAGCCAGTTTGACTGAAAAGCCTTTCCCTCTAAAAGAGAAGTATGTCATCTAAGGAAACAACGGAAAAATGAACACATAGTTGTAGAGAAAACTGAACTAAGACAAAGGCAATTGACCATGCGGACTGTGCTACACAAATTTCTTGTTGGTTAATGATAATCAGCCCAGTCTGTTGTACTTGCTTCATTGACTGAGATGATAAGGTCACACTCAAAATGTAGGCATAACACCTTTTAATATATTGGCCACATTTTTCTACTTTCTATGTCACTCTTACATCAAATTCCTGAAGGAATTAAATCATGCTATTACAAACTTTAAAACATATAAGGAAGCTGGATCTAAAGGGGGAAATAACTTGTCCAGGTACACCAATCAAAAAGAGGTGATATCTATAATTATTTTAGGGTTTTAGATGCAGAACATTGGTAGTGAAATGTTGATTGTTGTAGAATTGTCTGAATATCATGGCAGCAGATTACCTTTTATGCCGAGCTACAAAATACAAAGGGTTTGAACATGAGGAACACAATACCTAGCTTTATTACATTTTATGGAAAAAGAACTTATCAAAAGAATTGCAAATGACATTTTTCAAAAATATCTTGAAATCTAACCAGACTAATATATGTGGTGCCTCTCGTTTTAATTCCTCTTGATGGAGCTAGACAGTTACAACACTTCACACTGTGCTTATCATTCTTTGTGCTTAAAAAGTTTCCCAGCCAGTATTTAATAATCCCTTTTGACTTTTGTTATTTATGTTTGTTTTTAGCTAATTATCTTGTCAAAGACTTAATTGCAGAAATTCTGCATTTATGTACAAGTGACCAACTCTGCCCCAATGATCATCTTCTCAGTATATGTGGCTCTGAAGAATTTTTACAGATGTAAGTATCTTATTAAGGTAAATATGGATCATTGTTAGAATCTGTAAGTGTTAAGTAGCAAGTTTGTTTTGTTTTGTTTTGTTTTGTTTTGTTTTGTTTTGTTTTGTTTTAGCAGACTTTACAGAGGCATACTCTTTTATTTTTCCGTGAAGGATGAGAATGCAGGAAATCAAAGCCAGGGCCTCATGCATGCTAGAAAAGGCTCTACCACTGAGCTTCATCTCAAGCCCTCAATATTAATTTTTTTTTTTTTTTGTGGGTACCGGGGGTCGACCTCAGGACCTTGCGCGCCAGCAGGCGCCTGTGCCACTAAGCGATATCACTGGCCCTTTTCTTGTATGTGGGTTCTGGGAGTCAAACTTGGGCCCTCACACTTGCCAGGCAGTTGCTTACGCTGCTGAGCCATCTCACTGGCTCAATATTAAATTTTTTAAGTGACATAATAAAATCCACTTTGCTTCCTTTGTGATGAATTTGACTGTCATATTAATAGTCTTCCTGGTTTTATTTTGTACTATGTGCAATTATGGCAATAAGTATTTAACCTGTGACAAGGGTGATAATTAACCATCTTAGTCTACCCGGGGTATCTTGAGGTGTCTTTCAAGATATGGTAGTTTCAGTTTTAAAATCACTATAGACCCAGAAAAACCAGGTTACTCACCTTGTAGTAAAATTTATTAGGATAAATCACAGTTAAGAAAGTGAATTCTTTTGTAATAAATAATTTTTTGTGTCACATAATATTAGAATGCCAATTAAAAGCTAATTTAAAGAAATACAAGTTTAAAAATAAGCATTTCAATATTTTTATAAAATAATAAATTATAAAACATCTATTTTATTTAAACAATTTAATGAAATGATTAAAAAATTTGTTCTCACGATTAACTTCAAATACTTAGTTGATAGAAAACTCATTTTTTAGTTTTCCACAATAAAAGATTTGCTTGAAATTCTGTAGAATCTAGCTTGAAAATAAAAAAAAAACCGTAAGAAAATAAATATTCCTCTGCTGATATTTTATAGTTTTAAAGAATAAAGTATTAAATATTAAAACATCTGATAAAGTGAATTGTCATTTATATTTCTCCTTTGCACTTTTACAAATATCTAAAGATTGACAACAGTCTCTTGGAAGAACAAAATTTTTTTTATTCCAATTGTCATTGTCATTATTTTCCCATAAATATGCTTGGAAATATCTTGTGAGAAATTTGGTAAATATAATGATTTTTTTTTTTTTTTTTTTTTGGTGGGTACCGGGGGTCGACCTCAGGATCTCGCACACCAGCAAGCGCCCGTGCCGCTGAGCGATATCACTGGTCCTTTTTTCGTATGTGGCTTCCGGGAGTCGAACTCGGGCCCTTGTGCTTGCCAGGCAGGCGCTTACGCTGCTGAGCCATCTCACCGGCCCCTATAATGATATTTTTAACAACCAATCTAATCTTTTATTATGTAATGTTATATGTGAATGACTTTGAAGATTATTTTTCTTTTTGTATTACCAGTTATAACAAGAGAATGATACGTATTTATATGAAATCCCAGAGGTTTTATTGCTCTAAGCTCAAAAATATCCCTCTTTTTTGGTTGTATTAGAGCCCATTAACATACTTAGTGAATAGGTTGCTACCTTCACCCAACATAAGGTTTTGAAGAGCACAGGAAAAATATTTAAGTAAATTTAATCTTATACCAATTATTCATTAAAACTCATCTTTTAGATGTGCAATCTTTCATTAATTCCCTAAGAGGAACTGAAAGATTTGTGTCTATAAGTAATTTCTTACTGTTTAAGAGTAAAAGGTGATCAGTATTGCAATGAGCTAAGGAGAATGGAAGGTGATAAACAGAAATCCCTTGAAGACTACTCTTTCAGAAATAATAGGGGGTTGTGAAAGCCAGGGAAAGATGAAATTTTAGATGCTGAGAGAAATTGTCCTGGAGATTTTGGGAGTGAATAAGAGAGATTTGAACATGTTCAGAAGCTGAAGGAAAAGTGGCAATTGAAAGGAAAAGATTAAAGACACAAATCGACCATTTATGAGACAGATACCAGCCAAAGGTGAGAGGGATAGGATGAGAAGACAGACGAAGAGGTTCACAGGCTCGGACAAAGGAATGTTCTTTCCCCATGAGAAAAGAGTTCCAGTTAATATGAATTTTAAAATTAAATAACCAGAAATGTAATTATTCTTTTGGAAAACTGCCAGTCCAATGAAATCCACAAAACTGAAGGAAATGGAACAAAAATGCAAATAATAACAGTAAAAATATAGAGAAAATCTCACTTCACCGATTAAACATATGTAATTTTCACACTGTAATACCACTGAGTCTCATAAAAGAAAACCATTATTATTTCCATTGTACAAGTGAGAAAACTGAGGGTAAGAATAATGAAATGACTTGTTAAAGGTCGTAACATTAGGAAGCAGAAAATGCAAGGTAGCCCAGGTTTATTTGGCTCCAAAATCCACTATCTTTCCATTTCATAATAAAGCTTCCTATGTGGTAAGGACTCACTTGACAACAAAAAATTACAACAATAATGATTCATAATGCATAATAACCATATATTTGTGCACTGAACATGAGTCTATAAGATACAGAATTTAGTTTCAAAATAAGGAAAAGAAAACATTATTTAGAGAACACTTACATTCTGATATATTTTTAAAAATCATTTAAATGCTTATTAGGAAATGTTTAAATACTTGACTATAGTAAAGCCAAATTATAATTATTGAAGGTAGCCTTTAAATGTCATTTGCAAATTTCTGTTTATACAAATCAATTCCCTTTTTTGAAATTTTGAGGCCGTTTCAGCAGATAAATAATAGTAAAACAAAATTGTCCACAGTGGGCTACATTACTCTCTATATTTTATTTTGCTAAACTAAGTTAACTTCCTTTGACCTCGATTTCTTTATTAAAAATGTGATTTTTAAAGATATTTTTTCAACTTTAAAAATGTATCATAGGATTACATTATGGTCTTCTTTAATTCCAACATAAAACTTTTATTAAGTCTTCACAGTTCTCTGTGTCATGTACAGATTTCTTTGAGCTTCTGTGATGTGTAGATCTAAAATATTGAAGCCATTATATGGTTGTAATAATATAATGTACTAAGAGTAAAAAAAGTACTTTCCAAAAAATGCCACTATAACTTTTGTAGAAGGATGTAGAAAGATTTTTTTTCATTTTAAACTCTCATTGTATTATCAGAACTATGCTTCTAAATCTGTTCTGTTTTATGAGAGATAAATTATCTTTAGTTGCTGCTTTTGCAATATCTTATCTATTTTGCATTAGTTAAAAGATAAATAAATCCTTAACACTTAAGCTACTTTATTCTTTCCAGATAGTATATCTTTCTGTTAAAATAGTCGTAATAAGTATTGATGAACCAATCAAGTTTTCAGGAAGTAGCTGTAGGGGAAAAACAGTTTCTTTCTTTGCCTATTTCTAGGTCTAGGCTGAGGCACTTGTACCAAAAGACAGCTTAACAAGACAAAAGTACACAAATTTATTTTACATAAGCTTTATAAGATATGGGATCCTTCACAAATGAAGTAGGGAGCCCTGTGTGTTTTTATGTCCAAGTTGGATCAAGACTAAACCATCATGGGAATTGACAAGGAGAATATGAGCTCAGGATGACAAACATAGAGGGTGGAGCAAGGCCTGTTTGCTGAGATTCCTTCTTGAGTCTGTGTCTTTAAGGGATAATGATGCATCTTTTCATGGGGTACAGGGAAGCACTTCTGGAATAAAGATTTCCTAACTTGTGTCATGGGAAAAGGGCGAAGTGAAGACAAAAGTGATTTTCCTACTGCCATTTTCTCAAATGCCAAAATGCCATATTTTTGCATACTGTGTCTGAACCCCGTCATAACCAAGTCCCGTCTATCACAATTAAAATACTATCGGTCAGTGTTATGGTTTGGATCCAAAATATCCCCAAAAGTCTTGTGTTTAGAGATGGTGCTTTCAATAGGCGATTGAATCATGGAAACATTATCTTTTATCCACTGATGAGTTCACAGCCAAATGTGCTAGTAGAGGTGGGTCACTGTGGGTGTGACCTGGAAGGATGTATTCTTGTCCTCAGACCTCCTTTCTCTCTCTGCTTCCTGGTTGCCATAAAATGAGCAGTTTTCCTCTACCAGGCCTTTCTGTCATGAAGTCATCCACCATTAACTGAACCCACTGAAACTGAGAGTGAAATTAACCTCTTCTCCTTTAAGTTGTGTGTGTCAGTTATTTGGTCCCAGCGATGTGAAAGTGATTAATACAGAAAGTTGTGCAGATGGGGGGCAGTTGCTATACCTGAACATATGGTTCCAAAGCTTTTGGAACTTGTTTGTGGGGGGAATTTGAAAACATTTGAGATACTGGCTAGAGAAGCCTTAGAACACTGTAAACAGATGTTGATGGATAACTCTGATAGGTGCTCAGAAAACCAGGAAGCTGATAGAAATGCAAACTGTAAAAGCCAGGCTCATGAAGGTTTTTAGCCAGCAGGATGATATAGATAGAAATTTTTTTCTTTAGAAACAAGTGACTTCTCCTACCTCTCTCATGTGTAGGGCATAAACCCCCATCCCCTCCTCTCTTCAGCCCAGATGAACATAATATGCAGATGCTGGTACCATGAGGTTGAGGTCCATGGTAGTTTGGTTTCTACAGGAAAGGGAAGGAGGGGAAAATGACTGAAAAGATGAAGCAAGTCTAGAGTTATCTGCTGGCTTACTGTATCCTTTTTCCTTCTCTCCCTTACTATGAAAGGAACCTGCATACCTGGAGACAGTGAGGTGATGATTTGTGTCAACCTGAGGCCTCTCCATCTCCCCAGAGGTAGCTTCGAATAAATCCTTTTCTTTTTCACCAAACATGGCCTCCCGTGTTTGTTTGGAGAGTTAGAGAGTGGTGAACAAATGGAAACATGAACTCTAATGAAAATTGGATTAGAGGCCATGTGTGTTATATTCTGGCAAAGAACGTCTATACATTTTGTCCATGTATGTCCTAAGACTCTGTGTGAGGTTGAATTTAAAGATGGTAGACTAATGGAGAAAATTTCAAGGCAGCCCAACATTCAGGCTGTGGCATAAATATTGTTAGCTGCTTTCAGTCAGATTTGCAATGAGAATAAAGACCAGAAAGCTGAGCTAAATATTTGGAAAATTTTGCAGGTTGGCCAGAAAGGAGATATGTGTAAAGTTGAAATGAAATAAGGGTGGTTGCCAAAAATATTAATGCAATCATACCAGAACCATAAGAAAGATACCTTAGGACATCTCAGGTATTGGCATACCTCACCTACTCTAAGCTAAAGGGTGGAAAGAGTAAATTCCTTTGAAAAACCTCATTTTGAGGAGAGAGCTCCAAGGCACCTTGATCATTCTGAGCTGCCTAGGAATGTGTTTTCCCAAGTTGAACCACCTAGACACTCAGAACTCACTGCAGCTCGGGTCCAAGAAGGCCAGACTACTGCTGCAGCTTGTGGTAGACCTTGCCATGATCTATGCGGTGCTTGTTTTACAAGCATGCAGAGTACAAAAGTACACTAATATTTCAAAGAAAGGCCCGCAGTACCAAGTAATGTGTCACTGACAGAGGCAGTACATGAGGGTATAAGAATGAAGCCAAAGGTTCAGCAGAGACACCAGGAAGTTGCAGATGCCAGAAATGCAGAACATCTGCTGAGGAAAGCCACAGGAAGTGAGCACAGCCAGTCTAGGAGAGACGGACTACAACAGGCAGTGAGCACAACCAGGCCAGCAAATATGTCATATGGACTACAGCTGCCATAAGGGTAGGGTTTCCCAAGCCTTTTGGAGCTCACCTCTTGCCACCACTTGCCATGGTTTCTGGGCATGCATCTACAGGATTAATGTTTGCCCTGATGGTTTTGGTCTCGATTCCTTTCTATGTCCCCATTACCCCCTTTTGGAATTGGAATGCTTATGCTGCACCATTGTGTGTTAGATGTATTTAACCTTGTTTTTAATTTTTTTAATTTTGTTAGTGTATGACTGTGATATATAATAGTTATATTCATTTGGGGGAATTGGTATGTAAAATATATAATTTCTTGATTAGTTTCAATTACTTGACTCCTTCCCTCATCCTGATTCCCTTCCCCTTCTCCAAAAAAGAGGGGCTCACAGCTAAGAGATGACCTTGACTCTTAGAGAAGATTTTGTACTTGAACTTTTGAGCAATGCTGAAATTGTTAAGATTTTGGTGACTCATAGAGATGGACTAAATGCATTTCGCATAATGATATGGACTCATATGAGCCTTTTGGAACCGGGGACAGAATGCTGTGGTTTCGATACAAAATGTCCCCCCAAAGTCTCATATATTTAGAGATGGGGCTTGCAGCTGGTGACTGGATCACGGGGGTTCCTGTACTTAACAGTGGATTAATCCACTGATGACTTCATAGATGAATATGCTGTTAGATGAGGCTTTCTCAGAAGAGGTGGGTCACTGGAGGTGTGACCCTAAAGGTCCTATTCTTGTCCTCAGGTTCTCCCTTCTCTCACTAATTTCTGGCTGCTGGGGGTTACGCAGCTTTTCTTGGCCAGGTTTTTCCACCATGATGGTTCTGCCTTGGAGACAGCCAATTGTGGACTGAACCCTCTGAAACCATGAACCACATAAACTTCTCTTCCTCTAAATTGTATGTGTCAGATTCTAGGTTCCAGTGATCAGAAAGTGACTAATACAGTCAGGATGTTATTTTCACAGCTTTGCTAATGGTGTATTTTTGATTTTCCTATGTTGTATGTTTTCCCTAACTGGTATTTTGTTATTTTATTGAAATCTCCTATCTTTATCAAAGTTAGTAAATTACTATATAAAGTCCTGAAAAATAGGGAAATTAAATAATCCTGATAATGTAAAATATGTATGCATATACTGATATAGTAACACAATGTCCTTAAACTTTAATGTGTTATACAAGTCACTTGAAGATCTTGTTTGAAAAAGAGATTCTTGTACAGTAGCTCTGGAGTGGTCTGGAAATTTGCATTTCCAACAGCTTCTGAATGATGCCTAGGCTACAGGTCTACAGTTAATATTTCGAAGTACCACAATACTACATAATTTAAACTCTTCAAAATAAAAATATTTACCAGCTTTTCTAGAACAGAACAGTTCTGTATAAAAATTGAACCTAATCAACAAAGTAATTAAGATGTTTATAGCTCATAAAATACTGCAAAATTATGAAAGATAACTTTCCTAGAAAATGAAAATTCCCTTTTTCACAAATCAACTATATTATTTTTGCAACGCATTTAACAGTCATCTGAAATTAGTATCACAAGTTTTTTCTTTTATTTAAAATATCCTCTCCTCTCTCTCTCTCTTCCTCTCTCACACACACACTTACACACCCTTATTCTGCTTCTCCCTATTAAATGTATCTATATATATCGGGCACTTACTTTATTTGTCTGTAACTCTTCTCCAAGATGAGATTTCCTGACCTATTCCACCTTGATATCATCTACATTTACCAGGTACCTCAAACATATTAAAAACAATCTCATTAACTATCAATATTCTTTGCAGAAACTGCTTTACAAAGATGTTAAATAGTACACTATATTATAAACAGAGGGTAAATTAAAAAATTAGCATAGAACTTCATCAATTTTATTGTAGGCATGTGGAAGCTTAATAAAAACTGTCAGCATTATAAAGTATGGAATATGGAACCAGCAAGTCAGAATCAGAATATATCAGAGAAATAACAGAAGAATGGAAATCATCTGGTTCACTTGAGATATTAAATTCTTTCAAGCCCCTCAGTGTAAATAGAATGGAAGGTATGCTTCATAATTCCATTATGCAGGATCTCATCTAGTAGACTGGTCCTACCCAGCTTATCCATGGGCAGACTTGAGGACAAGAAATATATTTTTTTCTTTCCTGTTGGGTAAAGCACAGATGCAAAGAACTTGACCATAAAAAAACTACTCCCTAAAGTGTTCCAGCATCTTCTTTCCTTTCAGGGAATAACAATCATTGCACCATTACTTTGACTTGTAGCCATGTCTCATGTTTTTATATATGCTTTTATAAATATATGACTCATACTACTGCTTCATAATTTTAGCCTTTATTCTCTAGCCCAATATCTAGAAGTGCAGGTTTTTCTGTGTATTTATCACTCCTAATCTATGTATTTGAGTAATTTCTTTTCTTTAAAATCTTGCTTGAAGTCTTATTTTCTAATTCAACTTTAAAATAATTCTCCTTATCAGCTGCTGTGTGAAATAAGGAAATGTAGTGCATTTAAAAGCTTCTGCTGAATAAATCATGATTGCATTGTCAGTAGGTAACCACAAAAAATGCCTCCTCAAAAGAAACTGAATATTCGTACTTGAAAATTCTACTTGGGTCATACGCTAATAGGTATGGCCAGATTTTATTTCCTTGATTTCCTTCATTTTTTAAAAAATTGACTCTTGCTGTATTTGTCAGATTTTTATTGCTGGGACACAATATCTGACATACACAATTTAAAGGAAGAAATGTTTATTTTGGTTCATGGTTTTAGAGGTCTCAGTCTACAGTCAGCTGTCTGAAAAGATGGCGAAAGTGCCTATGGGAAGAAAGCTGCTCCATTCATGGCAGCCAGGAAAATGACAGAAAGAGCCAGAGAAGGGCCAGATATAGTCCCTAAGGTTACACATCCAAGACCTGCTTCCTCCAACCAGGCCCCACTTCTGAAAAGCACACTCAAATATGAAGTCATCATGGGGCCTGTGAGATAGCTCAGTGGCACGGGTGCCTGCCTGGCAAACATGAGGTCCTGAGTTTGACCCCTGGTACCCACAAAAAAAAAAAAAAAAAGAAGTCATCATGGATTAACACATGGATGAAGTTAACACCACCATAATCAAATCTCTTCCAAAAGCCCCACTTTTGGATATATGAGCCTTTGAGGGACATTTTTTTTTATCCCAAAACATGACTAAAGAATGTTATAAGTCAAAGCACTAAAAATATATGTTAAAAAAGAAAAATCCTGTGATGACTGAAAATATTACTTTGAAATAGTTATGCATTTGCAAATCAAGATGGCAGTGTCTACCTCTTTATTCATCACCAGTACTGATTAGATTGACCTGGCTACCTAGGGTCCCCTTTCTTTCTCCTGGTTGCTCCCGAAAAGTAAATCCTTTTCATTAGAATTTTAAAATAATCTCTAGAAAAACTCATTTAAAAATAGGTTTAATTAATCCTAAATTAATTGCATTCATTTGATCAATAAACATTTGATTATAAGTTGGAATTTACATATACTCAAAGAAAAATCAAATTATTAATGACTAGTGAAAAAAAATCTAAGTTATACACACATAAGTTGATAGGTTTCACTCATTAGTAGTAAAAACTGGATTGTATATATTTCAGAGGGTAGGAAAAAGGAGACTTATTTTATCCTCAATGAAATGAAAGATTTCATTTAGCAAACTTAAAAATTTTGATTATGTTCACCACATTCAGAACAGCGTGAGGCTTCAAATTATAATCTACTCCATTGTAACTTTTTGGAATTAACTTTTAGTACTCTTCCACTTATAAAATCATAGGACCGTGTAGGTAAATGGAACAAACCATGGCATGACTTTGACCTATCTCACACACAATTCAGAAAGTGTGTTCTATTACTCAAATCATTTATCTTAGGTTTCTTAAAGTTAGTTTTTAGCTTGCCTTCATAGTACTTTCCCTGACATGTTAAAATTAACTCTGGTTTCTACCTTTAATAAATAGCTAACATCGATAAGAATAACATATTATACAAACTTACATTTGGTTCTCATTCAATAACTCTGAAGTAAAACAAATGTTTGAAAGAGTGGATAGTTTGTATATTCTTTAATTTGACAGCAGTACTTTAAAGAAAAAGCTGTGATAAATAAAGATTGTTTATTCGGAACAACATGTAAGAATTATAGCTTATTTCAGCCCTGCATTTTCAAAGGAGCTGAATTATGCAAGCATCATTAACAGACTAGATAAAGAGAATCGCAAAGATATTACAGATAAAAACATGGCAAATCATATCTAAATATAGATACACCATTTAATTTCATTATGCCTAGAACTATAATAGCCAGTAGGCAGCTATTATTTTTGTTACTTAAAAGCATTACTTGTAAAAGCTAATAATTATAAAATCTCTTTCCCAATTTTGAATCAATTGAAGTTTAAATAACCTAGTGCTCTGATTTCTTTAAGTTAAAAAAAAGACTAGCTAGAGAATTTTTTGAATTACATATGTGTTATTTTAAAGTAGCCAGTTTCATCTTAGTAAGGCTGAATTTGCTATTTTAATCTCAGTTCTTGAATGTTTTATATTAGCAAAGGCTACAGAATGTTTCTCCTCTAGAGATTTTGTGGGAAAAATAATGAAACCTTGAGATGGAATGCAATCTCTATTTGTGATCTCCTGGGAGGGTGACTGTATTTCGAATTTGCTTCCATATCCAAAAAAGAGCTTCTTGGGGCTTAGTAAATACTTTTGCAGAGAATACAGATCTCCAGCATCCCTGTTTTGATTTTCTTATTGACTGTTTTAGTTAACTTCATTTATATAGATTATTTTGCTATTACTTAATTGCTGTGACTGTATAGCTTAGTAGAGAGGCTTTGCAAATTAATATAAAATATTTCTTCTAGATTAAAATTTTTTTCAATTATATATATTCAATTTAATTTTATTCTTGAATTAAAAGGGATGCATACTCTATGTAAGAGGAATATAACCATATTTAAATGAGTAACAATAGTTGTCTTTTAAAGGCTGGAGGAGTTTCTTAAGACAAATGGTGAATTTGAATAGGAAGGCTTCCATTTGTTGGGACCAGTTCCTTCTTGAGTAATAGGCACGGGTATCAATATATGCTCCATAAACCATCTCTTTTCAAACGCATTACCCTCTCCTACAATATAGAAGACTTAGCTTTAGAATTTACCCTGTAGCTGTCTCTCCGAATCATGAAATTTAACTTTTCCTATTCATTATCCCCCGAAAGCAAAATAACAATAAATTTGAAGGTGTCTGGCTTTCAGAAACAACACACCACTGCTCTTTACCTGTGTGAGTCAACTCTAAATTCCACTTTGAGAATAAAACCTGGACTATTTAGTTGGTTCAAATGACCATCTTACTTGAATTAACAATGCGATAGCTATGTTTCTATGTAACATCATAGAAATTTCAAAGTGGAAATGCTGAATGAAAGTGCGTGTGCCTGTGCATAAGCGTTCATCCACACACACGGAACTATTCAAAATGCACTCTGTGCAGTACTACTGATAGATCTAATAATAATACCATTAATATTTTAAGATTTTCCTATAATTGCTTCATATTTTGACCTGCTCATACTGTGCTGGAGGTTCACCTTCATTACTGAATTTTCTTAAGAAGTATCTTTAAAACCTATCAACAGTCCTGGCTCTCAATATTTATAAAGCCAAATTGCAATAGATTTTTTTCCTACATATTGACATTAATATTTCACAATCTAGCTCCGTGACCACTTCATACACAAAGAATGAAGAACATTTCAAACTTTCTATGCCATAAACCAAGAATATATATTTATTCCAATGAAAGAGCTCTACTCAGAAATGTGGATTTGAAATAAATGCCTAGGACGATGAAAATCAATATTCATAGATTGGACATTAATTTTTTGCTGTAAGACAAGTCTGAGTATTTGCATATCATTTTGGTGTTAAGGTCATTGATCTCTCTTTAAATAAACATATTGTCATAGAAATACTTTTAAATAACATGAGGTATTTCTGAGTAGGAAATAGAGGTAATCACATGCAAGTGTTCTGCCTTTCAGTGTTTATCTTAAATGACAAGTATATTCAAAACAGTTCCTAAAATAGTAACTAGCAGATAGCTGGAATCAAATATTTGTTGAAAGAATAAATAATTAATGTGGAGAACTCTTGATGTATCAGGGTATGTGTAGAATAAACCCTAAAATTTGATTGTATCATAGATTCAGCTTAGTGAACAATTGAAATTGTATACATGATTATTAAGCAAAGTCTACGAAGCACTTGTATCTGAAATCTGTGTGTACAGTCTGAAAGGGATAATTCCAGTGCCACATTATTAGTGTAGTGAACTGTTCTCTTAGTGTTGAAACCCCTCCCTCCACACTGCCCATCTCTGCAGCCTAGCTTTTCATCGATTTTTCTTGGTATGGTAACCTTTCATTCTACCCTTTCTGAGATCTAGAATCCTCAAGTTAAAATTTTTCTTACTCCATTTACTCATTAAATTACACATACCACTCTTATTTCTAGCCTTCAATGTTTTTTTCTCTCTTCTTTTTCATTTCCTCTAAATTAACACCATCCAATTAAAATATCACATTGGCCACCTATCAGTTTTAAATTTTCTATTAACCACAATAAAAAAAGGAAGTCAGGCATGGTGGCATATGCTTTAATTTTAGCTGCTCAGGAGGCTGAGGCAGGACAATAACAACTTCAAGGGCAACTTATCAAGATTTTGTCTCAAAACAAAAAGGGCTGTGGATACAGCTCAGTGGCAGAATGTCCCTAAAATGTTGAAGTCCCATGTTCAATCCTTATTACCACAAAAAATAAAAAAGGACAAGGAAGCAATTGACACTCAATTTTAATACTATAGTTTATTTAATTCAATATACTCATTATATTATTTTAACATGTAGTCAAAATTAAGTTTGAAATGTTTTACATTATTTTTTGTGATAAGTCTTCAAAATCCAATGCGTACTTCACACTTAGAGGACATTTTAATTCAGGAACGCCTCAGTGCAAGTGACCAGCAGCCACTTGTGTCCAGCGGCTACTGTGATGAAGAGTGTAGTTCTAGACATTAAAGGCAATGCAATTAGTACAACCCTAAAATAACAAGTAGGTACTAAAAGTAACAATTGTCAAAAAATTTTAAAGAGTATATCATAGATATTAACAAAGTAATATCTATTTGTCTGCATTTTGGAAATAGGTAGTCACAAGATTTAGTAAATTACCACTTTGCGACTCCAAGTTTCTGTATGAGTCTTTTTTCCTGAAGTCCTTTGTTTATTTAACCAAGATCCTTCAAACAAAATCCACTAACATAATACCTTCTTAAATAACAGGAGTCAGAAGTGTAAAAATTTAAAGCTATAAAGGATATTATACAGTAAAAGTCCTTCAGTTTCAGAAGAACCAGATTTTGACTAGAACAGTTTGTTTCAAAAAAATAATTCTTGTTCTCATCATTTAATTTGTGCTTGGCAAATATTTACAGAAAAAAAGAGAAAAAGAAAGAAGAAATATAACTATACCATTAAAAATACCTAAAATATAAAGGTTTTTTTTAATGTTTAATCTTCTTGTGAACCCTTTAATGTAGATAGTAATATGTCAGCTCTAAAGAAGACAGTATTAAATGCCAGATAGCTTTAGTTTAATTGGCCTGCTTAAGTCCCAGAGCTAGTAAATTTGTCTCCAAAGCCTGTGACATTTCTACTACATCTCCAAGCCACAGTGGTCACCACATAAACATCGTGGCAGCAACTAGACCTCCCAGAAGCAAGCTGTCTTCTGGTTTGAGAGCTGGGTAAAATTAACTTTAAATACATAAAATATTCTTTCCTTGAATTATGACCACTCTAGATGTACCCAATATTTTTTAAATTATTAATGCATTTCTAAAAATTACAATATGTTGCCATCTATATCTAGATATACATCTCCCCTCATTATATTTATGTAAACACACTCACTCACAGTTTACCCCAGACTTTACCAGACTGTGTTCCAAAAGTAAAAGGAAATGAAGTCAGGGAGGAAAACACATACTTAGGGTATTATGGGAGGATATGACTGTGTTCATTTTTTTCTTCTTCTTCTTCAGTGATCACTGTTTGGGGAGCCACAAAATGTTTCAGAAAAATAAATCTGTTATTCAACTTCATCTACAGAAAAATACGACAGCTCTAGGAAAGTTATCTAGAAAGGTAAGACTTTCTTAGCACTGGTTTCAATTAGCAAAAGAATAGATTTAACGACAATATGCCCATCTTCCTGACAACTTGGAATGATATAACTTAATAAACACATATTTACTTGAGTATAGTTATTGGAATATGATGAAATATTTAAGCTAAATGTCTGTTAATTTAAACTGAAGCAACGTGATGGAAGTAATCTTAGTGCTCTATACTGAATGTTTATACCCCTGAAGGCTACACATCATGTGGCAGCATTAGAAGGTAGCTCATTGTGATGTAATGTAAAGAAGAAACCATGGAAGGAAGAAAAATAATACAACTGTTGTTACATCTGAAGACTGTTTATGTCCATAAAAAAAGCAGCTCAAATCACGAAAGGTTAATATTCCTAGTATATATGATAAAACTACCTAGCAAGGGATTACCATGCTTTAATGACACAATTTCACGCTGTTAGAAGTGAAGTTTATTCCCTGTGTGATGTCTTGAGTTACTTCCAACGCAAATCGCACAGTATGCAGTGAACTTTCATATTTGGCAGTTTTTATCTGTAGAATCTTGCAATTACCTGCTTTAAGCAAAAATCCAATCATCCTGTCATTTCCGTCAGATAACAGATTTCTAGTGCATGATTCTTTTCTCCCTAATATAAAGTGTTTCATCATAAAAAATGTCAGGTGGTACATAAGGTTGCAGTATATCTATGTAGAATAGAAATAATGAGGCCAAAAGAGAGTTGTTTAGAAATACGCTTTGGATCTTGTTTCCAACCTCTCTGCTGTTGACAGCTCTGGGGCTATGCAGCTGAAAGTGCCACTAAGAAACGTTATAAAGTACAACTAATACTGTTGGTATTAATAAACTTACAATTCTTCAGATTGCCCTCAATATTGTAGAAAAAGCTGAAATCATCATTTTTCATTGCAACATGGGAAAAGAAGAGAAAATATATGATTCTAATTTGCATGTTTCTAAAAAATAACTTATCTCATTGGTGTAATAATTCACAAAACACTAACATTTCAGTCTCATATAAATTAGCTTTATTTTAAAATCCATGTAACTCCACTACTCTGATAGAATATGCATTTAGCATGTACTTTGTGTCTGAGACTTTAACATTTCTATCACATTTAATCTTTACAATTCTATGAGAAAAGCACAGTTGAAAATAAAGAAACAGAATCCCAGGGAGTCATCTGGAGTTTCCTAAGACCGTAGTCATGGAACTGGTGAGGAGAGGAGCTTGAATTGAGCCTAACCAGTAAGTCTGCAGAACCTACGTAGCACACTACCAACTTTATGTGGCAAAGTCGACCTAGAATTTGCATGCTATTCTCAGAGATTTTAGATGCGAGTTTTAGAGAAATTGGTCAAAATTCTAGCTTTATGTACATTTTTACATGTTCTGCTTTATTTTCCACAGTTCTATTCATATAGCTTAGAGACTGGGACACCGTCTGTATTTAATAATAACTAACCACATCATGCATCTATTGTATACTAGTTACTGCTCTCCGTGCTTCAAATGATTACATAGCCTAACAGCAAAAACGTGATAAATACTATATTTCCCCTATCATATATAATTAAAAGTACTGAAAAATTAAGAGATTAGTTCAGCAGTTACAAGTCTTACAGCTACCAAACAGGAGAAATGGGATTTGAGCAAAAGCATTCTGGTCATAAAACCCACATATTATAATATCATCCAATGAAGTATCTTTGGTCTATTGTCGCCATGGCTATTGTCATCATGTTTAGGAGCAAGCACAGTCATCTCTGAATATATAGTGTATAGTTGTCACTAGAAATGCCTTTTTCAATATGACATCTAAATTGTAGCGATAATTAAGTTACATGGCCATATATCTCAGTATTTTCAACACCACGAGTAAACTTTCGAAATGGTTAAATCAAAACTAATTTTAATAAAGCTTTAGAATTTTCAGTAATGAAGAACTGCAATATCGTAAGTCAACACCTTAATTTTATGACCTCAATAGCTGATACTAAGTGATACTACCAAGGTCAGCCACTGACTTAAGCTCTTCACTTGTATTTCTCAATTGAGTTTCCATAGCAACCAGATCGGGTAAGCACTCTTATGATTCACAGTTTTTGATGAAGAGAATTTCTATCGGAAGCCTCATCAGTAATGCCTTTCCTATCCACGCTCCCATCAGCACTCTGTCCCGTGGGCCCTCATCAGAATTGCCTGCTAAGCTCTGCATACAGCATGTGACCAAAAAGGATAATTGACTTGGTTTTAATGTAAATTTTATAAAGTTTCTTCTTTCTGGGACATATACATGATATTTTGATGAGCTTAATTTAACTGAGACAGTTTATCAGTTTATGATGCTTGTCCATTATGTGAATTATTATATATAAAATAATTGACCTTGGGTTTTATGTAGATATCATAAAGAGATAGTGAATGTTTTCTCTTAATTCTATTTTTCTAAATGCTGTCAGAATTCTTTTTGATTTTCAGAATGTCAACTGTCTGCTAAACATCTGCAGATAATTACATTGTCATTCTAGTAAAACTGTAAAAGGGGCTTGATAGCACTTCTCCCCATAATACTATGAATACAGTAATTACTATATTTGTTAAAATTTACTGACATCATTGGGTTCAGTGGTCTAGATTTTCCTAATTATAAAAGGCATTACAAAGCTACATTCATCTTACATGCTTTCCCTATTTTAAACTTGATTATATTATACTGGAATACAATGATTTAATTCTTGTTCTAAAAGATTATTCATAAAGCAATTTGATGGTCTTTAGAAATCATCCCTGATCTCAAAATTTTAAAACTTCTACCTTGATTAGATGTGATGTGAATGACTGAATTGCTTTTAAAATTTTTAATCTGATTTTCTCTCTCTCCAAGTTGATCAAAAATGTTGCCAACATTGTAGATACTAATCATAAAAACAAGATTTCCTTCCAGCTCAAGGGAATATTCACAGAACAATTATATCAATAGAATTTTTATGAAGAAAATAGATTTGAACTTCTTTCTTAAAACCAGTGTATGACCTTCAGTTTTAGGGAAAAGTAAAATGAACACTATATTTCATGGACAATTGCTGAAAATTTTCTCCAGCATTTTGAGATACTGTTTAAAAAATTCTTGTTAATGGCAATAGCATAAGGGCAAATCCCCCCCAATATCAGTATCTCTGGAAATCAAATAAAGTGGTTTTTACAATGAATATGCTTAGGTAGATGTTGGGGACCACATATTATAAATTGGCATAGAATCTGTCTGAGGCCCTCCTTGCCCTTGCCTTATGAGTCGGTTTTGGAACATGGAAATCCTACTTCCTCTCCAAAGAGGCTCATAGAGCAGAATGAATTCTGCTGAAAACAGTATAGAGAAACACCACCAGGTCTGGAGATGATTCTTAATTTTATGTTGAACTTGCCCATTCAACCACTACTTCTATACTGTTCCAGGAAAAGAACCATACTCTTCCCCTGCACGGACTAAATAAAATGACGGCTAGCTGGAGATTCTGGGTCTTTGTCCCCAGAGAACATGGATCATGCCAGAGCCCTACTGTACCCCTCTATTTTGTCTCTTGCTCTTTCTTTTGTTTCCCACCATGCGCCATAACATCTGGCAGGAGACTGGGGACTCACTAAAGGTGTCCCCAGTAACTGGCACCATGGAGAGGGTCTCTAAAAGGTAGACAGAAATTTTCAAATAAATATATTTTAATGAATTTATTTGTCAATACATAACTGTATAAAATTATATTATTTATATGGTTGCTTTAGTTTTAACTTCCGAAAGAAGACATTACAGTAAGTCTTAAATACCTCCAGTGGGCATGGTGGCACACACCTGTAATATTCCTATATTCTGGGAGGCTGAGGCAGGAGTTTCACAAATTCATGCCCAGCCTAGGCAACTTAGCGATTTAGCATGACCCTGTCACAAAAAAATGAAATAAAATAAAGAAATAAAATAAGGGCTGTGGACATAGCTCGGTGCAAAACTATAGGCTCAATCCCCAGAAAACAAAACTAACTAACTAAATAAATAAATAAACACATTAATTAATTTAAAATATCTTACTACCTCTTTGACTGTTTCCTATTTTATATTTTCCCTTCCTTTTTACAAAACTTAACATACCTACAGTTTAGGTTTCTCTAATTCATTAAAAAAAAAGCTGAGTCACTAGTATGATTCTGTTTTATCTATCCCCGGGACTCCAGATGCACATTCCTAGAGTAAACTGTACATCTGTCTCTAAGTTCCTTTCTATTTCTGTAAACTGTTCCTTTTCACAACATGCACTCAGAGTATTGTTTTCCAGTGATGACTTATTCAAGTAGCATAGCTTCTTTCTACCTCCTCGCAAAACAAACAAACATAAAAATTATTTACCTTTGATTTTGAGCCATAGAAAGGCTTTTCTTCTGATGTTTTCTGTCAACAGCTGCAATGGGCAGTTTGGGAAATAGACGGTACGGCCCACTGACACATAAGGTTATTCACACTTGGGCATGGAGGGACTCCATCCACTCAAATTTGTCGCCACCACGTGGACAAATAGTGTAATGTGGCGGAATAGTCCATTCCCTGCTCAGGTGCATAGGGTTTTCATGAAAGCCTATTTGGAAAGCATTGGTGAAAGAACTGAGAAATGTGTGTGTGTGTGTTTGTGTGTGTGTGTGTGTGTGTGTGTGTGTGTACCATAGGACTGATAATTGGAGATGAGTAGTTCCTACTCATGTGGGCAGGAAATAAACTACCAAAGAGTAACTCCTAGAATTTAGATTTATAAGTAATTGTCATCCATTAGCATAATCTAATGTACCTAAATTGGAAAACTCTCTTAGACTGATGTTTTGGCAGCAAGATATGATGAAAGCGAAAAATGCAGAACACGAGTTCATCCAGTGCCTCCAGCCCATCTGGCGAGTTATATAGCCTTACACTGCTATGGCGTGTTTGGCCTCAGTGTATTTAGAAAGAAAAGAAGAAGGAAGAGGCTAAGGGGAAGGGCGAGGAAGGAGCCAGAGGAAGAGGGGAACATGCATGTATGTGGAGAGAACTGGTGCCTAGAAATCTACTTTCCTACTTACTAGGAGAAATCGTTTGACCTTCTTGACGCCAAGATGTATTTCCACATTCACCTAGATGTAGCCTCACCCAAACCTCTGGTTTCAGTTTTACTATTGAAAAGAAGGATTATACAGTTAAGGAGAGTCTTTTAAGGTCAGTAAGACAAAGTATAAAAATGATGAATGAGAGTTATCAAACTAGGTGAATAAAAAGATAGCAGGAAGCTACAAACCTATTTTTTCTGGTACTTATTCCTACTTCCTGCACAAATATATATTCTGTTCTCCACAGCCTGATGATGACCTTGGTGAGTTGCCCCTAAACCAACTTATAGAATTTATGCACATTTGGAAAGTATCCAGGTAAGACATTTTATTTCTGTTCCAAGACAACTTTCTGACTGAGTTCTTAAATGCCAATTCACAATATTTTTCAGTTCATTGAAAACCTGTCCTTTCACTAGTACCGTGGAGAAGCTATTGTAGTTTGAATAGATATCTTCCTTTGGCAAATTCTGTAATTATCTGTTTTTCACAGCCTCTTCAAATATATTTGAAGAGCTGCTAACACCTTCCAGAACAATCTAACATTCATTTTAAAATATCTTTGCTGCTGGTTATTGTATGTTCAATGATGTTTTAATTAATTTTGTGAATTTGGGTATGCATGTGTCACTAAGCTCTTTGTAAAACTAAATTTCCATACTTGGAAAGTCACCATCTTCTGCTTAAAATTCCTTCTGGAATACCCTGAAAATAATTGGTATATCATAAACAGAGGAGTGTGAATTCAAATTGGAAAATTCAAGTGATAGGAAGTGAACATATCTTAATTATTCTTATACTAAATATAGCCATGTATTATTTGAAAGAATAGAGTTATTATAAACCTAAATTAGGAGAAAAAATCAGTGCTACAGATTGGGTATTTCTGGAAATAAATTGTTTTGAGTTGAACCAGCAAAAACATGGTGTGGGAGGTACATGTCTAAATCCTTAAAGTAAAACCTGATATGAAATATGACTTAAAACTGCTTTTATTATTAATAATAGTCATCATTTTACAGAGATACTATACATTTTACATATATTCTCATCTAATTCTTCCCCACAAGGAGAATACTGAAGTAGAATACTGTGTATTATCAACTTCAACATTAAACAGCATGAAATTCTGTGAGGCTGCCTAACTTGCCCAAGTCCAATCAGGTCATTGGTGGCAGTACTAAAATTGGATCAATCTGAAATTTTCAAAAGCCATATTTTTCTACTGTCTTTATGGTGTCTCTCTTCCCCACCATCTTCCACAAAATGTCCAGCTTTGTATAAAATCATAGAATGCCTAGGACTAGAAAGGACTTTAGTCATAATCTAACACAAATTTTTATTTTATAACTAGTTACATGGATCAGGTATGAGTTCTTATCAATATAGCATATTAACAAAGGCTGTAGCCTAGTTTCCTTTTTTAAAAGATAAATTTATCCAGGAAAAAAAAGCAAAGATGGCCCAAGAGAGAGAAAGAAGAGGAGAGAGAGAGCAAGAGCAAGAAAGACTTTTTAGTTTTAGAAACAAGCTTTATATTTTTAAAATATGATTTTTTCCTGTCCTCTCATAATCTTTTGCGTATTCTGTGTATTTCATCTTGGAGCTGATCAATGGATTCCACCTGAAGTGATAGAGCCATAAAAAGTGAAAAGGCAGCTGTTGTAAAATATATCGATGGGTTTTTAATGCTGTTTTTGTTTTACATAACTCATCATTCAATTCAGAAGTTTTTAGGACAAATAAGAAGGTAAAATTAATAATGCTGTGGAAAATAATTTGAACAGTGAAGTCCACAAGAATATCTGCTCAGTCATCTGTATTCCACCTAAGCAAGGATAAAGCTGGAACAGGAAGAGAAGTTCAGGAAAGAAAAATGCATAGGTTTGGTACAAAGACCATCCTTTCTGTTAAAAATATGTGCCATTACTTCCAAATGCAATTGTGGGGAACCACTCAGACTGCTTCAAAGGATACCTGAGGATGTGACCCCACTTGTCTAGGGCAGACACACAGAGGGGTACAGTTATGTAATCATGATTTAGCACAGGTAAACATACATGTGCTGGTTACAGCACTATGTAAGAATGTAAATATGAGGTAACAACCTGTGTAAGAATTATACAATAAAGACGCAGGTGGCTCTTGTGCTCTTGTGCTCTGCTCTGCTCCATGCTGCCTGCAGTTGTTGCTGATGTCTTGCACATGTGTGCTTTTTAACCTTGGGAATTCACCTACAAAAATCTCCCTTGGACCCCCTGAGCAGGCTGACAGCAATTCTCCATAACATTTCATATATTTAACATTTATTTATGTTAATATTTACCATTATCTTTTGTGTTGAAAACATTGTTTCTCCTCTGCTCTCACACTACCACAATCAACCCAGATTTCTGTGACCCTAAAAGGTAAGGGAATTTCTCCCCATCAGCAAGCAGTCAAATCTTCAGTGGACAGCAGTTGGGTGTTGTGAAATTCAATTCAGTTCTGTCAGTGTCTACCTGGAGTTAGAGTCAGATACTGCAGACTGAAGGCTCAGCCTCTGAGACTGCTCACCACCACATACACACACTTCAGATGCCAATTGCAAACCTCTCTGCATTTTACTTGTGCTCTTGAGTAACTGGTTATAAATCAGGGCTTCCAAAACACCCTCTTTGGAATCATTTAATTTGCTTGAGTGGTTCACAGAACTTAAAGAAGCGAGTTTACCAGACTCTGATAAGATATTACAAATGACACAGATGAAAAGAGGCATAGTGCAAAGGATGGGGGGGATGGGTGGATTTCCAGGTCTTCTCCAGAAATACCACACTCTAAGAACCTCTATGTGAACAGCCATGGAGACTCACTTACGGAAACTGGATTACCAAGGCACGATGAAATCTCTAGTCATTGTTGGTCAACTTAACCCCCAACCCCCTTTCCTCTCTCAGACATTAAGTCATGGGACTAAAAGCCCCTCCCCACCAATCTTGCTTTGCTCTTTCCTGTGACCAGCTCCCATCCTGAAGATACCTGGGGAGGCTGGCCATTAGTCAAGTCAACTCATTCCCATATGTTGACACCACTTTGGAGACTCCCAGATTTTTAGCAGTTGCATGTCGGGAAACAGGGACAAAGACCAAGCACACATTTCACAATTTCATATATAGGCAACTTACATTTTTAATTACCAGTAGTCCCATATACTATAATGATCAGCCTTTTGAGGCAGGAGATTAGTGTGTGGTCAACCAGCTGAGCAAGTGGGTTTGATCTGTTTACCTGATAACTTGGCCTCCTCCAGGTTTTAAACAGTGAAGAATGTTACCTGTGCAAGTCAGAACCTGATGCCAGTTAAGTGGTGACAGCTTTGCCAATAAACAAGAATATGCTCTTCCATGGCTAGGAAGGGAGACTGCCATAAATGACAGGGCCCAAAGACACACGGAGGGATGTGACCTGTTAATCACGGAGATTCAGGACACATGTGCAGAACACAGTTCCCAAGCCCTGTACCTGGGACCAATCGGCAAGTGCTAATTTCATTTCTTCTGCTGCAAAATCAAGCAGGTTTTTGATAGGATGACCTACATCTGACATCAGTCTTAAAGAGATACAAAGGACCTCTACTATTAACCTCGTGGCCACTGTGAGCTCTCTCAGTAGCCTTCTCTCACGCTGCTGATCATACTTCTTTTCCTATCTTTAATGAATGTAAAACTCTGCTACCTTTTTCACTGGTCTCGCCCGATTCTTTGTTCAGACACCAAGGACCTGGAAAGTGTCTATAGAACCCCAGAATCCAGTTATACTTGGAGACATTTAATTTGTCATGATTCTTTTGAATATATTTTGAATACATTTATAGTCTGTCAAGTTATACAAACTTTATAAGGCACTCATATGAAATGTTTATAAAATTATATCAAGTGTATTCCCTTTTATACCCTGCCTATTATTGAATCATGGACAAGACTGTACTTGTAATAAATATTTGTGCTAAAAATAATATAAAATGTGCCACCCAATTTTAGCTAAATTTCTTTTTCATTTCAGACAATGTTTGTCAACTGTTATAAAAAAATATGACTTCCACTTAAAATACCTATTGAAAACCCAGGTATGGACTTTTGTTATTTCATCCATCAATTCAAAAAGCATTTGCAAGTATGACGCATCTTTTATTTTGCATCTTTTATTTATCTTCAGAAGAAGATAAAAGGATAAGTGAATCAGAGGAGGCTTTAATTCCACCATGGAAAAACAGCTAAGTGAAAAGATACATGCAACAGTGTTTTAGGTGGCTTGCATGGTTTTTAGATACATGTAAGATGGAAATCATATATAGGCCAGTTTCAAGGCTAATGGGAAAGTTTGTTATAGGAAAGAAACATAGTTGGCTGCTCTATGGACACCAGCCCCAGAAAATACAGTGAAATTGGTTCCTCCACCAACAGCCTAATTAAGGACAGCAAAGAAGGGCTACTTCACAGGGCAGCCCTATAGGAAGAAGACATTTACATTTTATGGGGCCTCAAAGGAATGTCATTAATTATTCATGCATTTTTTAAAAAGGGGACGGAGGTTTCAGGACTGATGTTTAGTTATTTGCACTGATCTCCTCCAGTTTGCTTATACAACCTGCTTCCTTTTCATAGACACTGTGTGTGCCTGCTTAATTATCTGCATTCTTCCCCAAAGAAGTGTGTGGCTTGCTCCTTTTGATATAGAAAAAACATAACTCCCGACCTGTTAGATGTCAAACGTGCTGAGTCTGTGGCCACTCAATATCAAGGAATGAAGTCGTGAACCAAAGGAGGAAGTTAGGAGAGTTTTATTGGAAATAAGGGGAAGAGGAGTAGCTCCTGGATTTCCAGGAAGGGTCCCAAGTGGATGGCCACCGAGGCCCTTTGTCAGGGGTAATTTATATATCAAAAATCACAATGTGGATACAATGTGGGTCAGACTACAATCAGTGTATAAGAATACAAGTATAGCCGCTTAGCTAACTCTGATCCAATAGGGAACCGAGTTATGTAGCAAGGGTATGTGGAAAGAACAAAGGCATTTTAGGAAAGAGTTAAGAGTATGGGTGCAGATGTTCTGGCCACCACCTATGTGTCTGATGCCTACTTGGGCCCACTGGACCAGAAGGTGTTAATTATAATAACCTTAAATTGCTGTTTATCTCTAGGGAGGCATGCAGGCCTTGCTATTGCTCCTCCATCCTGAGGCCTGATTCATTTTAGATTTGATTCTGGCCACAATTCTGATGTCTGTTTTTTTGTGCTGACTTTCTTGAGGGCCCAGTCTCTCTCTGTATGTTAATTTCTATCTAAATCAGCTGCCTATAATACTTTGATTAACTATAGTATTTGGTTTGTTTCTTACTTTTATCACCTAAAACTGCAGCTGCAGGCCTATTTCCTATGAGTTTGCCACCAGGCTGAGTCTGAAAGGTGCCCTAGGCTGAAATAAAGAATCTATCCCACCCTTTTAAAATAAGTTTGCATGTTTGCTGACTCTCATCACCGAAAAAGAGCGTGTCAGGAAGAGAGACATGAGCAGGTTTATTAGACAGAGATATAGAATGCACCAGAGAGCAGAGTGCGGGTGCTCAGAGAAATGAGACACCTTATGAGCCAGAGCTGGGTACATTTAAGGGGGTGTCATCAAATGGGTGATGTAGGACGTGTACGGTATTCTGTCCGTCAAGTTACCACGCAAGTCATCTACTTGTGTTTGAAGCTGAGATATGCTGCCCACCAATATTGCTGCTTCCTGAGGATGGAGGAAGTACAGTTTGCAGGTGAAAAGGACAGATTGAGATCCCAGATTTACAAGTTTATTGTAACAGTGATACAGGAGTGATATCAGGACCTCTATAAGGGAAATACCATAACTGCCAACCTGCTAGATCCTGATACGCTAAGTTTGTGTTCTCTGAAGTCGAAGAATGAATTCTAGGAACAATGGCGGTTAAGAGTAGGAATATTTATTGAGGAGGAGAGGTACAGCTCCTGAGAGGCTGGAGGGGACCTGAAGGTGGGTTGCTGAGGACCCCACTTTTCAGGGGAAGTTTTATAGAGCACAACCACATGGGTACAACGTGGGTTACAGCTACGATCGACCAATAAGATTACAAGTATAGCCACTTAGGTAATATTGATCTAAGGGGGAAGCAAGTCATGTAACAAAGGTGCATGGAAAGAACTTTTTAGGAAGCGATGAATCTGAGGGTCTTGGTCACCCACAGCGGTGACTGATATCTATCTTCATTAGACCAGGTGTTACCACTTATCACTGGTCTGCTCATTCTATCTTTATCTCGAGGCCTGGTCTCCAACAGATATGCCTTGGGCCACAGTTGTAATGAGTTTTCATGTCTGATCTTATCTGACTGCCTATAATATTTTTACCTGGCTTAGCTGTCTATGATGAAAAGGACCTTTCAGATTTTTTTTTTTTTTTTTTAGCGAGTTTCCTGGAAGGGGAAAAAAAGACTTGAGTAACTCTTTTGACTTGAAGCTATAGTTTTTCTTAAAAGGACAATTTTAAAATGTCAATTTCCTTATCTCCTTTCTACCTAATTTTTATTTCTTCTATTCTACCTCAAGGCAGTTATTTCAAAATTCTGTTAACCCCCCGCCTCAGTTATACACTTGAACTCTCGAGTCAGACTTCCTGAGTTCAAATCTGTCTCTTTCTCTGTAGCTTGTTTGCTGTTTGGCCCTGAGCACAAGACTTAACTACTTGCAAGTCCTGTTAACTTCTTGCCTCAGTGTTATGAAAGACCTGTGTGTATGCAGGAGACATCAGAAAGCGTGAAGAATTTTACCCATTTAAACTGTCTATATAAAAATTAGTAATTTTTCAATCACCAGAGAAGAGGAATCTTGAAGAAAGATGAGGAGTGGGGATAGATAACTCAGCAGTCAGGAAATAGCCTAGTGTGATTTGGAAACTGTATAAAATTTTGCTTGGCAACAGATAGGTCCCAAGGTGAAAGCTTGGAAAGAGACCAGAGGAAAGAAGCAGACAAGGGCTAAATTATATAGGATCTTAGGTTATTTTATGGCTAATTTAATGATTTTCTAATTTATCAGTGGCTGACATTCAGCCTTTGTGTGCAGAAGTAGAATGACCGATGGCTTATTAGGTGACCATTTCATTAGCCTACAGAGGTGATGAGGGCATGGATGCACTCCACTAGGAAGGAGAGGAGGGGCAGAATGCTAACAGGTGAAAATGTGCATTTACATGATTAGGTGAAAGACTAAGCAACAAAGGAAAGGGACACCTAGGAAACTGCAGATTTCCTGGCTGCTCAGTGAGTGCCTGGAGACACCAGCTCACTGGAGAGAAAGAAGGAAAGCTTGCTGGGCAGTAGAAAATGATGGATGCAATGCAAGGCTGCTACAATTTCGTCACACGTGGAGCGTCCAAGTTGTGATCTCCATTAGGAGACCATTTCCTGTAGCTTCTTCTTCCAGACAAGGTTTAGCGTTTCACAAATAAAGCACCATATTATTACAGAAAACTGGAGGAATCAGGGATTATCTTTAAAACAAATGAGGACTTATTTTTCCATTAAATAGTTCACTTGATATATAAAAAAAGATACACATTTCAGATAATTATTCCCAATATGTGTGAACATAAAAGGGACTTGAAAATAATAAATTGTACCTTTTGGTGTAGATCCCAAATTCATTTGTGAATTCTATACAAATATTGAAAGACATGGGGATGACAAATAAATAATTCATATTCCTAATCCTCTCACTTTGATTTCATTTTTCTTTCTTGAGCCTGACCTGAAACTAGAATTCTAAAATGTGGAAAGTATAAAGAAACCACAGTTAGTTTGTTTTGACTCTCAAAAAAAATGTCATTATTAGTATCCCTTTGAGTTTCAAACTTGTTATAAAAATACATTGTCTTCATGTCTAGATTATTTCTATCTCTTGACTTCTGTAGAAATCTATAATTATAGTTTGAACAATAAGACAAACTAAATATTGACCTAATGCTGGCCTACATTAAAAATATACTAAAAGGAATAACTTTACCTCTACTAACAATAGAACAGTATTCAACAGCAATAGTGTGCAGTTAACTAGCTCTCTGGAGATTCATAAAGCTTAGGAATTACATTAGTAAAGGTAGAGGGGATGGGAAACTGGAGAATGAGAAAAGCAAAATTTGTAAAATTAATCAGTGTGGTATGAGGTTATGGTATCTACTTATGAATGAATTTTAGTTATCTTTCTCAGCACTAGTCATGTAGCATATGAGGTGTGATTAAAAAATGAGTCGTGGCTTTAAATTTTTAAAAATTTATTACACTAAAATATACCTTGCCATTAGTCACCCACAAAATACACCTCTTCACTTTGGACATGTTTATCCCATCATTACTGCTACTTTCTAAAGCCATTCTAGAAGTTCTATTTCATGTCTTCAGTTGCAGAGTTATAGCTGCCTTAATGTTGTAAATTGAATCAAAATGTTTACCTTTCATGGTCATTGTGACTTTGGGGAAAAGCCAGAAGTTGCAAGATGCCAGACCCAGTGGATAAAGTGGATGAGGACACACCATAGTGTTTTCCTTTGAAAAAGAAATTGTCATAAACATTTGATCAAAAACAGTGAATGTTTAAATTTTTAAAAATTTATTACAGTTAAAGACACATTGCCATTAATCCCTCTCAAAACACTTCTCTTTGATCCAAGCACATTTATCCCATGGTTCTTAGCAATGTCTTTTACTGTATTAAGGTTTTAATTAAATATCCATCATATTTTTCTCTCACCCCTTAGTCATCTTTTTTCCACAAAAGCACACACATATCTTTGAGAATTTGTAACACTTCTTAATTCCCAAATTTAGAAGTTTGGTCATATTACTCATATATGAAGCCTCTAGTATATCCACTTTGAAAGGAATCATTGACCATTGTGAATTTTTCCAATGTGAGTTAACAGTTGGCAAAGTACCAAAGAAAAATGATCTTTACATTATGACTGGAAAATAATGATCATCATTTTTAACTAAATTATTTTATAAATAGGACACTGTGTTTGCAATTTTCCAGATGGGCTCAATTAGAATCAAAGAGCTTTTTAAATGAGATTTTTTTCCCCCTATGAAACATCAATAGTAAATATGTGAGAACTGATGACAGAATATATTATCAATTCACAATTTTGCGTTTGTTTTTATTTGACAAATACATGAAGTAGCATTTTAACAGTGTCCAAAGCAAAATTAATTTGAAAAATGTTTTAGCACATTTCCCAAATGTGGGTTATTATAAATGACTTGAAATAATAACAAATATACAGCTGAATAAATGTCATGAATGTTACTGAATAATATGGATTATTTAAATTCCTAAATATTTTCTTTCCTTAAATGATTATTTCAACATATTCTAGACTCCTCTCATTTCAGAGTGCATATTCTGGCTCTTATTTTTTTTTTGTTTGTTTGTTTTAAAGAGAGTAAAACAATAAAAACTATGATACAGAATTTCAAAACAAGATAATAGGAAATTAACAATGGTGAATATAGTACATATTGTTATCTTCAAAGTAGTTGCTCAGATTATAAGATACAGGCATGCAAAATTGATGAAACAATATAAACACAAATCATTCTTTTCAATGAACTAATAGAAATTAGTAGTATAATTACCTTAGCTATCTTCTTTGTGTGTATAAATATATATTTTTTTCTTTTCCCTTCCTTCTTTTCTCCCTTCCCCCATCCAAGTAGTTCTTTCTTTTTGAGCAGTTTCATCACCTTTCACAATATCTGTTGTACATTTTGGATCTTATTTACTCTTTCAGTTTTTTACACGAGGGAGATAATACAGTGTTTACACATGCAAGTGTGATTTATTTCACTTATGAGTATGATCTCTAGTTGTATCCAATTATGTATAGAAGTCTCCTGTTTATCCTTCTTCATAGCTGAGTAGTATTCCATTGTATAAAAATACCTCATCTTTTTATCCATTCCTTGGTTGATGGGCATTTGGTTTGTCTCCAAGATTTAGCTATTACAAATTGTGTTGCTATAAACATGGATGTGCAGATACTGCTGTGGTATGATTTTTTAATTCTTCTGGGAAAATACACAGAAGGGGACTAGCTGGGTCAAAAGGGACCTCTAGTCCTAGTTTTTTGAAGAATATCCACACTGCTTTCTACAGAGGTTGTACCAGTTTACACTCCCACCAACAGTGGAGAAGGGTTCCTTTTTCCCCACAGCCCCTCCAGCATTTGTTATTGGTTGATTTCTTGATGATCACCATTCTTTGTGGGGTGAGATGGAATCTCAGTGTTGTTTTAATTTGCATTTCTCGAATGTCCAATGATGTTGAACATTTTTTCATATATTTGTTTGCCATTTGTATTTATTCATCTGAGAAGTGTGTATTTGTCTCAGATGGCCATTTTTGGATTGGATATTTGAATTTGGGGGGGTCTGGTTTTTTTTTTCAATTCTTTATATGTTGTAGATAGGAGTCCTTTGTCTGAGGGACAGTTGGCTAAAATTTTTTCCCACTCTGTGGGTTTTCTTTTCACTCTGTTGGTGATTTCTTTTGATATGCAAAAACTTTTTAATAAGATGAGATCCCAGTTGTTGATTCTTTGAAGTATTACTGTGCAGTTTGGTTTTTGTTCATGAATTCCCTGCCTACCCCTATGTCTTCAAGATTTCTACTTAATTTCTCTTCAAGTAGATTTAGTGTTTCTGATTTAATATTTAGATTTCTGATCCATTTTGACTTTAGTTTAGTGTATGGTGATAGACATGGGTCCAGGTTTAGTCTTCAACATGTAGAGAGCCAGTTTTTCCAGCACCATTTATTAAAGAGACTGTCTTTCTTCCAGTGAACATGGTTGGCCCCTTCGTTGAAGAAAAAATGGCTGAGTGTGTTTGTAGTTGTGTCTGCATCTTCTAATCTGTACCACTCATCCTCAGGTCTGCTTTTTTGCCAGTACCATGCTGATTTTATCATAGTAGCTTTGTAGTATAATTTCAAGTCAGGGATTGTGATGCCTCCTGCCTTGCCTTTGTTGCCAGGATTGCCTTTGCTATTCTAGGTCTCTTCTGGTTCCAAATGAATTTTAGGAAGGTTTTCTCTAGATCTGTGAGGTATGCTAATGGTATTTTGATCAGGATTGCTTTAAATCTGTATGACAGTTTTGGGAGTATAGCCATTTTCATGATGTTGGTTCTTCCCATCCATGAGCAAAGGATATCTTTCCATTTTCTGATATCCTCTTCAATCTCCTTTTTCATAGTACTACAATTTTCAATGTATAGATCTTTTACTTCCTTTGTTAGATTGATTCTTAAATATTTCATTTTGGGGGATGCTATTATGAAAGGTGTGGTTTCCCTAATTTCTCTCTCAGTGAGTTTGTTGTTTGTGTACAGGAATGCTATTAATTTTTGAGTGTTGACTTTGTATCCAGCAATGCTACTGAATTTGGTTATTGATTCTAGAAGTCTTTTGGTGGAATTTTTGGGGTCTTCTATGTAGTGTATCATGTCACCCGAGAATAATGATAATTTAGCTTCTTCCTTTCCTATCCTTATTCCTTTTATTTCTTACTCTTGTCTAATTGCTCTGGCTAATGTTACCAAAACTACACTGAATAGGAGTGGTGACAATGGACATCCTTGTCTTGTTCCTGATTTTAGAATGAAAGCTTTCAGTTTTTGTCCATTTAGTATGATGTTGGCTGTCAATTTGTAATAGATGGCTTTTATCAGATTGAGGTAAAGACCATTTAGTCCAGTTTTCTGTAGGGTTTTTATCATGAATGAGTGTTGGACTTTATCAGAAGCTTTTTCTGCATCTATTGAGATGATTATGTGATTTTTGTCTTTGGCTCTGTTAATATGATGTATTACGTTTATTGATTTGTGTATGTTGAACCATCCCTGCATTCCTGGGATGAATCCAACTTGGTCATGGTGTGTAATCATCTTGGTGATTTGCTGCTTTCTGTTTGCTAGTATCTTATTGAGGATTTTTGCGTCTATGTTTATTAGGGAGATTGGCCTGTCGTTCTCTTTTCTGGTTGGGTCTTTCTCTGGTTTTGGTATCATGGTAATATTTGCCTCCAGGAATGAGTTAGAGTGAGTTAATCCCCTTTTAATTTCATTAAAGAGTTTGAGAAGTATTGGTGTTAGATCTTCTCTAAATTTCTTGTAGAATTTAGCAGTGAATCCATCAGGACCTGGGCTTTTCTTTGTCAGTAAGTTTTTAATTATGTTTTTAATTTCACTAACTTATATTGGGTTATTCAGAACTTTTATACCTTCTTGATTCAGCTTTGGTAATTCATACATATCTAGGAAGCTGCCCATTTCTTCTGTGTTTTCCATCCTATGAGAGCAAAGTTTTTCAAAGTAGGCATTGATGATCTTCTGATTTTCCACAGGATCTGTAGTGATTTCACCCTTTTCATTCCTCATCACATGAATTTAATTTTTTTCTTTCCTTTTTTTGATAAGGTTGGCTAGGAGTCTATTAATTTTATTTAATTTTTCAAAGAACCAACTGTGAGATTCATTAATTCTTCGTATTGTTTTCTTAGTCTCCATGGTGTCAATTTCTGCTCTGATCTTTATAATTTCCTCCCCTGTATGGGCTTTGGGCTTGACTTGCTCTTGTTTTTCTAGAATCTTGAGGTGTAGCATTAGGTTGTTTATTTGTGCTCATTCTGTTTTCCTGATGTGAGAATTCACTAGTATAAATTTCCCTCTTAAGACTGCTTTCATTGCATCCCACAGGTTTAGGTAATGTGTATTTATATTTCATTTGATTGTACATATTGTTTAATTGCTTCTTTAATTTCATCTGTGACCCACTGGTTGTTTGGGAGGGTGTTATTTAATTTCCATGTGTTTACAGAGTTTTTGCAGTTTCTTTTGCCCTTAATTTCAAATTTCATTGCACTATGGTCAGATAACATGCATGGGTTAATTTCAGTTCCTTTGCATTTACTTAAGCATATTCTGCGGGCCAGTATATGGTCTATTTTAGAGAAAGTGACATGTGCAGCTGAGAAGAATGTGTATTCTGATGTTGAGTGAAACACTCTGTAAATGTCTACTAAGTCCACTTGTTCAGAGGTTTGGTTCGGTTCTGTTATTTCTTTGCTGACTTTTTGTCTAGTTCATCTATCTCTTTGTGATAATGGGGTATTAAGGTCCCCCATTAGAGTTGTGTTATTGCTTATTTGATTTTTCATGTCTATTCATATTTGTCTTATATAGTTGGGTGCTCCCATATTTGGTGCATACATATTTATGATTGCTATCTCTTCCTCTTGAATTTTTCCCCTAACAAGTATGTAGTGACCTTCTTTATCTCTTTTGATCATTCTTGGTCTGAAGCTCACATTGTCTGCAAACAGAATAGCTACCCCTGCTTTTTTCTGGGTTCCTGTTGAATGGAGTATTGTTTCCCAACCTCTGACTTTCAATCTATGAATTTCTTTTTGAATTAAATGTGTTTCTTGTATAGAGCATATTGCTGGATCTTGTTTCTTGATTCATTCTGTAGTCTGTTTCTTTTGATTGGTGAATTGAGGCCATCTACTTTGATGGTTAAAACTGATATGTATTGGCTTATCTTTGTCATTTTATTTTTCCTTGCTGTTGGTTCCCTGCTTTTCCCCTCTGTTTAATTGCTTGCCCTGACTTGTGGTTTTTTTCTGTTGTCACTCTTGGATTATGGTCATTTTTATCTCTATCTAGACTATCTTTAAGTATTCTTTGTAGGGTTGGTTTAGTGGTCATGAATTTCTTCAGTTCTTTGTCATGGAAGTACCTTATTTCCCCATTAATATTGAAAGATAGTTTTGCAGGGTACATCAATCTGGGTTGGAAGTTGTTTTTTCTCAGGACTTGAAACACTTCACTCCAAGCTCTTCTTACTTTGAGGGTTTGTGTTGAGAAGTCTGCCATGATTCTGATGGGCTTTACTTTATGGGTGATCTGTTTCGTTTTTCTAACAGTTTTTAATATTCTGTTCTTTTGTTGAATTTCTGGGATCTTGATTATTATATATCTGTGTGTAGATTTATTTTGGTCATGGTTAATTGGTCATATGCCTCACTTATCTGTATGTCAGATTCTGTTCTCATGTTTGGGAAATTTTCTGCTATTATTTCTTCAAATAGTCTTTTTATGCCATTTGTTTTGACTCCTGCTTTTTCGTTGACTCCTATCAGTCTTATATTGTTTTTCTTTGTATCATTTTGAAGCTGTTGAATTGTTATTTCTTGATCCCTTGTTATTTTGAAGAGATTTTTCCTTTCACAATTGCTAGCCTCGATCCTGTCTTCAAGGTCTGAAAGTTTGTCTTCAGTTTTGTTGAAGCAGTTTTCCCAGCTTTCAATGGAATTTTTGATTTCCTGGATATCTGTTTGAATCCATTTCATGTATTCTATTTCTTTCCTATATTGATCATTTATGGTTTCCTCCTCTTCCTATCATCACCTATTTCTTTTTATCTATCTCTATTCTAGATTTGCTGAGCAATTCATTTATAAATGTTGACATTTCATTTTTTACTTGATAGATTATTTCTGATCTGGAGTCCTCTACAGCCTTATGGATTTGTTTACTTAGGTTGCTATCATTTCAGAAATTTCAGGTGTGTGTCTTTCATTTTTCTCTATCTCATTATCTCCTGGACTTGTTCTGGGTGGGCTGGAGGCCTGAGATTACATTTTGCTTCTGCATCTTGTCATTTTCTATTTCAAAAAAAATTTGTTTTCTGTGTTGATCCTTGTGAGTCTTTGTAGTAGGTAACTATATCACTAGTATCAAGGATTCTCTAGGAAAAGTCTGTTCTTCAGGGATGTCTTCTGTGTGTAGGAAGTTCTTGGCTTGTGCCTGTCCCAAGATCCTACCTTCCCAGTTAAGAGTGAGATATTGGTATCTGTTTGGTTCAGTCCCTGGTTCTTTGGTACTGGGCTGTGGTGATGTTATTACCCCAGACCTTCCCAGTATTATTACAGAAAGGAGAACAACTGATTACGACAGATATATATCCTAGCTAAAATAGTATAACTAGCAACATTAATAGCATGGAGCACAGTTTAGAAACTGACAAACTGTGATCGCTATTAATTTTGCACCTTAAACCATAGGAGAAAAATTCTACAATTATATAACAGAACTGATTGTAAATTGGAAGCTTGTATTCCAAGTATTTCCCCTTGATAGAGTGGTTTTACCCTGTGGTGGGGAGATTTAAGAAGGATAGGGGATAAAACAAAGATAACTGAAAAGAAAGTAGAAGCAGGGCTGGGGGACAAAGGATGATCAAGCAAACTTTGGGAAAGGAGGAGAGGGCAGAAGAGAAAGAATGAGGGAGTAAGTAAAGGATTATCTGAACTTGGTCTCTGGGTTTGAGGATGGGATTAATTTTCTGTGGCTAGAGTTCTCCCCAGCTGTTTAGAAAAGAGAGAAAAAAGAAAAGAGACAAGAAAAAGAAAAAGAAAAAGGAAAAGAAAAGAAAAAAAAAGAAAGAAAACAAAACGAAACGAAACAAAACAACAACAAGAAAAAAGAGAACAGGGGCGGCCCCACCCGCCTGCTTCTATTCCCTGTCTTTGCCCCCAGGAACAGCGCTGGTTCACCTAATTTACCACCTGTTGGCTCTACCGTTATTTGTTACTTCGGACTTTTCACGCCACTAGTCCAGCCGGTCCATCCTGGGCGCCCTAGCTGGAACCCTCCTGTGTCGCTGGCGTTCCCTCTGGTCTCTGGGCCTTCCCAAGCAGTTCACCCCAGTTGTGGCAGCAGCGAGGGGGGGGACCGCTCTCTGGGCCTTGCAGCGCGGTTCACATGGGTGGCGGCTGCCGAGATGGCAATGGGAGGGACTGCCCTCCGCGCCTTCACCTGGCTCGCAGCGAGGCTGGCGGTGGGAGGGGCCGCCCTCTCTGGATCTTATGTTAAATGGTTAATTTCATAGGTAATTTACCTAGAGCTTTTCCATTGTACTTTTTCTTCATCTCTTTTATTCTAATAATATCGTGAACTGTAAGGAATGTTTTCTGTGTTTATTTTATCTTTTGCGTTCCTCTTTAATATTTCAAATAAATTAAGAATAGAAAAATGAGAAAAAACTCCCCTAAGTTATAGCTTATGTATTTCCTCACTGAGATAAAGAGAGACAGAAAACCGAATCATACCATGATGATCTGTTTGGAGAGACAGCATATTCATATAAATAATGTATGCAGAGTGCTTCGTACACAGAGCAGTGCGGTACAAAACCAGATTTCAGCACAGATAAAAGAAATCAATTTCTGGGGAGGAAACGCTTCTTCCTAGTATACTCTAATACGCTGTCTTCAAATTTCTTATTAAAATGCTGGGTGAGAACCTTTAGAGAAATTTAACAATTCCTACCATTGATGGAAAATTGACACCAGAATCTAGAAACTACTTAATTAATTGTAAAGTAGATGGAAAGAAAGAAGACTCATATGGAATTTTATGAAATATATTTAGGATTTTGTTTTTTTTTTTTTTTAGAGCTGAAGCTCTCTTAGTAACACCAACATTTTCAGGAGTTCCAATTCTAAACTAATTTAAGCAGAATAGCAATGTAGAGCATGAATTAGTAAAAGCAGAGATTCCAAAGTCAGATGGATATTTTGTCAACCTCCAACACCCTGGAGGTTTTTACCCAGCCTTTCTGGAGTTCATATTATTCATAACAACAATGAGAGTAATAAAATATGATACAACGATACTTATAGTATTTTTAATGATTAATGAAAGTCAATATAGGGGGCACAATATAATGTAGTGATTGAAAGAAAATGTTCAAGTATATAAGTGCAGGTGTTATTTTATTGCTGTTCTGTCACTATTTTTATCCCCACCACTATAGTTGAGAATCATATAGGACCCAGAAGCACTATGCCTCACAACTGATTTGCATTCACAGTAGACCATAAGAAAAGATGAGAAAGGAGCAAAAACTTCTAAGAAGGAAACGGGATAAAATGAACAGGAATCAAGGATCAGTTGAGGCTCACAAAGTGAGAATTCAAGGAGATAAAGGAGATAAAATCAGGTCAGAGGAAAATAATGCACAATTGCAGAAATGAAACCTACCTTAGCAGAAAAAAAGGGCACACTGAAGCTTCTAAATGTTAAATCTATTATCTATAGAATACTCCAAGATTGCAAAAGAATAAAAAAAATGAGAAGTTAAAGTCGATCTTCAAAATGGAAAATAATCAGTTTCATTAACTTGGGTTCCTAATGAGGTAGAAAGTCCTGGGGGCTTTATGGAAAGGAATAATATAATCAGACACTCTAATTGGAGTTTGTATTGTGAATTATGTAATTTTTGAAGAACATATAATAACATATACAAATTAAAGACTAAGGATACAGTAGGCACTCTTCCTAAACAATGAGTTAAGAATAAAATGTCACTATTATCACAGGATCTTCCTGTGTGCCGTTTCAGTTCTTCTCTCCTCTAAGTAGTAGGTACTTTTCAGTGGAAAGTATCATCATTAAAGTATTTACTTTTAAAAAATGTAAGATTCGACTTTCCTCTTTTGTAATTTACATTTGTCCATTTTCCATGTTTATTTTGTCAGTAGATTGATGGGAATACTTCATATATTTACTTCTTTCAGTTATGTGTGTCATTAATGTAGTTTGCCAGTTGGTGGTTCATCTTTTTACCTTCATTGTGATGTCTTACTTATTAAATCAACTTTCTCAAAGTTCAATTCATATAAAGTAAAAGGTACCCACGCTATGTGGACAGTTGGACTAAATTTGAAAGTATCCATACTTTGTAATTATGATTAGAATCAATGTGTAAAATATTTTCTTTACACCACAATGTACCCAAATGTCTTTCAGTAGTAAATTCCTCCCATACTTAGGCCTCATGCAACCAAAGATTTGTCTCTCATCTTCATATCTTTTTGAGAATCTTGTATAAATGGAATCATATGTACAGTTTGAGTCCCTATTGTTCTATATCCCAACACTTGTTGCAGTTAGTGTTCTAATTTTACCCATTCCAGGACATAGCAAATTTCCTTGTTTTAAGTTTTCATTTCCTTAATCACCAAAGATGTTGAATTACTTTACACATGATTCATGAGCACTCATACATCTTCTTTTGGCAAGTGTCTATTGAAATGGTTTGCTCATTTTTTAATTGAATTGTATATCCTGTTGTTATGAACTTGCAAAAGTCCTTATATATTCTAAATAAAAGATCACCGAGAGATATGTGACATACATACTAAATATATTTTCTCTCAATCTGTAATTTGTTTGCTTGTTTGTTTCATTTACTTATGTGCCATTCAAAAAGCTCAAGATTTTAATTTTATAAAATCCCACTTCAATTTTTTATTTTATATTTTTGGCTTTTTTCATATGATTTAATAAAGATTTGCCTGCTCAAGTTTGCATAAATTTTCTGCAGGTTTTTAAAATGACTATAGTTGCAGCTGTTGTTTAATTATATTATCCACTTCAAGAAACTTTCTGTGTGGTTAAGAGGTAATATTCATGCCCGTTTTGTTTTGTTTTTCAAAATGGATAACCTGTTATTCCTGAACAATTTTTTTAAATGATACCCTGTTCTCTATTGCATAATCTTAGCAACAACTGCCAAAACAATTAGTTACACATATGTAGATCAAGTTCTAGACTCCCTCTTCTGTTCTATAAATCTAAGTATCTATTTATGAAACAGCCATGCAATCTCTGAAATAATTTTGATTTCCTCTCCAATAATAGGGCTTTTATTTGTTATTAAATACTAGCCAAGATCTCCAAAAGAATTTTACTACATGTGGTAAAAATAAGCTTGTTATTTTTAGAGAGAAAGTTATAGTCTTTCACCAATAGTGTACAATTACAGAAGTTATGTAGTTGAGATATGAAGTTAGTTGCCTTTTATAAGGTGAAAAATTTCCTTCTAGTGCTGGTTTCTTAAGAACTTCTAAAATGGATGACACTGTTGTGCATGGTTTTCCTTTCACACTTTTCAAATTTAAAACATGTGGGCATTACTGGAATAAATCATATTTACTAAGAATTTATAATCCTTTTCATATATTTCTAGCTTTAATTAACTGGTAGTTTGTTAAATATATTGCATCTGTATTTATGAGGGATATCACATTATAGTTTTATTTTCTCATAATATTGTCGGATTTTAGTAGCAGAGTGAATACTGGCCTCATAAAATAGGTTGGGAAGTGTTCCCTCTTCCTCTATATTCTGAAAGAATTTGAGTAGATTTGGTTTTATCGCTTCCTTAAGTCATTTCATTCATTAATGAAACTATCTAATCTGGAGTTCTCCTTGTAGGAGGTATTTTAACTCTAAATTCAGTTTTTAAAATTGACATTGAACTATTCATTTTTTTAAATTTTAGAGTCATAAATTGCCCTCCGAGTTTTAGCAGCATCCCACAAATCTTGATATGTTGGCCTTTATCTCTTTAAGTATCTATCTGTCCTATCCTTATCTCTCCAGAAGCCTAGTTAAATAAATGACTGTCTGATAGCTTTTGAATTTTGTGTCCTGGTTTCTCACCCAGCCACACACTCTCTTCCCTGCCTTTATATTTTAGTTAGGATAACTTCTCTTGATCTATCTTTAATTACATTGATACTTACCTTAGCTGTGTTCAATCTACTGATAAGGCCTTTCATTTCTAATATCATGTATACTTTATTTTTCTATCATTTCCATTTGATTCTGTATATGTTTTCTACTGAAACCCTCATCTGTGTGTGTGCATGCTGTTCACATTTCCCAGTAGATCCTGTAACATATTAATGATAGCTAAAGTCCCCTTTGGACCGAACAAACATCTGGGTCATTTCATAGGCTAGCTTTATCTACGGACAAGGGTATGCATGATCTAGCTGTTTTGGGTAGATTTTAATTGTCTCTTGGATGCCAGACATCATGTGTAGACCAGTGTTAAAGACCAAGTGAAATTGTGTGCATGTCTGAAAATGGTCAGTTTTCTCCTTCTGTTATTCTCTTACTATGTAGGGTTGGTTGGTGCTATCTAGTCAAGACTGTGGTAGGAAGGGGACTTTCTCAGTGTTGCCTGCCACCATACCTTCAGCTTTCAAAAGTCCTTGCTTGCCTGTGCCACAGATAGCATTTATCTCAATACTTTTTCCCACTCCCAGCGATACTCTGCTCTTTCTCATTACTGAATGATAGACTCATTTGGTGGTGGAGTCAAGGGAGCTTTGTGTTGTAGTAATCTAGCCACACCCTCAGGGAGACTCTATATTCCTGAGCCTCAGACTGGGACTTTCTGAGCACTTCTGTCCCTCCTATACTTGACAGCCAAATTCTGCCTTATATCTGCAGTTGGTCCTGCACGGCAGTTTCTTGCCCTTCCTGGCACCTAGGTAAGATCCTGGACCCAAGACAGAGTTTTCCCATGTGCAAAAGGATTTTGCTTCTGCTTTTCCCTCATCAGCAAAAGGTGTTCACCTGCTTCCAATTTCTTCCCCTGTAGCAGAGTCATTTGCTTTCTTTCTTTGTTTTTTTTTTTTTTTTTTTTTGTGGGTATCAGGGGTCAACCTCAGGACCTAGCGCACCAGCAGGCGCCCATGCCGCTGAGTGATATCACTGGCCCTTTTTTTCGTATGTGGGTTCCGGGAGTCGAACTCGGGCCCTCACGCTTGCCAGGCAGGCGCTTATGCTGCTGAGCCATCTCACCGGCCCCTGCTTTCTTTATCTGTCTCTGAAGCAAAGAATTTTTTCCTGACTCAAAGTGATAGAGAATTTTCTTTCCCTTTTCCTTGCAGCTTAAGACTTTCACTTTTTATGAGAGAAGGATCCACAAAAAGTCGACAGGGCTTTGTGCTTGTTGTCCTCCAAAAATGGCAAATTACCTGCATACCAGTGCCACCAAATGGGCCCTCAGCTTTGTGCAATGCTTTCAGTGTCACCCCCCAAACACTATTAGGTCCCAACAGAAAAGAACTCTCATTTGATTTTAAATTCCCCTGTGTTTAGGGTCGCTAATGTTCCAAACTGACATGCTAGCTCAAACCTGGATTTTGAGAATTTTTAAATTATCTTCTGATGTCTTCTTACCCACTTATATGATAACCTTCTCTTTCTCCTATGCTCTGGCAAACATTGGACACTGTGTGCCCCCTCTCTCCTTGGAGGAGGGGCCTGTCATTCTGTAATTCACTTCACTTGGTTCACCTTGTGATCTCAACTCTCTATTAGGATTGGAAAAATGGGGGCTGGTGAGATAGCTCAGAAGCATAAGCACCTGCCTGGCAAGCGCAAGGTCCTGAGTTCGACTCCCAGTACTCATATACAAAAAAAAAGGGCTGGTGATATCGCTCAGCAGCACGGGCGCCTGCTGGCGAGCGAGGTCCTGAGGTTGATCCCCGGTACCCACAAAAAAAAAAAAAAGGATTGGAAAAATGGTATGATTTTGTCTATTATTTAGCTTTTTAAATTTTTTATAATGGGATTAACATTTTAAACCAAACTGTAACTCCAAAGACTATATTGATCTTTTTAAAAAATTAATAATAGCACTAACTACTGCACATGAAATGAAACACATTCTGAATTCTCAATTTGTCTTCAAACTTTTTAATTGAATTTGCTGATTTTCAGTCTGGATATAAAAATAGAAATTCATTAAAGTTTATGTGAAATCTGAAAGATGGTAAGCTGTTATATGGCTGTTTAAATGCATATTACTTTAGCCTCCATCCCAGCTAAATGAAAGTTTTGGTGTTTCTTTTGTTTTCCAGGAAGATGCAGAGAAAATAAGTTTGTCACTAAACTTTCCCAATGTTCGAAATACTTTTCAGGTATGCTTGATGTCTAAAGTATCAGAGCACTACTCTTTCAATGTTATGATACATTAAATATTTTCCAAGATAAGCTTGGTTTGTAGCATACAAAATGACATATAATTGCTTTCAGTTTTATCAACTAAACAACTCAGAAAGAATTTAGTCTAGTCCAAACTCTTACTCAATGTGAATATCTCTTCTAATAATTCTTGATTCTGCATATTCCTGTAATGTGGAAGAATTTTCTTCTTAAGGACATCCTACTCAAGTTTTGAAGAAATAATTTTAACAAAGATTTTTTTTCAAACTGAGCCTAAGTGAACCTTTCTATTTTCTTGTTTTGAGGTCGGAGCTCAGGCTGTCCTTGAACTAGCATCCTCAGTCCCTCACATGCTGGGATTACAGGCCTGGGCCACAACACCCTGCAAACCTCTCTAAATTTGCAACCATTCGTTCTAATTTATCATTTCGGAGCTATTTATAGCAATCAAATCCACTTTCCTCCTGAAAGGCTGTGAAATACTCGAAAATGGTTATCATGCTTCATTTTTCTTTTATAGTCCAACCTGAAAATTTCCATACCATCAATTCCCTTTATGCTAGTGTTCGTCCTGTAGGCAGTAGTCTTGCGACTCATCACTCCACACTTGGGGTTTTCCATCTGTGACCCAAACTTTCCCCTCCATCATTGAAATATTAGATGTTCTGAAACATTATATACCCAGTTTTCAACTTTTCTTTCCTTCATCTGCATTTTCATTCTGGATAGTCATCTTCAAGTTCTGGCCAGGTATCATGCCTATGAAAGTAATGCCCAAATCTGGCTTCTATATCTCTTGAAATAGAGTGAAATATGGATTATCTTTTGAAAAATCCTACTATTTTGTGCTGGTACAGGTTCTGATAATGCGGATCTGCTGTCTTAGGCCTGTACGTTTCAAGCTGATCTTTCTTTCCTACTACACTGTGTGTGCATATGTGTACATGCATGTGTATCTGTACGTGCATTTGGGGGTAAACTGTGGTTTGGGGCTAGACAAGTATTTCTATACTGAACTTTTCCATTTGCATCTGCCTAGATCCCAAATAGTAACATTAGCATATTGCAATCTTTAACATACATTCCAGCTGTAGGTAATATAAATTAATGCTCCGTGAATGCCCATAACAAACATGAGGATTTCAATTTTCCAGGTAATCATTTTCCTGATACCAGACTCTGGATAGAGAAAGCCTTCCTCCAAAGTCCTCACAGTCACCTGGCTTAGCTTTCTTTTACCACCTTTTATAGGTGGCAGTCCAGTATCTGGGGATTATTCAGGGATTTCAGCTCCATTCTGCCCTTTCCTTAACTTCTACCAACTGGTTTAGGCCTAATATATCAGCACATGTCCCAATATGAGCAATAAACTCTAATCTCTAAGCCTGAAGACCTAAATCCACCCTGATATTTTCCTCAGGCCATTATAGCATCAGTGTTGGAGCTACTGCGAGGCTTGAGGTTCCCTCTAAATTTCTGTCCCATAGGAAGTTAGCTGATCTTCAGTCAGGGCTAAACTGTGAATTTATATGTATTTTTTTTCCTGACAACTCATCTCATCTAGTGTTTATATAAATGTGCAATGTGTGTGTGTGTGTGTGTGTGTGTCTTTTTGTATGCATGCCTGTATGTAGGGTATCTATGTTTCCCTTCCAGCACTGTCGTCTTCCAACAGTGCTGTTGTCAGTGTTAGGGTCTCCTGCAGTTCCCCGGCACAGCTAAAGCTCTGTGTATCAAAACATGCATGCATCACGATCCTACCAAAACTCTTTTCACTGTGTCTGTGCTTCTGCCATGACTAATGCCATCATACAGTCTTGGCTTCCCAAATATGAAATTGCGGAATCACCTTAAATCCTACCTTCCTGTTGATTTTTCATATTCAATTAATCACCAGGTTAATTTTATAATTGCAATACTTTGCTTAAAATATTCTAGCAAACTCATTGACTCATGAATATAATGAATATAATATTTATCTTTCAGAATTCTGTGAATATTAAATGAGAAATATAAATCAGATAAGAAGTACTGTAAGATTGGTGTAGTAGATTCAGCAAATTAGCTACCAACTATTTAGTGACCCAAGTTAACCTAGTATTTGCATTTTAATTAGTAATATTTATGGATTTTCACAAAGTCATATGTATCCCATACTAGGTCAGAATGTATGAATTAAAAACAAGCATAGCACCTAGTATGTACCTTATTCATAGTTTTATGACTTTTTAGTTCATTTTATTATCTAACTGTATATATAGAATGTTTGATTTCTCTCACAAACCAAGACATTTGTGTGAATGGCTAAAAATTAATTAGATATTAAAATTTAGCCTTTATTCTCTGCCAGGTACTTTTTCATAGTTTATGCCATTCGATCTTTACAACAAACTTATAATTAGTTATTATTGGTCCTACTTCATAGAAGAGGGAACCTAGGTACATAGAAGTTAAATACGCTAATAATGATCACAGGTAGAAAAAAGAACCAGGATTTAAATGCATGCAACCTGATTGCAGAGCTGAAAATATTGTTTGCTATACTGTTATGAAGGACTGAATGTATTTACAGTGTATTAATGGTGAGATTGATCTTTGGAAAAATCCAACCTATCAAGTCCATGCTCAAATCTGATACCCAAAATTAAGCTCCAGTATTGATGATATATATTTAAAATGTGATAAACTTGTAACTTCCTAGTTATTGAGGTTAGATGCCATTTGATTCATTTTATTAATGAAGTCCACGTTCTAGTAGCCACATCACAGTCACGCAGAGTTCAAACATCAATGAAACAACTGACTTTTTTCTATCAGGATTATTCAGAGCTTTTTCTTCTCTACATTATAATGAGTAGTTGTATATTCTTAATCCATCAAAAACTAAAAATGTATCTTAAGTTGCACCTTCATGACCAACTCTGTTGACATCTTTGAAATCTGTTTTGTCTTTCATAGTGTTAGTTACTCTACCCAGGTTTATGCATTAATTTCAGTGTTTGTATAATCACATAAGTGGTACCAGCAATGTATTAAGAACTATGACTTTTCCAGAAAGAGAAATGGTATCCTATTAATGTAAAACTAAGTCTTCTCTTCATATGGATAATGTGTCATTAATAAAATGGTATGTAATAAGTAGACTTAAAATATTTTGTGTTGTGAGTCTCTATATTTTTCTCCCTCTTTCTTTCTTTTCCTTTTCTTTTCTCTCATTCTCCCTTGGTCATATTTCATTTCAGTTAATGTTATGTTAGAATTAACTGAATTAATAAGTGGGTAAAGTGAGTAAATTAGTGTTGAGTTAGTCCTACCTTTGAGCGTTCACTCAATGTAAATTGTGACTTAGATCACAGGCTAACTGGAGTCTTGAGAATTTTTTATGTGGGAACAATCAGTCACATTTTACTCCATTTCCTTCTTATGGAAAGAGGTTAATTTGAAGTTAAATTAGTACCCTATGGATTTTAACAAACAGTAATGTGTGAATCTTGTCATCTACAGCAGTGCGTGGATAATATTATAGAAGAAGTTAAAAATCTATGCAGTGTCCTTGGGTGTGTCGAAACCAAACAAATTACAGATGCAGTAAATGAACTAAAACTAATTCTTCAGACAACAGGAGAGGTAAATATATTCATTTATTATGCATTAATTCATTAAACCCAAGCTCAATAATTAATTAGAGTGAAGACTTCCACGGGCAACTATACATCTGTGTGTATGTGTGTACTTGTGTGTTTGTGTGTGGCATGCAGGCAGTAAGTTTCTTCATTTGGGGGTAATGATGGCTTGATCCTATTAGGTTGAGTAGATTTAATTAAATTAAAAAGAAAGTGTTTTACATCTGTGAAGTTTGGGACTAGCCTGTACCATGTGAGTGAAACTGAAATCAGTCTTACATAGGCAGACATACTTACATCGCAGGCGTGTGTATAAGCTGCTAATGGGTCTCCTGTGCACTGGTGTGTGCAGTTATAACAGCTCATGTGTGTGCATACATACACATATGTAGGAAAGAACATATCAGGTTTTTTAATATCATTTGCTGAATTGGCAGTGCACATTGCTACTGTAAGTTATGAATGAATTTCTCTAGCTTCCTATACTGATTCCCCAGTTTGAAAATAGTCATTGTGTGATGATTTTTGTGTGTGTGTGTGGGTACCGGGGGTCGAACTCAGGACCTCGCGCTTGCCAGCAGGCGCCCATGCCACTGAGCAATATCACCGGCACTTTTTTCGTATGTGGGTACCGGGAGTCGAACTCAGGACCTCGCGATTGCCAGGCAGGCTGAGCTATCTCACCGGCCCTGTGTGATGATTTTTAAACCTCAGAAAAAAAGAGAGAATGTCAATATAATTATTGCCCAAGAAAAATATTAGTAAATCTGAGTAATGATAAATCTATCATCATTAGTTTCGTAGATGATAAAGCAGAAAGATGAGATATCATAATAATATAGTAGGTTCCTTTAATCCTCAGGGATATGTCCTAGATTCCCCAGTGGGTACTCAAAACTAGAATAGTACCAAATCCTACATATGCCATATTTTTTCCTATACAGACACACCTATGATAAAGTTGAATTTATAAATTAGGCACAGTGAGAGATTAACAATAATAAAATAGAACAATTATTAAAATATAGTGTAATAAAATTGACAATATCACTACTCTGGCACTTTGAAACCATTGTTAAATAAAACAAGCACTATTTGAACACAAGCCTTGCAAAATTGTGACAGTTGATCTGATAACACAGATAGATACTAAGTGTCTAGTGGATGAGTAGCATATACTGTGTGCATACACTGGATAAAGGGGTAATTTGAATCCTGGGTGAGAAAATGTGGGAGATTGAGAGATTTTATCACAATATGCAGAATGATGAACAAATTAAAATTATGGATTGTTTCTTTCTGAAATTTTCTATTTACTATTTTTGGAAGGCACTTGATCACATGTAACTGAAATCTCAGAAAGCAAAACTGTGGCTAAGAGAGAACTATTATAGTTAACTGTTGATAGTGCATTGTACCAAATAAAACAGTTTCATATATTACTACTCATTTAATTGAATTATTATTTCATTTCAATTTATCCTCACAACAGTGCCATAAAGATGGTGTTTTAATTTTTACTATCAAACTTTGATACTCATAATGCTTGTATTCATAGGATTATTAAATGGCAAAATAGAGATTGGAACCCAAGCATTTATGCACATACACACATCCTCATATATGCAAAACTACTTGAGGGAGCAAGTACATGCATTCCTTACCTTTGTGGAAAATAAGAGTAGATATTATATTTCCTTCAAATATGGTAGGCTTGAAATTCCCAAAATATTGATTTTAAATGCATATAATCATATCATTTCTGAATCCATAAATTATTGTGCTTACTGTTTATTGTTTCAAATATTTTTAATAGCTATAAGAATTCAGTAACTTCTCAATGCTTGGTTATATCTTATTTTAATCAGTGCTTTTTTTTTTTTTTTTTTTTTTGTGACTAGAAAATGAAAACACATGTAGAAATTTAATAACTTATTTACAAGACTTGAACAATGTGTTGATGATTCTGAGGAGCCTAGGGTCATATCACCAAATGTGCTGAAGATAAATTTTTTTTTTTTTTTTTTTGTGGGTACCGGAGAGTAGACCTCAGGACCTCATGCGCCAGCAGGCGCCCGTGCCACTGAGCGATATCACCGGCCCCTTTTTCGTATGTGGGTTCCGGGAGTTGAACTCGGGTCCTTGCGCTTGCCGGGCAGGCGCTTAAGCCGCTGAGCCATCTCACCGGCCCTGAAGATAAATATTGATTAAAAACTAAAAGCACAATGCAATGGAGAAGTTAAATAATATAATCAATACATTCCCAAATTCAATGCCTAAGATAATTTCATGTTTGTTTCCCTACATTTTTCTTAAGGAAGAAACATCTATTCTCTTAACTTCCAACTATTACAGACACAAATCAAATAATTATGTACTCTCCTAACTGTTTTTGTATGTAGATAATAATGTCTACAGTCTTCACAAATGGTAGCAAGATAAGTCTGATGTGATGACATTTAATTTGATCCTTTTTTAAATTCAGGATCAAAGTAAAAAAAAACAATTATACCATAATCTTGAAAAGCATACCACCGGTATGTTTTGAAAATAATTATTTTGATGAATTTTAAAACTGGAGAATTATATTGTACAAAGAAAGACCCTCTAATAAGTGAAATTAAGTCAGGATAACGCATAGTAAATAACTTTCAGTAAGAAATTAGTTCCTCCTAGAGGATCACATTTTGGAGACAATACAGGCACCTGGAGGTGGTAATAAAAATACATTGAGGGCCGGTGAGACGGCTCAGCGGCTTAAGCGCCTGCCTTGCAGGCGCGAAGGCCCGAGTTCGACTCCCGGATCCCACATACGAAAAAGGGGCCGGTGATATCGCTCAGCGGCACGGGTGCCTGTTGGCGCGCGAGGTCCTGAGGTCGTCCCCCCGGTACCCACAAAAAAAAAAAAAAAAAAAAAAAAAAATACATTGAGCTTAAGGTGATACGTACATGATTTAAATTCAAGATTGACCAGTTTCTGGCTGAAAATATCCTGGAAAATTAATTCATTTCTCGGGGTTTAAGTTCTCTCATCTCTAAGTAGAAAAATGAAACAGAACTTGCAGAGTTCTTGTGAGTAAAAGAAATAATGATAATAAAGGGCCCAGATAGCAGTGTAACTAGAGTAAGGGACATTATTGTTCCTGGTCATGGTCCTGGTGGTAGTTTTTGGAAATCTTCTTCACAAGGTCCACGTGAATTCACACAAGCACCAGTGAGATCCACGTCATTTCACAGCTACCGACCATAACCAACCCTATGACAAACATGAACCACTGCCACGGGGTGGGGGGTGACATGTGTCTTCCCTTCTGCTAAGACTATTTGGCTGTTTTTCAGCTTTTACGTCCAGCTTTGTTCAATCACCAGAAACAGACAACAGCTCAATGAATGAGGAAAACACAACTTTAGGATGAAGCATTTTAAATAATATTAAAGAGTGCCTAGATATAAAAAGTATTGTCTTCAATATATTCACTTTCTGAAACTCCCTAAAAGAACAGAAATGACAACTTTCTTGGAAATATTAAACATGCAGTATATCTGAAGCCAAAAGAACCCTTCCTGGAGGCATTAGTTATTTCCTAGAAAAGCCATGAACAATTATAATGCTTAAGAAAATCTCATATTCACATTTCATAATCCATATGTACTTATAAGAACTAAATCTGGTATAATTTTTCTTTGTAGTTAAACTCATTACATCAAATTTTAATGGGTATTTTGATAAGACTGAAATGATTTTCATTCACAGAAATGATTAAAAGAGTTGACAGTTCTGAGTTTTATTTAATATATGTCAGTAGTTCAATAGCCCCCCCCCAAATAGATCCTACTTACTTTCAGTAGACTTTTAAAATTCACTCACTCTACATCATCTTCTGCATTCATATTTTTTTGCTCATATCTTTTCCATCTTATATTTACTGTGAACACAACTTATATAAGAATACTGGCCCAGTTCATAAGTACATTTTGCAGAATTTGTGCAGTAACCGACTGCAGCTAACAATGCCAAAATAATTAAAATCCACCTACCCACGACAAACCTAAGATTAAAGAAACACAGAGAACCGCAGGTCCTTCTGCCAACAAACTCTGAAATTTGAGAAGCTTCCCTTTCTCTTGGCTGCAGTTTTGGTCACCTTGCAAGAGACTATATCCTGCCATGCAAGGAAGTAATTAGGTATTTATTAAATGTAAGTTTTGGCAAGATGAAAAATTGCATCACAAATGCAGTTACACTCCATTCCATGTTCCCACTTAGCACTGGAAACAATTTTCTATACTTCAAATCTTATTCCAGAGGCTCACCTAATATATTTCCATAAAATGTTCACACAAAAAAGAAACCACAAAGTGAAAAATATCTTCTTTCACACAGTGGTGTAGGTGGATGTCATGGTGATTTTATAATACAAGTCTGTATTTCTGAATAAATTGAAATCTAGTTAAGTCGAGCTAAAATCTTTAATAGTCTCACCCACATGGATGGGGTGAAGATCTCATGTGTAGTCATTAAGACTGATGGTTGATGATGTACTCAGGTGAAATATTTTACCTAATAGAAATGCTTCTGAGAAGATTCATATAAATTACGCTTTCAAGTGAAGTTACATATAAATTTAATGATAGTTTCAAAATGGTAGAAATATTCCTTCTGTAAAGGAATAATACAGCAAGTTCTTAGACACAGAAAAACAATTATTACCTACATTATTTGTTTAAGAAATCTGGTTTTTATTTTTTATTGAATTTATTGTATTTATTTATGCATTTAGTCTTTTTGAGACAGGGTATCCCTCTGCAGTTAAGGCTGGCCTTGAAGTCACTTTGTAACCCAGGCTGGCCTCGAACTCACAGCGATCTTCCTGCCTCACCCTCCCAAGCGCTGGGATTATAGGCGTGCGCCACCACGCCTAGCAGAAATCTGATTTTTAATTTATTGGATTTTCTTAAGCAAACTTTAAAAATTTTAGTTAAAGAAAATAGTGACGGGCATTGAGGCGTGTACTCTAGTCTAGTTAGTCAAAAGGCTGAAGCAAGAAGACCACATAAGCCCAGAAGACTGAGACCAGGCTGGAAAACACGAGATCCTATACCAAAATAGTAACAGTAACAGTAAAATAGTGAATTTTTTAATTTTTAAAATTTTTTTGTCAAAAGAGATCTTATTAGAATATTGAATTTTCTTTGGGGTTGAAACCTCTTTTTTAGCGAATCTGTTGGTCACTTTGTATAATTTTCATAATAATGAAGTTAGAGCCAGCAAATCCTAAGCCACCAGAGTTACTTCGAGGGTTACAACAAAGACAAAAATAAAGACATGAGTAAACAGGCCTGCACCGCACATGCAGCACCCCCTCCCCCAGTGCAAGGGCACGGCCATCCATCAACTCCAAGACGGCTCTACATTTTGCTTCCCCGTGGAATGGGACAGCAGAAGAGTGAACCAACCAACTGACCTCACCATGGATGAGGACAGTGCCTGGGGAGAACAATAAGCCCAGAAGCCAGCAGACCCAGGGAAAAAATTTGGATGTGGCCAGGAACTTCAGGGACTCCAGCATAAATCCTAAGTGGCTGGGTGAGAGACAACCACAGGAGACCACAATGGGGAGGGATAGAGGCAGAGATAGAGGTCAGAGAAGTGTAAGCCCAGGCTGGGAAGGACACAGGCCCCCTATAGGGATCAACCAGAGCTCAAGAATATCAACCTTAAGTCCGACGGTCCACTCGAACCCCCACCCCACAGCCTACATCCAGCAGAGACCAGAGGGCTGATCATCCACCAAGAGCAAGAACACGCCCGTCTACTGAAATAATAGCAGAAAGGCTTCTGAATAAGAGAAAAATTGTAGTGTACAGATAAGTGATATATACAGAACCCCAAATAGCCACAATCAGAAAAGAAATTCTCCACAATATATCATAGTCAAAATCCTGAGCTGCAGCACAAGAACAGAACCATAAAAGTTATTAGAGAAAAGCAATGGATCACTTATAAAGGTAAATCCATTAGAATTACAGCTGATTTGTCCACACAAACCTTAAAGACCAGGAGAGCTTGGCGTGAAGTGTTTCACGCCTAACAGAAAACAATTTTCAACCCTGGCTGATATATCTTGTGAAAGTATCTTTCAAAAATGATGGAGAAATAAAGAACACCTAGAGAAACTCACGATCACGGAGACACACTCCGAAAAATTCTCAAGGATATCCTAGAAAGAGACAATAAAGCGAATAATGATAAAAGGTCTTACAAATGAATACACTGTGTAGGGTGAGCAGTTAAGTAGATGGGAAAGAGGGAATCAGCAATGAGAAAACAAGGCAATGACAAGAATAAGTCAATATCTATCACTAATAATTCTCCATGTAAATAGTCTCAATTCCCCAGTCAAAAGAAAAAAGAAAAAGAAAAAAAATGAAACTATGTAGTTATGTACTTCAGTCCTCCCTCTTTTTGGTGTTGGCCACAGCTTGAATCTGAGTAACTGCTAATAATAAGAAAGCGACACTGTACAGAAAGAATATTAGTTACTGTTACACAGGGGAGACTGTGACTAGGTAATGTCTATAGAAATATTATAGTAACCATGAAAAGGCTGAGCCTATTCTTGCAACTTTTTAAAAAATGTCACATCACCCAGATTTTTCTTTATAATATTCAGAGGGCTTTTCTTTTTCATCTTATAATTTAGATTTTTCCTATATTTAATAATCAATATAGATATACGATGATGTTAAGACACATTCCTTTTTCTCATGTGAGAGAAATTTTAGTGTTTAAATTTTGGAAATAACTCCTTTGGTTATTTTACAAATTTGTTGTCTTAATAACAAGTGTATTTTTGTATCCATATTTTTCAGAATGTTCCTCAGAATTCAGAGACTTCAACAAAAGGTAAAACACACATGTTCTTAACTATATTAAAAATAAATAAAAGAACGAAAAAAATTAAGTTGTATAAAGTCAAATAACTTTTTCAATGTTTCAGTCAAATACTATGGTAATTGGTGCCCACACATGAAATACTTTGTTTGGGAAGGGAAAAAATGCTTTACTAAAACCCTTTTTACTGAAGAAAGTGATAATTATGTAAGGAAATAAAAATTCACATTCTCTAAACTTTTATCCTGATGTATTTTATAAAATTAGAAAAGTCAAGAGATCTATAAAAATTAAATAAACATTAAAAGTATCCTTATAACCATTCCTACATTGTAAAATTTTACTATTAACCTAATTATACTTTGATGTAAAAAAAAAATCAGGAAAGTAACAGACATTGGTCTCCAAAGTCACTAATTTCAAATTCAAGCTTTATTTGAAAGATCCAGTTTATATAATAGGAGGATTATATTCTGAAATAATTAGTGTTTACAGTGGCTCTGGGCCTGTAAAATTGCAAAATATAGGAGGAATTTGCTTCCACAGCAATAGTGGGTATGTGGCCATGTGATGTGGAGGGGATCCAGACTTCAAATCAGGCAGAACTGGTCTTGAATTTTAACCTTGTCATTTTTTTGTTTTCTTTTTTGGTATCCGGAATCGAACTCAGGACCTTGTGCTTCCCAGGCAGGCGCTTATGCCGCTGAGCTATATCCCCGGCCCAACCCTGTCATTTCTTAATTCTGTGATCCCAGACCCAATTCTGTAATCTATAGTTTTCCCAATATGCATGGAAGATGAGATAGTATTTCATGTGTAGGCTGTGATCAGGGCTGCTCTTGTTTGCACAGGCAGCGGAGATCGGCTCCTGATGTTGACCTAACACCTTGGGTGCAGAGGGGACTGTGGAAATCAAATGTGTAAAGAGGGATGGAGACCCTTGATTTCTAATTCCCACCACTTGAAAGAAAGAGGGCATCCAATTATATCTGAGGAACTCCCCCATCTCCCATCACAGAAAATAACAGAATGCCAGAGAATATGCAGAAAAACCACCTGAGTTAGAGCGTAAGTGCCCATCACAGGGATCCAGAACCCTGCAGAGTGCTGTAGAGGACTAGGAGGATGACACCCCTGCCAGTGTTCCCAGCAAAGGCCTATGTGACAGCACCTGGAGTGGACACCTGGAGGGGTGCAGATGTGGAACTGGTCTGCTCTTGTTTCTTACTTGGAATGTGTTTTTTATTTTAAGAAAATGTCAAGCAAAATGTCATAACAAAATAATAAAAGAATAACAATAGTTAATATGCTGGGCGTTATCTTCGAAGTAGTTGAGTATAAGACATAAACTAAAAAGATTCTTGTAACAAAGAAACAAACAGATAATAACACAAAACTTTCTTTTCAACCAAGATAAACTAGTAGTATAAATGAAACAAATTAGCATATATATTGAAATACTTTTAAATATGTAATTTGGGGAAGTATATGAACTTCTCCCTACTTCCTATTTATCTCTCTTGTATTTTGTTCCTTTGCATCTGTCTATATAGCTATATCTTCTCTCTCTACATATATATATATCTATATATTATTTCTCATACATGAGAAACCATGCAGTATTTGAGCTTATGTGTTTGACTTATTTTCCTTAAGAGGAATGTTGTAAAGAGGACTCCTGTTCCCATCATTTCTCAAGGGGTTGGAGCATGAGGTTCCGTAAAAATGTACAGGACTATTCCTGGAGACTGATATTCTGTGATAATCATGACAGATTCTAAATAGTACATTTTAATCACAGAGAAAGAGAGAGATTTATTTCATGGTACAATAACTATTTTCTCAGAATAAAATTAGATGTGATAAAAATCATTTCAGCGTATTTCTAACCCACGCATCTTGAGTCCTTAATACATTTCGTTGGTGTTATATAAACTATATCTTCATCCAAAGTTCTGCAAGTAAAGTATAATGCATAAGCACGTACCTCTAAGCAACCTCAAAGAAGCAAATGTTAACCAAAAATTGTCTTTCCACACAAAATATAAAGAGCGGAGTTTGAGGGGTTATCAAAATTATGAGAAACTCCCAAAATACGTGCAGGGCCTTGAATTAAATAGATCTCTAGCCCAACTTTACGATGTATTTTAGGTGGGTATTCGTGGGCGCCTTTGCACAAGATCTGAGCTGACTGACTGGAAGTTTGTGCTTCCTGATTCAGAGCACCAGCGGTATAATTTGGGCACTGGGAAACAAGATATTTTCATAAATTTATAACATTCTGCCTCCTGTGGATCGGGAAAATCCCTATTGATTGGCCTCCAGAGGTCTCTTTTAAAACTATTTTTGTGCTGCTTTCCTCTTTTGCTTCATTCTCAGCGCAGTGTAATTAGAGCTCTCTCACTGAGCTCCCCTCACCCCGAGGTGTTTTAACAAAGGGCATAATTTAAGAAATATAGCAGATAAGTAAAATTTGTGTATCATAAATTTTGTACAAAGTTTATGAATAACTAAGTGAAAACTAGCATGTGTTGAACCAAAATATTTAACTGTAGACAGAGCTGCTGAGGAACCGGATATGGAAAGAAACTTCATGCTGAGATAGTGTCAGTCTGCTCCCGGCAGACCTCAGCCTGAGAACGCGGCAGACGATCGAGGGGAAGAAAGCTGGCTCTTGGTACCATTATCTTTTCAAAGCAACGTATGTTTCAGAAACAATGTACCAGGAAGCTGCATGTGTTTGAATCAATGACGGTGCCTAGGGACTTAGTTTAGCATATGTTGAAACCATTTCCCAGCATATTTTAAGAACATATCTAATGATGTGCTTGTCTCTTAACACCTCCTCAGCTACTAAGGGAAAACTAGTAGCCCCTATACCTAGTCATCTTTATTCCTTCATAACAAGTTACTTCCAGACCAGGTTTCTCCAAAAATATGACCTAACTGGAAAATAAGCCCTAGTTGGTTGTTACCATGGTGATGGCCAGGGCCATGCTGGAGATTATACCTCACTCTTCTCTTGCTCAGCGGCTTCTCTGTAATGGCAGATAAGGCAAGGATAGGCTGATAGAGGCTGGCATTTTTTATCTCTAGTTTTCAAGGCTGTTGGGTCTTATTTTCGGGGAAACATAGGAATAGACTCCTTTTAAGCAGTGAATGGTGAAAGTCAATAGACACTTTGATTTTGAAGAGATTTGGTGAGCATCACAAATCTTACATTTCAAGCTTGTTTCAAACCCCAGCTATGGACTTTTATCATTTTATTTTTAAAACAGCATAGTGTATAAGAGTGTTCAGTTAACAGTAAACATCAGAGCATAATCAAATTTAGTATGACTAATTGTTTAGATTGAATTTTTTGAAATATTTATAAACTATGTACAGGGCCGGTGAGAGAGCTCAGCGGCATAAGCGTCTGCCTGGCAAGTGTGAGGGCCTGAGTTCGACTCCCGGAACCCACATACGAAAAAAGGGCCAGTGATATCGCTCAGCAGCACGGGCGCCTGCTGGTGCGCAAGGTCCTGAGTTCGACCCCTGGTACCCACAAAAAAATAAATAAAATATATAAACTATGTACAAAACATGTTTCTTATCTGAAAATTAACTCTTTTTTGTTTGGGGGGGTTTACACTTCTTTATTAAGTTTATTGGTACATTTTAGATAAAATGATCATATTCATCATAGGGACTCTGTACCTGTACGTGATACATTTTGATTCCTTTTTTTTGTTTTTTTTTTGAGGCAGGGTCTCACTGTGTAATCCAGGCTACCCTTGGACTCACTATGTAGCCCAGGCTGGCCTCGAAGTCGCAGCAGCCCTCCTGCCTCAGACTTCCGGGTGCTGGGATTACAAGCATGCAGCATCACACTCGGCTGAAATTGACCCTTGATAGCCATAAACTAAAACAAAAATTATTGCAAACTAAAATTTATCAGAATGTCAAGTTAATCCTGAAAAGAACCTCCAATTTGTGACTAAAAAGCATGCTTTCAAAATTTCTAATGATATGTGTAAGGATATTGGTGTCTACTCTGCTAGCAAGTAAGCTAGACTGCATTCAGAGACACAGATGGCTAAATGCCTTCGGTTGGTAAAGGGTCATTTTAATTAAATTTTATTCAAATTTTATCATAAGAAATTCCAAAGCCATAATGGATAGTTTATGATAAATATGACCCTTTGCAGACTTCCTGATCTCTTTTTCTCCCCTAGGCTTTATAGAGAAAGTGGCAACTGAACTATCCTCATCTATCTACTGGCTAATTGACACCTATTGTAGCAGCTTCTATGCAGATTTCCAGCCTGTCGGTGCACCTGGAAGCATCCCCTCCGCGCACCCTAGGCTCCATGACCATCTTAGCTTCACAGTGTACGCGGCACACAACATCCCAGAGACATGGGTGGACAGGTGAGGGTGACTTTCCCCAGGAGGATTAATTACTTTTCAAATAACTTCTAATTAATTGAATTAATTGAATGTCAGTTATCTTTGCCTAGTATTATTCTTTTTGGGGGGAATCGGTTATCAAACTCAAGACCTCGCGCTTGCCAGGCAGGCGCCATTCCACTGAGCTATATCCCCATCATCTTGTGCTTATTTATAAGAAGAAACATTTCATAAAATTTTTAAAATTTCTTAAAACCACTATTTAAAAATTCAGATTTCCAGTGGATTTTTTTTATCAATTAAGTTTATTGGTACATTTTAGGTGTACATAAGGATCCCATTGATTATAGGGAATTTGTACCTGTACATGATATAACTTGATTCTTTTTTTTCCCATTCTCCAACCCTCCCTTCAACCCCTCTTCCCCACCTTATTTCCCTCTTTCACTCTCTGTATTAAAACTAGTTGCTATTGTCAATATAACATTACAGAAATACAAAATATTCATCCTGTGTGGAGGCTGCCCTAAAATTTTCTTTTTCTTCTTTAGATTTAATTGACTAATGCTAATGAAAGAAAATTACAGAAGACAGGGGAGAGAGAGAGAGAGAGGGAGTGAGAGAGAACATACACATAAAGAGAAATGAAGAATATTTAAAAATAGGAAAAAAACCACCCTTATTCCCATCAATTATAGAGGTAGATATTTCATGAGCTTAGTACTTTGAATCAGTAAAATCAGTCAAGGATTTTTGTGGTTGCAATAAAAATGAACTACAGTTATACATGGAAATCACTGGCTTTTGGGATGAGTTGAATACCATACTTAGGGTAATGTTATATAAATATTTAAATTTCTTATAGGTTCCATCTATAACATAATACTGATTAAAGTTGATAGGAGAATAGTAAATATATTTGTTAATGAATATGTTGTATCTATTGCATTTGGCACTTCAAATAAAAACTGAAAAAATTTCAGTAAAGATAAATAATTTTAGTTTAATACTTTTCGACAATATAAATATTTGTTTGTTAATTTAAAAGGAAATCTTACCTATTAAAAAGTACTACACACAGTTTTTTTAGAATCCAGGATATGGTACTTTCATGCATTTTTCTTTTTCATAATTTTATGATGGATTTTAAAATGCTGATATATACTGTAACCAAGTGCTACTCTAATGAGTGTTTTCTTACAGTTTTCTAATCCTCAATATGTATTCCTTAATTTTAGTTCACATGGAAAAACCTTTGTAGCTAGGTAAATACAGATAAAGCTATATGTATAGAACATGTATGTGTGTGTGTGTGTGTGTGGAGATAAAGATATATTCTAAATATATATATATATATATATATATATATATATATATATACAATATATTTGAAAAGTAAAATGCATGAGTAGATTTAAAATGCAGTCTGTATTTGTATAAATATAATCTATCTGTCCACCTCTCTTTCTTCATATTTCTCTACATAATTCCTGTATTCAGAGTAAAAGTGCTGAGAGCATTTTAATTTTTAACACTTATTAACAATACAGGCAGATTAGTACTTATGTACATAATATTATAGATAAAATACTGTTTTTGTTTGAAAGTATCTATAATCAATGAGAACACTGATAGGAAAAACAAAATTGCTCCTGTCATTTATTAGAGGAACAAACCATAAAACTGTGTTGGTTACTTTTCTCTCGTTGCTGAGACAAAATACACAATGCCCAAAATTAAGGAAGGAAAGGTTTATTTAGCTCGCAGTTTGTGGAGGTTTCAGTCCATACTCGGCTGGCTCCAAGGCAGAGCGGCACTTAGCAGAGGGCAATAGTTCATGGCAGCAGAAAACAGCAAAAGCAACAAGAGCAAAAAGGGAGGGTTGAGCAGAGAAGACTCTTTCTGTCCCTTGTATTGTATGTAGGCTCCCCGCCCTAGGGTGGGTGTAGCTCTCACACCCATAATCCCAGCATTGGACCATGAATCAATCACAAACTCTAGAAGCCCGCCTCCATGACTGCATGAGGCTTTGAGGGGACATCTGGACACAAACCATAACAAAAACCAAAGCTGCGGGCCGGTGATAAAGTTCAGGGGCATAAGTGCCTGCCTGACAAGTGCGAGATCCTGAGTTCAGCTTCCAGTACCCACATAAAAAAAAAAAAAAAAAAAAAAAAAAAAAAAAAAAAAAAAGAGCCTGGAGACAGAGGAAAAGACACCACTATTCTCTTAAAGAATCTATTGACCAATCAGCCTTACAAGTTCTGGGGAGAGGTCCCAGTAAGATGTCTTACCTGGTGACAAATTGTATCCTTAATATAGGTTTCCCTTGGGACCTAGCTATTGATTGGTGTAAACAAATTACCCCCAAATTTATCAACACAGCAGAGCAAATATTGATAAACTCATACTGTGAGGGTCAGGAACCTGGCAAGCAGTTTAGCTGGATCAGTCTGGCTCAGGGTTTCTGTTGAGTTGCAGCCAAACTATTGACTAAGGCCAAAGTCATCTCAAGACTCTGAGCAGAAGAGTGCACTTCCAAGGCCACTCGCAAGCTTGTTGGCATTTCTCTGCTCGTCACAATGTGTAGGTTTGAGAACCTCAATTCCTTGCCACAGAACTGCCTTTGAGTGTCCTCAAGATGTAGCAGTTGGCCTCTCCAGAGCAAAGATCCATCAGGGAGAGAGAAGGTTCATGAGAAGGAAACATCGAAGACAAAAGAGGGAATGTTTTATAACCTAATCTTGGAAGGAATAAACCATTGCTTCTACCTCATTGGTATCCTGTGGGAAAACATGGTACAAGGGTTTGAAAACCAGGGGGCAGGACCGCTGGAGACCATCCTGCGAGCCAGCAGCCATATGTGGGAAGAAACAGCAAGGAAGAACCTAAGCCAGAACTATCTCCAGAGGCATGAATACTGACAAACCAGGCACAAAAGATAGCAACATGACAACTTTTTATCTGGTTTTAGCTACAATGAGTAGATCTAATGGCAGTGAATTAAACTAATTGGTTAAGCCACAGAACTCTAAAATAAGAAATAGTTGATGAATTGGAAACTGAATTAGGACCTCCTTCATGACTCTGCCTTCAGGAAAGTCCCTACGCAAGCTATCAAAGACAAGTGACAGTATATCTTACAATCATTTGATTAAATAAATCCTTTCCATGATTCATTATAGTGATTAAGAATCCATTCATACTGAACCTAGATTTCTCATAATATTGAATAGAAATTATTTTTTAGCTTTGTCATCTCTACAGATTGAAAGATTATTGTACTCAATGATGAGAGTTTCTCTTTTTATGTTTATATTTCATGGTGCTCATTGTCTTAATAATTGCACGTCATCTGTTTCTCCTCATATGCCTGTTCACAGTGTTCAAATAACAATGCACATTTGTGTGCACTTTTTTAACCTGTACTATCCAAAACATTTCCTAGTACATAAGACATGCTCCATAAAGGCTTGTTGAAAGCGTCTAAGTAAACTCCTTTGAATAGAGGACGGAGTCAGACTTGGTTTGAGATTGTTACAGGGGGCTGAGAGAAGGAATACCTAGCCTATGTCATGTTATTGCCAAGGACAAAAATAGCAGCTGAGCTGGAACCTGTGAAGAAGTGACAAATGTAAAAGAAGGCATACCAAGGATGAAGAAGATATAGCTGAGGTACATACTTGGGCTTTGGGACCAGCAGCCTAGAATCAGTGACAGTGACACCAGAGTTATTAGTGGCAGTGGAAGAGTGGTTGACTAGACAATTGTAAAACTTACTATTGACATGAATAAGAGTATAACAAAACCATATTTTATTAGGAAGTTATATTAAAATGTTGATGAAAATTATTTTTAAAAATCTCTTAAACATCTCATAAAGTATAATGCCAAGTTAGGATAAATAGGATGCAAAAATAATTGTGCATAAATGTGTAATGTGTACAGAAATGTATGCTAGGTAGTAAAGTATAGTCATTGACATTTTTAATTATAAGAGACTGTGAACATAGGAGCAAGGTAGAATTCTTTTTTACCAAGAGGATCTTTTCTTTATGGTGAAGATTTCCATGGCACCTAGAGGCTCCTTGTCATATAACTTTGCATATTAGCTTTTTTGTTGCTGGGACAAAATACTTGACACTTACAATTTAAAGGAGGAGAGCTTTAATTTGTCTCACAGTTTCAGAGGGTTCAGTCCATGTCACTGGTTCCAAAGCAGAAACATCATGGCGGAAGGGCATGATGGAGCAAATCTGCTCATTTCATGGTGGCTGGGAAGCAGAGTATAGGGAAAGGGTGCCAGATAGGAAGGGGCCAGGTACCAGATATAGAGCCCAATGTCACACATCTGTGATCCCTCCAGACATACATAGAAGTATGCTTTACTGATCCCCTAGGAAGCTCCCAAGTCAATCAAATTGACAATTAAGCTTAACAGTCACACTTCACCATCAAAAGCACATATGTACAGTCTAGGTTTATCTTCCATTCATCTCACTCAAGTCTCATTTATAAACTTGGCTTGTTGTATAACCATGCAAAGGAATGTGTGGAAGACAGGTATAATACCTCTTAAAATAAATACTGTGCACGTACTAACCAAATATTGGTATATAAACTAACATAATGGATTTTGAGTCAAAAAGCATTATTAAATATAAAATCTGACATTGTAGTAAAATATGTAAATCACAATAATAAGTAAGAGTTTTTAAAAAATGATAGAAATGCAAAAAGAAACTGATGGGCTGCTATCATGATAGGTGATATCAACATTTCTCAGGAATTAATAAATTAATGAGGCAAATTGAGACATATATGGAAGAGGGAGCCAATACAACTAACAATCTTGATCTAATAAATATATATCTGGTACTCTACTGGAAATAACTTGAAAGCACAAGTTATTTTCAATGGAGAACATATATTTTAAGTGACCAAAAACTATATTGTAAAGCAAGTCCAAACAAATTTAAAATAACCTGTAAATGCAGATCTCATCCACTTTCTACAATGTGACTATATAAGAGATCAGTAATGAAATACGTATAAATAAATGTATTTGTAAATTCAAACATGTATTTTTAAATAAGTTGAAGAGTCAAAGAGTTTGGGAGTTGGGGTTTTTCCCATTCCTTCTCTGCTAAGTTGGATGAGAGGCGATGGCTAGTGAGGACCACCAGTTCAAACCAGTGTCTTTGCCCTCAGCACCCCCAACCTAGTCCCTTTCCTGTGAAAACTGAGATGCGAGAAAGACAAAAACCACTCCCTTGGGTACTGAAGTTAGATGGAAGTTGCAGCCTTCTCTTTCTCTCCCCAGGGGAAAGCCAGGAGTTGGGACTGTCCTCCAAGATGCCACACTGTGCCACGGGAGGGACTCCGGCAACTGAGTGGCACAATAAATTTCCTTACCAGCTTTGATGTGGCTGGCTTTACACTCAGCTAGGGGAGAGGTGCCTCTTCCCTGGCTTCTGGATTTCCCACAAAAGGAATTAGTCGCGTGTTGTTGAATTGGTGTCGCCACGGGCAAAAGAGGATCTTGGTACTTCCTATTCTTCAGTCTTGCCAACGCACTTTACATAAATCCTTAAAGCAATTTGTAAGCACACTTTACACAAGCAAACATGAGTTTATCATTTGACTTCTGAATATAAAAATAATTGACCCATTTAGAAAGCTATTTCCTTCAATGTGTTAAGTTTACTGAATCAATATCATTTCTTTTAGCTATAAAGCATTTTTGTTTTCCTGCTGGCTTACATATGCTGGAAAGAAGTTGTGCCAAGTGAGAAACTACAGAAATATTCCGGTCAAAAAATTATTTTTTTTCTTGGTCAACTGGAATGAAATGTAAGTTTCATCTTTATTCTGGCTGGATCATTTTTCTAGAAAAAATCAGCTTTTTATTTCTTTTTTTAAGCAACAGGAGTGATTCAAAAATGTTACTAGTTGATTTGATACACAGGTCTGATAAATATGCTCGTGGTAATAGATAAGAGGCTGTTAATTCTACAAATTAAAAGTTCATTTAAAAGCTTAGACAAGTGTCCAATCCATAGTATTGAACTGAGTAAAAAAAGAAATTGGAAAGGAGTTATTAATCATTCACATCCTCTAGAAATCAGAAATTGTCTGTATTTGAGTTGGGGATGGGGGTCCACATACAATACGAAAGAAAGAAATCATCCAATATAAATAATTTCTATTTTCTCAGGCAAGTCGATTACGTATTTGCTACAAGCTCTTTAGCAATAAACATCCATACATTGGGTAAACTTGTACCTAACTGGGGATGACTGGCTTCTATTTCCTATTTCTTCTTCCTGTGCAGATCTGTTAAGTCAAAATTGTCAAGAATCTTCTTAGCATTATCCCTGCCCTTCACTTCCCCTTGGCTCCCCCTTCCCAGCTCAAATTCTGTCCTCAGAATCCCAGGGGCCTCACTGCGCCCCACCCATGGCGTCTGCATAGTTACCACCGCTTTTCCTCACCACTTCTATGGCTGATCCAATGGTTCTTTGCCAGTCATTTCTCTATGGTCTCCACTACTCCACTGATGAGGACCAGTGTTATTCCCACATCAGTTTGGAAAAAATTTCCCAGTGCATTCTCCTTCAGCTCTTTCAGAAAATCTGGCTTTCTTGGAAGATAACTGTGCTCCAAGTCTCATGCTTTCCCATTGAAAATATGCATCAGAATCCTAGGAGTCACAGGACAGTGTTAGGACAGCACCAACTAGCCTTCTCTACTCTCACCATGTTCAGTGGGGACTGTCCTGAGACATGGCCTGCGACCTGCACTTGCACATACATCCCAGTCCTTCCCATCCCAAACCAATCCTCCTTGTTCTACAACTCCTACCATCTCTCTGTTCCTTTCCTTCCTTAAGATTCTTAATTCCTTTGACCAAAGACCTGACAGCAATTACAATATCCTTTTCCCTTACTACAGAATCTGTTCTGCTTGTAAAATTCTTCAGTGGCTTTTCAATTCTTATAAGGCAAAGTACATTTTTTTTTGTTGTTGTTGAGGTTGTTAACTTCTGTCTTTTCTTTTTTTTTTCTTTTAAAAAGAAAAAAGTAAAAATAACAATAAAACAGTTTCAAAACAGGCTAGTGGGAGAGTATCAATAGTTAATACACTGTGTACTGTTTATAGTAGTTGTTCAGAGTACAAGATATAGGCATGAAATATTGTCCAAAAAAAAAAAAAAAAAGAAAATAAATTTAGTTTTGATAAATTTGGTAAATAAAGGAACCTCAAGAATTAAGAACACATGACTCAAAATTCCATGAAGGATGTCAGATAGAATTGCATGCACATTTTACCTGCATATACAATTTGGAAGAGAAAAGTATTCGTATTTTATAAGATCATTTAAGAAGTTTGTGGCCACTAAAGGGTTCCTCAGTCTCTCCCTCTTCCTACACCCTCACCCCCTTTGACTTTGACGGGTATCCTCTGCTTCTAGTCTATGCTACCACAACAGTCTGCATAATGCTCATCACTGGCTCTGTGTCCCCATTTTTCCTGTAACGTCTGTAAACTTGTGGCAGTGTAGCTTCAACATGCCCTATTCATTAAGGCGGGAAAACAACTAATTCAGTGTAGAGATATGTAAAACAACAAGCACTTGACCAGAACTTTTCCTGCTAACTCCTCAATTAGCCAGAAAATACAACGACTAAAGCAATTTATCCCCTAAATAGCATCTTTTAAAATGTTTATTACAATCCCATTTGACCCATTATGTTCATGTCCTTCACACCCATGTCTCCTCCATTCTCTAGTAAATGTCCAGGACCTGGCCATAGGTCCTAACTGTCACTCAGAGTCTACAAATGTACCTCTTGAAAGTTTGAGAACTGATCTCAGCATCTCTTGGTTTAATAAATGCATGTGTACACTCAAAAAAAAAATAAGGCAAAGTACAAATCAGACAACATAGAGCACAAGGCTCGCTATGGTTTGGTCCTACTTATCTCTGTACCTTCATTTCTAGAATTAGACCCACTCCCTTCCCCTGCACCTAGCCTGCATCTGAACTCTTTATCCTACTATGAACCCACAAATCACACCTGTGTCAGGGTCCCTGAGGTGTTAGAAGCACAGTGATTCTACTTGCCCACCTTGGGAAGCCCTAGTTAGCTTCCATTTCCTCTAAAACACTTCCTGTATCATGACATTATCCACCTTTCTTTTGTTTCTTGGTCTGAACTCTGAACTTTTTGCTATTGGTAACTTACTGGATGTGTTTGTTTTTATTTGTCTGCTTCTACAAATGATGCAAACATTTTTTAAACAGTCATTCAGGGGCTGGTGAGATAGCTCAGTGGCATAAGTGCCTGCCTGGCAAGTGTGAGGTCCTGAGTTCGACTCCCAGAACCCACATACGAAAAAAGGGCCGGTGATATCGCTCAGTGGCAGAGGCGCCTGCTGGTGTGTGAGGTCCTGAGGTCGACCCCCGGTACCCACAGAAAAAAAAAAAAAATCATTCAGTCCTCAGCTGCCAAAACAGCACAAGACAGAGTAAAAGTCCCATAAATATTGTTGGGCAAATTAATGAATTTTATGTTAACAGGCATCTCCTTAAAAAAAAAAAAATTAGCAGAGCACAGTGGCACACACCTGTAATACCAGCATTCAGGAGGCTGAGGCAGGAGGATTGCAGTGAGTTTGAGGCCAGCCAGGCCTACATAGAGAATTCAAGTTCTGACTAAACTACTAAATTACCTAATGAGACCCTGTCTCAAAAAAAAAAAAAAAAAAAAAAAAAAAAGGAAAATGTTATAGGCCAGCTCAATTGCTAAAATTATTCTTCTAATTTAACTAAAAATTATTCCTGGTTATTTCAAAAAATTAGATTCATTTTCAACGCAGAGATTCATGCTGTCATGTAGATAATTCAAGAGAGAAATCTAATTCTAAAATCAATTTCACAGAGAAAAATCCCAAAATAAATTTAAAAGAATTAGTATTTTAGAAAAACTATATATTTATTCTCTTTCTTTAAGACTGCTCAAGTGTTATTTTTCTGCGAAAGATGCTTCCATTCCTCCAATGGTTTATCACTTCATGATAGAAATATTTTTTATTTAAGCATACTTACTATTACGTAGGGTGCCTGTGACATTCTTTTTACATCGTATTAACATGTATTTGCTACAGTATAATTGGAAGTATGTTTAATTACTAGACTAAATTTAAGGATAAAACTTTATGGTTTAACAATAATTAACATAGATTTTGACTCATATTCTTATCATCATATTACATAATTGAACTATGTTATCTCATCCCAGTTTACAACAAAAATATGAAGCAGACATTGCCATTCCCATTTTACAGATCAGGAACTCCATGTTTATGAACTTTAATTAATTTACCCCACACCTCATAACTGGCAAATTGTTAAACTAACTTCAGAATCACCCTGACTCCTTGGCTAGTGTGTCACATCCATTATCTTTCATTTTTTCTTTTCTTTTCTCCTCCCTCCCTCTCTCTTTCTCTCTCTCTCTCTTTCTCTGTCTTCCTCTTCCTTTCTTTTCTGGGGACTAAACCCAGGGCCTTTGCAGTGAACTACATCCCAGCCCTTTTTTAATTTTTATTTTGAGACAAGTTCTTCTTAAATTGCTAAATTGTTCAGACTGGACTTGAACTTGGAATCCTCCTGCTTCAGCCTGCCCAAGTGCTGGAATTAAAGGTGTGTGCCACCATGCACGGCTTACATATTGTTTCTTACTAACATGTAAAATCTTGGGATGAGTATTTATATCCATGAACAGTGCTCACATCTTAAGTTAAAAACAAAACAATAACAACAAACAACTTCAACAACAAACAACTTCAACTCTATCCCATTGTCCTGCCTGCAGCCATCCTATTATATTCCTCTGCTTTATGTATGACCTTCCAAGGGAATTTACTTTCTTTAGATTTTTCCTTCTGCTCTAAAACTTACTCCTGTCAGGCCTTCATCACTTCTGCTAAATTGAAATTGTTGATCAGAGTCATGAGTGCCCTGCAAACCTAAATCCAATGCTTGTTTCTCACTCCTCATCTTATGAGACCCAGCAGGATGATTTGATGCTGCTGATCTTGTGCTCCATCTTGAAATTTACACCCCACCTAACTTACTCCTACCTCATTGGCCTTTCTTTCTCCATCTCCTTTTCTTCTTCACTGATTATGATTTCAACCCTTAGTTCTCTTCTCTGTCGTATGTATTCTTACTCCACAGGTTTCTTGTACAGTCACATACCTTTAAATACCATTTACAGATCAACAACTCCCAAACCTGTATCACCACCCCAGCTCCAGTTACGAACTCCACACTATACACTCAATTGGTCTAACATTGAATTCCTGGTCCCACATTCCAAACTGCTCCACCCATCGATGACTGTTCTGGATGACCAGTTCCAGTTCTCATTGTCCAGATCAAAAGCTGTCGCCTGGCTCTCCTCTCTCAGATCCCCTGTCCAGGAAATCCTATTGGCTTTCTCCTCAAAACACACACAGTAATTTCTTCTCACCCCTCCACTGGTCTAAGCTACCATAATGTTTCTCCTGTATGACCACAGTAGTCTTTTAATAGTCTTCCACTTCTACTGCACCTTTATAGTCCTTCTCACACACAGTTAAAGTGATGTCTTCACAGTGTAAGTCAAGCCCCAAAGTCCCCAGTTCAAAAGCCCAGAAATGACTTCTTGTCCTGTTACAGTCACACAAAAGTCAAACTCTTTGCAATGGTCATTAATAAGAGAGTTCTAAGCAATACGACTGTAGATACCTCTCATTTTCATTATCAAAAACTTACTCTGATTTAAGAAAAACTGTGTAATATAGAAAAAAATTGCAGTGGTTATTCATTTTTAAATAGGTAAGACAAATTTATGACTAAAACTTGAAGTTCCTGCCTATTCTTTGGGTAAAAGGAAGCAATCTCACTCTGTTAATGAATTGTCTTATGAAATATTTTTATTCTTTTTGTCTAAAAAGTTTATTCTTTTTTTTAAGCAGCCATGCAGATGTTTAAAAAAAGATTTCCCAATGAATGTGAGATTATACTGACTTCAAATATTCTATGTATTTACAAGATGAATAAATAACTACTTAGAAAGCATGTATTCTGTCCACAGAATTTATTTTTATTAATAAAAATGAAAGAATTGAGTTTGGCTGTAGCTATCAACTGCAACTTATCTAATTTTTGTCATTCTTAATATGAAAATCTTACTGACAAGTGAAGTTATATATGAAGATACATTTAATGAAGAAAAAAGAACATTCTAGATTATCTGAAGTATAAAGTGAAATTACAGCTTCTATCTTGGTGCAGAAATATGAAAATCTAATAGGTATAAAGAAGAATATTCGGGCCGGTGAGATGGCTCAGTGGCTTAAGCGCCTGCCCGGCAAGCGCAAGGGCCCGAGTTCGACTCCCGGAACCCACATACGAAAAAGGGGCCGGTGATATCGCTCAGTGGCACGGGCGCCTGCTGGCGCGCGAGGTCCTGAGGTCGACACCCCGGTACCCACAAAAAAAAAAAAAAAAGAAGAATATTCAAGAAAGTACTATGCTTTCCACGGTATCATCAGCATTTTATGTCACATTTCAGAGCTTCCTCTAAGCCAAGAAATACATCTATATTATCTTGAGTGAATATTACAAGTATGAAAGAATAGGAAAGAAAAGACTTTTAGTCTTAAACCCCTAAACATGTAGCATTTTAATAAATTTAGATTTTACCAGTCTTAAAAGTGGAAGATTTTTCTCCCTGTAGTCTTTCCTTTATTTGCCTCTCTTACTTTAGTATTTCATCTGTCTACAAAGGAATATTTTTTAATAAATCTGGTTCTTAAATGCACAATGGTTAATAAAACAATCACACTGAATATAGTGAATACATTAATGGAGTGCTAACATACAACCTACAATTATCCATGTATTGTGTTATAGTATAGTAGTTTCATTTTATGATAAGGAGAAATAAGGCTTAGAAAAGTTAAGTGAATTTAATGTCAAAGGAGGAACATCCTGTCACCAGCGCCATTTTCTTTAATATTCAACAACAAATTCTGACTCACCCTCTCCCCATACACTTATATGTTGACATCTCACAATTACTTCCACTCTCACTTCCTCTTCTGTTTCCTGTCAGTTAAAATTACCAACTATATCATAATCTAGAAACTAGAATTCACCATTAATTCTTCATTGCCCTGTTTCACTACTATGCTGATAATCAAGTATCAGTTATCCATTTTACCTCTAAAATAACTTTTCTTTCTTTCTTCCTGTTCCCTACTGTATTCCTGAATCTGGGCCCATTTATCCAAGGGAACACCATACAGACCAGAGAGATTTGCAATTCCTCAAAGTCAGTTATGGCTACTGGGCTGAATTTCCCTCATTACCAAGGCTGAATGCTACACAGGAACTAAAAGAAGAAGTTGTAGGTGTTTCATCTGAACCTGGGTAAGGACTCTCCCTAGTATCCAGATATGAAAGCCAACTTCTAGTGTGAGAAGATTTTCAGTAATACAAACCTCCTTCCAGTGGACAATAGACTTTGGTCATCTCAGTCCTCTAATAATCACCCACTAGTTAAGCAATTAGATATCACAGTCGAATTGGGAATCACAAAGCCGGTAGATTCTGTTCTGTTTATACTCCTAACAACTGTTACCACACTGCTCAATTGCTCTTCAGGTCACCTTCCTCTTTCTGCTTCCTCTTCCTTGATGATGCACTTCCTGTGACTCTTCCCCCCTCTGCCAACTTATGTTAAAATTTTCCTGTTTCTCCGTAACATTTCCCTCTTCTAGTAAACACATTCCTTCATCTCAGCCTTTTAAAAATATTTATTTTGTCCCTTTGTTTCATAAATCTTTCCTAAAATCTCTGCTTCTTTTGAGGCTCCTGTTCAAGAATCTAGTCATTTCTACACAACAAAGATGACTTGAGAAAGAAAACAAGGAACTTTTCCCCCTGCCCACTGTGAGGGACTTCAGATCACAAAACCGGTTTTCTGTCAAAAACTTCTTCTCAGCCACTCATGCCACCCACATACACCCTAACCTTATATATCGTGTATATATTATTCATAGTCTTCTGGACACTGGCCCACATATATTGATAGCTTCAAAACCAAAATTTAAGGTTTTCTAAGCATTAACAATCCAGTTTATCCTCAGCCATTTCTATTTTTGCCATAATCTACAATGTGTTCAGAACCTGAGAACACTTTTTTTTAAAATTAAGTTTATTGGTACATTTAAGTTTATTGGTACACATAATGATCATCTTCATAATAGGGCATTTGTACCTGTACATGATCTATTTGGGTTCCTCCTTTTTTCCCAAACCCCTACCCTCCCTTCAACCCCTCTTCTCCTCCCTATTTACAAAACTGTGTTTCCATTTTATTCCTTTTTTTAAAAATCATTTTTTCCTTTTCCTTTCCTTTCCCCCTTCCCCCACTCTAGTTCCTCTTTCCTTTTGAACAATTTCTTCCCATTTCACAACATCTATTGTACATTTTGGTCCTTATTTACACTTTCAGCTTCTCACACCACGATGACAATGTAACATTTACACAGGCAAGTCCAATTTATTTCATTTAATAGCATGGTCTCAAGGTACATCCATTTACCTAGAAATGTCTCAAGTTTATCCTTCTTTATGGCTGAGTAGTACTGCATTGTATAAAAATACCACATCTTCTTTATCCATTCCTCAGTTGATGGACATTTGGGTTGTTTCCAAGATTTAGCTATTACAAATTGTGCTGCTATAAACATGGGTGCACATATATCACTGTTGTATGATGTTTGTAATTCTTCTGAGAAGATACCCAGAAAGGGAATAGCTGGGTCAAAGGGAACTTTAATGCTGGCTTTTTGAGGAACCTCCGTATTGATTTCCACAGTTTTTGCACCAGTCTACATTCCCACCAACAGTGAGGAAGGGTTCCTTTTTCCCCACAGCCCCACTAGCATTTGTTATTGGTTGATTGCTTGATGATAGCCATTCTTTCTGGAGTGAGATGGATTCTCAGCATTGCTTTAATTTGCATCTTTCTAATAACCAGTGATGTTGAACACTTTTTCATATATTTATTTGCTGTTTGTATTTCTTCATCTGAGAAGTGTGTATTCATCTCAGATGCCCATTTTTGGATTGGGTCTTTAAATTTGGGGGGGTCTGATTTTTTTCAGTTCTCTATATGTTCTAGATATAAGTCCTTTGTCTGAAGGACAACTGGCTAAAATTTTTCCCACTTTGTGGATTGTCTTTTTACTCTGTTGGTGATACCTTTCGATGTGTGAAAGCTTTTTAATAGGATGAGATCCCAGTTATTGATTCTTTATATTATTTCCTGTGTAATAGGATTTTTTTTCATGAAATCTTTGCCTGCACCCAAGTATTCAAGAGTTCGGTCTATTCTCTTTTCCAACAGATTTAGTGTTTCTGTTTTAATATTTAGATCTTTAATCCATTTCAATTTTAGTTGAGTACATGATGATAGACATGGGTCTAGTTTTAGTCTTTGGCATGTGGAAAGCCAGTTTTTCCAGTACCATTTGTTGAAGAGGCTATCTTTCTTCCAGTGAATGTGTTTGGCTCCTTTGTCAAAGATAAGGTGGCTGAGTGTGTTTGGAGTTGTTTCTGCATCTTCTAATCTGTTCATTGATCCTTGGGTCTGTTTTATTGCCAATAACATGCTGTTTTTATCACAGTAGCTTTGTAGTATAATTTCAAGTCAGGAATTGTAATGCCCCCTTCCTTGCCTTTGTTGCCCAGAATTCCTTTTGCTATTCTTGGTCACTTCTGGTTCCACATGAATTTTAGGATTGTTTTCTCTAGTTCTGTGAGGTATGCTAATGATATTTTATTTGGGATTGCATTAAATCTGTGGAACAATTTTGGTAGTACAGCCATTTTTACTACATTGGTTCTTCCTACACAAGAGCAAGAGATATCTTTCCATTTTCTGACATCTTCTATCTCCTTTTTCAGAGTACTGTAATTTTAAAAGTATAGCTCTTTTACTTCCTTTATTAGATTGATTCTTAAGTATTTTTTTTCTTTTTTTTTGGATGCTATTGCAAAAGGTGTTATTTCCCTAATGTCTCTCTCTGTGAGTTTGTTGTTTGTGTACAGGAAGGCTATTGATTTTTGAGTTTTGATTTTGTATCCAGCTACACTGCCTGAGAACACTTTTTTAACATATCCCGGAATTCTATATGTATTATATTTCAGTGATCATCCCTCAAATTCCTGGAATTCATCATTACCCAGGCCAGTCTGAATTTAAAATTGTAAACAATTCTGTATGCCTCTGGCTCTCCTTTTCAAATATTTCCTTTGCTATTAGGGAAAAGTTCAAATATTTTTGCTTGACATACAGAGTTCTTTAGCATTCTGGAAACCACCTCATTCTAATTGTCTTCTCTACTTATCAATTTGACCTCATCTTTTGTTCTATCCACAGGGATCCACTCACCATTTTTCAGCTCCACCTAATCTTTTTATGCATACATGTCCTTGTCTGTGCCCTTTTTTCTCTCTGGGATTTTTTTTTCTTATGCACTCCCGGGAGTCGAACTCAGGACCTCACGCTTGCCAGGCAGGTGCTTATGCCACTGAGCTATATCACCGGCCCTCTCTGGGATATTCTTTTCCAAATATCCATCTCATAAAAACCCACCCAACTTACCCTTTAAGACCCATTTTAGTTACTTCCTTACTTCTCCAACTCCTTAACACAAATTTAGTAATTCTTTCTTCTGCACTTACAATAACTTCAGGATAAATGCTCAAGATATTATAATTTTTTAAAAAATGAACTTATTTGTCAAAATTATGAGTATGATTTTTATTTATTCAATAATAATCATTACCCTATATCAATTATATTTATATATTATATTTTGACAAGATTAAACCAAATATTTGAAGGCAATATCTCTAATCTAGTAGTTAAATAATTTTGTCCCAGACTACTATGTTATCAGAAAATATTTATAAAATGTTATTGTAATTGGGAATATAATGTTACTATTTTTTATTTTCAGGATCAATTTTCCTCTTGAAACAAAATCACTGCCAAGGGAATCCATGCTGACAATAAAAGTGTTTGGGATTGGCTGTACAAGCAACAATCCAAATTTATTGGCCTGGACCTGTCTTCCATTGTTTCCAAAAGAGTATGTATATCATTTGTGATTTATAAAGCTCCCATTTTAATAAAACCTTGCTAGAACTAAATGTTTTGCAGGATATGGCATAATGAGAAAATCAAGAAGACATTTTATTCTAAAATGAGATATCTCAAAATAAATTATGATGATTAAAAGCAGAACTGAAAGCAAAATTGTAGAAATGGCTTTAGAAGCAGGCCCCATGCTCAGCTTGTCAGCTAGGCCATTACAATGAGAAAGTATTGGCAAGACCAATCTCAATTACTTTTTCTTCTCTGACCAGCCAATTTCTCTGGAATTAGTAATTCAAAATGATTGGAATTATTATAGTCATTTAGAAAAAAATATAAATCGTGAAATTCTGATGAAGGCAAAATTGTACAGTGTAACCGATTTACTGACATTTAATTGCCAAGAAGAAATATTTGATAACTTTAAGGTGATTTTTTTAGGAAAGTAAATCAACTATGAGTTTAGGTCTTCTCTCAGGACTAATGGCCATTGAAAAATTGCTTTAATCATACTCTTGGGGACAGTTAATATTTAGGCTATTTGATTAAGTAATTAATGATTCTCTAGGTTGTTATGATAAAAATGTTTCAGAAACATCAGCTTAACTTTTCACCTGTCAAGACTTGCTTTAGAATCAAATGACGAAATTCAGGATGTTCAAAAATTAGAATCCATATTGTTATGTCAATATTGTTATAAAATACATTTCTGCCTTTGCTGCTTGAAAAAGATTTGATAATGTAAAAATGTTAAGAAAATTCTTCATCAGTTTTGAATAATGTAAATAATCACTGAAGCAACCATGATAAATTTTTAAAATTTTCTTTGTTGGATTAATTCTGATCTAGTGTGTGTATGTGTGGCTCTATTACTAGATTTCATGCTTTATACCCTTTCCATATATATGCTTCTTGAGGACAGGCATGTATTTATTTCTGTAGTGTCTATCATTTAACACAATGTTTCATATGAATAGGCAATCCATAGAAATTTGCATACTAAATTTAATTGGAAAAGAAATCGATCCCTATAGGTGTTTTAGAATGAAAGATTTAAAAAGGTCTATGAGAAACAGTTTAGCCCTAAAATAAATATCTACTGCTGTTCACAGACACTTCAAAGATCTGATTTGTATGCTAAGAACTTTCATTACTTTCTCACTCAGAGCAGCTCTGCAGGAGTCCTCCCTTCTCATGAGAGATTTCTTTACTGTTTCAACTGGAGTATTTGTAAGATTTAGCACTCTTACAGAGTAATATTTCTAGTTATTTAATGAATAAAAGCTCAATCCATTTTATTCTCTCTTATCATCAAGTACACTACTTTGCACATATCAATAAACTATAAAATAAGTCAGGAATATTTTTTGTCTTTTTTTTTTTTTGTGGGTACCAGCAGTCGAACTCAGGACCTCGCATGCCTGTCAGCAGGTGCCCGTGCTGCTGAGCGATATCACCGGCCCTTTTTTTTTTTTTTTTTTTTTTTTTTTTTTGAGATGGGGTTTCATTATGTAGCCCTGGCTGGCCTCGAATTGTCTTTCAAACTAATTGTCAAAGCTCATTTGGGATGGTTATGATAGTAAAACTACTGCCGCCATGTTGTTTTGCCCTGTGTAAATCAACATTGGTAAACGTTTCATAAGCAGGTGGTCATGGAAAATGAGCATCTATGAGGGGTGCCATTTGGGTTGATGCTAGGTGACAGTTTTGTAAGGGAAACTTTCAAAAGGAGGGGGTGATGAGATATCAGAAAACACAACTTACCTCAACGAGTTTTTCAATATGCATTTGTAAATATATCTCCAGACTGTATCTGATGAAAATCAGAAAATCTACCTCTTTCTTGTGCTAAACACTTCAAAGAAATCCAGATCTTTTTAAGACCTCAGAAATCTGACATGTGTGGCAGTTGGGGAAAGGCAATGACTCCCACACGGCTCATTGTGACAAGTTACAGAGATAATGATTCAATTTATTTGATGCAGATATCTCCAGATAGCAGAAAACTGGCATCTTAATTTCATTTCCACTCATAGAGTGACCCCCTGACCGTAAACATTTAGTATTGAGTCTTTTAGTACAGTTTGAATTGACCATAGCTGGCCATGTGGAACTGTACAAGCACTTACATCATTACTGTTTCCAATATACATAAAAATTAAAAATATGCTTCCAGTGTGCCTACCTTTTCTTGTTTTCCAGAAGAGCATTTCCAAAGAAGTAACAGTGATTATGCTTAGATACATCAGTTATAGATGCATCAATTTTGTCTAAAAATAAAAAAAAAACTTCCATATTTTCAAGCATGCAAATTTACCCTTTGATTCTATAAAGAAAAATAGTCAAGTCCAAAGGAAAAATTTGGCCAGCAAAAATTTAATCTTCCTTTTTTGCAGACAAGATTTTCATTGTATCTGTATTCACAGTGTGTCTACACTGGAGCAAGAAAGTGTTAAGTTCAGCTCAAAATTTTCACAAGCTCTCTTCCCAATTTAAGTTCACAACAAATAATGTGGTAGTTACTTAGTATTTCTAAAATGTGCTGAGCTGCTTCAACACAGAATCACCAGCCTGACTGAACAATAGAATTTTATAGGAAAGTTATAAAATTAAAGTCCAAATATCCCCAAAGACTCTGATTTAATTGATTGGTGGTTTTGCCTGAGCATCAGTATTTTCAAAACTCCCATGATGAGAAAGCCTAGGAAAATTAGAAACTTGTGCAAAATTTTAAGAGGCCTAAAATTAGTCTTAATCACAAACCAATTTGACTCCTTAGACCATAGCCCGAGTTGCTAACCCTGACCCATGTGTGAGTAGCTAATCCTTTCAGATATAGCTTCAAAATCAGATCACAAAAATATTGTCCTTCATTCATTCTTTATTGTACTTCTTTCTGGTCCAAGAGAGACCCTCAGAACTCAATTAGTCCAAATAGTTCATTTACAGGTGAAGAACTCTACCACAAAGGCAGGTCAAAAGTTTGCTATAAATCATCAGTCTACTTTAAAATAGAACAAGAACATGAATGCAGATCTGACTTCTTTCCCTGGCTTATTCTAATTTAAGCAGGTTTCCTTCCTACTATAAGGAGCCATACCCTATTCCATGAACACACTGTGAAAATCTCACCACTCTATAAGGGGATGCTGCCTTAACCTTGGCTGGATTCTGCTGTCAGGCATGAAATCAAAGTCAAAATCCCAAATAATTTTGTAGCATCAGATCTTCAGGTCCTGATAGCATCTCATTTCTAAAGTCTTCTTCTTCTCTGGTTCCTGAATGCTAGTGATAGTTGCATGTCATCCTATACCTAAAGTTAATTAATTATCTCATCAAACACCTTAGTTTATTGCTTGAGGAAGCAGGGACCCAGAGAAGATGATACAACCCATCTATATTCTTGGTACCAAAGATTTTGGTTGGGTATTCCAGTCAATGAATTTGGAAAATATTCAAATTGGAAAGATCCTTAAGGATATACTGGAAGAAATATTTTGAATTGTTATGCTTAGCAATGTAGCTTGTTTCTAATGACATCATATTAAAAAATCTCAACATATTGGAGTAATGATGAATAGTCTGTGTTTGTGTTGTGTGAGAATTTTAGTCCTGTCGTCCAGCCTAATTAGAATTCCCCAGTCTCAACTACCAGCAGAACACAAAAGCTATACAAAATCTCTTCAGAAAACCACTAATTTTGTTCAAGAAACTGCAGGAAGCTTAGCAATTAAGGCTGGTTAATGAAGATGGGATAGAGATGTCCTTATAGATTGTCATTCCTAATATATTTTCATGTGTAGCTCACCTCCATAAAGTTTTTGTGCTTAACTGACATAATGAAACTTTTCACAGTAATAATAATAAAAAAAAGAAAACACTACTGGGCTTCCCTACCTACCTGGTGTTAAAAGTTTCCATTTCCATCTTCTTTCTGAGATCACCAACAGTCTTAGATATACTCTTTTCACATTTTAATTCCACTAATCATCTTCCTCATCTATGGAGATTAAGACTGCAATATCTAGAAAGATATTCAAGCACAGTCTATTGTTGGAAAGTAAATTCGCTAATACTAAGAAGAAAGAGCATCTCAAAAAATGGTGCCAAGTCTTTGTTTCCTTCCCCCATTGAATGGCTTTCAAGTACACATTACTGTGTACCAGCTTCCTTTAGGTCTAGAAGTTCATTCTTCTCGCGACCTACTTCCTGGTAGGGCCCTCATACACGCGCCTACGTCAAGTGCTCTGACTTCATTCAGCCCCTGTTCCTCAGGATGAAGGCCATGGTGACTACGAATACAGATTCTGCTCAAGGACGGAGATGGCAGATACTTATCATGAGACTTTCTTCTATGAGGGACAGTTTAGATCCCTAAGACATTTTAGCACATGGCCAATACATACAAATAAATAAATTCTACAAATTAGATGCAAAGACAAAATGCAACGACTTTATCGCACTCTTACTGATGAGCTCCAACCCTCTAACTAATAAGGAGAAGAAACTTTGCCATCTATGACAAAGTAGTAGTCATTTTAATAGTGCAGTCTCTTTTGGATAAAAATGCTTATTCACTCAGCTTTCTCACACCTGATTGTCTTCTTAAGAAGGAGGAAAGATACACAGGATTAGAAAAGAAAGGGGAAAAAAAAAAACAAAAAAGATCCATTTGGCCTAGAGACTTCTGACATCCCTATCAAAACTGCTTGTCATAGCTGAAGTCTACAGCTAGTGTAGCTTGTGATTGGAACTCCCCCAGCTTAGACAAGGCACTATCTGAGGTTTGCTTCAAAACCTAGTTCCCACTAGCCGGGTTGGTCCAACGAGATTCCTTATCACGAGTCCCTTTATCCCCGCCTTGTCACACCACCACCACCCCATTCGGAGAACTCTCCTATACATCTTTAGCTATTTCTAGATCCCAATTCCTCCACTCAGAGACCAAAGAAGGTCCCATGAAGCTAAATCCAGGAGCTCCTTCTGCTTCAAGCTTAATGACCATGCCACAAATAGAGGCAGGAGTGGTTCAAGAAGTGGTTTTAGTCCAGGATCTGAAACAGGAAGTGAGAGAAGAAGCCCATCTCACTCAGCATCATGTTACGCTCTCTTTTCTCACACTTCATCAGCTTCTCAGGAGGAAGATGGGAAAGAAAACCAGGAGAGTTATGTGGGCCACGCTCACTCTGTTCTCTCTTTATCTGTCTTCTGCTTCCCACCATCCCAAACCGCTTTCCTTCTCTCCCACTCTCCATCTACTCTGTCATGTCCTCCATCTTCCTTACCTTCTTTACTATGTCCTTCCTTGCCTTCCTTAGCACTCATTATGAGTGGAAATATTTCTCTAAATATTGTGCATAATATTATGACCCGAGTTGTCCATATCTGACATTAGACATGCTCCTTCCTTCTCTTGTATGCTGCCTAACCCTAACCCAAAGATTTCCCCAAGTACATGGATATTTCAGGCTATTTTGGGTGAAGGTCATATACTTTGATAACAAAGGGAAGGCAAAGGGAAAATAACATTAATGATTTTCTAAATGTTATCCCTGTTAAACAATTTTCGCCTTACTAACACTGGTCCTGTGGCATTGTTATACCAATCCCCCCAAAAAAGTCCCTTCAGAAGAGGATAGAACAAAGGATTAAACAAATAAACAAGACTCAACATTCTCCTTCTTGAAGAATACTCTTGAATCATATAAAAATATCTGTCTGAGAATGTTGACAAATTATATTCCCTTATACAGATATTTTCTGACAATATTTTTAGGTAAGGAACTAATAAAGAAGGTAGGATTTAAAGATTTTTTAAAAATCTAAAGAAAGTTTTATTTGACAGAACTTTTGGTTCCTCATGTTTTATGTAGTATCTGTGATATGGCAAGATAGAATTATATGTTGTTATTAAAAAGATGCTTTTTAATGCTTTTATTGGAAAGGTTAAATTTAATTTTCTTTTCACTTCTACATTTTCAGTTTGGCATATTAAAATCAAACACTGTTCTTGGTGATCATTGGAACATTTTACCAACATTTTGATTCATATACACACCCAGGTATAGCTTCTCTTTAAAATTTATATAAAGATCTGTGGTTTCCGATATTATCAAAAGCTGTAAAAGCCATGAGTCTTGCCTGTTTAAAGTCTTTCCTGTATGCACTTTCATTTACTATGGTAATTTACAACCAATTTTTAAGTATCTGTATTTAAAAATGAAGAATCTTTCTATTTATGCATGCAGGAACATTTCCTCTGTGAATTCTCACAACTATTTTGATTCCACAGATCATATGCTGTGTTAATGTAAATCTCTCTATAAATGTACAATTCAAAGTGCCCAGGGAATTTAGCCACTCCATGGAACAAAAAACGCTCTGAAGATTTAACATCTTTATTTGACTTAAAGTAGCCATACTTCCAAGACTATAAATTTGAGGCTCTCAGTTCACCCCTTGTCACCACCATTGTCAGCAATTACGAACAAATGGTACCTGTTAGAAACCATTGTGGAAATGCCTTTCTCATATGAAAAATAAATTTAGGTATCTGTGCAAGTGGCAATGGATGTGGTATATTAGAAATGAACCATTATTCAGTGTCTGGGCTTATGGAATATCTTATTTCTTTTCTAGCTACTGAGTGAAGCCACAACAATAGCTGAGTATATTTACATTCCAAAAGAAAAGTATATAGATACTAATAGCTTCCCTCACAGAGTGACTCCTGTCTGTATGTGTTGTCCTTTGCAGAAAATCCATTCTGGGGTCTATGCTATTCAGCATGACATTACAGAATGAGCCTCCCATAGAAATGATAGCTCCAGGAGTGTGGGATGAAAGTCAGCCAACCCCAGTGACCCTGCAGGTAAGTGCCAAACTATGAGATTAAAGTATACACAGCAAGTGTTGCTTGATAAGTAGTTTCTTGGTCAATTACAGAAACAATTTCTTCCAAGATCACACATTTTAATAGTCTTCTTTTCCTCTAGCCTGCTGGGATTCCTGAAACAACCACTTTTATTTTACATTCAAAACACTCAAAGCACCTTTTCCCCTGCTTGTATAATAGCAATTTCAATCCCTTACTCCATCAAACAAGGTTATGAAGGACAGCAATGGAGTGTTGTCATTAATGTGCTCATTATGGGCATTCATTTCTTTTCATTGTCTAGAAACTGTCATTGCTGTAGGTTATTAACTTGGTACCTTACTCACACCTGCCTCTGCATTGTGTCATGTTTCTTTAAAATCTCTTCTATTATACATTTCCTTAATGACTACCAATTCACTGAGTAGTGGGAAAAAATTGCAAACAAAATCCATTTATTATACTTCTATTTTTTTCTTAAAAATTTGGGATTTGAATAAAAGGTAATGAGTGAGTCCAGACTTTGGTTCTTTCTGCTGAGAGCTCTTCATTTTTCATGACTTTAGTCCATTATATTGGTTAGTGTCTTAGTCACTTTCCCATGGCTGGGACAAAACACCCAACACTCACAACTTAAAGGAGTAGGGTTTACTTTGGCTTACCATTTCAGTCCATGGTCAGCTGGTTCCCAGGCAGAAACAGCATGACAGAATGGCACGGTGGTGGAAAGCAGTTCAATCTATAGCATCCAGGAAGCAGAGAGAGAAGGGAGGTGCTAGGAATGAGAATGCACTCTTCCAGGGCACACTCCTAGTAACCCACCTCCAAGCAGGCCTTACAGCACATTCAGCTACTGAACTCATCAGTAGATGAATCCACGGATGAGTGTAGCGCCTCCGTAATCCAGTTACCTTCCAAACACACTAGACTTTGGGAGGACATTTTAGATCTGAACCGTAACAGATACCTAAAACATGGATACTCTCATAGATGAAAATGCAGAGATTAGCAACTTTCAGTTCCTACAGGAGAAACTGGGAACTGCTATCTGAGCAGCACTCTCTGGAACAGAATTTCTCAACCTCAGCACCATTTTGGTCTGGAAAATTCTTTGTTGTGAATATCCTGTTCCCAGTCATTGAAGAACGGTTACCAGTATCACTGGCTTCTACTCACTGGATGCCAGTAGCAACCTCCCCAGTTCTGACAATTAAAAATGTCTCCAGATATCGCCAAATGGCCTCTACAGATGAAATTGCCCTCACATAAGGGTCACTACTCTAAAGAAAGCTCATAAAGCTTAAATTCGTAGGATTAGAGTAAAAGGTATGGGGGATAGAGTTTAGAAAAATGCACAGAAAGATCTTGAAAATGAAAAGGAAAAAATAATGCTGCAAAAATGTGGCTTCGTGATATGACAGAGGAGAGCCCTACCAGACTACTAAAGATCCACTCTAATCAAGGACACAATAAGAAAGAAATTCTTTAGTTTAGAACTTGGTGCATCACACATACTCAACACACAGTTATTAGTAGATGTCTTGTTGTAACCAGACAAAAGGAATATTTCCATCAACAAATGAAAGATTCACCATAAACCAGATAAACATATTCAGAACTAATGAAGAATAGCAAAATGCTATGGTTCTATTCAGTTACAATGAATACATATTTAATATATGATTACTATGTACCAAACATTCTTATAAAAACCCTTACAACCATGAGTGAATATGAAATACCAAACCAGTAATTCAAGGAATGCAAGATCTAGCTAGAGGGACAGACTTTCCAAAGTCACCCTGAGGCAATGTGACAAAACCTGTGACTATTGTTTAGTGTACTAACACACTGACTTAGTGCACTAACACAGTGAGAAAACAAGGAATATTTCTGAAGGGGAAAAAAATGTGTGAAGTCTGAGGAAGAGCTTCTGGAGGATGTGCTCTGAATGCTCTGAACAGATTGAGAAAATTCTCACTGACCAGTTTAGGAGGGGAAGATGATCCAGTAAGAAAAGACTGCACAGTGGAAAAACAGACTGAGAAAGGAAGTTTTAGTTTCAAAATATGACAAATGAGCTAAAATGAAAAAGAAATTGCATGAGGAACAGTGGTGAAAGATGGAAAAACATTAAGGCATTAGATTATGTACTAGATTTGGACAAGATTATCTGGGGAACAAGTCATAGAAAATAGTTCTAGAAATACTGTAGAAATTGTTCTGAAACACAAGAAAATCACATACATGGAGACTTTTTAGAAAAACATCTTAGTGATCTCAGCTAAAGATCATAGGGCCAAAAGTAAAAAACAAAAAAGACTTCAGCAACTTTTTTTAGACACTAAGGGATATAATTTTATGAGGGAAATAAGTTAAAAAAAAATGAGTTTCTAGCTCAATGGCAATATCTTTAGTTTTAAGAAAGAATGCAGACAATAGACAGACTTCAGTGGAATATTACACAAATTCAGTTTGGGAAACACTTTATGCAGTCTTGTAGGGTCTCTAGATGTAGATAACAGCTACCATTCTTTAAAAAGGTAAGTGAAGATCTTGTTCTCAATCAAAGTACTTCTTGTCAGATCCAAACTACCTCAGTTTAATAAAGTCTAAGTCTCTAAGTCTAACTATTACTAGAGCTTTTGTGGACTTAAATCCCCAATTTTAGGGTTCTTAGGGGATGGGACAGCAGTGAAAGTTAAAGAAGTAAGGAATACTATCAATTGAGATGGTCATTAGGGGAATAATTCCTTTTGGAACACAGATTCTGGCAAGTGGAGTTTCAAAAGAATCTGTCAAGTATTCAACAGCAGCATAGATTTACAAGTTGAAATTAAGAACCATAATAGAATTCATCTTTCAAAGAAAGTGGGGAGTGGAACCTGTAATAGTCATTCAGCAGTACGCAAAAGTGAAATCACGATTTTTAGGAAGTAATTTCAAGTGGTATAGATACACAGGGGACACAGATGCACATTTGATGTTTTTATTTTGACACTATATCAATTTAAAATTCTGAGCAATTTAGAAATATATGCACATGATTTCATTTCTTATGATGTACACATATAATATGTGATGACAAAAAATATAGAGTTCTCCCACTGAAAAATATGTAATAGAATTAGTTCCATGGTCATTTTTATAATCAAGTACCATATAACAGTGTAAAGAAAAAGCAGGAAAAAAATCTATACAAAATGAAAGAGAAAAGGCAGGCCAGGATTACAAAATCACATGGGTGAAAATTCCAGGAGAAGCATGTTTTTAAATTGATGATGAAATACACAGACTAAAAATAGTTATTATAGTGTTGGAGAATTTAAGAGACTAGAGAGACCGTTGGGAAACAAGAGGATTTTATTCTGGGATTTAGGTGCACACCGGCCCAGCAGATTTTTGTGAATCCAAAATGGCTGAGTGTTAGACAAAGGAAAGGCTCCAGTTTTTATACATTTGGTCAAGGGGGTTGGTCTTTGGCATGGAACTTGTGGATGGGCAGAAGGACAACAAAGGCTGTTTGTCAAGCTGTGACAGTTCTGTACCTTGGTGGACCTCCTCAGGCATAACAGGATGTTATGGGAACAGGAGGTTATAAATTTTTACTTGCAGGGACAAAAGTTACTGCTTTTATCTGTATTAGAGCAAAGAACAACAGCTGTAGGGAGGGGAAAGTTTAGGAAACTTAACTTTTTTTTTTAAGTCCTGCTTCAATAGCTACTTAGACAGTAAAATTCAAATGTTTAGGAACCAGTATCAGTTTTATGACATAATGAGTTAAATATAGAATGGACTATTTCAACCTAAAGATTATGTGAGAAAATTAAAGCACATTCTCCCACCAATGTTTATGTTAGGGAATGGGTAGTTGTTCTCAGGAAAAGACATCAGGCTGAGAGGTGGGAAATCTGGATTCTACTCTTAGCTCTTTAACAAAAATAGTTATGACCTTGAACAAATCACCTAACCTCTTGTTCTTTCTTCTGTACACTGAAAGAATTACACGATATCTATCTAATTTCTGTCAGGTCTGTAGTTTTGTGATTATGTTTACTAGATGGGTGGTGACTGCTACAGCATAGCCAACCCAATGTGACAAAGGTTGTGATATATCACAGAATATAGTTCCTGTTCCTGTGATATATCACAGAATATAGTCAGTGATTTTTATTAGGTCCTTTGGTTGATATGCTGACCAGAAGCAGTGGACTGGGTAAAATAGATCCTAGCTCATAAATGGAGACAAAGAAACAGATTACTGCTTGACTTCTTTAGCTTGGGTGTCTCTCAACTTCCCACTTCTGCCTGAATCCAACCCAGTGGGATAACCCTATCCCATTTTTTTTTTTTTTTTTTTTTTTTTTTTTTTTTTTTGTGGGTACCGGGGGGACGACCTCAGGACCTCGCGCGCCAACAGGCACCCGTGCCACTGAGCGATATCACCGGCCCCTTTTTCGTATGTGGGATCCGGGAGTCGAACTCGGGCCTTCGCGCTTGCAAGGCAGGCGCTTAAGCCGCTGAGCCGTCTCACCGGCCCAACCCTATCCCATTTTTAAGAGCTAAGAGCAGAGATGTTGCACATGTTGTAATGTTGTCCTTGTTCCACATTTCTCTGTTTTTTAACTTCCCTATTTCTATCCACATTTGCCATATTCTGGCTTATTTTCACTATACATAATATTGTCAAGTAACCTCATTCCTACATATGAAACCCAGTGGCGGTTTTCAGTCCTGGTCATACCAGCCCTCTCTGCTCTTTTTGATGCTGTCTCTTCCCTGTTGCTGAGCAATCTCCTCCGACTTTGGTGTTCTGCCTCCTATGGTCCTCCTCTCTCCTCTCTCTGGCTCCTCCTTCCCTCTCTCCTTCCCAGGAGCTAGACCTCAAGGCAGACCCTTCTCAAGGGATGCATCTGCCGCCCACTCCTATTCCCAAATGACTTCATTAAAATATAATTTTCACTGATTTTTATTCTGTAATTAAACAATTTAACTAATAATTATTATTTTATTTCAAATATACCTAGTTATGTGGTATGGTGTGATATCATCTATATAATGTACAATAACCAAATCAGGGTAGCTATCTTTTTCGTCTTCTTAAACTTTTAAAAAAAAATTTTTATTAACAGGTACATATTTGCTGCTACATATTTATGAGCTGTAGTGTCATAGAACATATCCCATACAATTCTCCCATTTAAAGTGTGTAATGAAGTAGTTTTTAGTATTTCCACGGATGTGTGCAACTATCACCACAGTCAATTTTAGAGCAGACTCATAAACTCAAAGAAATCCCGTACCTTTCATCTACCACCTCCTAGTCCTCCATCCTCCCTACCCAAATCCTTCCCATCTACTAAACTTCTTTTTGTCTCTGTGGATTTCCTTATTCTTGACATTTCCTTTAAATGTAATATTTTGTAACTGGCACTTTTCATTTAGCACAGTGTTTTCAAAGTTGATCCATGTCATAGCATGGTATTTATTCCTTTTTATTTTTGAATAATATTATATTGCATGGGTATACCACCTTGTGGTATAAGTTTATCCATTCATTAAAGATATATATTTGGGTTGTTTCTGCTTTTTGTTTATTAATAAATTGACTGCCGTGAACATTTGTGTACACATTTTTGTGCGGACAAAAGTTTTTAAGTCACTTGTATATGTATAGCGGTAGAATTACTGGTCTTGTTCATTTCTAAAGCTTTCTTCATGGTATCTATTCAAGTACACTTTTGAGTTTATGGCTGTAGTTTAGATTCCTTCACACCATAAGCTACAGAGAGGGGGTGAGAAAAAGAGACAGAGAGAGAATGAATGAGAATATATATATTCACTGAAATTCCTACCTGGATCTTCTGTTGGCAGCTTCAAACATAACATATCCCAAAGTAAGCCTAACTTTCTCTCCAAAATTTTATTCACACCCTGAATTATTTATGTCTCTTCATGTTCCACATACACCTACCTGCTTTCCTTGCTTCCTCCCTCTTTCCTTCTCCCTTGTATAGTCCATGCTACATCCTGCCAATTTATCTTCAATATTTTTTTAAGTCTATCCTCTCAATTCCTCACCTTTTCTGCCCTAGTTCAACTGATCCCTATGATTTACAACAATTCAGCTTAGCTTTACTTTTTCATTCTTCAATCCTTTAGCCACAGCGTGATCCTTCTAAAACTTAAATATGAACTTGTCACTTTCTTACATACACTCTTCAGTGACTCAGCACTGCCTAGAGAATAAAGGTCATGCTCTATGGCAAAGCTCTTTCCCATCTCTTCTCTTGCCTTTCTCTGTTTGACATTTCAAGTTCTACCAACTTTGAAAATGTTGTAGTTTTTGACATGCACTGTTTTGCTTTTAGCTTAAGTGCAATATAAATATTTTTTCCTTGTCTAAAATACGGCTTCTCTCACCCCTTTACTATCCACTCCCCACCACTCCTCTAACTGTGAATTATATTCATTCTTTACAATACATAGACCCTCTTCTAGGAATCTCTTCCCTAACCCTTCCTTTTTCTTACCCCATACAAAGTTAAGTTTCCTTTCTTGGTGTTGACATAATATCCAATAATATTTTTATCCATCCTCTTCTACAACACTTTCACTGTGACTGACAAAAAATCTCACTCAGTTTGGTGGTATTTCTTTCTCTGAGCTGCTCTAAAGATTACGGTCTAACACGCATGTGCCTCATGATGCCCAAACCACATTTACAGTTCTGGTGGAAGTTCTTTGAGTAAGCTAAGAATCATAGGCCCCCAGCTGAGCCCAAGTGCACCTAATGGGGTTGGTTGCAGGCATGGGCACTAGGGACATTCACAACAGCCCCTCAAGTGTGCTAAATCATGAAGCTGCAGTAGGAACCAGAGTGACCAAGTGCACAAAAGAGAGGAAGCAAAGCAGGATGGCTAAATGGAACATAGGAAGTCAATATCAAATGTATACGGAGTAGGAATTAGAAGGAAGAATGACTGGTCTTAATATACCCTTTTCCCTGGAGGAAAGACCTTATAATCTTCTTGTTATTGTTTTTTCTAAAATCAGAAGTGTACCCTCAAGGCTTGAAGCCACAGTGTGACAAATAGTTATCATGGGTCTCTTCTAATATTTCATTAAAAAGAAATTTGGTACCAAACCCAGGCTTTGTCAGGCAGGACCATTAAAGGAGAAAGACAGAGCCAAATGTTGGTCATTACTGGTTTGAAGCATAGCTTTGGGGTACTGTGTGTGTATTTATTATCCTCAATTTTATTTGTTAATTTGTGTGTTTATTCTCATCTATAAGTTATCTAAGGTTAGGAGATACTACTACACTGTATCTTCCATAATTCCTGATGCTCAAAAGTACTGTACAGTAAATACATGGATTCATAGTTTGGGGGAACTTCTTTTTTGTAAAAAGTTAGAAGACTCCCCACAAGGAATGTAAACATCATGCACTACAAACATGACTAATAAAAAGAAAGTTAAAAGAAAAGGCAGCTGGAGAAATTCCAATATTTTTCTATCACTGGCTCTAGAATCAGTAACTGTTTAGGTCCATACTCCATGAAAATGTAATTTGATGTAAAATTCACTCATGTATTAAAAATAAACATGCTTTAAGTAAACTATATAAGAATATATTATAGATTTGTGCACAGAGATAATTTTATATACTCACCCACTGTCTCTCGCTTCCTTATCCACCCTACCATTTATTTGGCACTGCCATAAAGTTGTCTGAACTCATTAAATATTTTTAAAATATTCTTTCCATATGTATAACAATATTTAGCCACAAAAAGAGTAACATCTAACCAGCTGGTACAGTATGAGCTTCTACCTAAGGCACCAAAATAAATCCTTCAAGATTAATCCATAAGGAGGCAAAATTTACTGTAGTACTGCTTTGGTTTAGCGTATTTATTACTTTTTTCATCAGATTGCAGTAGTAATTGATACGTAATAAAAATTATAACAAAAAGAATAATTTCAAAAATTATTAGTGATTATAGAATGAAATTACTTAGTTTTTCAAATAAATAAGAACTCAAATTCATTAAAATGCATTTCAAACTGTAACTCATATACCTAGCCTATTACGTTCTTGAATTTTCTGCAAGATTCCTACCAAATGTAGTTCAGCAGAGAAAAATACATTCTGCAGATTAACTAATGTTAAAATGAAAAAACTATACTTTTAAGAAAATATATGGAGTACTGAAGTGACCATTAAATTTACATAGTTTGGATCTGTTACTTTATTTACTAGAACCAGATTATTACTGAAACATGATTTAACAGAAGCAGGAAAAAAGGAGGCCTGGATTCTAGATCAATCCATAGATCTGAATACAAAGCCAAAACAGAAATATTCCGTTTGGTTACATAATGTACTTGCAGAATAGGTCATTACTGGAGACGAGCTCACTCTTGTGTCTAAAAAAGGTTCCCAGAGTTGTAGTCTGAAAACAACACAGAGTAACTCTTTATTATCCTAAGTGATGCTACGAAAGGGATAATTACTATCTTCAAATTTCTTCATTTCATAACAGAAAGACATTTTAACATGGAAATGTAGAAAGGATATAATCTCAGCTTTAGTTAAAAATATAATATATTTAGCTTTATTAAAAGTTCATATATTGCTATTATCTTTTACTTCCTCTCAGGAGTTATTGCAGATCATTAATCTATGTATAAAATTGGGTAAACACCACATACATTTAAATAACAAGTCCAAATTCTGATTATTCTTTTAAAAATTATTGTAAAGCATTATATAGCACAGAAAAAAATAGAAATTATTCTTTAGTTATCACGGGTCTAAAGTAGAGATTATTGAGCTAATAATGCCATTGGAAGCACCTTCAATACATGGAAAATCATTTCTTTGTTTCAGATTGATTTTCCAGCTACTGGATGGGAATATATGAAACCTGATTCTGAAGAGAGTAGAACTCGTCTTGAAGAACCACCGAAAGAGTATTTAAAACACATTGCCAGACTCTCACAGAAACTGACTCCTCTATTGTAAGTGACGGCTCTATGAATGGATTTTGCCTGCTTTTCACGATACCATCAGTCACACTTAACGCTCTCATCTCTTCAAACAATAAACCTTCCTTGGAGTGTAACCCCTCTCATTTCCTAAAGTCACAACTGCTAGATGATCAATTAGTGTTTAGAAGCCAAATAAGTAATTTTCTATGCTTATAAAGAGCCTTTTCCCTGTGGTACTCAACAACATTAGGTGAAGGAAAAGTGAATAGATGGAAAATCATTCCGTTCAAAACACGAAAGCATGAGTGATTAGGTACATTTGTGCACATAGCAATGAGAAACCACTGCTCAACCGTCCTCAAATAGGCAGGAAGTTGCTTTGGGAAATGGGAAAACGTGAAATCTAATTATCATGGCAAATTAAAAAAATAACAGGAGTAAATACAGTAATGTTTTAATAGCACTAAATTAGTAAGCAAGGAGTACTTAGATTTTGCCAAACAGTAGTTCTCCACATAAAATCAAATCTCATTACTGCCCTGCTTTCTAATTTCATCTCATATTATTTTCTCATTCTCTTCAACCAGTGACATCAATTTCCCTCACATACATCAAATATACCAGTCCCGCTCCCATCTGAAGATCGTTTTAGGTGATGTTTCCTCTATCTGAAATACGTTTTCCTAAATTCTTTACGTCGGAATCACCTCATCCTTCAAGTTTTCACTTAAATGTCATCTCTCAAAGAAGCCTTCTTTGACCATGCTAATGAAGTCTTTCTCTCTTTACTCTCTGCCCTGTTACCCTTTTTTTTTTTTTCCTGTGGGTACCGGGGGTCGAACTCAGGACCTCATGGGCCAGCAGGCGCCCATGCCGCTGAGCGATATCACCGGCCCTTTTTTTGCGTGTGGTTACTGGGAGTTGAACTCAGGACCTCACTCTTGCCAGGCAGGCGTTTATGCCGCTGAGCCATCTCACCAGCCCTGTCCTGTTACCATTCATGTTATGCCTCTTAAAACGAAGTTATTGCCATCCAGTTCATTCATATGAATATTTCTTGGATCTTTCATTAATTCATAGAAAGTACTGTAGGACAGCAAAGGACCTATCTATTTTATCATTATGTTGTCAATGTTATATACAGTGTGTGACAAATAATATGTGTAAAATAAATGCGTCATAGGGACTAAAGTGTCCTTTCACGGTGTCTGATATAAGAAAGTTACCTTATGGGCTGAAGATGTGGAAGAGTCCCACAGTCCTCACGACACAAATATTAATAATTCGTTGTTATATTAGGCTATGATCATCTTAACTAGGTGAAGCATTTTTTTCTAATTCTTACTCAGAAATACAAAACCTTCAATTTAGTAAGTATGTCACATACAAGAGATCAACATAGCTGTAATGAGAGAATTTTTAAATAAAAATCTAATGCTTTGAAGTTTTAAATATCTTCAAACAAAACAAGCGAAAATAACAGTAACTGCCTTTAAATATTAAAAGAGTGCTGTTTTTAGATTAACCTCAGTGAGTTCTACTTGTTTTGTACTTTGAGTTCTATTTATGTTAATAGTATAAATAAAATAAGCAACATTTCTTCTGTCACACCCACTTAACCATCATTATTCATGTTCAGTACTGTACAGTTTCATTCTGAACTGTGAAAACAGATGGAGAGCGGCCTTCAGTGTGGTAAAACATGTTTTACAATCAGATTAACTCTGGTTTCCAGATAACAGTCAATTTGGTGGCTTGAGCCAATTAACATTTTATCACATAGTTGGTGACTTCATTATTCCTTCTTTCCAATTGATCAAATATAATCAGACTTACGAAATTACGGCTCAGTGAAATACAATAAAAGTGTACTTGCGATATTTGTAAAAATCAAAAATTGAAAAAAAATTATTCTCCCATCAACCAAAAAGTGGTTCCAAATATGTGGAAAACTCTAGATGAAACATATAAAAAGTTTGTTTTGATAAAAAAAATTAATGTTTTTATTCAACACGAAGTGTACCGAGCACCAGACAAATCCCACTCACTTAAAGAACTATGACACAACCAAAATACATGTGAAACAACTGTCTTCAGGAATTGAGCAGACAGGACTTGAGATAAGCCTCATGATTAAAGTGGCTTTTGGCCTGGATGTGTAGCATCAGAAAAGAGTATGTAGTCTTGCTGGAGTTTAAAAGAAAAGCCAAGATCAGAGTTCGATGATGTTGAGACAGCTGGATTCTTCAGAGCATAAAAGGAGGGGAAGCAAGGTAGGCAGATTAGTAGCTACAGACTCTGTAGAGAGCACCCTTTCAAATGTAGTTGAGTACCAAGCTGCTTGTGAGCAGGTGGACTTTTTTAGGCCTGCAGGAAAATAGGAAATGAGTGCAGACATGAGAGGTTGAACAATGCTAGGAGACAGAGAAATTCCATAACAATAGAAAAAGCTCACAAAATATCTCAGATATTCAGTACAGAAACCAGAAACATACATATTAGAAGTAAGTGAACTCTAGCCCCAGATTAAGGGCCAAGATAATAAATCATAAAAACAAGCTTCCAAAGGATCACTCAACACCCAAAAGATAGCAGAATGATAACTCTCAACAATGTGGCACTTCAAATGTATAATGTGTGCTTGTTAACGGGAAAAATTATTAGGATATATCCAGCATACTATCAATAGTTAGGAAAGTAAGTGGGAAGAAAATACAGCCTTCCACTGTGTAGTAGTTAATAGAAATAGACACAAGTGTTTTAAATTATCAGACAGTGATTTTAATACAAGCATTACAAAGATATTTTTAAGTTTTAGAAGATATATGTAAGTGGAATATAAAAATTTTAGAAAGCAATGGAAATTTCAGAACTGAAAAAAATTAAATCACTAGATGCACAATGCAGACAAAAAAAGAAATGTGAACTTGAAGGCAGGGCAATAGAAATTATCCATATTGAAGTACAGAAAAAAATAAAAGAACCCTCCATATAATAATAGATTGCTGTGACCTATAATATATATACGTATAGGGAAACTGAAGCAAAAAATAGAGCTGGACAAATTTTATAAATTTGATTTTATAAATTAACACAGAGGTATAAATAGTCAAGCAATCATGAAAATAAGAAAAAAATTGGGAGGTTTACATGTCTTATTTCATGTATTATAAATTGGCAACAGTTAAGAGAAAGGCAGTATTATATTAAGGACAAGGAAATAGATCAATGGAATCAGATACAGTGTAAAATAGAGATCCCACTTGTATGTTCAATGTGTATTTTTTTTTACAAAGTTCTGAAAGCAATAAATTTAAAAAAAATTTTTCAGCAAGTAGATATATTTATGAGATTAAAATTAAAAAAAGAAAAGAAATATAGGCCTACCGCATAATACATATAGAAATTAAATTAGGATAGATTATGTTACCCTAGATTTGAAATCTAGAACTATAGAGTTTTCAGAAGAAAACTTAGGAGAATGGATGTTAAGATAGGCAAAGTTTTCTAAGAGAAAAAAGGAGAAAGCAGGAACTATTGAAAAATTTATAAGTTGAACTAATTAAAATTTAAAACCGTCTATCAAAAGGTACCACTAAGGAAATAAACAGGCAAGGCACGTTCTGGGAAAATATGTGCAAAACATTTATATGACAAAATTTTTTTATCTAGAGTATGTAAAAATTAATGTAAATAAATCCAACAAAACGATGTGCAAAAGACGAGCAGACACTTCAAAAGAAAAGATATAAAGAAATGGCATATGAAAAATTACCTAGACATAGGTAGGTAATAATCACAACCACAAAGATATAGCACTATGCACCCATTAGAATGGATATATTGAAAAGATAAGCAAAATCAAGAATGTGGTACAACTGGAGCTATTATACCCTGCAGGTAAAAATGTAAAACTTTACCACCACTTAAGAAAACAATTTCACAATTTCTTCAAAAGATAAATACTTGCTTGACCTATAGACCAGTCATTTCCCCTCCTCAGTTTATCTGGGAAGAACTGAAAAAAATAATGTCCATAAAAAACTTGCACACAGGGCCGGTGATATGGCACAGCAGCATAAGCACCTGCCTGGCAAGCGTGAGGTCCTGAGTTTGACTCCCAGTACCTGCATATTAAAAAAAAACAAAAACAAAAAATCTTGCACACAAATAATCACAGCACTTTTATTCATATCCCCAAAAGGGAAACAACCCAAAGTCTACCAAATAGAAGAATGAATAAGCAAACTCTGATGTATTCATACAAAGTAATTCTCACTAATTAAAAGGAATGAACTTGGTGCACTCAGTAATATGGATCATTTCAAAACATTATACCGAGAGAAAGAAACCTAAATAAAAGAGTGTGCATTCTATTGTTCCATTTCGGAGTTCTAAAAGAGCAATCATTACTCTAGAGTGCAAGAAACCATATCAGTGCCTTTGGTGGCATGAAAAAAATGTTTTTATATCTCGATAGGACTGTGGTTGTTACCTTGTATATGCATTTGTCCAAATTTATTAAACTGAATCTGCATTTTCTTTTATGTAAACTATGCTTCAGTAGTAGGTGTAGAAAGAAGCAAAAGCACTATTCAGTATTAGAGGGGAAAAAAAGAATTTAATCGGAACAACTTATGTTTTAGTAATTTTACTATTGATTTTTTCCCCTGCTGGCCTTCCAATGGGAAAGATAAAAACAACATTTATGAAAGGGACCTAAACACAACTTACTGTACTCCAATATTTACAGGTGAAGATGACTTAAAAGAAACTTTAGAGAAAATTAACATTTAAAGTCATTTGATATTTTTATTACTCTTCTTGTGATTCCTGGCTGATTTAAGCTGAGCTAGAGTGTGATTTGGAGGAAGCAGGGCTGAAAGGCTGCCATGGTCACGTGAGACACGCTGTCCTCCAAATGAACTGTGGTTCTGAAAGCTGCTGCTGGAGTGTGAGCAAAACAAGATAAACCAGTGACCCTTGTCCTAGACTGAGATCTCTGACTCAGGCCTCTCTCCAGGGGGAAATACTTGAGCATTTAAGAAAATGGCGTCATTGGTATTTTCACTCCAAACTGCCAGCGGACTCTGAAAATGTAAAGCCAGAATGGGGGGATGAATTGTGAGCTTTGTTTTTGAAGTTAACAGCAATGAGTTTTTCTGAACTCTGATGAAACTTGCTCTGAGATGAAGGAATCTCGTCTTCAATATACGCTATTTCCCTATGGTCCCATTGGGTCTAAGTTAATTTGTAAAAGAAGGAAGAGAATCAGTGGGTGATTACCTCTGCTGTAAATAGAACTTGTTGCAACATTCAGATAAACATAAAAAAAGAGGCTAAAATTTTGTCAACTAAAATGACGTTAAAAAAAATTGACAAGGGTAAAAGGGAGGAAAAATAAATGAATTATCTTTGCAGAATTATTTTCTATAACAGAATACAGTTATTGGAAAATAAGTTGGTGGGCTAACCTATCAAACTATTCCAAGAAGATAAAGGACTGGTTTTCTAAATAAACTAAACAGAACTCAAAGAACTAAAGCAGGGTTTTGTACAGTGCATTTACAGCAACACTTTTTAATGCAGCAAAGTCCAGGAAATTAGAGTTTCCAATCTGGTTTTTCAGACTCTCCGAGGAAAAGAGAAGATACTTATGGTTTTATCGCTTCTTTTGCAATAACGAAAACTGCTCCCTCCCTTTGGTCCTGGGAAGCGCCCCCGGATGGGATGAAAGGACCATTTCAGAAATGCACACCATCTTGAGAAGTTGGACGTTTTCTTACCCTTTGGAAGCACTTGGGCTTCTGTCTCCCAGGTATGAATTGCATATTGAGCATGATATTACTGGCTAAGAAGAACTTTCTGAAGAGAAAAAATAGAGGAACCTATAATTAATTCAACAACTATTCCTTTTGTTCCTGATTTCAATAGCTATGGATATTAAAGTTAGATAACTATAAGCTATGAATACAAATTTCAAGCAAATATAAGCTATAATTGTGTCTTCACACTAAATTTGAAGTAGAATTAGTGGTCATAAATTTTTTCAATAGAGTCTCATTGCTCTTAAAGAATTAACAGCAAAACATTAAATAGGGGAAAATAGTAATCCCTACCCTCTCGCTCTCAAAATAAAAAAGGGATTGTGTCTTTTATTATTTAACTATGCAAAGTTAGGCAAAATGCCCTGCTTATGGTAGTAGGTGTATAGGTAATAAAACAATGAGAGTGAAAGAAAAAATCTACCCCTTGAATGTTCTCCAGATCTTCTCACAGAATAAAATACATGGATTATGGGGAAGGGGGCTAAGGATGTCTTCCTGTGAAGGAGAGCACTTATGGACAAATGTAGGAACCCTTTGTATTCAAAGCCAAGAAGCAGCACCAAAGTCCAGTCAGGCCCTGATGGCCTCAACTCACTGATGCTCTGAAGGCCCACATTCTCAGAGCCAGGCAAGACTTAGACACCCACCTCTATTCTGAATCTGCTCTCAGGGCCCTGAGAGGGGGAGAAAGGTGGGGAAAGGGGTGACAAAAAGGACTTTTAAAATGACTTATTAAGCTTATTTACAAATGTGTGTTTTTCCTAAAACTGTTTGGGTGGGAAAGAGAGAGAAAGTTTGTTTTGTTTTGTATTGTTTCCTTGTTACTTCTAACAGTTTCTGACTTCTCAATCATCAAGCTCAGAATTTACACATTATTGTTTGTGACACTCACACTGAAGATTTTATTAGTCTAATGGCTTCTTGCATTAATGCTTGCACTTCTTCCTTTATACAGAGAGGAATACACACACACACACACACACACACCTCTTAGTTGATCACTTCTGCCTAGTACATTGTTCTATTACTTTAGGAATTGCAACTTATTAAATATGTTCATATGCAACATGTAAACATGGGCATATTTCCACTCGCAGTAGATTGAGAGCTACTCAAGACAAGAGAGATGGGCTTACTGTTTCTGATTCCGAAGGTCTTAATAATACATGGGACTTAGTAATTGCTCAATACTGAACCAAGCACTTCCTAAAATATGTTATGATTATTTGTGCCTCGTTTAACATTCAATATGTATTTTATTTCTCACTATTTCTGTTAGTTGAATGAACTAATGAAATAATGATATGGTAAGAGAATCAATTGATTATTGATTCAATTCTTTGGGATCATTCATTGTTCTTCATGTTAGTGTTTAATGATTATTTTGGAAAAGACAAGTTCTCATTTTCACCTTTGTCCTAATGTCTTTTTCTGATTAAGATATGAAAAAAGTAGCTAAAATTATTTGCCAAATTCTAGTTATTTTTGTTGAAGTAAGACAGAATATTGGTCTTACTTAGTTGTAGACAAGTATGATTTTGTCATTCCTGAAGTGATTAACAAATAAAGGATTGGTTCAAAATGTAACAATAACAATTGATAGAATAAGAGAAAATACGACCTTATCATATATCTAATAAAGGAATTGTATTCAGACTATGTAAAGACTCTGAAAACTCAGCAAAAAGATAACAACACAGCTTAATAGTGGATAAAGAATTTTCTCTAAGAAAATATACAAATATCCAATAGGCATGGAAAAGATGGTCCATATAATTAACTGTTAGGGAAATACAAATGAAAACCACATGAGCTGCTGCCTCTTATTACCTAGAATTGGCTAAAATCAAAAAAGACAAAAATAAAAAGTTTTGGCGAGAATGTAGAAGAATCAGAAATCTCATTATCTCTGAAGGGGAAAAAAATTATGTGCAGTCACATTGGAAATGAGTGTAGCAATTCCTTAAATGTTGAACATAGAGTCAACATATGACACAATAATTGCACTCGTAAGGATATACTTAACGTAAATGAAAATATTTCTATTAAAAAACTCATACATAAATGTTCAGAGCAGTATTATTTTAATAGACAAAAAATAGAAACAACCCAAATATCCTTCAACTAATAAATGGATAAATAAGATGCAGTCAACCTGTACAATGCAATATTATTTGATAATAAAAAGGAATAAATACTGATATTGTATATGGTAAAATATGGATGGATTTTTAAAGCGATATGCTAAGTGGAAAAAGCCAATTACAAAGACCACATGTTGTATATAATTCCATTTATATGAAATGTAAACATTGGCAAATCTATAAAGACAAAAAGCAAACCAGTGAGAACTTAGGGCTAGGGCAGGTTGGAGAGAAATGAGAAATGACTATTAATGGATATGAGGTTTCTTTTTGTGGTTATTATTGCACAAATCTGGAAATGTGTTTAAAAAAACATTGAATTGTGCTTTAAACAGGGGCAAACTGTGTCGTATTTGAATTATGTGTCAATGAAGCTATTTAAATTTTATAAGAAAATAGCTATGAAGGCAAAAATCAATATCTATACAATGTTGAAAGCTTTATTTTCTAAAGGGACAAGTTTCTAAAGGGACTTTTGTTTTTAAACATTGTTTTATCAAGATACACATTATTCTATATATTATCTAAACACATTTAAATGTCATCTAATATTTTTGTGAAGAGAGGGATATTTCTTATAAAAGTCTTTATTAAAAAGGTAATATTGCTTTGGTTAGACACAAAATGAAAGGATTAACTGGATAAACTTTAATAGTCTAATCATTAATAGCAAATATAGTTCTGGTTCTCTCTCTAAACAGATCCTGAAAATCTAGTTTACTTTTTTAATGTTTAAGTGTACAGATCAAATTTTATTTAGTGCCCCTGAGTATGGTCTCATTTTAGTGTCCATAATAACACTGAAGGCATATACTACTCTTATTCTGATTTTGCATATGAGGAAACTAAGGTTTACACAGGATAAATTGTCCCATGTGACCTAGTAAATTGAGGTAAGAATTAAGTCCAGGAATTCATGAAAACAGAGCTTGCAGTCTTAACCACTATGCTTTACAGCCTTCCTGCATAAACCCTCTGTTTACATTTTTAATATATTGACTATCCTCAAATAGCTTTTAAAATTGTAACTAACAGTGCTTAGCTATCTTACCATGTTCAAATGTTTCTACTTCACTCTGTAATTTCTTTTTTTCATAATAATGAGATTTTAATAGAGATTATAGGAACTGGTTTCAAAGTAGAAGACTATTACGCTTCATTTGGAGAACTGAGTTAAGTCTTGATTTATTTGCACACTGCAAAGTTCTTTATCATGCACCAATTAAGGTCACTGAAAAGGTTGGAGTATTTCCATTGTGCTCATCCTATGACTCCCACTTCCAGTTTAACTGAACTATTAAAAAACTTGAGGACAAGCTGTTTCCAGAAATGAACCTTTCAACTCCTCTAAATTCAAAAGCTGACTTTTCTGAGAACAAACAGTATGCGCTTGTTAAATGAGTTGTCAGAGTTCCTCAGAGTTCTGTATTTTTCTCCTTTGAATAGACTGTTTGTTAAATGCTTTAACCTCTTGAGAACTGGTGTGCTCCATTTCAAGCTTGGAGAATTTTTAATATGGCTGTTTATTTAATCTTGTCTGAAGAGTCACCAGTTCCTTTTAGGTTTTTTTTTAAAGCCAGAGACATGATGAAATTTCATTTACCTAGAAGGGGCCATGCAGTGTTAATATTTCCACTACCGAGTGCCACCTGGGTACTGATATTTCCATTAGAGAAGGTGGAGTTGTCACAGAGACCCAGGGCTAAGGTTTGTGGTTGTTGGCAGATGGGTGCTATTTTCCTGAACCCTGAGGCACAGGCACAACTATTCAACAGCTAATAGCAAGAAGAAATTACCCAGGGAATTAAAAGTCAGTTCAAGGAAAGTATTCATCTAAAAATAGCAACTCTGAGTTGGCATCAGAGGATTACATCAGGAGCTTAAATAAAAATTTGACAAGGCACCAGAACTTGATCCCACATGATGTAAAATTATTGTTTTGCAGGAAGAAAAGCAATACTTAACAGGCAGTGCCATAGTTTCCACCATCAGTTTCTTTGGCAAACTTTCACAAAATATTTGCATCAAACACTGTATTGTTTATTGTAGAGTTTAGTTTAGATCTAAGCCATTCTTGACTAGCATTGTAAATAAGAAGAATGGTGCATGCAATAGACTGTTGAAAATTTCTGCAGTTGCATAATTAAATGATGGATGATGACATATATTTCCTATTTGTTTATGAAGCAAAAGTGTGCTTGCAGGAAAGTTGGTAAGGACTGAATCAAAGAGAAAAGAATAAGCCACAGTGACTGTCTGTATAAAACACAAAATTTATAGAGAAAGACACAAGCTAGAGTTCACTACACAATGTACTCTGTACTATAATTAAAGTAGGTAGTTAAAGCTATATGAACCCAAAGAAGAGAGAAGTAAATGCTTTCAGAGAAAGTAAGAAAATCTTTATAAAGAAATTTAATTCTGATTTGAAATATTCATAGGAATTTCCTGAAGTAAGACTAGCATGTGTATAGTTATGGAGATTCAGACAATAGTGAATAAATTTGACATAATAAAATTATACTAGGATACTGTGGTGAAAAGGATGGTACAATTTAGATTGTTTCTGCCTTCTTGAGCCAGGTAAGAAATATGGACTTTCTATAGCAGCCCAAGGAATTCTGTTAAGAATGGGAGTCATATAAACAGATTTCTATTATATAAGGATAGTTCTGGCATCAATGTGAAGGATGGATTTTAAAAAGGTGAGAGCAACGATATTAGATAGATGTCAGGTATTGGAATAATCTATTTGAAATATGGTCTTGGCTTGGGCTAAGTATTAGTAGGGATCCACAGAGCAGATTTGAAAGATATTTCAGAGGAAGTAACAAAGAGAGAAGAGATAGGGAAAATTCTGAGTTTCCTATTTGGGTTAATGATAGAAAATTACATTATTAACAAAGGCAAGGGTTTTAAAGGAGAGAAAATTATGGCAGTGAAAGTTGAGGGGTTCTATTTTGGACAAGTTACATTTTTTAAAATCTCAAAAGGGGATTTCTAGGAGAGAATGCCCAGCAGTCAGCTGTATATACAGATCTGAAGTGCAGCAGAGAGACCAGACCTTGAAATAATTGGGATTTGTTGGCTTTAAATTTGTAAATGAAGGGCCGGTGAGATGGCTCAGCGGTTTAAGCGCCTGCCTTGCAAGCGCGAAGGCCCGAGTTCGACTCCCGGAACCCACATAGGAAAAAGGGGGCCGGTGATATCGCTCAGCGGCACGGGTGCCTGTTGGCGCGTGAGGTCCTGAGGTCGTCCCCCCGGTACCCACAAAAAAAAAAAAAAAAAAAATTTGTAAATGAAGCCACAAAAGTAGAAGATGCAAAACAGATATTGTGTGAAAACAGAAGAAATATTGAAAGAGGCCAAAGATAGAACCCTGGAGAGCAGCAATGTTTTAAGGGCAGTACAAAGTAAGGAAAAAGCCAAGAAAGAAAATATGAAAAAATGACCAAGATGGTGGAGAACACTCAAAAAAAGGGTGACACTTCAGCATTCATGAAAAAGATTGCAAATGTTTTAGACAAGTTTTAAATTGTGTTAGGTCTAAAAACATACAAATGGATTTGGAAATAGAATGGTTATTGGTGATATTCATGAGTGCAGGGAGGTTTTAAAATTTATTTTTATTGACAAATAATAATTACATACATTTGTTGAGTACAATACTATCTTTTGACATATGTAAACATTGAATAAAGATCAAATAAAACTAAATAAAATCTCTAACTTACCATTTTTATGATGAGAATTTTAAAAATGTATTCTTTTTTTGCAATTTTGAAATACACAATACAGTATTATTCACTGTGGTACCACGCAGTGTAATAAATCACCGAACTTACCTTTCCAGTCCAACTGAAATTTCTACCCTTTGATCATCTCCTCTTTTTTCATCCTTCCCCCTACCAACCTCCAGTAACCACCTTTCTACTCTCTGTTTCTATGGAATTCATCTTTTTTTATTCTACATGTAAGTGATATCATACACTATTATCTTTCTGAACCTGGCTTATTTCACTTATTACAATATCTTCTAGGTTCATCTGTGTTCTCAAAATGGTGGTCTTTTCTTTTTTGAGGCTCTGTAGTATTCCACTGTGTATATATACTATATTTTCTTTATCCATTTATTAATAGACACCTCACTTGCTTCTATATCCTAGCTACTGTGAATAATGCTGAAATTTGTGTTACAGTAGAGATGTCTGTTTGACATTCCAACTTCAGTTTCTTTAGGTGGAGGTCTAGAGGTGAAATTCCTCAATTATATGTTAATAATGAAGCTGAATTCCATGCTTCAAGTTTCTAAGGTGAATAGAGACAGAAATAAATTGTGTTTCTCGGAATAGACTGGTGATAAATACAAGAAGAAAGCTCAAGTTAGAGGAAATTAAAAAAAAGATTTTTGAGGTTTGGAGTTTATATGCCTGTTTAAATCAAAACACTTCAGGCATGTTTACAAACTGAGGGGAAGGATACATAAAGGGAAACTCAAAAAACAGAGGGACAGGTAAAGTGGCAAAATGAAATGGTATAAAAAGCCAAGAGGCTGGAACAAAAATGCAAGTGGAAATTGTATCCACTTCTTTCTCTCAGGTAGGAGTGAAGGAAAAATATGAATAAAGTTGTAGATCAGCATGCATATGCAAGAGAAAAATGTGAAAATGTCACGAGCTTGATTCCTCCCACGCTTCTGTGAAAAATGGCCGCTGTCGTGTTCATCACCCAATGCAGAGTTCACAAACAAAAACAAAATTATGCCAAATGCTTCCTTTTGTGAACCAAATTGTTTGCAAATAAAAGCGTTTGTGAACCGAAGTACAACTATATTCTCTATCAAGGAAAAATCATGGTGGTAAACTGAGAATGAGGAAAGGGGGACTGCATCACATCTTTGGGTACTTTTGAAGGCATTTCTTAAATTACTTTTAAATTTCATAAATGACAAATAATTATTGAAATTAGTTGTATATGTTCTGCCACACAGTACTTGCATGACTTGGACAGGTTTCTTTACCTTTATAATGGGGAGTAATAGCGTTATATATTCTCTAGGAGCGTTGTATAAGTAAGGTAAAGTACTTATGAAAGCAGTCGATAAAGGCTATTAACCATCCTTTTCATCAATATCCTCTTTATAATTTTATTTTTAAAAGAGTTTAGGGTTTCCAGATGCTCTCATTGTCAAATTACAAATATCAATAACATCATGGGAAATACATTTCTATTAAGTGTCAATAACAAAGTGATTTATATTATGAAACTTATAAAAGTGTCATAAAATGTTTCACACTTGACAAAATTTATAAAGCAGCTTACCATGTTATATAATTTGATGTATAGGACAATCTCTCTAAAATTATTACCATCTTCCACAATTTCCCACATTTTACTGATTCCCACTATACAGATGAAGAAATTGAAGCACATTTCATTTATCCATTTATTAATATATTCATATTGACAGCCCACTCCTGTTGGCACTCCACTGGGCCCTGAAACTAGCATATTTAGCAAAAAGAAACAGTCTCTCTTCGTGAAGTGGCAATCTACTGGAGGAATATAAGAGGCCATTCCCAAAGTATAAATGTAAAACAGCAACCGTTATGACATTTCTGAATGAATGTCTTGTGGTTCTAAGATTGCACATACAACAAAGGAAACAAATGTTTTCTTCAACATGGGGAAAATCTGTCTTGAGGGAAGTTGTCTGAGCTCAGAGGCAAAGGAGGAGTGAGAATGACGTAGTACAAAAGGAAGAGTAAGAGAAGAGATTTCTCGGCTGAGGTTAACTACATGTGGGTAGGTACTGGGACAACGATTGTACTTACGATGCTAGAAGTGAGTGGTATGCCTGCAGTAAGGGCAGGATTATGTTAAATGAAAAGAAATGCCATGTCGAGATGGGTTGGATGACTGTGACATGGACTTCTAAATCGGGCCAGGGCCGGTGAGATGGCTCAGCGGCTTAAGCGCCTGCCCGGCTAGCGTGAGGGCCCGAGTTCGACTCCCGGAACCCACATACGAAAAAGGGGCCGGTGATATCGCTCAGCGGCACGGGCGCCTGCTGGCGCGTGAGGTCCTGAGGTCGACCCCCCGGTACCCACAAAAATAAATAAATAAATAAATAAAAAATAAATCGGGCCAGTTTGGGCCACTTAGCCCTTATTCCATTAACAATGGGAAGACACAAATGATAGTGAGAAAATATTTTGAATAATGTTGCATCTCGTAAAGATCCTATTGGTTTCTGAATGAAGCATAGATTTGGTAAGAGAAGCTAAAGTACATTAGGGATGTCCAGTTAGGAAGCTATGGAAATGGTCCAGGAGTCAGGGGACAGCAGGAAAGCAGAGAAAGGTGACCACGTTTCTTTAATAAAAGGAACAAAATGAGAAAACATTTAGGAATAACAATAAAGGATGGTGTATAGGGCTGGTGGCAATGAAGAAGAGAGGTATCAAGGATTACATCTGCATTTTCATCTTATACAAGTAGGTGATATTATAAACATTCACCAAGACAGAGCACATTAGAGGACAAATTTTATAAAAATCTCATTGTTCGGGTTGGATACGTTGGCTTTAAGGTGTATTTGAAATGGCTGAGTCTACAGTTCTAGAGACTCGAAGATCTAAGCTAGAGATTTCAGTGTGAAAGTCATCCACAGAAGGATAGAAATTAAGTCAAGGATATACATGAATGTGCTTAGAAAGAAACCATAAGGGAGGAAAAGAACAGCCTTGATATTTAGACTTGAAATCCTTTAGTCTTTTTTAGCCTGTCATACTGCTTTTGCATTTCATGTTTAATGCATCCAAACACAGAATCTATATGGTGATTTCAGTACAAAACTTGCTTTATGTCAGTGACTTTTTAAGCTTGTCTATAAGTAGAATCAAAATGTAATCATAAAAGAGGAACAAAATCAAGAACTACTCTGGATCCAAGCAAGGTGGCGCACGCCTGTAATCTCAGTACTCAGGAGGCTGAGGCAAGAGGATTGCTGTGAGTTCAAGGCCAGCCTAGACCACATAGCAAGACCCTGTCTCAAAAACAAACGAGCAAACAAACAAACAAAAAAACTACTCTTTAATTATAAGTAGCCATTTTAATTCATTAATACTATGACTGTATGGTTAATTCCAAATTTCTATATGACAGTCAATAAACAATCCATCAGGAAATTATGTATAGGTTTTATGTCTCTTTGAGTCTGGGATTATTATTCCTTTTGGTCCATCACTGGGACAATGCCCCAGTCCAATTAAACACATCATACAGTTTACTATATGTCTCCATTGATCTACTTAGAATGCAATACATAAATAATACACCCAAACTAGTCTTGTGATTTATATAAATGGCATGGTAAAATCCAGTCAAAATATCAAAAGGGTCTAGCCCCCTACATAGTTTGGATTCTCATTTCAGTGCCACAGATATCCTTGTGAAAACTGCTTAAACTCTCCGTGTTTCAGTTTCTTTGTCCATAAAATAAGATGCCTGGACTAGGTCTCCAAGTTTCCTTGGGTTCTAATGTTCTATAACCATGTAAAAATCCTTAGAAGAACATCAGTTATTCAGTAGAAATTCACAATCATTCTAAAGAATCCTTATTCATCGTTTTGCTTGGAAAAAATTTCTTCTGTCAGATCTGATTTTTTTTTTTTTTTTTGTGGGTACCAGGGGTCGACCTCAGGACCTCGTGCACCAGCAGGCACCCGTGCTGCTGAGCGATATCACCGGTCCTTTTTTCGTATGTGGGTTCTGGAAGTGGAACTCGGGCCCTCGCGCTTGCCAGGCAGGCGCTTACGCCACTGAGCCATCTCACCGGCCCCAGATCTGATCTTTTTTAGTACATAGCGCTGATATTCATATTGATATTTTTCTTCCAACTGATGCTGTGTGCCATCAGACGCAAAACCTATTGGAGAAACAGTTCTGCAGTTCCAGTCGTTTTCTAATTCTAACCTGACATTGGGGCTTTTAACTGTGAATAGCTTTGTGGCATTCTGCATGAATTCTTGCTGTGTATTCTGAAGGCTGACATTTCTATTATGCTTAAATTTGATCTCAGATTTCTCTCCTTTTCAGTTTACTCAAAGTTGCTTTTTTTAAAGGTCGATATTTGTTACATCACATTTAGCTTTCACCCATCACTTCCAAAGTTCTTTGAATAAGATATTGTTCCTATATAATTTTCAAACTAGAAAAAAGAGGAACAAAAGAGAAAAACAATGATAAGGCAGAAAAGAAAAAAGGGACAGAAATGGAAAAAAATAATAAGTCAGCTGGAAGAAGTTGAAACACATATTTTTCTGTTGAAACTTCATTTTGTGACACCACTGGTCCTACTGAAGTTTGCCTGACTCTTTGTAATATTCCTGTGGCTCTCTGAGAGGAGAAGAATTGTAAAGGTTTTGGAAAGAGAGAACATAAATGGCAATTTGCAAATCTCATTGCTGCCCAGATGACATCTAAGCCAGTTTGTACCTAGGGAAGACAGGTTGATGCTCTGATGTCTTAGAAACAGACCACAGGTACGGATTTCTTGGCTATGGCCCCCCTGCAGAGATGCATACAAAATGGGGTTGTACATCCCACATTCTCAGAGTAAGGGCTGAAGTTCCTAAAATGTCTACAGGGATGTCACCAAGCCCAAAATGTCTCCATAATAATTTTAAGATGTCATTTGCCTTTGTTACACTCGTTTGTTCGTGAGTGTAGTTTCCCAAGGTTACATGACTTGCACTATTGCAACAGATTTCATGTGGTAACAGATAAGAAATTTTAGTGTTTTCTATCTAGCCAGACATTGAAAAGATGTGCAAAAATGTAAAACAATATCACTTGTCCCTAAATATTCCCTTTTTCTCAAAATATGGCTTTTTTTCATAGAAATACAGTGTTTTGGTTAGCATGAAATGGGTTTATTAATGTTATTTTGAGTGAATTAATATTTCTTAAATATCTTGGTTTTGTTTCTATTATGACAATTTATGATAAATGTAACCCTTATAAAAAAAACTCTTTGTAGTCTGCAATAATTTTTAAAAGTTTACAAAATGCCGTTATGTAGTAAATCCTGGTCAGTTACTGCCTCCACTTGATCCAGAGTTATCTGAACACTTGGCTGTCTTCCTCCCTATACACATAGGCATTGCCATTTCAACATAATCCTCTGCTCAAACCCAAACCTTGTGTTTACATTACTGGCAAGATATGGTATCACTATTTCATTGAAAATCTTCTGCAAAATGTTTATCTTGATGCTTTAATTTTACTTAATCTTTTAACCTTTTGAGTTTTTAGTCACTTTTTTTTTTTTTTTTTTTTGTGGGTACTGGGGGTTGACTTCAGGACCTCATGCACCAGCAGGCGCTCATGCCACTGAGCAATATCACTGGCCATTTTTTTGTATGTGAGTACCGGGAGTCAAACTCAGGACCTCGTGCTTGCCAGGCAGGCGCTTATGCTGCTGAGCCATCTCACAGGCCCTTAGTCACATGTTTTAAATTCTTTCTACCTATCATAAAAGTCTTATACCTGGAGGAGTCTTTTTCTTTTGTCTCTCAATATTCTTACCAGACAATGGGCTGTGTTCAAGTTTTAGGTAATTCTTTAATGATTACTGTACAGGGTTATATTTATGTCAGCTATGAGATCTTGTCCTTTATCCCAGAAAATCAAGTGTTACCTCAATTAAGAGACCAAATAAATTCTTAACAAGGAAGCCAGAGCTATATTTTGTTTCTGCTCCAGGCTTCAGACATGCTTGGGAATCTGTATTAGGTAACATAACATTGCTGACACAAACATTTAGAAAACGACTAGTAACTTACTTGGAATTATTATCTCACATAGACTCTTGTTAAGCCTATTTTCTTAATAAATGCATTTTTATAGGTAAAAATTTCTTTCATCTTACAGGATCTGCCCAGTTAATTGTAAAATTTCAGTGACCTGATCATTTTCATATCTGAAGCCATATCTCCACTTATGATATTGCAACAAAATATTTTCTGATTGAGTAGAAGGAATTTTCTTATAAATATCTAAGTCAGGACCTAGTTGACATCATCCTGATGAATGTTCCAACGGTACTTTTGTTTCTTCCCCAGATTCATTATGTAATGTCCACTCCTGCAATGATTCTTGGTTCCAAAGTTAGTAGAATTGCTAAGGAGTATCTCCTGGTTTATGACTGGCAAGAATTATATGTGCATTTTTCAAGCAAATCACATCATTGGGAAATGTGATAACCTGAGTTGTGGAAATTTCAAAACAGGTTGCAAGTCTTCTATTACATATGACATTTCAGTCTGTAAATATCACACCAAAGTCAGAGAACTAATATGGGTAAACCTTACCTCATTGAGGAACAAGCTACTGACCACAAAATGCCAACAACTGTATCCTAAAAGAATGTTTAAATAGTTCCAGACATCATCACAGGGAAGAAATGTCAGGATTTGGGAAACATATTTGTCCATTGATCTGTACCTGAGTTCAGAGCCCATGAAAAAGCAGGTTAAACACAAGTTCTCTGAGACTGATTATGCCACAAATCTAGAAGTATTGAGAACACATTATGAGCAAAATAGACAAAAATATTCTGATTCCTTGGGTTTTACAATCTAGTATATGGAAATACTTAGAAGTATAGTGTTTATCAAAGTTTTGTTTTGTTGTATTGCTTGTTTCCTGTTGTTCTTTCTTTTTTAACATCACATCAGTAAGGTAAAATAGCCACACAAGAAAGCAGGAGTGATTAGCATCTGACTTAACAAGTCATCACATAGGCAACAAGTACACCAAGTAACTCTTCCCTCTAAGGCTTCCGACTGCCCTCAAACTGACCTTGATGTCTACAAGCTTCAGACATTTGGTTTAGTAATTGAGAGCAATAAATTAGAGTCAATTGCATTTAGACAGGAGATTCTGAAGTCTTAATGTGTTAAAATAAGCTGACATCTTCTGGCTTTGCATTTTGATTGCACTCTTCTGCTCTCCGTCTGGGTATGAGGTTAGGCTGAGATCTTCTGCCCTTCGCAGTGCTTCCCAAGATGTGTCTGCACTACGGTTCTCACTAGATCTTGTTGCTGGGATGTTCGAAGGGAGAAAATTTGTATTTGGAAAATAATTTGCAGGTCAGAAATAAGAGTTTTAAGTGACTAATCTTGAAAGCAAAATTCTTGTTGCAATTAAAATGCCCAGTTTAACAGAAGAAAAAAAAATATGCGTGTTTAGCATTACATTTCAAGCTGTTTTCAAGGACGGTTGAGGGATACTGGGTAATGCCATTTTTCACTTGACTCTGTAGCTGCATAGTATTCATTTCACCCATCAGTAACCTAATACCCTAAAAAGAGACTGCACACTGCAGACTTTAAAGTTTTCTGACTTCAATGCTACTGGGAGGCAATCTTCAGAGCCCTCACCTGACACACTCCCCTACAAAAGGAACTTAGGGTTTTGTTTATTTATGCACGTCTTTTTAAATAAATTACTACTAGTTTATTCGTTTTAAATTATACCTATTAAGATTTGCTAAAATTTTTTTTAAAAACTTGTTCATTTCAAATTAATTATTCTTACCAAAGCCCTAATCGTGTCAAGGCGGTAGGTCAAAATCATCTCAAAGCAGGATGGTGCCAAAGTTATGTCCAGGCCCTTCCCAGGAACTTTGAGATAATTGAATTTAATCTTCTGATGGAACAAGATGATGGCAATCTGGGAAGCCCATTTGAGAATAAAATTGTCTTTGGATTATGGTTTAAAAATGCCAAATACCATCATAGATTTAATTCAGTAACAGACATTTATTAAGTGCCTAATGAGTGCTAAATCTTAAAACAGAAATATGCAGTCCCAAAATAAGTAAGACACAGTTAACTTCAAGAACTTCAATCTAGTGACATTTATCCTTAGTAAATGATGTTTGCTTATTTATTGTAGAGTAGTTTAGATTTCTGGTGTTCATTAAGATCTGGACAAAAACAATTTTAAAATATTAGATGCCGTTTTTAATCACAAACTATCAAATCTCCAACTGGTAATTATTTAACAAATGCTGGGCTAAATAGAAATAAAGACCTCCATGTTTTAGAAGAGATTTTAGATATCCCATAATTCCCATCTTATAGATAACAAATCAGGAGGGGAAAATTATAGATAACAAACCTGGAGGGGAAAACCCACCTTTGTAAAGTCTCGAGGAAATGGCTCTCTACTGCAGTGCACAGGAAAGTATACACTATAAAAAAGGGGAAAAATTGCTTAGTGCAAATTATTATTCTAATTGGTTATGGATTATTATTTTTCCTTATGTAATGGATGTGGACTTCATTCTCTATTCTCACTGATATCTATCGTTTATTATCCCTCACCATTACCAACTTTGTAGACATATATACTGTTTATCAGTTTTCCAGATCAGGAAATTCGTAGAGTGGCTGTTCAACAACTAGACAAGCTCTTGAATGATGAACTGCTGGAGTATCTCCCACAGCTTGCTCAGGTAAGAACTTCAAGTTTGCCAAGGGATTCCTGGATTTTTAACTAATGATTCTCTATAAGTTCCCAATGAATCAACAGTAGACTACTTCAAAGTGGTATTTTGGCCAGCCAAAGAACTAAATTACAGCTTATATGTCAGTGTGAAGAATGCAGACATTCCCTAGTATAAACTGGTACATTAACAAAAAGACATATAAAATCCAAAACAGAGGGCTGGTGAGATAGCTCAGCGGCATAAGCACCTGCCTGGCCAGCGCAAGGTCCTGAGTTCGTCTCCTGGTACCCACATACGAAAAAAGGGCCGGTGATATCGCTCAGCGGCACAAGCGCTTGCTGGCAAGCTCAAGGTCCTGAGGTTGACTCCCGGTACCCACATTTAAAAAAAAAAAAAAACTCCAAAAAGGAAAAAAAATTAAAACTATCTACTTATTAATTAGACCAGGAAAAAACAAGAATGTGTGTTGTAAAATCTTTTCATGATTGTATATGTAAAACATTAACCAAATAAATGTTATGTAGAAGTAATTACTTGCTAGGCAGCTCCTCATAATTAGAGTTTCTTATCTTTCCCAGAGAGAATTCTAATGTTGATTATAAATCTTATAAAAGTAATTCTAATACCCAAACTCTGCTGCCAACTAGTACATTTTAATGACCTTGAACATTATAATGTTAGAATAATTTTAGAAAAGAGTATAAAGCTAACAGGAAATATGAGCAAGGACAGACATAGTCTGAATATGACGAAAGATTAACAATTAAATTACACATAAAAATGAGCATGTAGGGCCGGTGAAATAGCTCAGCAGCAAAAGTGCCTGCCTGGCAAGCGCAAGGTCCTGAGTTCGACTTCCAGTACCCACATAAAGGATAAAAAGGACCGGTGATATTGCTCAGTGGCACAAGCGCCTGCTGGCAAGTGCAAGGTCCTGAGGTCGACTCCCGGTACCCACATAAAAAAGTAAAAAAAAATAAAAAAATAAAATAATGAGCATGTAAAAGACTGAATACCCAAACTATGATGCTAATTTTTTTCTCTATGCTGGGTCAGAAGAACTTTAAAATATTGGTGTTTATGTTTTACTTTTTTGTTTTTCAAACTCAGGTGTTTTCTTATATGAAAGGTTTGAAGCTATTTTAAATTCCAGGTGCCTCAGTTTTTGACCATTGAAAGAAGACTCTAAGAATGATGAGGAAGAACGTATTAATAAAATCTAATAACATTTTAGTTTGCACGCACAACATAAATTTCTTAGAAGTTTTTCAAAAGGAGGGGGGTACTGGTGTAGAACTAGCTGTACCATTGTTACTTCTACTGATCCTCATAGTAACAACTTCCTTCAACTTGGCAGAATAGTATAGTGAGGAAAACAATATCCCAACTACAGGATCACTATTTATGTCATGGCTGACAAGTATGAGCAGCATGTAATATCTACCCCATGTCAGAAGAGTAAGTTTTTACAAAAGTATATATACTTCCATTTTATACCCCAGAGTCAATATACTTGGCACCATGAATAACTGTGACAGCCATATTTCTGCTAATCCAAATTCATGCAAAAGTGTACAGAATGCAACCTAGCAAATACACAGGAGGTAAAATTAAATAAAACTGCAATTAAATTAACTAAAAGTAAGAATTATAACATTTTCTAGCATGGGAAGAAATGTACAATGTGACTAGAAAATAAATAAAAACTGGGAAGATTTTAACAACATTTGTTGTGAAGTTTACAATAAGACTTTTATGATCCATCCTGATCTTAAAGCTTTCCAACACATAAAAGTCCTACCCCATTTATTATTTTCTGGAATCATATTATATTTGTTATGAATTATTGTATTAGAATGAAGCAGGCTATATTAAATCAGTAAAGATGGACTCTTAAGACCATAATGAAAACAGAGTATATGGGTCATAGCAAGAAATTAAATAAGACAAAGATGCAAAGTTACTATAAACCACAGGTTGTAACTATGCAGGTAGATTCCAAGAACAGAGTTCACAGTAATATTGTGTGCACACAAAAATTGACTACACACTACAGGATTTAGCGGAAGGTTGTATCAGAGTAAGACAAGGAGTTTTAGGCAAGGAAGGCAATTCAAGAGCAATAGTTATGGAGTTCAATAAGAAATAATGGAAAGAAATTTAAAAATAGCCATCATGGAAGTACATTTTCAGACATCTCCTGTTCATATATCTATGTTATATAAGAGCTGATAAAAAAAACAGGTGTGTGTTTATTTTTTTTTAATTTATTATAGTAAAAGACACATGGCTGTTAACCCTCCTAAAAATCCTCCCCGTTGTTTCAAACACACTTATTCCATCATTCTTGCCACTTTCTCAAGCAGTTCCGGAAGTCCTCTTTCCGAGTGTCTTTACAAGGTGTGATAAACAATAGGGCAAATGCTGCTGCTGAGTGCCAGCCAATGAAAAGGCAGGTTCATGAAAACATCATGGTGTGTCTCATCCACCTTACTCACCTGATCTAGCACCATGGGGCTTCTGGTTTTTCCCCAAATTCAATGCGACCATGAAAGGTAAATATTTTGAACTGATTCGGGACATTGAGGCAGCCATGACAGCACAACTAAAGACAGTCATGAAAGAGGACTTCCAGAACTGCTTCAGACAGTGACATGAACTATGGGATAAGTGTATTCAAAGGGAGGGGGATTAATGATAGCATTTTTTTTTACTGTAATAATTTTCTAAAATTTTAAAAATTCATTGCATTTTTCAGTCCCATCTCATATGTTCACAGTTAGGACACAAGCAAAACCCGTGAGCTAGTCAGCACAGCACTAGCCAGTAAGTAAAGATGCCCGTGGCTCTGTCCTGAGACAGCACACAGTAAGGCATTTCTACACCCTGTCAGCATTTAGGAGCTCATGCAGATTTCATGCAATCATTGTCAGCACTCTCACACCTCAGGAATTTATAAACTTTCCCATCCTCGAGTATGGTTAGCATCTTGAGGTGTTTCTTCAGGTGTGTGTAAATGAACAGACTACCCACTTTTCCCCCATCTGTACTGTGATATAAAAATATGGTTTAAACTCTGAGTGTGTGTGTGTGTGTGTGCCAGAAAGAGAGAGAGAGAGACAAAGAGACAAAGACAGAGACACAGGCACAGTAATTATTCTCCATGGCATAGATGAACCCACTGGGTCTTATTTATAACCCTTTAGCCCAAAATATAAGTAAGGAAAAGAAACAAGACCACATAAACTCAAATTGCATAATGTGTATGTGGTGTGTTACTAGTTAGACTCCAATTTAAAGCTATCAAATATATAATCAACCTCTTACTGAAATCTGAATGCCATTTTCTTTAGTTTTTTCTCAGTCCATTGTAGTTCTTCTGTATTCTTCTATAATTTTGTCCCTGAGGAAAAACGTGTAAAATTATTGTCTCTTACTGCAGGCTGTCAAGTTTGAATGGAGCCTTCAGAGTCCTTTGGTGGAACTTCTCCTGCACCGCTCCTTGCAGAGTATTCAGGTGGCCCATCGTCTTTACTGGTAAGTTCAATTAGAATAGGTTAGAAAGCCTTTTTAATTTAATTCTCTGGGCAGCAATGGTAAAAGAAGTGGAACATTCTTTCACCTTGTAATGGATATAAACCTTAACTTAAAATTCAGTCTTTTTTTTAATGTGAGTACCAGGAGTCGAACTCAGGACCTCGTGCTTGCCAGCAGGTGCTTGTGCCGCTGAGCAATATCACCAGCCCTTTTTTTTCCTTTATGTGGGTACTGGAAGTCGAACTCAGGACCTCGCACTTGCTAGGCAGGCGCTTACACCGCTAAGCCATCTCACCGGCCCAAATTCAGTCATTTTTGAGTCTTTGTCAAAAGTATTTTTATTTATATGTTAACTATCATCTTCAAAATCTTCCTCTGAGACCATTGCTATAGTTAAACACCTAGTTAAATCCACTCATTATTTTATTCTGGATGCTACTTCCCTATAGATTTAAATCACCTGTCCTATGTGTGATCATATTTATTCATTGAAGATTTCAGTATAAAATCTAGTTGTAAGACTCAATGTTTTGAAAGAATGTGTGTTTTCAAAGTACTTTATGTACAATATTAAGTATAAACAATGGACTCCAATGGCCAATATATGAATATATACATACTCGTTCTGTTGAAAATTCCTAAAACACTGAACTTTTACTTAGAATATTAGTAGAGAAACAAGAACCACTTAAGAAATATCAGAATTTGTCCCCTTGTTACCTATTCTGGATCATATGAAATGATGTTATTTACATTTACTGTTTTTCCTACTTTTTTTCATTACCTACCTTATAAATTCAATTTCATGACACAAAATTTTCACAATTACATGTGTCAGTGATCTAGGGATAAAAGTAGGTCTTTCTTTTGTCTTCATGAATATATGACAGCCATCATTTACTTGTTTTGACTTCTAGTTTCGGTGTTATTAGGAAAACAGCAAGCCAGCATTATTTTAGAGTGTCATGTTTTTCTGATTCAAGAAATGTTATTCATATTGCTATGACTCTTCCCTTGAAAATAACTCAAGGATTTTTATAGCAAAAAGACACAGGGACTTGTCAGGGACTTGTATTTGACTTGCTACACATGATTTGAAATGTCTAAGTTAAGAAGCAGAGTATTTCCTCTAGTGTGGAGCTATAATAAGGAATCAGATGCACTGGGTGGTGATGGGCCCTTTACTGAATAGACTCTTGTCGAAGCTCTCAATAATTTGTACTCTCTACAGTTCCTCAGTCAGCTACCACTGTGCTATGCAGAAAGTTAAATGAATACACTTTGTGGCCTTGTGTCTTACTGAAGCCAGGATTCCATTAAACTCAGTGTTTATTCCCTTAAAATTTAACTTTTGTATGCATTATTAATAAAGCCTATTTAAATGTAACATAATAATAAGTTTAATATTTGAACCAAAATATAAGTGTATAGAGTATAAAGAAGATAATTTCTTTATTTTTTTTTTTTTTTTTTGTGGGTACCGGGGGGACGACCTCAGGACCTCACGCGCCAGCAGGCGCCCGTGCCGCTGAGCGATATCACCGGCCCCTTTTTCGTATGTGGGTTCCGGGAGTCGAACTCGGGCCTTCGCGCTTGCAAGGCAGGCGCTTAAGCCGCTGAGCTGTTTCACCGGCCCCAAGAAGATAATTTCTTTAAAAGACATATTAAAAATTAAAATACAATATTAAAGCTTTACTCTAATTGATTAGTGATTGTTATAATACATGCCCCACATTAGTAAATTCTTCATCTGCTAAAATGTCATGAAAAGTGGAGTCATTTGAAAGGCAATAAGGAGTGCAAAGCTGTAAATCAGTGTCATATTTGTAATTTCACATAAATACAATTATGTCACTGTTTCCACAGGGTTTGGGAGGGAAGCCTTTCTCACCCTTATGAAAAAGACCAGTAATAAATCCCTCTTATTTTTTCACTGGTTTGAGAAATAAGATGGAAGTAGCAGAAAAGAATATAAGTTACAATTGAACTGCTTTTTTTGAGGGCTAAGTCTATAAGAACAAAAAAAAAAAGAAAACCAGGACAGAGATTTTAAAATAAAAATTAAGAATCATATAATATGCATAAAGTAATAATATTCATATTAAAATGTGTTATAGAGTAGAAATTGCTGAGACTTAACATCATGTTTAAGGAGAATTTTGTACAGAGCATTTGAGTTAAAACTTTTTTTAAAAAATGAAGCTCTAGCCCTTTTGAAAGAGTCCTGTTTTTTAAAAAGGCAGAAACTCATCAGCCATCAGTTTAATGAGTTTTTCACTTGGATGAACTAGAGCCTCTTCAGAATCAATGTGTTTATTCAACACTGAATTCAGTATCTTGCCCTGCTCACCTAGATCTTAGAGTCTGTTTTAGAGTCTGTCTTCTCTAAGCTTAGAGTCTGAGGGGGTCTTCTCTTTTCCCCACTAGCATGGCCAACTCTTTGGCCAGCTCTGTAGCTTTATGCATCCTAAACAGTCCCTCTACTCCACTACTTCCACCTACCAACACTACTGACTAATGGAGTGATTCACCAAATATTGAATTAAGCATAAATAGGTTTGGAATGACCCCATTTTGACCATACTGTCCATATCATTTCTTGGAGGAAAATTGACTTGGGGTTATTTTGAGTCTCTTTCATTGGAAGGTTCAATGGAGGGTGAGTAGCCCCTATTTTTCAAGAAAAGAGTTAACAAATAGCTTTGGATTTGGTAAGTTGAAATGCTTTAACCCCAAGTTTGCACTCTAAAAGGTGGTTTTATGTGGAAACAGTAACATTTTGGGTTCATGGTTAGGAGGTCCCTACCTCTATGAGATAACAGCTAATTATAGAAGCTTAAACCCAGTGCCTCTTTTATTTTGGACCAGAAATAATTCAACAGGTAATGAGGTAATGGACTAAATATCATCTCCCAAACATATGTCCAGGGCCGGTGAGATGGCTCAGCGGCGTAAGCGCCTGCCTTGCAAGCGCGAGGGCCCGAGTTCGACTCCCGGAACCCACATACGAAAAAGGGGCCGGTGATATCGCTCAGCGGCACGGGTGCCTGTTGGCGCGCAAGGTCCTGAGGTCGACCCCCCGGTACCCACACAAAAAAAAAAAAAAACATATGTCCACATCCTAAACCCAGGAAGCTACTAATTGCAACATCATGGAAAAGGATCTTTGATGATGAAATTGATATAAAGATTTTGAGTTGAGGGTGGGCCCCACATTCAGGGACTAGTGACCTTTTGAGGCAGAAGCAAAAGATGCCTTGGGAAGATGGGGGCATTGGTTGCAGTAATGCAGCCCCGAGCCTGTGAAAACCTGGAGACAACCAAAGCTGGAAGGGGCACCCCCAGAATCATGGAGGAAGCATGGACTGACCAACACTTCAACTTCAGAATTCTGACCTGCAGAGTTGTGAGAATAAATTTTGTTGTTCAAGCCATCAATTTGTGACAATTCGTGCCTCACAGGAAGGATTTCATGAAGGGCCCTGCCTTAGACTGACTGGTGCCGCAGTCACTTTCCCATCTCTGGCACATGATAGCCATCACCCACCGCTTAAAGGAGGAGTGGTTTATTTTGCCTCACAGTTTCAGACCATGGTCTGCTGACTCAAAGACAAAAATGGGAAGACAGAGGGCTATGGCAGAGCAAAAGGCATGCAATCCATGGCAACCAGGAAGCAGAGAAAGGAGGGAGGAGCTGAGGACAAGAATACACCCTCCCAGGTCAGGTATCCAGTGGCCAACCTCCCACCAAGCTCCACCTCCCAGTCACACTCATGATCCAATCACCTTCCAAACACATGAGACATTTGGAGGACATTTTAGATCTAAACAACCAGGTTGTCCTCTCATTCAGAAAGCTTTCTCTGACTCTTCTCAGTAGCTAACAATACAAACCATGCCCTATCAATCCCACCACAGTTTCTAAATTCATCAGATACTCCAAAAATGTTTTTAGACTTAGGAGGTCATAGAAATTTCTTCCAGTCCAGCAATACGTTCACGTATCAGCAGTTCCATGGAATCTGAATTTACCACCTTACCTGAGTCACTGTGAGAATCCAGTGCCATAGCTGGTTGCATTTACCCGCCTGCTACATCCATCCCCAGCTTCACACTGACTGCTAATTCATTCCTGCCCCTTCTCTGGAGATTGTCCTCTGGTGACATAACCACCCGGCCTGTGAGTTGGGAAATCTCCAAGATTTACATTCCAGAGATTCGCCATGGATGGGATCAAGGCTAGACTTGACGTGAGACTTGGCCTTACTGACATCTTCTCCTCTCCATAATGCTTCCCTGCTCTCACAGGGCTTTCCCCAAAGAGGACTTGTTCAGTAAATCATGTGCACTGAAATTCCTGTCTCATGTGCTGTTCTAGGGGACTTGAATCGAGATGCAGATTTCTTAATAGAGATAATGAATATAAATACATCTATCCCTTGTTATCTGCAAGGGATTTGTTCCAGATCCATGTCTCCCAGGGGAGGCCAAAGTCTGTAGCTCCTCAAGTTCCTTATCTAAAATGGTGTAGTGTGCACATATAATTTATACACATCCTCTCCTTTACCTTCACCTCTCTAGATAACTTATAATATTCAATATAATGTAAGTGCTATGTAAATAATTGTTATACTCTATTGTTTAGGTACAATCACAAGGAAAAAATCTGTACATATTCAGTACAGACAAAATTTTTCAATATTTTCAATCTGCAGTTATTTGAATCCAAGGGTACTGTGAAACCCACAGGCACAGAGGGACAACGGTATGCGTTTTTTAAAAATTGGAACATTTTATGCAACATGCTATAAGGAAAACACCAGTATCACAGATTTGACACTCCTATGCCAAATCTGATTGAATGAGCCAGTTTGAATCAAAGTCTGTAGGGCAAGAAGCCATTCTAAAACATGGCTCCTTTATAAAAGTGGTTCTCAAGACTTGTGATGCAAAAATCTGAAAGCGATTCATGTGAAGTGTGAGATGAAGTCCCTTTTGAAGCTTTATCCAAGTAATATTTTTTTCTGTTTTACTTGCTAATATATCACAAGCACCTAGGACTGTACTTGGCACTTTATATACATTCAATAAATTGCTGTTGAATGAATGAAGAGACAAGTTATCTGGGCTCAGCTGTGCACATGTAGATCTGTGACAGAAGGGGGCAGAAAAGAGCTGCTTGAGCACCCAAACAAGAATTTGGCAGCACCAGAGCAATTTCAGGAAATTGTCCCAATCTGGAATAGGCAATGGATATTGCACACAAGGCAAAACTGGAGACAAGGGAGAATGTGAGAAGTCAGGACGAACCCACGTCAGGAAGGAAGGCCTAAGAACAAGCAGATGCGGTACAGTCTGCCAGACTGGGAGGAAAACAGGAAGTAAATTAGGGCAACTGTGATGGTGTGTCAAGTGCTCCGAGTGCGTCAAGTGTCACGATGGTGTGTCAAGTGTCACATGGTATTAAAGAACCTCTGAGCTTCGATACGCTACCTGTCACATTGAGATGATGCAAAATCTTACCATTCATTTTTAATACAATCTGCCGTAAACCTTTGCTTATCTAGAATTTGGGGACAACTCCTCAAATTGGAGTCTGATTTATTTTTATTTTTTTTACTGTTGAGTATCTCAGGGCCTCATACATACTAGGTAAATGCTCTACCACTGAGGTACCAGCCTCCCAGGGTTGACTTTAAATAAAGAAAGATAACATGAGAATTATGCATCACGTGATCTGAAGTCACACATTTTCCTCTCACCCCTGCCCCAAATGCCTGAAATTTTCTCATTTAACAATTTTTCCCCTTCAAGAATTCTTTTCTAGTACAAAAATATATTTTCAGACCATATTTTCTTCTGATAAATTAATCATTTGTTCATTTACGCAATGAACTTTGAAATGATAGATACTGTTGAACTATTTTAAAGATAAACAAAGAATGGTCCTTGCTATAAGAAGGTCATGGGCTCACATCTCAGCATCCAGGCAACAGGGGAGAGCCCACTGCATGCGTAGCAAGGATAGAGTAGAAGGAGGAAATCTGGAACATATTCTGTCCATTTCACAGTTTTGCCTGTGATCTGTTCCAAACTCAAGCAGGGACCAAGGCCGGACATCAAGTACATCAAAAACTAACTGTGTGCTCTCATTCTGTCAAGTTTTAAATGCATGAAGGCGTACAAATGAATACACAGAGGAGGTAAATTCTCCCTCCCCGCTTTGATGTCTGAAATACTGTGACGAGTAAAGAGCTATGCTTGGGGGAGTTCTGGCAGTGTGGGAGAGCAAACAATACAGAATCAAGAGGAGGTTTTAAAGCCTCGATCTCTTACTTTCAAGAACCATTATACCGCTACTAATTCACCTTTTTACCTTTACAATGCAATAAATAATAAAATATTGCTTCATTCTTTTGTAAGGGAAAGATATGTCTCGCTGTCATTTCCTATTGATCTGCTACAATCTTCTTCACCTCTGTTCTCAGAAAAGTGTACCAGAGATTGAAACCCTACGATAAGCAACTCACTTAAACTAAAAATATCTCTACCTTAGTCTACCTGAAGAAAAAGTGATGGGTATTGAAAGAAAGTTTCCTAATTTACACAGGAACCTGAAAAATCCATTAGCACGGTTCCCAAGTTTAGGCATAATACAGGAACAATTGTTTTGTCTGTCTTATTTCTATTTTAAGTAATAGAGGTTTTATGTAGTTCCTTTAATAAAAGGATTTTTAAAACAGAATATAACTTTAAATAAGAGGTTATTTAAGTCTTATTACTGCTATTAAATATACATGAAAATAAAATACTGTACAAAGTTCTACCACAAATCAATGCAAAAGCCAGAAACAGAGCTCTGCCTTAAATGAGGCCATTGTTTCAGTGACATTTTCCTTCAAATTCTTCTATTTTTTTTTAAACTGAAGAGAAATGGAAAAAGAATTTTGTATATAAATAGTGACCCAACTGTTGAAACTTGGACTCAGTCTGGCTTTTGGGACCTGAACTTTTGGATCCACTGTCCAGCACTTTTCATTATAGAGCCCAAATGCAGTTACATCAAGGCTTCCTTAAACTTAAGTCTGGCTTCTCTATGTCAATGTTAGTTTCTCACGGACATAGTTTATGCTATGGATATGGGATATGGCCTTGAAAAGCAGCATTATAATGCTGAATTATTCATTATTTCTTAATCATAATAGTTTCTCTCTAGCCAACAAATAAATATGGTTTAAAAAAAGGCATTTTGTTTAGAACTTAGCCTTGTCTTCTAATAATATTTGAATTTTACGGTCAAAATGAATTTTGGAATCTAATAGGACCAGAACAACTATTTACTATCTCAGAAATGGATTTCAACACATCAAGTGATTGATCCAATGACAATCATGTAGCTCATTAAAGAATTGAAATTAAAATCTTTTTCTCTTTATATGTCACGCCCAACCAGTTCTCTTTCCAAATTAACATCTACTTTCAAAAATGTGCAACTTCAAGTGTTCATTAAATGCTTGGTTTTTAGAAACTCATTCAAGAACTAAAGAGATAACTTTTCCTTAATTAAGGGCAAAACTGAAAAGAAAACGATATTCCAAGTTGAGATCTCTGTATGTGATAACTCAAGAATTTTTACTATTAATTAATTGTTAGTGTGCCCCAACAAGTGCTGTCAATTGCAAATGTTAATTAATAGTGTTTATAATAATCTCCAAAACAATTCATGTCCTTGAAGGACTTTTGAAGTACATAGTAGGTTGTTTCCAGACCCTCTTTGTGTACTGCCTGATTCAGTCTTAAAACATTAAATTTGCTCTCCAGATTTTATTATTAAACCATGAGTGATCAGGGAACAATTCCCAAGTAATTTTCTCAGTAGACCAAGTTTGGACTCAGTTCGTATTTTTCGGTACCTATTTTATAAAACCAAGACTTTCTCAGTTCTCTTCAAAACACTATTTAATTAAGTAACTAACAATATTGTGAATACAATTAAGTCAGTCCTTTTCCTCAAGTTAAATGAGTCGGAACTTGGCAATAATAAAATGTAATCAGTCTTCAGTTCCCTGCTAACTACAAGGGCCCAGGGCGTGGTTGGATGCAGAAGCTGCAACGGCAGGAGAAGCTTCTGGGTAGGTGAGCAGGCTTCTTCCTTCTTACAGCTCAGTCAACCCCTGCCTTAAGTCCATGTGTACTGCTGTAACATACTACACAAGACTAGATACATTTGTAAACACCAGACATCCATTTTCACCACGCTGGAGTATGGAATGTGTAAAATCAAGGTGTTAGAATGTTGAGCAAGGGCCTCCTCTCACTTCCAAGATGGTGCCTTGAATGCTGCTCTCTCTAGAGGAGAAAATCACTATTCCATACACGACACAAGGGCAGATGAAAGGAACTCAGGAAAGATATTAATCAATTCATGAGGGCATCCTGGCTTTGGAATTCTCACCTGGATTTCTGACCCAAGCTTGACCCAGAAAAAGAAATCAAGGAAATGTATCGTCACATTGAAGTTATTTCTAGGTGCTGGTAGCACACCTCTTTTTTTCTATAGTCCATGGCTAAGAAGTCAATAACAAAGCCCTGCCTAGGTGTAGGAACTGAAGGAAACCGAATTCAGTATCGCTGCCCTCCAGCCTTCCAATAATGCACCTGACTTTTCCAAGCCTTCTTTCTTTATATGCAGTGGTTTTTAACCACTGCTAAGATAGTCAACATATAAGAAGCATTATTCTTACCCAACCATCTTCCTCATTCTAGTAATCCTTAAATCCTAACTATTGCTTCTCATAAGTACATCTTGAATTTGTGTCCCCCTTTCCTATTTTTCCAGCTAGCAGACCTCCAGTATCACTGTGTGGACCACTGCAACAACTTCCTAATTGTTTTCCTTCACTACTACTCTTTTCTTTCCTTAGCCCATCCTCCACGCTGCCCCCAGAATACTCTTTACTAATGTAACTTGATCCCCAACTCATTGCAGTAGGCTCTAGTTTTAGGTCACCCTCAACTAGTTAAAATAATTTCATCATCCCAGTCCCTCTTCACTGATGCCAGTATTTAGAATTACTAGACTATGACATAAAATCTCTTCCCTCTCCTATGACTTTGCTATTGAACTTCAGGTTCTCAACTCTGCCTACCTCCCACCCCTAGGCTTTTACACTCAAATCTAGCTTTCCTTTCTATTCTCTAGTAACTACTCAAATTTGCACAAGTCTTTCATGCCCTGATGACTTCATACATGATGTTTTCCAACTGCTTGAAGGGCAAATATCCCCTCATCTATGCAGATGCCTTTGGAATTCAGCTAACCTTTCATATTCCTTGAGGATGTCTGTGACCCTCTGTCCTCTTTCATGCCTCCAGTACAGTCCTTGCACACCTTTATTTGCTTCGCCATTTCCCTTTGCATTAAGATACTTTAGGCTGCAAGTGACCAAAAATCCTAATCAATTGATTTAAAGTGGTATGAAATATTAATTATTCCACATAACAAGAATTATTTAGTGGAGTGTTACTGAGTTCATTTTGGCAGCAAACCTCCAATTTATCATTACATAATTTTTTTCTATCTTTCACCCGTGTATTGATTTGTTCTTAGTCCACTTCACATCATTGGCACAAGGAGAGAGCCACAGTTGATAACACTTCCCACAGTATGCATGACACAGTTCAGCAGAAGATAAGGGGAGAGCCCTTCCTCAGCAGGAAACATTTTTTCCACACAGCCCACACAGAGTTAACTTCTGTCATTAGTCAGAATTGGGTCGCATGTCATAATGAACCGGTCACCTGATCAGATGGCAACCAGGTGAGTCAGGAAGCACTATTGACTATTGGTTTAGCATATGCAGAATATATCCTCAAACTGCTCATCTTCCATGAAGATTTTGAAATATGAATGAAATCAGATTTTTTTGCAGATGTAAAGAGGAGAATAGATTTACTACAGGCAACCCTGCATTCCTCTTCTGAAGTATGGGGATGGGCCTTATCCATTCATACTTAATATAGAACATTGCATATAATATGTATGACAGGTGCGCAGTAAATATCAGTTAAATGTATACAGAAAACAATTACATCACATACACTTGCCTGCAGGTTAACTTACACTGACTACTGTAAAACAGCATGTAACAGGAACAACTTCTGTTATTTTAGATGTGTTGGCCCTTGATATTTTGAAAAAATTTTTTGCTGTTTTTTTTGTATAATCTAAGACTCATTAGCTCTCTAGAATAGTAGAATAGGAGAAATTTGAGTTAATTGACTTGTAGAATTACATGATACTCTAAAATAAAAGTTTTTCAAGAGGTCTCAAGTGTTATACCAGTCAGGTCCAGTGTGAGTTGCTTTTTCCTGACTGAACCATGCTGTTTCTTAAAACCCAGATTGAAAATAAAGCTACATCTTGTGATTTGGCAAAATGTGTTTCAAAACAAGGCCTTGCCAAGCAGGTACTTACCATAGTTTGAAATATAATTTTATGTATTGAGATTCTGAGCACTGGGAAATTACTGAACAGTTTCTAATTTTTTTTTGTCTCCTCTATTCTCAAGTTTTGTTTTGTTTTGTTTTTTTCTGAGCTGTGAAAATTCAGAGTTCTTCTTTTGTTAATGAGCAAGTCCTTTATTTTCAGGCTTTATTTACCTTTTATCTTTACTCACCTAAAGACCACTACTCGAAAATGCTAAATGGAGTTATTTTACTAGTCCTCTAATTTAATTTTCTATCTCATTTGTATATAATTAATGTAGTTACAAGAGAAAGCTGCTTTCTTTTTCTTTGTCTGTGTGTCACTTTTATTGCACCAAAACCTAGACTTGGGTATTTAAATCTAATATTTGCCATGTTCAGTAACTTAGAATCCTGTAGGTATTTTGGTACTTGGGATTAATTTTGACCAATGAAGGATGAACAACTTGCACAGATAGCGATCTGCCTTCAGAGTGAACTTCTCTAACCACCCTTGACAGAGTGTCAAATAATTGCTGTGTGTTGCTTGATCCTGGTTATATTAAGCTGGAATTCTAATGTATGTTTCATTTTCCTTATTAAATTGGGCATTGGGTATACATGGTTGCTAAAGTGTGGTAAATGTTGTTGATTTACCAAAATAGTGGAGCTTCTATTGTTTTCTCCCAAGTAAAATTTACCATTATTTTTAAAGAGGCTGCTGCTCATTAAACTGTCTGTATAAGTTAATTGACGATTTTCATAACTCTTACAAGACAATGCAGAGCTTCAGTTACTAGAAGTTTTAAGGCAGCCAGACAAATAGAGTTTGAACTTTAGGGAACAGAGGCAGGAAAGTGCCCAGGCAGAGCACTAAGGAAAGAAAATACTATATTATATTAGTCATCGACCCTTTTATTCAGTTATTTGTTCTTCAAGTTTCTATTCAAGCTCAAATATAATGGGAGATATAATGATAACAAAAACAGGCAGAACAAATGTGGTAATAAGAGAACAGGATATGGAGGAAAACATATTCAAGTAGAAATTCCAACTCAGGCTTCTACTACCCGTGTGGCCTTAGAACAATTACTTAGCCTTTCTGATCATCAGTTTCATTATCTGTTAAAGAAATATAATTTATATAACAGAATTATCATTTAAATTAGTTATATATATATATGCATACATACATAGATATCTGTTATATTTGTTTAGTATGCCTAAGGACTTATTATTGGTTATTTAGAAAGGATAGGAAGTATTGCCAAAATTCCAGTTCCCACAGTTGTATGACAAATTAAAAATTTCAGATCTTGGATTTCTGACATTTGACTCCTCTCTCCTTCCACTGCTTTCTTTTTGTCTTATCTGAATTGTAAATTCATAATTAAAATGTAATTAAAAATTTGAAATAGGTAAAAAACAAGTTATGGTACAAATAAACTTCTTTACTGACCCATTTAGAAAAGCATCTTGAGACATTCTAAATGTCAGAACAAGTTGGGAATTACTGTGGGATTTAGTGTCAGAGAGATTTAACAGACACAGAAATGGAGCACCATTCACAGATTTCTTGTTGATACATGTTTTTCATTTCAACAGCCAAATCCATCTCACTCACATCACTCATCTGCCTGCTAGCACAATACAGAAGAAAATATGAGTAGAAAATTTCATCAATTCCTTGGTTCTTTTAAAGGGTTACAATTGTGAATTGCAAATGCAAAATTGTACTCAAGAAGCCGGCAATTTAAAAGGCAAGGAATTTGAACTCCTTAAAACAGCAAGAAAATAATCATTCAAGTGTTGCCACACCTACCGCACATAGAAATCATTGTAGCAAAGACTATCTGAGAGAAGGTGGAAATCACTAAAACATTTCTTAAAGTGGGGAAGAAAATGTTTTTTGGATTTTACATTATTAGCTTCATTGTGAGCCTTTAATGATGAATTCAAATATTTGTGTAACATGAATATAAAACATTTATATAAACCTTATTTCTGAACATGTGACTAAAGTGAGATAATTTTTCTTGAGGTATAGGAGCATCATTTATCCAGGCTTTACTTTCATCGTCACAGTTCTCAATTCAGTCCAACTTTTCAATTGATTAATGGCAAATGGAGAATGGGTGTTACTCTGTTCTCTTACCATTACCCAGGACTCCTAGCAATGACCTGAGAACTTCCATAAGTCATTGGTTAATTTTGTCCATATTTTGAAGTTAGGTGTAGTTGGTGTTTCAACCTCTAGATGATGCTGTGCCTGGCATTTCTGGTGTTTTATGTTGAAGCAACTGGTTATCTCAGCTAGGACAAACCAAGCTCTTCTGACCCTGGAAATTTTACTTACATCTCCTAACTTTTTATGTCCTCATCTGCAAAAGAATAATAATACCTCCCAAAAGTTCCTAGCATTGCATCTGATATCTATATTACTCTATAAATGTACAGAGTCCACCAAAAGATGTGTATACACTTCAGGAAAAGAAAAACTTGTATAAATATTTTAATACTAAATTTATTGAGACATCGTGAGATTAATACAAGTTACCTTTGGCCTCTACAAGAGGGGCTCAAAGCGGTGGCCATTAGCTTCCAGGCATTTATTAGTACAGTGAACTGCTGCTTGGGTAATCTTGGTCACTGAGATTGTTTCACATGCATTTGCAATTTCTTTCTAAGGGCCACAAGGAAGTGGGTTTTCTGTGATATACGACATCCTCTAGTGTCTCTCATACAAAAGTAACACCATTTGTTGAAAAAGCTTCATACTATTTTTCTTTTTCTAAAATGTGTATACATTTTTTTGGTGGACTCTATACTCAATAAATCACTAACTGAAAAAATTGAGATATTTCGAGAATGAAATGACATAAAATAAGGCAGCATGTCTTATAAAGCTCAAAGTATGAACAAATAGCATTTCTTCTTTGTTTTCACTTCTTTCATTTTGTTTTTATTTTTTAATATGATAACATTTCATTTGTTAGAAGATAGTTTTGGAATATTTTCATCCGCTTTCTCAGGCAAAAGCATTTTATCAGATAAGTAGGTATGTATCTGTAACTCTGGCCTAATTCATGTACTTTCCATGGCCTCCAAGCGTAAATGTGAAATGTAAGTAGAAAAACTCCTGAAACACCATCCACATTTGCCAACAATCTGGATAGTTTCAATTCGAAGTAGGAGATTCTGCCAAAAACCCTAGCTCCAAGAGCTCTTAATATCCTCCTCACCCACAACGTCTTTAGATCTTCCCTCTCCAGCAATTCCTTTCCGTGGATATGTATTAAATCTTGCCATCACTAGGCATAGCTTCTTATATGAAGTTTTAAACTAACAAATCTAATGCATCAGCCCTTTAATAAACTTGACTTTCCTATTCACACTGAAGGTAGTGTTTAGCATCAGTAGAAATTCTATGCCTGACTTCTGCCTGTTCTGCAGGCCATCAAAGCAACCAGAGTTGTCCTAATTCCCTATCAGCTTTCCTAGTCAAGCATTTACATATCTGGGCTAGCTTCTTCGGTCACCCTTTGAATCTGACAAGTCATTTATAAAAAGTCTCAAGAATCAATACCCTCCTTTCCATCTCTACTGAACCTTTAACCCAGGACATTATTGTTTAATTACTGGTAGTGCTATTGTTTATTATTCTGCCCAATTCAAGTTTCTATTCATGTCATATTATTCTCCATATTGTTTGAAAACTAAAACAATGATTCTGTAATGTCTGTAGGATAAAGTTCAAATTAATTAATTCACTATATATATATATATATATATATATATATATGACAGGATAAATTTTATTTTATTGTCACCTGGCTCCAAAGCAACCAGTTTGTCTTAGCATGAAAATGCTGTACTTTCTTAATTCCTAGAATAATAGTTAATAGTGCATAGTCCACATCACTGTAACTGGATGCCAGCCTGGTTCTACTATTTGTGAGTTATCTGACTTCAAGCAATGTACGTACTTTTTTTTGAGACGTATTTTCTCAAGCATTAAAAATTAAAATAAGAACTGTATTTCCTTTTAGAAGACTGTTGTGAGAATTTAAGTAACATGGAAGCACGGAGTTGGACAGCTGTGTGATACAGCAGATTGAACCAGGAGTCAGGTTTGTACGTAGGCCTGAGAGTTGTTGAAGCTATAGTCGTACCCAACACAAAAATTCACTGAGCATCTTCCATGAGGTAAACCACGCTATTGTTTTCAGGGTTATAGCAAGGAATAAAACAGGCAAAAGCCCCTGCTTTTCCTTATGCAGCTTTTAAGAGAAGTAAGATATATACTTTCAAGACACTGAAAAGAGGTAAGGAGAAAAATTAATCAGGCAGATGACTTACAGAGTATGAAGGTCAGGGGGTTGAAAAGCTAAGATAAGGTAGCAAACAAAGGCCTTATTTAAAAGGTGACATTTGATAAAAGACTTTAGTGAAGTAAGAGAGTGAACCACATAGGCATCTGAAGAAAGAAGATACCAAGAAAAGGAAATACCATAGGTAAAGGCATAGACACATGTTCTTGTGGTGTCAGAGGGAAAATGTTGAGTTCGATGTGGCCGGAATAACTCAAGTAAAGAGAAGAGTGGTCGTAGATGAGGTCAGAGGGAAAAGAATGAATGGGAGGGGCACGTTATATAAGAAGTCCTAGGCAATTATTAGAATACTGGCTTTATACAAGTAAGATGGAAAATCATTAGAGTGCTCTGAGAAGATGAAAGACCTATCAGGCTTATTTTCTAACAGAATTGCTCTAGACATTTTGTTGAAAATCGACTGGAGAAGAGATATGTTAGAAACAAGAAAATTGGTTTGGAGATTAATGTGATGATCTAAAGATAACAGTGACTCAGGCCAGGATGAAGCAGTGGAAGAAGTAAGAGAGGTTTTGATTCTGGATATAGTTTTGAAAATGCCAACAGAATTCTCTGATAGAATAGAGGAAGGACATAAAATGATCACATCACGTTTTTTGATAAATCTAGTTTCAAGAGTGCATGTTTCTAAAAGAGAGATAGCGAGGGATCATTCTTGACCTATTAAAATATGAAATAACTGCTGAACACCTGCCACTGGGCTAGAGATCAAAATGAGAGAATTGTCAACATATACATGAAGTTCAAAGCTGTCAGAATAAGTGAGATCATAGAAGAGTGAGTACAGATAGGAAGGAAAAGAAGTTCAAATACTTAGTGGTCATCTCAACATGTAAAAGTCAATGACTGGCAGAACCAGAATAGAAAAGTCAAAGGAAGCTCTCAGAGATATAAAAAGGTAAGACAAGCACGCATGAAATTCTGCAAGACGTATGTCCAACTTCGCTGCTGATGCTGCCAAGTAGATATGAGATATGATCAGCCCCATGGCAGTCATGGGAGGGCATCAAGAAAGTGGTCTCAGTGAAGTAGATGAAAAGGGGTAGATCTAAGAGAGCAGATGATGGCTACCAAATATTGATTTTAGGAGTTTCCCTGAGAAGGGAAAGAAAAATGAGGCAGTGCTTGAAGAGGCAAATGGGATCATGAGAGGAATTTGCTTTAGGTACTGGAAAAATAAGTTTTCTTTACATAGTTAGGGGAAAATAATAAAGAAAGGGTGACATGGAAGAGACAAACAAAGCAGAATTTTGGGCTCATGGTCTGAATAACGGGAAAGATTGGAGTGTGGCACAAGTAGACTGCTACCGATTCCATGCAGAGAAGAAAGAGGAAATGAGAGTGTACAGCGCAGGCAGGTGGCTGCATGTGGCAGCAACTTCTCATGGAGCAGAGGAAACAAGGTCATTTTTGATGGCCATATCTGTTTTTTCCTGTATGCAACAAACTCAAAATCATTTTTAATGACAAAGAAGTCCAGCATTTTCCAATGAGACAGCAAAGGACAGATCAGTGAAGCAGATGATAAAGACAAAATAAAAGTATGAGAACAGGGTGCTGAAGACAAGTACATCCTCAACACACCAGCGCAGCAATGAGGATCACTTTTGTAAATCCCTAATTTAACTGTTCTTTAAGCTTTGCTTCCTTTTAATCTCCTACTTCTATCTATGCATTTATTATTCAAATGGAGCTATAAAAATGTAAAACTTTAAATAAACATAATTTTAATTCAGTAATAGAACTGAATACCAGTTTTCATTAAGGAGATAAATTGTCCAAGTCTCCTCAGCATTTAAGATCTGTACTATGGTAGTTTATAGATATCAGATTAAAATGTAATGTACATATTTTTGCATAATGTTATATTTAAATGTAAAGTGTATTGAAATGAATGGTCACTGTTGCTTTGTTTTAGGTGACAGTTTTGTATTAGTCCCATTCCTCATTGCTGAGACACAATACTTGACACCCTCAGCTGAAAGGAGGAAAGGCTTAATTTTACTTACATTTTCAGAAGTTTCAGTCCATAGTCACCCAGCTCCAGTGCATGAACTGCATGGCAAAAGAATCAGGCAGAGGGAAGCTGCTCATACTATGGCAGCCAAAAAGCAAAGAGAGGAGGGAGGAGCTGGGAAGGGAGACACACCCTTGCAAGTCCTGCCCCCAGTGAGTAACCTCTCCAACCAGACCCTGCCTCCTAAGAGTAAGTCAGCTGTATTTACTCCATGATTCAATCAGCTTCCAAAAGACCTTGTAAGTGCATGAGGCCTTTGAGGGACATTTGTAATCTAAACCCTAATAACTGTTAACCCCAAGAGTATGAGAAATCATGTACTCATCTCACTCAAAGACTATTAGTGATTGACACTCACTGAGTATGAAGTATTGTAAAATACACTGTGGAACAATTTTAAAAATGTAAATATTACTGTCTGCTAGGGTTTAGATTTTGAGAGTTTCCCCAAAGGTACAAATTTGGTCTTCAACTTGGCACTGTTAGGAAATGGTGGAACCTTTAAGAGGAGGTGCCTAGTGAAAGGTCTTTTGTTCCCTGGAGGTGTGTCCTTAAAGGGGATTGCTGGATCATTAGTTTTTGTTTTCTTTTCTCCCTGAATCACCATGCAGTAAGCAGTTTTTCTCTGTCACACACTATTGTCATAATCTGCTGCCTTGCCAACCAATGGCCTACCAATCATGGACAGCAACCTGCAAAACTGTGAATTTGTTCCTTTTATAAGTAGATTATATCAAGTATTTATTATAAGGGTGCACAGCTGACTAGTACATTGCCTGCTCTCAAAATGCTAATATTCTTTCTCAGAAAAATAAGAAATATATAAAGTGATTAAATCTGGAACAATGAAAGAACATTTATAACATAATACCCCAATAATTGCAAAATAATTACAATAACCCTCAAGAAAAGGAAATAAAAGTGCCTTTAGAATTAGGTGAGATTAGTTAAGGTGGATTCTTGAAAGAGGGTCTTTAAGACAGTGTTTCTAGGAGATGCTGAAAGGTAAGCTGAGAAGTTTCCAAGATCAAGCCCATATAAAGGTAAAGAGATGGAAATGAGAAGAAGCAACCGGATTGTTTCTGTAAAACAGGAGCTCGTAGTGGGTACGAAAGAGACAGAGAATACTAAATTATAACATTAGAATTCTTTGGAAATTACCAACATTTATAATTGATTAAACTATTTAGGAGCACTTTTTTTAAAATATAGGGAAAGTTAAACATCTTTTTTTGCCTACCATTTCCAAATAGACTTGAGATGAATCTGAGTCATTCAGACTACAAGGTCCTTTGTATAATCAATATCCTAGTATTTATTCCACAGTGACTGCAGGGATCCTAAGTTGGTGTTACAAATTAAGAAGTGGAGTTAATATTAAATCAACAAACAGGCTACCCATAGAACTACACATAGAGCTGTGTGTATGTGTCCATAACTTCACTCATACATAATAAAAGGAAATATATTTTATATTCCATATGTTGCTAATGGTTAGGGAAAAAGCCTCTATTCATTTCACAGCACATAGCAAATAAAAAACTATTTCCTTATTTCCATGTTTAAAGTAACTTCTAAAGAATATAATACTTCCCTTTTGTTTCTGTAATCTTTGAAAAATCCTTGAATAGGTAACTGTGACAGTGTTGTTATCAAAAATTGAATTTTGGTTAAAAACATAAGAGCAAAACAGGGAAAGAGTGAACAGAAAACCATTTCACTTTCAAGTTATATTGTGATTATAATAAAAAAGTAGAGAATTGCTAAATCAAAATGTATAGCAATTAAAGTCTACCGTGATGTACTAAATAATTGTCGTACATACCATCTCTAATCCTTTAGATAAAAGAAAAATCCAAAGATTCCCTTAAAACTAAGTGTTAAAGTTTTTGTAGAAGGCAACTGAGCGTATAATGACCTTCTTCCCATCCAAGAGCTATTTACACAGTTGCCTCCTCAGCATTCGCAGTTCATGAAGCATTATATAACTATGCAAATATTCCGGGCCTGACTCCTATTCGAAATTCTCCTATGTATTGAATGCATTTCATTTCATAAGAAACAAATATTGGCTTTCTTCTTGCCCATCAAAGAGTGCCAATGCACTCTTCTCTTACAAAAATGAACACATAAATGAGTCAGTGAATAAAGAAGTTTCCATTCCAGTAAAATCTATGTACCTATTCCCCTCCAAACACATTACAAGCCATTTTCCCTCTATAACACTAAGCTTGACATCCAACCCTTCTTTCTAAAATGACCACCCCCACCTTTATTTTCTGAGTGGTATTCTTCAGCAGCCCCATGGGTAGTTCGAACTTACACTGAAACATTTTCAATCTCTAAAACATTTGAGTCTATTGAAGTCCTTTATCATGTTTTGCCTTTGTCAATCACTTGGTACTCATGTTTTTAGTCTTGTATGTAGGCCTGACCTTATGAATTTTCACATTCATCTTAGTACATTTAGCAAATGTACATCAGCATCTTTTGTTGAAATGGGGCTGAAATATTAAGAAGACCCCAAATGTGATTGCAGCTTTGACATTTGCTTGCTGTATAATTTAAATTATCTGAACTTCAGTTTCCATGGCATAAAAGGAGGATAATATTGACCATTTCCTGCATATAACAATTGGCCAATAAATGATGGTGTGCTGCTTCTGATAATGATGATGATAATATCAACAATGACTTCCTTTCATTCTTTTCCTTCAGTGTGCTTGAGATGATTGAACCTTTTATGTAACACAATCTGGATATTTTATTCTTTTTATTAAAACCATTTCTTTGCTTGTTTCCACTAAAACCCAAAGAATTCATTCCAGTTATGTACTAAGTTTCATATGCTCATGAATATTCTCTAGCACAGTGGATGCTTTTATTTAATTTTAATACAGTTATGATCAAAACATTTTCTTTTCTATAATTAAAATTATGTAATTCTGTCAAAAAAGAACACTGCCAAAAATATTAACGAAACAGAATAGAAAGTCCAGAAATATACCCAGTTATCTTCAAAAATTTATATATTAAAAAAGGATAATTTCAAGTCAGTGGAGAAAGATAATTTAATAAATAAATTCCTGAACAGACAGTTGAAAGGGAAAAAGCTAGATCTATAACTCATAAAATACACTAATATAAATTCCAAATGTATCAAAGATATAAAAACCAAATGAGAGAGAGAAAGAATGAAAATACTGAAAGATAAAATGATGGGATAATTTTTTTTTTTTTTCAGTGCTGGGATCAAATCTAGAACCTTGTCCATACTAACACTGTACTCCTGACTATGTCCCCAACCATGAGGCAAAAACTTTTTATAAATATAAAAAGACATTTTAGTAAATCAAATGCTATATATAAACTCTCTTCAGTGGTTAAGAATTCATTTCCTTAATTAACATGGAACCCCTATATATGTATTAATATATATGTATGTATTGTTCAAGTACATGCAGTAATTCAACTAAAATATATATGGTCCTTATATATAGTCATATATATATGGTCACGTAATACATATGGTCATATATGTATATGCAAATATATATGGTCCTATAATGAATAGATGCTCAACTTGAGTAGTAAAATATAACTGCATACCACTTTTACCTATCAGATTAGCAACAATTAAAAATTTTCTGGCAGCCTACTGGTAAAAATATGAGAAAACCAGAATTCCAGATGGAAGTTAGTTATAGTGTTTATGGAGGTTTATTTACCAATATCTTTTACATTTTAAAATGCAGCTATTTTCACAAAGCAAATTTGCTTTTAAATACTTATCACAGATACACTTGAACATGGACAAAATGATGTAGATATGCCATTTATGGTAGTTTGGTTGTAGAAAAAAGCTTTCTTGGAAACAAATTCTCATCAATAAAGAAATGGTAGGGAAGCTTTCTACACTCATATAAAAAAGTTGTAATAATTTTAGGTATCATTCCATATACTGATTTTAAACAGATATTAATAACAAGATGTATTGTTATATTTCAAAAGCAACATACAGCCTGTGTGTATGCTGTTATCCATGTAAAAAATAAAAGATAGATACAGTATCTACCTACTCACCCAGCTTGCAATTGCATGGGAAATCTGAAAGGCTGCAAAATAAACTAGGAACAATGGCTTCAGGAGGGAAGTAGGCAGAGGGAAAGGAGATGGGAGACATTATTTGCATTACAGCACTGTTTTCATCTCTGGATTTTGTAACCTACATAAATTATCTGTTCAAAATAACAAGAAAAGTTGATAATATCTAAAATCCCTATAATTAGCTATGTTTTGAGAGCAACAGCAACAGAATGTATAATCTCCCAGAGACTTTTTATAAACACAGAATTTAGACACTGCCAATCTGCCAACCAATTACTGTAATCATACAGAAGGGAACCAATTCGAAGACAATGTTGGGAGATGTAGTCTGCTGGCCTCCCAAGAACCTCCCAAACTTCATCCTATCCTCCCTGGGAAGCGGACCCGCATGGACTCTGTCCAGATTCTCGCCTCTGCCTTCTGCCTGGATTCAGCCCAGGGTGCTACCAGAAGGTCACTGGGAAGGAAGAGGGTGGGGTCAGAGTGTGTTCTCTGCCTCTGTCTTCCGCGTTCTCAGGCAGCTGGCTGTCTCTTTGGCGATCCTTTCGTGGCAACGCACCAACTTGTGAGGTCCAGGAGCTGCGCACTAGCCACAGACTAGTGACAAGAATGCAGTGAAATTTCCTTTGTTTAGAAAGGATGGAAAAATATGTTGATATTTCCTTGTTGGTAAAGGTCTTAAACTTCTGTTGCTTATCACTGGTGTATGTTGCTTCGATGTGTTCAAATATTTGAACACAGATACTGAACCGCATTCTGCAGTAACTTCCAGATAATTAACATAAGGGTACTCACGGTGCTATCTACCACTTGGATCATATGTCAAATAAGCATTTTTTGCCTTAGGGTCACATGACAGGGAGAATGCAGAGGGTCAATTCCACAGCACACAGCAATTCACAGTTGCAGGTCCTTTGTCCACTTTTAAAATTTTTTGTTTGCTTATTTGTTTTCTCTTTTTTTTTACTACTGAATTCAACGTATATTTTGAATATTAACCTCTTCTAAAATATATGGTCCACAAATGTTTTCTCCCACTCTATAAGCTACCTTTTCATTTTCTTGATTGCTTTGCTGTGGAAAAGCTTTTTATTTTAGCATAATCCCTCGTGTTTATTTTTTAGTTTTTCGCTCTTAACTTTTGGTGTGATATCTTAAAAATCATAGCCATGGCCAATCACAAGGGACACTTCCTTTGTCTTTTCTACTATGGAAGTTTACAATTTTTGGTTCCTAATCTATTTTGAGTTGATTTTTATATGATATAAAGATCCAGTTTCTCTTTTGCATGTGGATACAAAGTTCTTCCAATACTATTTATCGAAGAGACTATGCTTTCCCCTACTGTGTATCTTCGGTGCTTTTGTCAAAAACTACCGGGCCATATATGATTGGGTTTATCCCCGGAAAATTACTTGACCATATTCACCTCTGGGCTAACTGCTTTGTTCCATTGGTCTATGTGTCTGTTTTCATTCTATTACCACACTGTTCTGATTACTATAGTTTTGTTCAGATATAATCCCTGAAGGGATATATACATTTGAGAGTTGCTGGAAAACTTTTTCCTCTTAGGAGTATATGATGAAAAATTTCAGTGGCCTGTGCTTTTTATAACTGACTTATAGATCCTGAGTGTAGAGGTTAGGCCTCAGGTTCAACATAAAAGTTAAGTGAAACACTCTTGTCTTGAAGTTACTGCCAATAGTAAACACACTGGAAAGTGCCCTGAGGAGTTCTCTTACAGGTGCTGATTCTGAATCTTAATTTTGAAGCCACAAAAAATGACCCTCTGTCAGCTTTGTTTTATTCTTTTTAATTAAAAAAGAGAGAAAGTAATTTCCTATTGAAATAATTTGTGCAAGTGAACATGGCTCAATTAGCTTTTAAATGCAAATTTTAATTAGTGTTCTGAATCAGTGCCTAATTTGAATGTCTTCCGTTATCTGCAGTTTAGAATATTCCATGCCAAGGTTTACTTTTGTTTGTTAAAAAGAGCCCAGGAGTTGGCTTAATTCCACCCCACTGCTTAGCATATTATTAATGTAAATTTCCTTGTGGTTTTAAGCACCACAAAAATGCTATTGCATTTTTTATATGTGATATATGTCCTCTTTTCTGAAGTTTTTCTACTAATTTCTTCTACCAAGCAGAAGTTAGTAATATTCATTCATTTGTTCTTCTACTTAGTTCAGCAAATATTTAATGAATGTATGCTATGTGCTAGGTGTGGTCCCATATGCTCAAGAGATAGCCATAAACACAATTTTAAAACCTACATCCTTCATGGAACTTTCACTCAAGAAGTCAACGTTAGGCAATGTAATAAATAATGTGCATAAAATGTTCTGTTACAATAAATAAAAATAAGGAGCCGCGTTAGGAGGAGATGGTGTATTTTTAGACGGGGAATCCAAAGAGCCCTTTTTGACAAGAAGGCATTGAATGAAGATATTTGAAGGAGCCAGCTGTGAAGATGATGCTGGGAACGCTAAGATCGAAGGTATCAGTGTGCCGCGTGTTACGGGAAGTGCAAAAAGCCAGTGTGGTCTGTCACGTGTACTGAAGAAGAAGAAACAGATAGTGCAGGGCCTTATAGATTTCTGTAAGGTGTCTGAGGATCTGCACATGAGTGGAATTCTTTAGGAGGATTATTTTTCCTGCTGTTTTGAGAATAGAATAAGGAAGGAAGAGCAAAAGCAGAAGAATGGCATATGTGCGTGTCGATAAGGAGGGTACTGCAGTACTCAGCTGAGAAATCATATTGTAGTAGATGCAACTGGCAGCAGTGAAGTGGTAGGATTCTGCTCTAATCTGGAATTCTTGAATTCAGAAAATTTAAAAAATAATCTTTTATTCTGAATTAGAAGCTACAGCTGACAGAATTTGCCAGGGAATTGGATATAAAGTGTATTCATTATCTTATGCTGCCTAACATATTACCCCCAAATCTTTGTGACTTAAAAGCACACATGTATGATCTCACTGTTTCTGTAGGGCAGGAATTAAGGCACAGCTTTGCTTCAGGATTTCTCTCTCAAGAGACTGTAATAAAAGCATCAACCGTCTGGAGTCCGTAGTCACTTTGAAATTGAGAGGAAGCTAGATTTACCTCCATGTGCGCTCAAGTGACTGTTGACAGGATTCAGTTCTTGGCAGGGGGTCCTCCTCATCAAAGGCAGCCTCAAGGAGACCCAGAGAACATATCAGCAAGATCAAAACCAAAGTCTCTATATCCAAATCACAGAAGGGACCCCCCTCACCTTGCCATATAAAAGAAATTGACTGGGTCCAGCCCATACCCACAGGAGGGTTTGACACAAGGGCATGAATGCCAGAAGGCAAGAATAATTGGGAGCCATGTCAGAAGATGCCTCACACCGCAGATACAAGAAAAATCAAAAAGGGACCAAGAAAGACTCCCACGTAAATAGCAACAAATTGGATTATCTTACTTGAGAAAGTCTCTTTTGCTGTTTAAAATTTTATTTTCTTCCTTGAATTGCAGAATTTGAACTGCAATAGATTTTAAGTTCCAACACTTCATTGTCTTAGCCCACTTGGACAGCTGTAACAAAATACCACAAACTGTGTGGTTAATTAACAGCAGAAACTTATTTCTCACCATTCTGAAGGCTGCAAAATTCACAGTCATGGGGCCAGCAAATTGTGTCCTTTGAGGGCTCTCTTCCTCCTTCATAGATGGCTCTGTTTTTACCATATCCTCCCATGGCAGAGGGACAAAGGAGCTCTCTGGGTCTCTTTTATAAGAAAATAAATCCCACTTGTGAATGCTTCACCCTCACAGCCTAATCCCTCCTCAAACCCCATCTTTAATACCATCACATTGGAAGACGGGATTTCAACATAGAAATTGTTTGGAGTCACACACACTTCGTCTATAGCATTCATTATTCCTTTTAATTTTCAGAGAGGATTTCTGTCCCCATGCATAATCTATGAATGACATTGCCTGATGCAGTCTCTCTCTTTATCACTTAGGAGTTCCCACAAGTGATGCAAAGATGTTTGCTAAGGTTTTAAAGGTCCTCCCTGTTGACTTGCAGAGCAATAACACAGAGTCCTTTCCCTCAAGAAGTCAGCAAAGGGGCTATGGTTCCACCAGTTAGACGACTAAAAGACTTAAATAAACCCAGACACATGTTTAGGAAGAAATTAAGTTTTTGAAAGGTTAAATAATTTTTCCAAGCCCATATGGCTAGCAAGTGGTGGAGCTATAGCTAACCTGAATGTACAGTCCATTCGCTTTCTACGACAGTTTTCAATTTTTAAGAACTTCACAATGCTGAAAGACAAAATTAACACCCTTAAAATGATCAAAAATGGTCACTGCCAAAAATGTCATAATAAAAAATGAAAATAAAATTGAGGCCTAGAAAAATGTACAGTTAGGATGGACTGGATAGAGATATTGGAGTAGAGATTCCAAAGAGACTGAGCTGGAGGCATGACGATGGCCAGGATGAATATATGCATATTATATTGTAGTTTGTGGTTGTGCATAGGAAATTGTTAAATAAATGTGAGTATAAGACTGATGTCAGTAGAAAATGATTAGATACTTTCCTTTAACTCTAGAAAGTCATATATTACCTCTTTCTTTCTCAATTTCCTTTTATTTATTATAGCAATTGAGGAAGCAAAACAATGAATATGCATACAGTGTGTTCCCACATAATCCCTCAAGGTAGAAAAATAATTTAGCAATCCTTCTTTAGGGGCTTTTGGCCACCAGGAAATTATGCTGTCATGTAGGCTACCAATAATGAAGCCCGTTCTTCAGTGCCACTACTGCTGGCCTCTGTGAGCTTGTTCCTACCCATCTTAACCACATTATTGATTTTAGAAGATGTGTTCTAACTGTTCCCAAAACTTCCCACTGGCTTTTATGTTGCAATTATCCAGCAAGCATGCCTTCTCAAACTCTCCTTTGTAATCATGTACTGATTTTGAAACTTTTCAATCTCTATAAAATGAGAATAAGATGTACTGATTTTTTAAAAAATGAAAATCCACATCTTTTATTCTAAATTCTTTCAATCAGAATCAACTGATTCTGATAGTCCTGGCAAAGTTAGCTACCAATTCTTGAACTTTCTAAAGTCAACATGAGCAAAGAAAGTAGATTGTTTATGAATCTAGAGTTGGAATAATCACTTTTATAGTCTGTAAAGCTTAATCAGACACTTGGCATTATTTTACCAGAATCTAAAAGTGATGAGGACTTTTTTCTAAACCAAAATAAAAAATAAATGCCACCTAACCCACTTTTACAGTCTTCTTTCCTTTTTAATGTTAAAATTTTGTTTTCACCCATGTTCAAGAGGTAAGATTTAAACATCTTCAGTTTCATGGACCATCCTGTCTTGTTCTTATTTACTGCCACTATGAGTTGACTGAAAACTTTCATACAACAAAATCCTCAAAGAAATATTCAAGGAAAAATGGAAAGATTCATTTCTACTCTTTTAACACTGATTCCTGTGACTGTGTAGACAGATTTACTCATTTATATTAAGTAGTGAACATCTTTCCTATTAGAAACAATTAAACTCAAATCTTGCTACTTGGATTTTTATTGGAAATGCATTAGTTAAACATGAAATTCATATCTAGTCTGTTTAGAGCTAAACCATTGCCTCAATTAACCTCATTAATGAAGTAGACTCGGTATCAACCAAGTTTGTGATGTATAGAGAATTGCTGTTATTATACTATATCAGATGCTATACTGAAGCTCTCTGAATTTAAGGCCAGAAAGGATTTCTTTCCTTTTAAGGAATTTCACACAATGCTATATTTATTTATTCAGGCAGCATGACGTAATGGCTAAGAACAATGACTGGATTCAGGTGGAATCTGCCACTAAGTAATCATGATTGTGAAAATGTTTCTTAACCTCTCTGAGACACAGTTACTTGATATGTAAATCAGAATATTTAAGTTATTGCTTCATAAGGTTTTAACTAAAGTTAATAGAGATTATGTATCTAAGGCACTTAACATATTGCCTAGATTAATTATTCAATATATATATATGTATCATGGCTATTTGTGTTGTTATATCAAAATTAGATAATAGAGATTAGTAAAACTCTAAAAATCATTTTGCTAATTACAGCAGTCAAGGCTAACCCTTTAGAAGCAGCAGCATCACCCAGAGGTTAAGCTTGAAGACTCTGGACATGGCCTACCAAGGTAGCATCCTGGATCTCCAACTCATTATCTCACCTTGAGCAAATGATGGGGGTTGGTTTTCTCAGTTGTAAAATGGAGACCAAAAATAATACTTACTCTATAAGTTTGGTGTGAGGATAAAATGAGTTAATATATGTAGAATGCTTAATAGACATCCTAGAATTCAGTCGTGATAGAGAAGTGTTAGCTGTTAGTATATCTTAGTCTCAAATTTTCTTTTAAACTATGAGTTTATGTGTATTTATGCATGTGATCTGTGTGTATTATATATAAATATATGGTACAAAAAAGTAATATTATGAATATGGTGTTTTATCTTGCTTTACGAAAAAAATACAAATTACCTTCATCATTTTTCCAAAAAAGTAAGTGTACTTTCACAAGGTCACTTTTACAACTGAACAGTATTCTATTGTTAATACCTTCCATTTATTATAACATCATGATTTATTGTGATCCAGTTAACTAAACTTTTATTGGTTGGACACTCAGGTTATTTCCAATATTTTCATATTATGTTCACATTGAAATGAAATTCTGTTTGGTTAAATACTTGCGTAGGTCCTTGGCTATTTCATTGGACAATTTACTAAAGTGAAATTGCTAGAAGAGAGAATTTTCATAATTCTACTTTTGATCTACATTGCAATATTACACTTTATTAAGGTTGTAGGGATTTATACCCCACCAGCAGTATGTGTGATTGGTTGTTTCCTATGTTCTCCCCTACACTTGTACCCTAACTTGGTTTGAAAATAATGTCCAATTGTTAGTTTGATTGAATTACAAATGAGTTTGGGTATGGTTTTCTGTTCTTTTTCTTTAGAATTTCTTAATTTTCTAATGGTATGTTTATTTTATGTTTATTTTAAGAAGGTTGTTGTAAATTTACATTATAAAAATCTCCATTTCTCAGTAAGGTCTTAGAGTAATTATATTAATTTATTATTGCTGCTATAAAAAATTACCACCAACTTAGTTCTGAAGATCAAAAGTCCAAAAATGGGTTTTGTAGGGCTACAATCAAGTTGTCCTGAAGGTTGCATTCCTTAGGGAGGCTTTTGGGATCATCTATTTCTTTACTGCTAAGGTCTGAATGCTTGTCCCCCCAGAATTCATATGTTGAAATCCATTCACCACTGTGATGATGTTAGGAAGTAGGGCTTTCAGGAGGGCTCCTCCCTCATGAACAGGATTGGTGTCCTTATACAAGAGGTCACAGAGAACTACATAGCACTTCCTATCATCTGAGGACACAGCTAGAAGGCACCATCTATGCAGAAAGTAGGTTCTCACAGACACTGGATCTGTTAACACCTTGATTTTGGTCTTCTCAGTCTTCAGGGCTAAACAATAAATTTCTGACATTCATAAACTACTTAGTTTATAGGGTTTTGCTATAGCAGCCTGCAGGGACTAAGACACCTCTTTCCAACTTCTAGAAGCTGCTCAGTGTCCTTGGCTTATGGTATCCTTCCAGCAGTAGCTTCATCCCTCTCTCTGCATCTTCCCTCATCTTCCCTTCATTCCTCACATCTTCCCTTCATTCGGATCCTCCTGCTTCTCTCTTATAAAAACCCTTGTGACCACACTGAGCCTACTCAGATAAGCCAGTGTAAGCTCCCATCTCAGAATCTCAAAATCCTTATGGAATGTCTACAGGTCTCTTTTCCATGTAAGGTGGCATACATAGGTTCTGAAGATTAGGACGCAGACTTCAGTAGAACTAGGGTTGCTAGTAAGCCTATCATAATAAGTTACCTTCATTCCTTCACCATGTACCCATTAGTTTAATTCACAATATATGAGCCAATCCTTAGAAAAAGATGAAGAAATTCAATTCCAATATTAAACATTGCATGTGGTCTAAATAATATTGCCCACTCAGAGATATAAAATAACCCTTCTACAAAAAAGCTCTGGGCAACTATTTTGAAGATAACAATACACAATGTATTAACTATTGTTATTTTCCTATTATTTTGTTATAAAATCTTGTTTTATTTTTTCCATTAAAAAAAGATATAGATAATGCATTTAAGAAAAAAATACAGTTTTCCTTTAAAGATACCGGCATATCTGATATTAATATAAACTAGAAGGAAATCAAGTAAGCAGTCCTTCTTGTTCTCATTCCCTCTGTTTGCATTCTCTCCACTATCTTAGTTCAGGGCTATTTTTGTAGATTGCTGACTGAAGATAAACCAGAAGGCATTGACGGTGCTGAAATCTGGACCTGCGCCCATGGGAAAGCTGAATGAAGCAACTGCAATTTTTTTTAACCTGTAAGAGAATCTAAAAACTTGGGGCCAAGTTAATAAGAAAGTTTTAAATATGGGCCCTCTGGTTTTATTCCAAGTAATGTCAGTTTTTTTTTTTTTTTTTTTTTTTTTTTTGAGTTGAATGTCTGGCTCAGGAATTCCTTCTTACTGATTAAATTGGCCTCATTTCAACACATAATATTGGCCGCTTTCTAAAGACCAGCTTGCTTACCAGCAATATAATCTATTCACTTTATTACTAACAAAAGTAAATTATCCAGCATTTCATTCTTTTCAATGGTTACAAAAGACATTTTTGATTTTTTTTTAAATGCTATCATTTATAAAATGTAGTGTTCTTTTGGCATAACATTATTTTTGTACAAAAATGCCTTGGACTTTATTAGCTGTACTTAAAAATAGTTTTTCTATAAAGCATAAGAAAATTTAGTAATTACTAATCAGGATATACTTGACTTGACTAATTATTTTTAATAGTGTCATCAGTACTGATTGCTGTAATCTAATTTCTATCATTCTTTTAAAGTTGTCAGATTTGCTTGAATTATTCATTGTTATGGTACACCTCACATACCAAGACTTTTTAACATATAGAAAAGATTATTTTATTGTTCAGTTTGCAAGCATACTTACAACAGAGGGTACTGATTTTTAATAATGCATCTAAGGGGAATTAAATATAAGGCAGCAAGAAATCTAAGTGTTATCTCCCTTTGACAATGAGTAGGTCAAAAGTTTTAAAAAATTGTGCAAAAAAAGAAATTGTTCACCTCCCCCACAAAGAAATCTTTCCTGTTTACTGTTCAATCCATGTTTCTCCTTCATCAAAAGCATGGCATAAGCAACCTGGAGGATTCCCGTGCAAGGTTTGCACAGGGGGAAGGATGCTCCCTAATTAATCACCAGTGGACTCCAACAGTGGTTATGTGTTGATTGTGTTTCTAACGCAGGTGCTCATAATTTGAATGCCATTTAATGAGGACAGGTAGTTTAGCAGCTCTTATTCTCTAATGCAAACCAAGGCAATTGAATCAGCTTTTGTGTTTATGGAATTTTACAAGCATAGAATGTAAGAATTAGAAGAGAGCTTACATGTCCTCATGACCTTTTCTCTCACTGTGTGAATGAGGAAAACGGAGCCCAGAGAGACTTCGCGTAGTTTGTCGATGATCTCACAGCTGACAGTAGGCTCTGCGCTTCCCCATCCTCTCCATGTGTCCCTTTCTTGGTCTCACTTTCTGGGGGCCATGTGTGGACATTCACTGCCTTCCCCTCTTCTTGATTTCAAGCCTGTTAAAACTCTGAGCTCAGGCACTACGCTTTGAGAAGCACCTAGTTCTGTTATTACTGTCCCAAATCATAATGTTGTGGAATTGTGAAGAATTGTCTGATATCAGTGGATTCATGAGGTGATTAAACTTGAAAATGGGCTGCCTTTTAAATATAAATCTGGCTCCATATTCCCATAATATTAAGGAACAAAAGAAAAGAGAAAGGACCTCAAAAACTTACTGTATCAGCACTGTTTTGAAGACTCACAAACATTTTGTATACAGCGGATTTTTAATTGTTGTTAACTAAACTTGGAATAAGCTTACAAAATAGGTGTCTTAGCTACCCAGGCGTCTATAATGAAGTACCATACACCGAGTAATTTATAAACAAAGGAAAGTTATTGCTTACAGCTCTGGCAGGAGGGAAGTCGAAGATCAAGGTGTGAGGAGATTTGGCCTCTGGGTTGAGCCTGTTTCTCTCAGATGGCGCTTCGTATGCACTTTTACATGGCAGAAGGGCCCCAGCTTTCCTCAAGCCTCTTTATAAAGACACTAAACCCACTCATGAGACAGGAACCCTTATGGGCTTCTCACCTTTCACAGTCCCTACCTCTTAGTATTATTACACTGGCGATTACATGGAAGCTTTTGTTATGCATTCTAGTTTATTCAATTTTGCAACTATATAGTACTCTATTATATAAATTTATATCATAAATTACTTATCTCTTCTACTTTGGAGGCCTTGGATACATTTATTATAAGTACTGATACATTTGGATTTGTTTCTACCACTTATTTTGGTTTTTCCTATTTTCCTTCATTTTATGTTTCTTTTTCTCTCCTTTCTTGCCTTCTTTTAAATGATTTTATTCCATTATCTCCCCTTACACATATGACTTTTGTAAATTCTATCTAATCTAGTAGTAGCTGTGTTAGAAATTGTAACATCCATACTTACCAGAATCTAAGGTTGAGAATAAGGAATTTTGTTAATCTATTCATTTGTTCATTCATTCATTCATTCATTCATTCATTGAAAGTATTGTTGTAGCTCTTGGAACACTTCTTTAAAAAACTAGCAAAAACTCTGCCCTAGGGGAGCTTCATTCTGTGAAAAATCACTCTTTCTGACTTTTTAACACTCTGTGTGTGCTTCCATTTCAGTGACATTTAGCACAATCCAAAAAACTCGCTTCCAAATTTATACACCATTGCTGTCGCAAGTATTACAGTTTTATTTTATTTAGTCTTATATTTAGTTTTATCATGTATCATTATTTGTTCATCATTGCTTCTTGCATCTGAGACTTGTTTTACATGGATCAATCAGCTTGCACTTTATTTTTATTTTATTTTTAATTTTTATTCATTAGTACATGCTTGCAGTACACACGATTACATTTGTCATGGGGATTGGCACATATACATAACATCTGAATTCTTTTTTCATTCCCTTTCTCCTCTCCCCTCTCTCCATACGTCTCTTGTTTCCCTTCCCATTAGAGAAAGATCTATATCTTTACTTCTTTCTCATCTAAGACAGACAGATATTTAAGCTTTGTGTCTGATTTATTTCACTTAACATTATGGTCTTGAGATTTTCCTACAAACGATTGAAGTTTATTCTTCTTATTGGCACAGCAGTACTTCATTGTGTATAAATACCACATTTTCTTTATCCATCCATCTGTTGATAGACATATAGGCTACTTCAAAGATTTATTCATTTATGTATCCATTTATGAACTATGCTGCCACAAACATAGGTAATTGCAATTTAGATTTTTCATCTGAAATTTTTCTTTTACTTGAAGAGGATTCTTTGTGGGGATGTGTTGCAAACTCTGGCCCTTTTAATTTTCTAAAATAACTTGTTTATCTTTGTTTTAAAAAGATATATTTGCTGAATATGCAGTGACAGCTGTCTGCTTTCCACATTTTGAAGATATCCCTGTGTTTTCTAACTTCAGCTGCTGCCAGTGAGAAACCACTCATCATTCTCTCTTTTACTTTTTTAGATAATTTTTTATTTTTTTTTTTTTTTTATTTTTTATTTTTTATTTTTTTTTTATTTTTTTTTTTTGTGGGTACCGGGGGGACGACCTCAGGACCTCGCGCGCCAACAGGCACCCGTGCCACTGAGCGATATCACCGGCCCCTTTTTCGTATGTGGGTTCCGGGAGTCGAACTCGGGCCCTTGCGCTTGCAAGGCAGGCGCTTACGCCGCTGAGCCATCTCACCGGCCCAATTTTTTCTTTTTTTTTTTTTGCCATTTCAAAGACTTTTTTTTTTTTTTTTTTTTTTTTGTCTTTAGGTATGTTTGGGTGCCCACTTGCTTTTATTTAACCTGCTTAGAATTTGGGCTTCTTGACTTTGAAAATTCATATTTTTCAATTTTAAAAATTGTTCAAGTTTTAACTGTCAAATTCTGTCTTTCCCTCGAAAGCTTTCCTCCTGAAATCCAACTAGACATATATTAACTCATTGCATTTTTCCTATTTTATTGCTCTTCCACATTTTCATGTTATTTTTTGTACTAGATTCTAGATGGTTTTTTCAAAACTTTATTCTTATTCATTAGTTACCTTTTTGGTTATTTCTAATACTGTGGGAGGGGCAGAGAAGCGACGGTTTTAAATTTATTTTCATACCATATTTTTATTACTGAAAATTATTTCTATCTTCATCCTGTTGCTATAGTGTCTTGCCCCTGTCCTCATTTTCATTCTTTCTTGGATTTCTTTAAAAATTTCTTGAAATACATGAGACGTCATTTTCTGCAATTTGTCCGATAATTCCAACTGCTGAGGTTTGTGTGGGTCTGATTCATGGCGTATGATTTCCTTGTGTGTATTCCGATACTTAATAGGGAGCTCAGGTTTTCTGGAAATTTACCTGTGCTCGTTCTTTCAGTTGTTTTGAGACCATAGAGGTAGAGGTCAGCTTCCTTCAAAAGGATTTGCATTCGCTTCTCCCAGGAAGCTGGAAGTTTTCTCACTCCAGAACCACATTAATTACATTATTTGCTTGAGGATTTTTGACCACTGGAGTACAATGTCTAGAGGATATAAACCCAGGCTGCAGCCTGAAGAATTCTCTACCCAGAAACAAAGTTTTAAAAAGACAATTTTCCTAGCTGTGCTCTGGAAGTTGCTGAGGTTATTATAAATCACTTACTCTAACAGCCGTTGGAGTCCTGGATTTTGTGTCGACCTCCTACCTATTTCCTAACCTTAGGGTACACTTCATGTGAAGAGCAAACATACTGGGTTTCCTGAGTTCACAAAATGCCTGGTAGAATCTGACTACAGAGTTCAGTTTACTTCTCCAATTTTCTACCTTCTCATGATATTTGACTTCTGAGAAGTCTTTACTTTCCTGATATTTTAAAATGAATATCTTAAATCGTAATGTAGCACTTCAGATTTTCTTCTATAGGAAACTTGGTCACATATTTAAAGTGCTAAACTAGTAAAAAAAAAAATGATCAATTTAGAAAACATACTTCAGGGCTGGTGAGATAGCTCAGCGGCATAAGTGCCTGCCTGGCAAGCGCGAGGGCCCGAGTTCGACTCCCGGTACCCACATACGAAAAAAGGGCCGGTGATATCGCTCAGCGGCACGGGTGCCTGCTGGCGTACGAGGTCCTGAGATCGACCCCTGGTACCCACAAAAAAAAAAAAAAAAAAAACTTCAAGTTTTTTTATGCTTCCTATAAGAAGCAACATGCACCTTCTGATTTACTATCTACATCCAGTGTTTAACAGTGTCTAGAATTTAAGTCCCTCATTAAAAATTATATATATACATATATATGAGATACAAGCCGGGCATGTTGGCATGTGCCTGTAATCCCAGCACTCAGGAGGCTGAGGCATGAGGATCGCCACGAGTTTGATGCTAGCCTGGGCTACGTAAACTAGTTCAAATCCAACCTACACTACATGACGAGACTCTGTCTCAAAAAAAAAAAAAAAAAGAGAGAGAGAGATACAATAATGATTCACAATATTCTATTACCTTAAGAGTTGAAGGAAGGCATTCTTTGTTTAGTATTTCCTAGGTGCCATGCACTCTATTAAGTTTCACATGGATTATTTCATGTAATCTGTACCATGATCCTATGAATTTTTAAATAAAATTCAATTCTGCGCAATCATTTACTAAAAAGAATAGAGATCGTGAGGAAAAAGTTTCGAGGCAAGATTTTTAAAAGATGTTAACTTCCTAGTGAATAAAATATAGTAAAGTGAATGTGAGATTTTCACTTAGAAATGTAAGGAATGGGGCCGGTGAGACGGCTCAGCGGCGTAAGCACCTGCCTTGCAAGCGCGAGGGCCCGAGTTCGACTCCCGGAACCCACATACGAAAAAGGGGCCGGTGATATCGCTCAGTGGCACGGGTGCCTGTTGGTGCGCAAGGTCCTGAGGTCGACCCCCGGTACCCACAAAAAAAAAAAAAAAGAAAGAAATGTAAGGAATGTACGGTAAATACCTTGATGGAAGCAACTACACAGACCTTTCATGAAACAGCTCATGGCCATGTTCAACCAAGTGACCGGTCAACATGGCCTCCATGCTTTGCTGTAGACAACTCTGTTACTACACTTTGCATCGTTACTATTTCTTAGTGGCACAAAACATTGATATGCTGGAAAAAATCACTTATGAAGCAATATGACTTCTATAGTATGCTAATATCAGTCCCTGTATGCTAATATCATACGGGCTAATTCACGCTATGGAAATGTGTGCTATTGCAAAACATACTATGTTAATATATTTGTCTTCTAGGTAAAGAAAATGAGATTTAAGGAAATTAAATAACTTGCTCAAAGTTCTTCAGGAAGCAAGGAATGAACCTGGGACTTGAGCAGTATGACTTCAGACACTCCCATTATGAGGCTTTTTGGTATAATACAATGAAATGAAGGTTCACTGGAAAAGGGATACAGTAGGACAGAGATGGCTGCTGCAAGGGTATTGTTTATGAACAGTCTTTTAAGAATTATGCAATTAAAAGTTACTTACTAAAATTAGACTAAAATGATCTTAGATGGATCAAACATTTAAAATTTTTGATTTGTAGTTGCTTTAACATTGTGTTAAAAGAATCACTAAGTCAGAGTTGTGAAGATTTCCCAGGGTTAAATAGATTATGCAAGATACTGAAAACTATTTTGATGATTTATTTTGATATTGATCCACATAAGCAAGACAACACAAAAAGCATTTCCATTGATTTAGTTAGTTCTTTACTCATCTAATCTTTATTGAGCACTTCTTAGTTATGGAACTACATTAGTGAACAAAACAGTGCTTTCTTAGGAGTTTATAATTTAGAAGGAATTATACACATAAATGTACAGTGGTGACAAGTGTTGTTAGGACAAATAATAGCAGTTCAAGATGCTGCTGGTGAAAATATTAAGTAACAATCCTGAGAATAACTGAACGAATTGAACAGGAATCCATTTGAATATCTGGAGGAAGACCTTCTAGGCCTAGGGGCTGGGATTGCAGATGGTGCATTAAAGACCAGATGGTGGAGTGAGCAAGGGAGTTGGAAGTCAGGGCACAGACGTCAACTTGAGTCAGATCATCACAGGGAATGTAAGAGTTTTAAGTTTTGTCATGAATGAGATAGAAATCCAATGATGACAATACTGGGTTTTGAACAGGAAGAGATATGAAACAAATTTATGGTGTAAAAACATCATACTTGCTACATAGTGAATAGGATTTTTACATGATGTGTGTGTGTGTGTGTGTGTGTGTATGCATGGTTGGAGGAAGCTATGGGGATGCAAGAATGGAAATAAGCAGAATATTTCAAATAGTACAAATTTGGAGTGCGATGATAGCAATGGAAGTAGCATAACACAGTCGGATTCAGAATATACATTAAAAGTAAAAATAATGTAATTTGTTTATGTAGATACTTCACATAAATGTGAAACCACACAAAATTCTTACACACTAAAAGAGAAAAAACAGCAAACTTAATGAATTTAATTTAAAAAGAAAAAGTCATTAAAAATTAGAATAATATACTTAAGCATTACTGTATTCCACCATGTAAGACTGATATTTCTGCTTTTAATCTGGAACATCTTCAGAGTTTATATCAAAATATTGGTTTTCAAACATCTTTATTTTTAGAACCCTTTAAGAAAAGAATCTCACACCACACCATACTATATACAACATAAAGCTGTCATGTTTTCTGTAAGTCTGAGTCTGTAACACTTATTATCAATTTAGCCAGTTAGATGAGTATATTGTAAAGAATCCTTTAAAAGTTAGTGTCTTCTAGAAGCTTAAACAATTCTTAGTTGGTATGATGACTGGATGGATGTATAGCTGAATTTATTTAGAGAAGCCTGAAAAGTTCAAGAAATAGCCCATGGAAAAAGTCAATACCAAACCATTTTACTTTAGCACAGAAAGGAGAAAGCTCTGGTGACGGTGACTCTGGGGTTAGATAATCACCATTACCCTTCCTTAACCTTCCTCTGTGGCTAACATCTAATTCAATCACACATGAACGAAATACTAACACTTGACACAAGTAGAATTAATAACTTCTTTTTTCACTTTGTGTGTTCCCAATTTAATAGAATTAATATAATAATGCAAGAGCACATTCCTTAAAAACAAAACACAACCAATAGGACTCGTCATTTTCAATTTTCATTGTTATTTTTCTTGAGCTCTCTTCTAAACCATGTATGATGTTGTAGAAGGACAAGTACCAAAAGGCCTTATAATTCTCATTTGTGCTGAATGATGTTTTAAATGCTCAGTGATTGAAAGCCAACGTACAAATGATTTAACACTGTTCACTGAACTGTCCAGTTCTTTATTGATTACAAATTCACCTCTTCAATTTATCACTCAGTTTGCTAAACGCTGTCAAATAGATTTAAATACGGAGACATAGCTTCCACAAGTTGAGTCTACTCCTCCTACTCTTAGAATCATGCCAGATATAATCATATTTAATCTGGAAAGGAACCCAATACACAAAATACTTTCAAAACCAAGAAAAAGGGAGTAAAATTTTCATTTCAAAACTATATCCATGATTGGTTTCATTGTTGTTTCTTGAAACATTCTCCCTAGCCAGAACATTTGAAGTATTATTTTACAAATTTTTATTTAGGAGTGATTTTTCAGAAATTTTCCAGCTGTGTAAAGCAAAACAGACCTGAAACAGAAACCAGTGCAAGATAAAACGTGCTTGACAAACATTTCGCTTTTGAGAAATAAGGTTCCTCCTTGGGATCAGCAGAAACATTCTTCCGACTTCACATGATCAAATGTTTTGGCTGCCACCTCTTGGGGATCACTGGCCCCTCTTTCTGTAACTGTTTCTGCCAGACTACTCACTGCCTCACAACTGCTGATGCTTCTTTCTTTTGTTTTCAGAAATGCCTCTCGTTTGGATTCATGAATCTATGCTTTAAATGCTTAAAAGGAAATTCTTAGACAACCCTGTGTTTGATGATTCAGTCCATCTGACTGATGGGCATTGTTTCCTCACTTTCAGTCTAAGATCATGATTTGTGAGACTTCGGGGAACAAAGGATTATTGTAACATCTCCCTTTATTGACTAAACAATACATTGGCATCATCTGTTGTATCTCATGATCCTTCAGCTGTAATATTCTGTCATTTAAAAAATTTTTCCAGCCTTTTATGATTGGAAACTGGTTTTTCAAGGAATGAATTTCATAAAAATGTAATGAATGTAAATGCTGCTGTGGATGACTTTTAAAAAACATTTTAATACTGTCCTCATTGCTGTGAACAAAAGTCTACAGGAAGAGGCATGTGCTTACCAACCGGAAAATGAGTCCATCTGTTCACGTGAAATTGGGCATTTTAATTTCACTGGTTAAAGGTGAATAATGCACAAGATAAACCAGTGGTTGAACATACTTACAGAGAAGTAAAATCAATTTTATTTTTCTGAAATTATAACATCATGATCCTTTGCAATCCATCTTTCCAGCAAAACCCTAGAAAGTACTGAGTATGTTATTTGATCATACACCCAAATTGTTTCTATCAGTTGATAAAATAATGCCTTTGCATAGTATTTTCAAACTTTGTTTCCAAGTCAGAGTTAATTTGGTTCATATGGAAATGCAACTAGCAATTGCTCTCTCCTTCTAGCCTCAGTCCCTAAACCAAAGTCCTTACCTACTGAGTAGTTTGCGGTATCTTTGATGCCAGGGCAACAAAGCTGTTCATTCTGCATAAAATTAAAATAGTCATTTTTTATAGGAAATAAAGGAGTGAACTCCCACTAAGGAAGAAGTATTTTCTTGGAAATACTTTCATAAACTTGGTAATTAATGTCAGTAAGTTGCTTTTTTATAACAGTGACCTTTTCAAAGACGTGTTGAATATGCTTAAATTATACTGTACTTTGAATCACATTTCAGATGATAGCTGAGGTTTGTTTACACTAGCTACTAAATATATTGCTATGATTTTTGTTCTATGGATGCTCAGCTTAGCTCCTTTGAATATTTTCTACTAGCCCATTTCTCCAAATTTCCTCCACGACCCAAAGTATTTTCCCCTCTCTTTCCTCCAGCACTTTTCCCACTCCACATTTGGCTTCTTATATTATCTCCTGATATTTCATTTGTTTTTATCTACAAGAAAAATAAGTGGGTGCTTATTTCACCTATGGAGTCTCTTTTTTACTAGAAAGCTCATTAGACACACTGGTTATTGTTCTACCAGATTTCAACACTTCTTACTTCCTAGCTATCCTCCCTGTGCGCTTAAAAAAAAAACATTTTTTTTAAGTGTGAAAAAACAGAGCTGCCAGCTGCTACAGTCTTTTGTGTTTCTTTTTTTTCATTAAGGCTTTTTGACTTCATAAGATCTGGCATTGCCAACTTTGATATAAGTTTTGGAGCCATAGAGAAAGTTGGCCTGAGAGCCACAGTCCAATGTTTTACCTTTTTAAGAAATCATATTCTTGGGCCGGTGAGATGGCTCAGCAGCGTAAGCGCAAGGGCCCGAGTTCAACTCCCACAACCCACATAAGAAAAAAGAGCAGGTGATATCGCTCAGCAGCATGGGTGCCTGCTGGCGCACAAGGTCCTGAGGTCGACCCCCGGTACCCACAAAAAAAAATCATATTCTTCTATTACATCTCATGTTTTGTTCCATCTCTCTATCTATATCTGATTGCAGTGGAAAGTGGACTACCAATTTGGGACATGAGTGTAAAAAGAAATTTGAGAGATTATTGTTTATGAATTTAATATTTGTGGTGACATTCTAATCTGGAAGGTGATTATTTATAATAGTAGAAGCATGAGTTAAGATAAGAGGCTGACAGTTAATATTGTAAGACACAAGGATCTAGACAAGCATTCAGGTTGGTAAATTAATCAAGGGTAGCTGGTATATTTGTCAGAGTCGCCTAATGGCAGAAAAAGTGTTCAAATCAGGACATGATGTCAAGGAATGTACGGTCCAGGGTCTTCGCTACCTGGTTACTGTGTAGGAGAGACTTCAGGCAGAGGCTTTCCAAAAACTTAGAGGTACAGATGCATATCCCCAAACTGTCTTCCATAGCACTACAGTCCCATGCAGGTAGGAGTCAGTGGCCATGTAAGTTTGCAAAAGTCCAAGTGCTTCATTCCAATTGTGGAAGCTTATGGTGCACCTTAGGACCAAAATATCCTGTGCTTTGGAACAGTTTTATTTATGTAGCCTTTCTCAAACCTCTTTAACCTGCTGACGTTCTCGAGTGAACAGCTAAAGAATGCTACCTTACCACCTTATATCTTAGCCTCATATCCAGTTATCAAGCCCTTTAAGTTTCGGAGTTCTTTCCTCAAAAACCCTCTCGTAGCTGTCCCTTCCTTCCTGCTACCACCTATGTTCATGTTAGTGATTCTCAATATCAGTAGTAGTGAGGAGAATAGACATGTCAGTAGGAGTAGATGTAGTTTTGAAAATCAAAACTCAACATTGTAATTTTTATTTTTACCATAAAAATGTCAAAGTTGCAAAAAAAGGGCCGGTGATATAGCTTCACGTCATAAGCACCTGCCTGGCAAGCTCGAGGTTCTGAGTTCGACTCCCTGTACCTGCATTAAAAAAAAAAGTTGCAAAAAGACCAAAGAAAGGCATGAGATTGGTTTTATGTAGCCAAAGTAAGTGTGGGTGTTAAGAAGTTAAGAAACACTGATTTAGACTTTTATGAAGCCTTAGACAATGTGTCAGACATTGTCTAAATTGTTTCTTGGCCCTCAAAAGTACTATAGCCACTCTCACTGATGCAATTATCTGAAAAGAAACAAACAAAAACTCTGTCTTCATTTTGAAAGGCCTTCTGGTACAGTACGAAAGTACACTATAAAACAGAAGAGTGCTCCAGAAGGACCAGTTGCCTGGCCTCAGACAAGACAATTACTCATGGTAGACCTTAGTCTCCTCCAATCCAAATGAGCATGCAAGATTAGATGAGTCATATATTAGTCAGCTTTCCCATTGCTGGGACAATTACCCAACAGCCACAAATTAAATGAGGAAATTTACAGTACCAGAGGGTTCAATCCATGGACTGCTGGTTCCAAGTCAGAAACATCATGGTGGACAGGAATAGCATAATAAATTTGCTTAGTTCATGACATCCAGAGGCAGAGCAGAACACCAGAGAAAAAGAGGCCAGGGACTGGGTATAGTACCCAAGATTATGTCTCCAAGACTGACCAAGACAACCAGAAGTGTGATTTACTAGTCCCCTAGGACCCCTAAACCAATCAAATTAACAATTAAGATTAACTGCCACAAATTACTACATGTTTAACATCTCTTCCTTACTCAAAAAATTTTGAATACACATGCTGCTTTTCCTGGTGCTACTTACGGAATAAAGCCACCTAGGAGCCAGGTGTTTAAAACCTTCCATAATCTATCACAAATCCCTTGACAGTCTTTTTCTCCATGGTGCCCACCAGAAAGTCTCCGCTTTTGTTCAGGTTTTTGGGTCACAGTCACCTGAATAATCCTTGCCTATTTCCAGTACAGAGACTTTACTTATGACTCTGGAAAAGAGTTATTGCTGAAAAATCTCTTGCTACTTACTTTTTTCTAACAAGTACACATCCATGCTTTATGTTTTAGGATTTAATTCATGTACCACATCCCACTCACTGTAAGCTTCCTGATATATTTTGAACAACTGTATCTTCTTCCTAGTCAATTTTCTGAGCCAAAAATTTGTATGTCATTATTTGATCCTTGTAAGACCTCATATATTTAAGTATATTTTATTTCCCCCTCTGCATCTAGGAATACTGATGCTTCAATAGTTTTATCACAATGCCTAGAAAAATATTTTACTCATAATCAATAATCAATATTTATGAATATCTGGATATTAACTCCTGATGGAAGATCTGTAAATCCATAATAGTCTATTTATATCAAATTAGAAATTGCATCACAAAAGTCAAGAAGGAAAACCCTTAGTAAGCTATGAGAATTACAATTCTACTATTTTAAATGACCACACTGAACCCTTTCATTGACTTCATTTACTTAAAATAGAAATTAATTCAACTTCTCTTCATCTTCAAATTTGAAAGATGAACTCTGCATTTTTCTTCAAAAATATATCCCAATGTATGAGAGCATGCAAAAGTAAAACAGATTAAGTAGTTATTAATTTGATTTAAGAAGTGGTTATAATTATACATTTGTAATTTGTTCCTTTTGTGTGAAGTATTTTAAATATAGCACATCTTAGAAATTAAACTTTTCTAGATAGTTTAATTATATTTTTAGACCCTGTATTTGTGCCCAAAGCCATTTTTTTAACTGACTGTACTGATCAGCTATCTAGAGGTCCCCATCCCAATTGCTTTAAGCCACATTTTTAAAACTGCTTATTCATTTTTGAATTCGTTTATCATATGTCTCCTCCTGCTGCAATGCAAGCTTTATTACCATAAGAACTTGGTCATCAGCATCACTACGTGGTCTTGGCCACTCTGTGCTGCCATGTTTTTAGTCACGATTAGCAGGGTCCATGTGGGTGATTATATATTTTTTGAATCAATAAATAAAATATATTTTATTTGTATTTATTGTTTTTGTAAGATCTACAGCAAGTCATCTTTTTTTCTCATTTGGTCTAAATCTTTGAAATTTTAAAAATAGAAAAGTTTTTCTATTATAGTGTTTTTTTTTTTTTTAACTGTGTTTCTCCAAATTACAAAGTTCCCAGGAGCGAACTCGGAGTATGAAAGGAGAGAGCAAAACAAGCAGTGATTTGGAGAGAGCAAATCATGTTTTATCTGTTTTTCCCCCCTAAGAGTGCAAGTTAGAGGAAGAAGATGGTTCCAAATTAAGTTCTGTTTTAAAAATTTCATAATTTTTACACTTCAAATCTCCATTACTGCAAAAAAAATTAAGTTACTTTTATACTTTTTTTTAAAAAGTGAAGTAGATTATTTCCACACATCTTCCTGGAATACTTGTCTGATTTTACAGCTTATGTTTCTTTTTATGAAATTTCACATGCATGGGCAAACACTAAAAGAAATAATTATTATCTGTAACATTGTAAACCTTAACCTAGAAGTGATGGCCCATGTGTTTTATCAAATGAAACAGAGCCTGTGTGTTTGGATCATTTACTCGGGACTGACACAGCCCATGTGAATTTCCATCTTGGATTCATGACTGCTACTGCTTTGCCTGCTCAACTAATTCAGATGAAATATTAAAAACAACAAGCCCAGCTATGTGGGTCAAGTAGAAATAATGTGTCTATAGCAACTGTTCAACATGTTCAGAAACTAAGAGAGATGCTCAGCTATATTCAATTTTATCAGTAGTAGTGATAGTCACAGTAGAGTGCTATTTAATTAGCTCTATTATGGTCCTTACATTGGCAACTTCACTTCCATTCCTGTGGATATTGTTATGATTATTATGTACTTGTCTTGATTGTTACCGTAATAGTTGTTTTGCGAGTGCTTTTGACAGTGGCATAAAACCAACTGAAGATACGGAACTTGAATATCCTTGAAAACAGACTTGTCTTGACTGTTTAAGAAAGCTCTTTCCCATTCTTCTTGCTTTTAATAAAATTGACTCTGTGGAGTAAATAGCACTCACATAAGAAATACTTTTAATTTCTTAGTCATTTTGATTGAGGAAAGTTTAAGTTTTCCATTTGTTCATGTTTGGCAATATATTTTTGGTAAAATGAGACACACTATATCTAAAAATATTTATGAAATCTATAGAAATACAAATGAGTACTCAAACTATTTATAGGAATAACGGAAGCAACTACTATCATTTGTGCACCGGTGCTTTACTAAATCATATCATTTAATCCTCACCTCGACCTTGTCAATTAGGTATTGTGAGGCACCATTGAAACTGAGAAAGGTTGAGCCCTGGTTCGAAAGTCATGTAGTCATTAAATGATCCAACCATGTTTCAAATTCAGACATATCTAATTTCTTAGCCTCTTCTTTGCTTACGTTTCAAGGATTTTGAACTGACATTAGAACATCTTGATGTAGGTATGATGAATCCAACAGAAAGAAATAGGACTGTGAAGTTCCCTGAAGCAGAATTTACCGTGTAAAAAAGCAGATTCTGTGTTACTGAACTCTCTATGTCTTTCCAGAATTCCAGGAAAGAAAATGAGCAAATTCATCAACATATTACCCTCTCATCACCCTGTTTTTGCATTTGTGAAAATACAAATCATTATACAGCAAGTAAAACAATGAAAATTAATTTTCTTTGTTGCTAATTGAAATAATGGATGACAGAAAAAAAGTAAAAGTGAAGGTTAAAAATAAAACATAAGGAGTTATGCATTATTGGATTTATCTAACATAAAATACTAACAGTGGAAAATACTGTTTCTGTTTGATTCATAATTCAAATTAATAATTTTAAAATTTTAGCTGAGTAAATGCTACTTTGTAAAAAGGACGAACAGTAAACTACTAGATCTTTTTCCTCTCTTTGGTAAGAAAATTGCTAACCAATTAATTCCAAAGCAATTCCAGTTATCTGCCCTTTGAGCACTATCATCCAACCTCTACTGATCATTTCAGAGTCAAAGAATCTTATTAGAGCAAAACTCTTGGACTTTTCTTAAGGATAATTATAAAAGAGAGTCTCATAAAGAGCTAAATAATTTGATGGCCGAAAGTACAAAAGGCTTATTTCTGAAGAGGAGCAAAAATGAAAATAACAGTGGGAATGAAAGCCACCTATAGATTGTTATAAGCCATTTTAATTTTCAAAGGTATCCCCCCTTTTTTTTCCACTATAACTGTTCACATCTTAAATAAAACAAGACCTTAGAATCTGTCATTTTTTACACAACATTATTGTTAAAATCAATCCAAACTTCTTAAAACAAGCTTTTAGGGGCTGGTGATATAGCTTAGCGGCATAAGCTCCTGCCTGGCAAGCGTGAGGTCCTGAGTTTGGCTCCCGGTACCCACATAAAGGAAAAAATAAAAAACAAAACAAACAAACAAAAAAAACAAGCTTTTAGAAATTTTGACAGTAAGTACTTACCAAATAGATTTACTTACCACTTACGCATGTATCACTTTTTCCTGACACTTTAAGTTTTTTTCCCCCTGAGATACAAGAAAGTCCAATTTTAAAATGAAATGTCTGGGGGCTGGTGAGATGGCTCAGCGGCGTAAGCGCCTGCCTGGCAAGCGCAAGGGCCCGAGTTCGACTCCCGGAACCCACATACGAAAAAAGGGCTGGTGATATCGCTCAGCAGCACGGGCGCCTGCTGGCACGTGAGGTCCTGAGGTCGACACCCGGTACCCACAAAAAAAAAAAAAAAAAAAAAAAAGAAATGGCTTATTTGAAAGAAAAATACTGTGTGGCCTACCTTCTTTTAAAATTATCTAACCCTTTGTTAATGTGACTGCTAGTAATGGTGGATTTAATAACTAAGTTCATTTAATTAAGTAAATTTTTTTCTTAGTAGTAACTTCTCCAATTTTCTCCCATGATCTTAGTCCAATAAAGAATCTCTACTACTAGAGTATTTTAAAAGTCTCAAGTATAAATGCATTTAATTTCTAATTAATACTAAGTTAATAAAGATATTTTAATATATGTATAATTTGAAATTTGGGGAATACTAAAGGAAACACTATGTGAAAATATAATTTAATAGGTTCAGTAGTTCTGGAATTATTAGCAAGTTAGTTTAGGTTCACATCCTAAAATTTAATCAATAAGAAGAAAAAAACTATTTTAGGAAGATGAGATTTATTTTTTTAGTAATCATGAATTTATTTATTCAACAAATATTGACTACCTATTGTGATATTGTGGTATATAATTTTTTGGTTTCATCCAAGAATACTGCCTTAACTGTCTCCCCAAAGCAGGCCACAGAAACAAGAATTTCTCTTATTCAAGGTGAATCATAAAAATTCTAATCTTCCCCTTTCGATACTGGAGCTGGCCATAAAGAAATTCTCTGACCAGTCCTTGCCCACGTAGGCCCTAGGATCCTCCTCATCCCGGAGGAGTCCTGCCTGATCCCCTAGAGGGAGCAATGGGGCACAGAGGGACCCTGAGCAACCTGGATAGACAGGGCTTGCTCAAAGGTTCAATCATGTCTGTGCATTGAAGTTTCCATAAAAACCCCAAGAACGGGTTTGGAAAGCTTCCAGACAGCTTTTCGGGAACACATGAAGGTCCCGAGAGGGTGCCAGACCCAGAGAAGGGAGGGAGCTTTGCACTCTCCCCCACACCTTGCGCTATGCATCCCTTCATCTGCATCCTTTATGGCAGCCTTTCTACAGTCTGGTTTCTCTTCGGATTGTTCAGTAGCCTTTCTAATAAATTGTTGCATGTAGGCAGATGTTTCCTTAAGTTCTGTGAGCTAATAAAAGTAATCAAAGGAGGGGTTGTGTGGACCCTGATTTTTAGCTCATGGATCAGAATCATAGGAAAAATAACCTGGGGCCTGTGACTGGCATCGGACTCAGTAGGAGGGCACCTCAGTCTTGGGTACTGAGCCATCAATCTGTGGGTTCTGACAATATCTCCACATAGATAACACTCAGCAATTGAGCTTGCTTGCTGGTGAAGAGAAATCCCCACAGCTTTTGAGGTCATAAAAGTGATTTGTGCTATAAAGGTATAGTAAGAGAAACTGAGTCATGGTTGGAGTTGGTTTTTCTTTCTGTATCCTCAGACCTCTGTCACGGTCAGAAAATCAATTAGACCACAAGGGTTTATGTCATAATCCTGCCCTAAAGGAATTTAACGTTCAGCAGGAGGAAGGTTGAAAAAAGTTAAAACTCAATTTTTAAATGAACAATAAAATAAATTATGAGTAAAATGGACATAGGAAAGTACATCAGCCTTACAGAAGGAAGCTAAGTCATGAAGTGCCTTGTAATGTTACCTCTAAGGATTATATACTTTATCCCATAGCCTACATGATTTTAATCACTAGAGTTAGATTTGATTAGACAAAGAATAATTTGAAGGAGAGGGAAAAGAGGTGTTAGAAAATTGAGTACCAAAGATTTTAGAAATGAGGACTTTCCTTAAATTCTGTCAATAGAGAGAAAAATTAGATTTGATGGCTATTTGGAAGACGAATGTAATAAGACATGGTAAGAAATTTGATGTTGGGAATGAAAATGAAAGGAGAATCAAGGACAACTGTCCCCATTTTCATTATGGTGACAGGAGGCTGGAAATTCTATTCATGAACATAAACAATTTAGGTGAAGAAGCAGGTACTGGGGAGAATGGTGATTGTTAGGTAAAGGTTAAAATACTCTAGGAAAATCCAAATGTATTATCTTACAGACTGATGAACTTGTAAGTCTGGGTCCCTTGCCCCTAAAAAAGTCTTACATTGGAAACTATCAGTCTCCTAGGATTCCATAGACTACTACAGTTAGCTGGTTTAAACAACAGAAACCTAGTTCTGGAGGCCAGATGTCCAAGATCAAGAAACCAGCTGGGCAGGTTTCTGGTGAGGGTTTTCTTTCTTTCTCCTTGTATCTACATATAGCCTTTCCTCTGTGTATGTACATCTTTTGTGACTCTTCCTATTTATTCAAGGTCACCGACCCTATTGGACTAAGGCCTCACCCTTAGGACCTCAGTTAACTTTACCTCCTTAAAGACCCTTTCTCCAAATACAATCACCCTAGGTGTTAGGGGTTCAATATAGGAGGTGTGATCAAAATTCACAGTGAATATTTAAATTCTTAAAAAAAATATTGCAGCAAACTACACATTGCCATTAATCTCCTTCAAAATACTTCCCCTCACTTCAAACACATTTATCCCATTATTCTTGTCACTCACGAGGCAGTTCTGGAAATCCTCTTTCATGAGTGTCTTTATAAGGCATGATAAAAAAAATATGGTGAATGCTGCACCAAGTGCCATCCAACAGAAATACAAGCTCATAAAAGCATGGTGTGTCCTCATCCACCTTATTTAGTGAATCTGGACCATACAACTTCTGCCTCTTCACCAAAGTCAAAATGACCATGAAAGGTAAGTGTTTCGAATCCATTCAGGACATAGAGGCAACCAGAACAGAATAACTAAATACACTCATGAAAGAGATCTTCCAGAACTGCTTTAGAAAGTGGCAAGGATGATGGATTAAGTGTGTTCGAAGTAAGGGGGACTACTGTGTTTTGCAGGTGATTAACAGCAATATGTTTTTTTACTGTAATAAAGTTTTTAAAATTTAAATAGTCCTATATTTTTCAGCCACATCATGCATGATGTTGAAGGGACACAATTTAGTCTGTTACAGACACAGATTTGATGAAAGGACAGACAAGATTATCATAACTTGGTATTTCTTCAGGAATGGAGAGACTGGGATTGAAACTAAAATGCTTGAGCAGTTATACAGAAAACATTTCAAGTGAAACATATCTAGACTCATTTCTACATTCATAGGATATGGTGATCCCTGTCTATAGATCACAGTCTGAACAATAACAATAATAGCATCACATAAGCCTACAGATAATTAGCCAGGTAGGTTGTGGAGCTCTGAGAGAATACTGAGTCTTTACTGAATTTCCAAATGGAATAGGATTCCAACTTCAAGGGACAGTTTCTTTCATGACAATGAAAAAGAATGTCCCAGAAATTTTCTCAGGGCATCAAACACAAATCCAAATCTTATGGATAATATCCCAGGGAACCTTTAATATCTTTACAGAACAAACCACACTGTTTGTGACTCTGAAAAGTAAAAGGTGAAGCAGCTGCCCCAGCTGAGATTTGAAGCTGAGGTTCTGGGAAAACTCAGTATTTCAAAGCCAGCTTTGCTTTACACATATAAACCTGCCCCTCTGGCTGCGTTCAAACACCTGAATTGCTCACTGCACAATGTGATGATTATCCAGCTTTCACCAGAGGGCTGTGGGAGAACAAAAGGCTGCAGGGTAAAGAGGATTTTTATTATTAGATGGCTAGTCTTATGAAACATTCATATAGCAGAGGAATTGCCTTGCTGTTGAAGAAGTTCATTAAGGAGACTTTATGAGAAAAGGTACCTTTATACTGCCTTTAAAATAACTTCATATGTAGTCCCCAAAAATAAAAATAAAAAATACTGAGTTAGGAACTCAAAATCGTATTTTCAAAGAGTAAGGGAAAATGGAGTCATCTATTAGGCTAATTTAAAATTCCCCAAGCATGGATTAAAGCATTAATTGTATGTCAAGCAGAATTTATTGTATTATGGCCCATGTGCTGATGCTAGAGACTCCCCATTTCTCTTCTGCCACAACTTGAAATTATTTGAAACCACAAGTCCAATTAAGGTGAGTACTGCAAGGCACATCAAAGTGTGTGCACATTGGTTCCCAAATGCAATCAGCATGTTACTTTCAACTTAGCCTGTTCTCTCTACTCCCCCAATGCTACCCAACACTGTCACCTATCTAAGTAAGCCACAGGAGGCCAGACTGCAGAATCGTGGTGTCTTCCCATTTTTTTAAGTGAGGAAGAGATAGAGGAGGTGCGAGTCAGGGAAATGGTTTGTATTATCAGGATAGATTCTGCATATTTTATTCATTTTGAAGGCTAGACAAAGGGAAAAGTACCTCTGCTTATAAGCATTTTACAAAAAACTTATATTTAGCTTAACCAGCTCCTCTTTAAAACTTAACGTAGGGCCGGTGAGATGGCTCAGCGGTGTAAGCGCCTGCCTTGCAAGCGCGAGGGCCCGAATTCAACTCCCAGAACCCACACATGAAAAAGGGGCCGGTGATATCGCTCAGCGGCACGGGTGCCTGTTGGCACGCAAGGTTCTGAGGTCGACCCCCCGGTATCCACAAAAAAAAAAAACTTAAAGTAATATACATTAAAAGAAGAAAATATATTATTGGCATTTTGGTGAAATTTTGGCAGGGAGTGCATAGGTAGAAGGAAAAATGAAATAAGGAACTTAGGAAGAAGGCAGTCTGAGACATGATTTCGAAGGATTAGGAAACAGGAAGCAAGAGGCAGATTAAATAAAAGTAGGGATAGAAATTGGCAAAAACTAAAAAGATTCCTCAGATTCCTAGATCACGTGTTAATATCTAGGCTACATGTGAGCTGGTTCCTTGCCGGATAGCAGGATGTGGTGTAGCATGACAGTGAAGAGGAAGGGCTTGGAGTCAGGTAGAATAAAATGTGAATCCCTGGTCCACAGACTGAGTGACTTCAGGCAAATTATTAAATCTCTATGAACCACAGTTTCTTGGCCTGAGGAGAGATAGAAGAAATCATAATTCCTGGCACCAGTGTGCAGATTGCCTAACACAACTATGTAAAATGCTTGGAAATGCCTGGCATAGAGTAAGTAAATACTTGATAATTTCATTAAGGATTAAAAATATAGAGCCCTAGAATTGGAAGATGTTTACTGAATCTCACTGATTCCAACATTTTCAAGAGTGGGAAAGCGAAGAATGAAATGTTAAGTTTCTTGCCAGAGTTGATGGAAACAGAAAATAGTCTTCCAAAACATGTTTCAGTGGGCTTTAGAAACACAGAACACAGCGCTGTGCAAGAAGCCTGAGCAGTGGTCAGACACTCCGGGTTCTAGCCTTTGGGTCTTGTACAAATCCCTTAATCTCTCGATTTCCTTGGCTCATCAATGTGAGAAGTGGGAGAGATGATCTCAAAGCATTGCCAGCTCCAAACTCACGCAGTATGATTCCTGGAGAACAGGAATGTGATTCACACTGAAGCTTTGTGTTTACTGCAGTGAGGACTCACTGGGCGCTGAGGACACAACAGCAGAAAACAGACTGAGGCTGTTTTTGCCCAAGGAAAAGCAGTAGGGAGAGAGGGATTCTTGGGCTCAGGGTAAGGTGAAAACCAGGCTCTGAGCAAAGGGAGATGGAATACAGAAGCTCCTCATGGATGGCTCTCTCTGTGTGTGTCCAGAGCTCAAATCCCACCTATTCTGTTTTCTTTTAGGATTAACAAGCATATGGAGTATAGCAGGGGCGGGGCGCTGAGCAGGCTCACTACCAACTATTCACAGCTTGGTGCCTAATTCAGGAAAATGATTTGCAGAAAATAACACACTAAAGCAGCTTGTTGGAATGGGAGGAGGAGGAGGACAGTTTCTGTACTTAAATCAGATTATTCAGTATATTTAGCATGAGGACACGCGAATACGTGTAGATTAGAAGAGATGTTACTTACTTACCTGTAGTTACCCTGTTTGACCTTACCCCTCATGAGTGGAAGGGGTTTCAATTTTGTATTAGAGATTCAGGAATCTTTAGGGGAACTTACCTGCTCAGCATAGTTTTTTCTATTATATCTCCCAGTGTATCCCAAATGTGCGATTATTACTGTAAAACAGTAATCCTGAATATTAATGTTTACACAAGCTGGGGGCCATCTTTAGCTAATTTCCATGCAGGAAAATATGATTTACATTTAAAATTAAATATGTAGCTGTCATATTCATAGGTATTTTATTTAAATGTGATGTAAACTACTCATTAGACTAGTAACTATATATCTATATATCCACACACGTGCTCCGGAGAAGCAATGAGTTATGGAGAGGAGATAAAGGCAACAATAGCAATCTCAGTCTAACTCTCATAAGAGTTTGGGGTCAAGGCATCCCAGTCCTTATTCTGCATTTTGAGGCAATCAATGCATTTTTGAAACTGGATTTCTTCCTGCACTGACTTAGATTTTTAACGGTCTCTCCCAGTTTTCTTTACACCTACTCAACTTGGTAGTTTCAAATAAAAGCTTTTATTATTTTTAAAATCTTATGTTTGTCATTTCATAATCTCTAATTAAAACCAGGTTAGATTCTATCATTTTGTGAACATTTTTAGTTATTGAATAACTGCCACCAATCTTGTCCATTTGAAAACTTCATTTTCTTCTCCAATTTAACATGTACCCCAACGCCACCACCTCATTCTCCAGCACCAGCCAAGCTTTCTCTTGGAAGACTTGCAGTGTGTAGACATGCTTTGTTGTTTAACTCTTCTTTTCTTCTTTCTTTTCTGACTCTAACTTCTTTTGGCTCTGGGGTGGAAAGAAAAGTGACCTTAACATTCGATCAGACAAAAAGTATTGCAATACCCTGTTCATGAGTTCATAGCCTCCAAGGCTCACTTTCAAAGCTGGTTTACATGTGGTCACCTTGTGTGAGTTCTTTGGACAGCCTTGTAGGACCTCCTCACCAAGAGATCTGGATTTGACACAACTTCTATGTACTCAAAAAGTAGGTCACATACAATTACCTCCAATAAGTTTATCTGAACTTTGGGAAACACATACACCCTTGCTTTGTGAAACACTCGAGGTGCAGGAGTGCAGACTCATCCTTTCCTACTACTTCTGTCCATCCTGGTCTTACTTTTTCTTGAGCTCGGGGAAAATCAATAAATCCTCTTTCAGAGTAGAAATCTAACCTGGGAAGAGGATGACAGTGTGCCATTCTTATACACACCTGAGTCTATATAAGTGACTCTCTTTGAGCTTCCCTTCTCATTGAACTCTGCCAGGATAAGTGGCCATAATGGAACCACTCTATCCCTATCTGGAAAGATGAGTCATGGCTCTCAGAGACTCTTATCTGCAAATATATATGGGGAATCAGCAGGGGAATGATGTTTCGTGTAACAGCCAACCAATCCATTTCCTAATAAGCACTGAAGAGTTACCTGCTCTTCAGTAGCTTTTTTGTTTATTTGTGTTTGGTTTTGTTTGGGGCATTCTTAGAATACAGAGTATCTATTGTCTCTTCTGTAATCATAGGTTTTGGTAACTTCCTCCAGAGCAGCAAGGGAAAATGCTGTACAATCTACTACTACAAATGCTTCCTCATGCAAAACCATTGGTTCTCATTCATCAGTCCCGTCTTCTAGCAGTTGCCATTGAACCAGGCCTCTTGGTATTCAAGAGCATCTACATCTACTGCCTGCCTTACTGCCCTCAGCCACTGCACCCTTTGTTTAGCCCTGTGTTATATAAGCCTGCAAAGCCTGCCATCACCCTATTGCATTCATTAATACAGCACTTTTACTCAGAGAGAATCTCTTATCACACGCACAAACACTTGGCTGGACAAAACAACAGATGGTACATAGGCCTATTGATACTTCTAAATGAGTCAAAAAGTATGTTAATCATAATAAAATAACAATAAAATTTCAGCAATATAAGAGAATATACGTGTTCAAACGAGCTGAATCAAATTATTTTTTAAATACCTCCTGGGACTTTTTATGATCCATGAAAAAAAGCTATTTTTATTGCTTTTGTAGTTTTTTTTTTTAATCTGAAAAATTATACTAAAATTGATCACTCCTCTCATTCACTGGACTTGGCTCCAAATGATTTTTGTTTATTTTCAGTAATTAAGTTTGCCCCAAGTTATCCTCAGGGCTACCACTGAAGATGTTTAAAAATACGCTCCATATTCTGAAGGTAATTCAACAAGTAATAACAAAAACAAAGAAAAGAAAGAATATGAAATTGGGCATATTTACCAGTTTTTATGATGACAACAACAAACAACCCCAAAGCTTCAGTGGCTTACAGGAACCAAGATCTATTTCACAGCCATATGGTCCTCAGGCTGAAACCTTGCTGTTCAGCTTGGCTCTACCTGACTCTGAGCATCAAAGCTCACCTCTGCTCTGTGTGGTCCTCTCATGCCAGGATAGTGCCTAGCCATCCTCATGGCCCCAAACAGAGGTAGAAGAGGCCAAACCAAGCCATGATAACATATGTAAAGCATCTGCAAGGACATGATTGTACACTTCACCTAGTCCCATTCTACTGATCAAGGCAAATCCCATAGTCAAACAGAAATAGGCTGGAGAAGTATATCCTGCCTACAACAATGCACTGGAAATCACTTGGCAAAGAGTATGGGAGTGTCTTATCTTCAGAAGAGAAAGTATAAAGTTGGAAAAAACAATTAAATCTGGAGTAAAATTTGGGCACAGTGGAAATGTGAAAACTATGAGCATATAACATCCCAAAGAGATTGCTTTGGAGAGGTAATACTTATTAGCTGTATGAATTATGATATGCATATAACATAGTCAATTACATACCTCATGGGCCCCTCTCATATATATTTAAGTATTCTAAAATTGTATACAGTCTGTAGACTATAGACTTAATTCTTTTGTATTTCTTCCTTTTGTAAATAGTATCATATTTGAGCTGCTATAAAGTGGTTTATTGATTAATATTGCAAAATAAAAATTGATTGGAAATCACATATCTGCCTTGGCTTATATAATGCTCCTGACATGCAAAATTCAGCAGAAGTAATGGGCTAATCATCATCATCTTTATAAGGAACATACAATATATCAAGTTCCCCATTTAAGGGAAATATTAAATCTCTAAGCCATTTAGAAGTAAAGTTACTAATGCTAAGAGACATATGCTATTTATTTCTTAATTACACTACTGAAATCCTAAAATTAATTCCATATTGAGCATTGGATTTCATCCTTTATCTGTCCCAAGATTCTGAGTACACTTGCAGAAGTTACATTCTAGAATCCTCTTGTCTTCACTAAACATCTGTCTCCTGTTTCACACACCTTAACCCACATAAAGTAATAACAAATAAAAGAGGAAATGGGAAAAAGTCCTAAAATGACCAGAAATCACTCATCTTCTTGTGTAGCTCAGTTCTTTCCTGCTACTGGATGATTTTTCTCTTCACCCACAGGAAAAATGCAAGTGGTAAAAATCTAAGGCAGAATCTACAGTGTGGGGTACTGCACTGTTGAGAACTAAAATTAAGAGCAAGACTGAAGGGATTTGTGAAGAGAAGAGAGTTGGGATGGTGTGATTACTCTGCTCTGTCCTGCTGGAAAATTGATGACATGTGAACTATCTAGATTGTTCCTGTGGCTCTCGCAAGTCAATCATATGCCCGGAAGCAGCTACGTGCATGGAGAAATGTAAAAATTCTGTAATTTCCAAGGAAAATCTCCATTTTGTGCTAGTTAAGGCTTGTGACAATCTTAGGTGTCTCCAAGTCCACCACAATCCACTTAATTTAGGCAAATACCTTCATGACAAATGTGCTCAGTCACGAGTTCTGTTTTCTTCACTCTTGCTTTCTATCAGACCTGACATTGTCAAAGTCTTTAATCATCAAGATTTTGTGCCTTTGTTTTTATTTTAATGTTGCCATTGCTCACAGTCCATAAGGTACTGAGGCAGGTGTACAGGCAAAGTGAATCACAGCTGGATCTCGCAGACATTAGGATAAGCAGGTCTCTGAAATTTTGAGATTTAACTTGCAGTTTGCACATAATCATATTACCTACATCTTAAATGATGAGTCTTTTAATGGCAGTTCTGACATGATACATCTCAGGATTTTGACCTTAACTTTCTATTTTTAGACATTTTATTTCTTACAAGTAATACTGCTTCTCCCAGTATTATCAAATCCTTTTGAAAAGGATTTCTGTAATGTTCAAAGGACAGTGGCCAGGTGTTTTCTACAAGCTAACGAATAAAGGCAATGGGTAAAAGCACAGCATGATAGACTCTCCACTTCCCTACACTAAAGATCATTGACACAGAGCTGAGAAACCCTCCACCAAAACTGTGTATTCCAGCTTTCTCTGAAGTTGTTGAAAATTGAGAGCTATGTTAATTTCTGTTATCAGAAAAATATCTACGCCTAAGGGTGCAGGAATAGAATAAGTGATCTCTCATGGTCATCTTCAGTGTTATGATTCCGATTCTGCAATGTGTAAAAACAAACTCTTTCACTCTTTGGGTGAAAAGCTATAGAACCTGAACTGGATCTCACCAGGAGGACAAGCAGCCTTGACAGCGATGTAGCATTTGAGTGAGGTCCATTCTCCAAGGAAAATAATCCCAACAGAATACACTGAATTTTCTTAGTTTTTATGCTCTGTAAAGCCTGGTCATATATTCTCTCTGAAAACCTCCCCTGCTCTGTCTTATTTTCAATAAGGAATCAAACTGAGTTTTTCCTCATGAGCCAAAGAGAAGCAAGTACATTGCTCATGACAGAAGCAAATTCATTACTAATATAATAAGAAATAAGAGTATTATCAACACAAATTAACTATGCAATTCTGGTGGTCCTTATGATATCAACTGTAAATGTATCTTTTATTTCATTTTTAGTAAAGAATTATGGGTTTCATCCATACGGAAAAACTTCTTTTTATTTTAATCATGTATATACCCATTGGGTGGTTAGAGAGTTATATTCATGTACCAGACCAGTTAAAAGTATTTCAAAAACCAAGTAACAATATTCGACGTGTATAAAAATGCTCATATTGATTGAGATATAGGTGTATGCTATCCATCACCCCCTATTTCATTGAAACCTGCGTAGGCTATAAAATAATCCTGAAAGTGCTGTGAGAATCTGAGAAGTGTATGACGCTACATAAAATACCTTCAATTTTGTATGCGCATGCTTGCATTTGCAGCTTTACATTTACACGCATAGAAAACACCTTTTCTTCACATCGTCCAATAGTGATATGGTTCATTTATTACATACCTGACAATTTTTTTTGTGTGTGTGTGTGTGGCTACCGGGGGTCGAACTCAGGATCTCGTGCGCCAGCAGGGGCCCGTGCCGCTGAGCTATCTCACCGGCCCATACCTGACATTTTAAAACATCTTATAAGGGAGCAGATAGGAAACTTCATGCTCAACTCTTCTTCCATTGAAAATAACCAGGTATGAAAGGAATGTATTTTTCCTCTCATTATATCACTAGTTCCCTGAAGGTTTGTGTGTATTTGTGTTTTATATTTTCCACGAGTATATAAGCACTGTTATTTTGCACAAGGTTTACATTAAAAGAGCTGCTTAAATATAAGATGGCTTCATAAGAATGTCAAAAGAGTAGACATTCACTTTTTATCATGCACGCATTCACCTACTTTTTAAACTTGAATGTGAATGAACAGAAAACTTGAAAAATAAAAATAATGTATTTGTTAAGACTCTCTAACATAATGCATATTAAGCAAAGATATAAAATTATAAATGCAAAATGAAACATATATATTTGGCTACTATGCCAAAACTCCCCCACACCCCCAGGATTCCATTCTCATAGTTTTCTTCTAGTTTCTTAAATGCTTTTTTTCAGAGGAGAGGAAAACTAGAGATACACTTAAGATTAAAAGAATCAATCTGAGAGAGGGTAAGAGTCAAGGAGTTGGCCTTTTGTTCTGTTTCAGTGTTTTAGGGCATAATAGAAGGTAAACCATTAGCATACTCTAATGGTTTTCAAGGCAATAAAAATTCTCACAGGGCAGGCAGAGTAAGTAATCAAATACTTGTTCCTGCTCCAATATCCTGCAAAGTTTCTTATTTCTAGGGCTCTATGCTTTCCATTTAGATGGCAAGAGCAGACCTCCAGACAGACTGGGATTGACTTGAGGAGGCTGCAAGGTACAGATGGACTAATTATTTTTTAATGCCTACTCCTTAACTTACATTGTGCTGAACATTCTCAAATATGTTAGCTCACTTTACAACCTACAGAGCTCTACAGAATCAGATTTTTACCCATTTTACAGATTAAAGAAATACCTTAACCTGGTTGAGTAACTTGTAAGTTGTCGAACTGGGACATGGATCCAGAAATGTCTGGGGGTGGGGGATGCTCTTGCCTTTACAATATCTTCCTCCAAGTTCCCCACAGGAAGAGCTGGGGAAAGGAGACAGTGTGGAGATATTACAATTTGAAGCGGAAAACGGTGGGCTTGATGGTTAATCACAATGCAGTATCATCACTTTTTAAAAATTGTCTAAAGTTCTTTCTACATATTTTAATAAGTTACTGATGCTCTTGAGATAAGTATTTGTTACTGAATTAAGAAGACTAAACAAACAAAAAGTGCATTGTGACTTGAAATAAGAAAAGGCAAGGTCTCCTATTGATTCTTTACTCTTGGAATCTCATTAGCTATCAGATGGAATTTGAGGGTTGTCAACAAATAAACAACATTTTCGCCATTCTTAACTGTTAAACTGCCCAAAACCACCAAATACCGATTTTCTGAAATACACTTATTGTTCCTGCTGGAGGTGGTTAAAACATCAGTTTTAGATTCAAGAATTCTCTTTCTCTTTTCCCTTCAGGCTGCTAAAGGATGCACAAAATGAAGCTTATTTTAAAAGCTGGTATAAGAAGCTGTTGGCTGCTCTCCAATTCTGTGTAGGAAAAGCCTTGAATGATGAATTTTCCAAGGAGAAGAAACTTATCAAAATTCTGAGAGACATTGGGGAAAAAGTTAAGTCTGCCAGTGATCCTCAAAGACAGGTTTGTTCAGAAATCAATCTCAACATAGTGAAAATTGTCTCTTTAAACTTTAGTTCAATTAAGTTTGAATTTCATAGCTTAGAAGGCAAACACATTGACTACACTTAGATGTAAGACATTTAAGTCAATTATAATCAAATTTTTCCCATTTACTTTCCTAACATTAATGATAATGCTTATCACCAGGACATGGTTTTTTAATACAAGCAGCTATACAGCACATGAAGAGGATCTAACAAGAAAAAATGAAATCAATTTAAAGACATTTTGATCACAAAAGACCTAATAATACAATCTTTTTATTTTTTTTTTTAGTTTAAGGACCTAATTTGTTTTTCCTATTTTTATTAGTGTATGTTTGTGATACATAATACATCCATCAAGGGGAATGGGGACCACAACATATTACATCTTGATCCTTTTATGTAATCTTAAAATGGCAAAAGCACAAATGAGACTCATAGGGGAAGGTATCAAATCTAGGTCTTGATTTTCCTAACATTGCCATAACCAAAGTCATACTTTTAAAACTTTATTTTCAAAACAAATAAAGTAAGTTAAATCACACTAATCAATGCTGTATGGAAAGTAATAGTTATATTAAGATCTATATGTGATAGCCAAAATACTGTGCCATTATCTCACTAATTATATAACAGTGGAACTGGCTATTCTTTTTCTTGATCTAACAGAACATTTTCTCTTTTTAATTATCTGCATCACTAGCTCTCTTCACTGATTTAGACCATTAAGTAGATTCTCTTAAGTTCAGCATTCTACATGCAGGGAGATAGTGGACAGCCATCCATCGTATTAAAAGCATTATTTAATAAAAATTGAGCACTTACTACCCACTAGACGTTAAGGATAGATGGGTGTCTTAAACATGAGTCTTGTGCTCAAGGGAAATCATAGTTTCTCTTCATTGTCTAAAATCAACAGGAATTTTTGACCAAATGATATGAAAATGGTAAGAGCAAAGTGTCCCAGGAGTCTTTCCAAACCAGAATTTTTCTTAATTAGAAATCATTTAATAGAAATACTGAAAGCTGGGCCAGTGAGATGGCTCATTGGCGTAAGTGCCTGCCTGGCAAGCGCGAGGGCCCAAGTTCGACTCCCGGTACCCACAAAAAAAAAAAAAAAAAAAAAAAAGAAAGAAGAAATACCAAAAGCTATGCTACTTCACATAGGAGCAGAAAATAAAAGAACTTATAAGAGAAATTGGAAAATAAAGACTTAAGCCTGGAATTTATTTTTAAATGGGAGATGTGTAAATTTTGGGTACAAAGAGAAATCTTAAGGTATATGATGTGATGGGCAATGCCAGTTTTAAAACTTCTAAGATTTATTCCTTTTGTTTGCAAGCTTATTAATTATTTTATAGTGGTAGACAAAAAGTTGATAGCAAGTAAAATAAATCAGTTTAAAATTTACAGAAATTTGTGTATAAGTTTGGCCTTTATCTCTTATGTTTTAAAATCTCACACATAGGTTAGACATGCTCAACCCACCACAAGTGGAAATGTCACAGTGAAACCCATTATCTTGTACAATTTACATGTTAATTTAAAAACACCCTTCACAAATTTAAGATACACACTATGATTAAATAATTCCTTTTTTTTTGTGGGTACTGGGGGTTGACCTCAGGACCTCGCGCACCAGCAGGCGCCCATGCCGCTGAGCGATATCACCAGCCCTTTTTTCGTATGTGGGTTCCGGGAGTCAAACTCGGGCCCTTGCACTTGCCAGGCAGGCGCTTACGCCGCTGAGCCATCTCACCGGCCCTTAAATAATTCTAATGACTTTTTTTTTTAGCAACTTGTATCAAGTTTTGGGTGATACTGACATTATTGACTCAAATAAATATATTTCTCTTGCCTTAACTGGCAGGTTTTGTGAAAACATCTCTTTATGTGCAAATCAGGAAAGAAAAGAAGCAAGAGAGATAAAGGAGGCATTTTTAATTTCTCACAATTTAGGTTACTGATAGTTAATTTTTTGTTCTACTTAAAAGAAAAAGCACTGGGCTGGTGAGATGACTCAGCGATATAAGTGCCTGCCTGGCAAGCGCGAGGTCCTGAGTTTGACTCCTGGTACCCACATAAAGGAAAAAAAAAAAAAGCACTAAATTAAACCTAACTGTGCAGTATGGAGAAAAGGTTATTACATTAACAAGGGGAGCAGAGATTTCCCTCTACAATAATCAGCAGGCAAACTCATGCATAGATGAGCCCAGGAGAACAGATACAGAAAGAACGCAGCAGTGCCACTTGGCCTCATGCTCTTCTGGGTTCTGGGAGCAGTAGATTCTCTTATTTGCCAGTGACCCAAAAGTAAGAGGAGGAAATTTTCAGGAGTCAGTTAATGTTATTGATCTGATATCCTCACCTTCAACATTGGGTTTAGTCTTCAAAATTAAGCTAAAAACACTTTTTGTTGTTTCTCAATGAACTGTGATGGTTTCCTACCTCTTTTGTCAAAGGATACACACCAAAGGTTTGGAGTGTTTGATATGCCACAGGTTCAGTGAAGTATGGAAGGGAATAAATATCAGAATTACATACTTGTTGGCATCCAGTGAACTCTTTGTGTGTGTGTACTGACAGCATTGGGCAACGTCCTTTTTAGTCATTGTTATGATTTAGATCTAAATGTACCCCCAAGTTCTCATGTGTGTGGAAGGTGATTGGATCATGAGAGTTCTAGATTTATCAGTGGATTCCTGCATGGATAACTTCAGTAGCTGAATGTGCTGTCAGGAAGTGGGCCCTGATTGGATGCGGGTCCCTGAGGGCAAGACCAGGAAGGATATATCCCTCTCCCTGGCTCCTACTTCTCTCTCTGTTTCCTGGCTGCCATGGGTTAAGCAACTTTTCCTCCACCACACGCCTCTGCCACCCTTTTTCTGTCTGACAATGAGCTGAAACCAAGGGCTAAAATCAACTCTCCTCCTTTAAGCTGTGGGTGTCGGGTATTGTGTTCAGCAATGGGAAAGTGACTAAAACAGTCATTGTTCCTAACGTATGAGTATTTTATAGTATGCACTATTGCTATTAAGGGTAAATCTTGAGAGTTTAAACTCATATTCCAGGAAATTATCAGAAAAGGGTCATATTAATAATTACTTAAAGCAGGATTTGCAAATCGGTGGGCCACAGACCACGTCCAACCTGCTGTTTTGTTTGAACACAACAGTGCTTTGCTTGGTATTTGCTTTTAATTGATTTTTGAGGTCCTTGAGAAAGGGCATGAGCTCTTTGCTTCCTGTTTTCCCCAGAAATCCTTATTGGCCTTAGGTTACTGCCTCCTCCTAGGTGACTACATAACCTGCCTGATCCCAAGGTCATCCAATCTGCAGCCCTGCTTTTAAGAACTCTTTTCAACAGCAGAAGAAAATTACAACTTGAAAGAAGAGTCAGGCTCTTTACAGTTCCTTAAACGTTTGTTTCTAATGCTTTTTTTCATAGGAGGTACTAAAAAAAGAGATTGGCAGACTAAATGAATTCTTTCAAGATGTAAATACTTGTCATCTTCCACTGAACCCTGCACTATGTATAAAAGGGATTGAGCATGATGTAAGTCTGTTTATTCAGTAGATCATTTGAGTATTTCTGCTTTGCATTGTTCAGTTTACTGTATATGTTTGGAGTGGCTTAAGCTTGTAAATTGACATTGCAATTATTTTAAGAAAAAAGTAGTTGATTCTCATCCATGCTATGTTTTCTATTTGGTGCACGATATCCAACTGGGATCACATTAGCCTCGTTGTGTGGTGTATTGATTTGGAAACAAGGTGTTCATCAGTTCATTAGAACAATAAAACAAAGATACATTTCTCACCAAATTGATTGTTTTTTACTTATTCAAAATGGTTGATTTGATGACCCGCTTGATAGAACATTTTCTATTTCCCACTGAGTCACGAAGGGATGGACCAGGTGCTAAAGTTGATAACAATTTCATGCTTTATTTAGATTATGTGTAATAACAATATCTGCTACACTCATAGCAATCATTAGCTACATCATCTTCATTTTGATTTGATTTGAAATTTATTGGTACTCATATGTCTGTGTGTCATATAATTTATTTTGTGATTTTACTCACGTATGGGAAGCGCTTCCTGATATTGTCAGACACAACTTCTTGAGCCTTCTTTTCCTAATCCTCTGTCACATGGTGACTCCTCGTTCACCATTCTTTGACTTAGACTCATTCTTTTTTCTTTGATCCTGTTAAGCTTTGTTATCCTCTTTCTCAAAACCCCGAAAGCAGAAAGACACTAATAGGGAAAATGACTGATTTGTGAGATTTGAAAGGTTAAGCTATCATGCATACACCAAAAAATGATACTTAAGTGAAGCTGTAAGACAGTCAAGAAAACAAACTCAATAATTAGGGGAAAATTAGATTATTATTAGTATAAATGTAAAAAGATTTGCTAAAAATGTGATATCATTATCTTTACAACTTTGTTGCTACCAAGATGCTCTACAAAATTCCTGATATGATTCATAAACATATTTTTAAGTAACAAAATAAAAAACAGGGCATTAAATTCCATAAATGAGGTATATCTATCTAGGCTAAAATCTAAATCATCACTGATTTTGAGTACTGGGATTGAAGCCAGTGCCTCATGCATGCTAGGCAAATGCTCTAGCACTGAGCTGCCTTCAAGTCCAAATCATCACTGATTCTTTCAAAATTATATGATGTTTGAACCATTTGTAGTCTTTACTGACTACTTCTGAAGACAGAAAATGAACATTTCAAAGGTGTAGTATCTTGCGGTAGAAGAAACAAGAGATCATTGAATCCAGTTGGGTTTTGCTTTCTTTTTTTTTTTTTTTTTTTCCTTGATTTCTTGAGGGGTTAAGGAATAGAGTGATTTTTTTCAACTAAAATTACATGTGAGTATTGGCCTGTATGGGCCCTGGGGTTGGGTATTGGCACCATGAGGTCATCCTTAAAGGTACTAGGGGGAGCTGCCAGGAACCTCACCCTACAGCTGGGACTACACAAAAGGTGCCTGTAGGTAAACAGTGCACAGGACCGACATGGCCAAGTGACACTGTCCTACGGTTCATTTCAATCTGTTCTCCATTCCTGTTGCACAAAGAGATGAGAAACCTCATAATTTGAATGAATGTGGCAAAGTTGCCTGTTCCAATAGAAAATTTACTATCAAATAATCCACACTGGGAAAAGCCTTCTGAGTATAATGCATCTTCAATACTTGGAGTAAACATCTTATTCAACATCTGAGCCACACTAGGGGAAAAGCATATAAATGTCAACAGTTCGGGGAAAAAAAAAAACCTTCAATCAGAATGCTCAACTTGTTCACTATGAGCAAATTCATACCAGAGAAAGATCTTTTGGACATAGTGTGGCGAGGCATCTGTCAGAGTAAATGTCTTTCTCTATGTCAGAGACTTCACACAAGCAAAAAGCTCCATAAATGGAATAAGCATTGAAACTCTGCACTCAAAACTCACTTCATTTCACCCTGGAGCACTCACACTGCCAGTAAATCCTGTGAATGTAGGTTTTTGGCTATCGTGCCTGTCTTAATGTACATCAGAGAACCCATTCTGGGGAGAACCTTATCCATGCAAAGACATAGGAAAGCCATTACGATTATGTTAGCCATTATAGCTCACAGCTTACTGTGCACTAGAGCGTTCACATGAGACAGAAGTCCTCCAAGCACAGCAAGTGTGGAAAAGGCTTTAGTCCGGGTTCCTGCACCATCAGTCATCTACGCTGACAGAATTGCTCGGGCCTGGCTCAATCCATTCCTAAAAAATCCCTCTCAAAATTAGAGAGCAAGGTCTTAGGTTTCAGTTAAGTCTTCTTTATAGGAAGAATTCTCAACCTCATCCCCTTGGAAACCACTGAATACAATTGATCATTCCCGGTTTCCGTTTGAGTCACCAAGAGACAGACCAGGTGGAATAGTTCAGAGTAGCTTAATACAATTCTTCTTTGCCATTGAAAAACCAAGGACCAGACATTTTATTTCTTTTTTCAACTATTTTTAGATCTATGTGAATAATCTGTGCTTCTTAAGGACAGAAGGCATATCTTTCTTTCCCTGTTTCAATTTTTAATCTTCTTCTAGTTTTTCTTCCTCACCATTTACATAAACTTCTTTTGCAAGGCTGCTTCACTCTTTCCTATCTTTTGGCTATGGTCACTTTTCAACATCTACCTAATTTAATCTCTTGTTTGCTTTTCTCACCTGAAAAGTGTTTCTTCTCCCTTGTTGCTAATCCATGTTCTTCATAATCTTCAAGATCAAGTTCACCTCTGAAAGATTTTCTCTTCAAACGCTTCTTCCTCCATCTTTGATAAACTTCCTGGCGAATTGTTTTCAACATAATACATATGTAAATGTTTTCATACCATTTTTGTGGGTTTCATGAAGATGAATGTAGTGGTTTTTTTCTGTTAGCATATAGATAGTGGTTTGCACATCCTGGTTAAGTATATATTTTTGACGTGGCTCTCAAAAAATATACTGCATGTGAAAACCAAGAAATGAAACACTGAAAGCAGAGTAGCTCTGAATGATGGTTAAGTAGAGGGGCTAAGCCTTGCCTTCAGCCTTCTTTTTATCTTTGTCTCTTCTGTCCACTTGGGATACTTCAAAGGGATCCTAACACATAGGATGTGCGGAGTTTGAAAAGCACTAATCTCGACTCATTTCTTGTCTAATATAGGATTTCTTAATTCTATACAATGACAATATCATATGACCCCTGATTAACTGCTTTCTACAGCAGAAATTCATGCTCAACAAGCAGTCTTGCCCATGAAACTATAAAACTCAAATTGATTCAGTAAGCAAGGGTTTGTGTTTGGTTAAGGATTCGCTTTGTACTGACAAGTAAGTTAAGAAATAGCTCCTTTGTTCTCAGTTTATACTGACTCCACACATCTCAGAGATAATATTTAAACTGAACTTTCAACATGTACTGATATCATATTTTACTAAGTGTATACATTGAAAGCATCAAATCCCTTTCCTTTCCTTAATATTAATTTAACTCTGTACTTTCCATATGAACTCTGTAGTAACCCAAACACATACAGCTTTTCAACACTCAGATAGTTGTAGGACAGTAAGCATCAGGAAAAGCAGTCAATGTCATCAAGCTGAAGATCCAAATACAAAATATAATTGAGAGAAATAAGACAAAGAAGTAAACATTGTACTTTTATTTCTAAAGACACTGTTTATTAGCAAAAAAGGAAGAAGAAATGTATTAATTTTTCAAATTACGTGCTTAGTGTCACACAGGGTAAAATGTATTCTGCATCCATTAGCTCATGTGCTTGTTACCAAAATATATGAGATAGGAGTTGTTATCTCTATTTTACACTGAGAAACAGACATGCTAAGTTGCCCCCTGAGGTCTTATGGCTGATAAGTTACAGAGCCCAAATTCTAATTCAGATCTTTTTTTTTTTTTCGACTCTATATCAGTGTTTCCTTCAAGTGTGCTGTAGTGTAGAAATAATGGAAAGGAAATAGCATTTTAAACTTTCATCTATTAACCAACTAGCATAAACATAATACCTACATATTGCTTATTTTATTTAGACCTTGAATTTATCACTACTGCTTATTAAGGAAAAAACATAAAGATTTGCAATGCAATACATACCTATGATAAATTAGCCACAATAAAAGATTAATGATAATCACTAAAAATAAATAGAATGAAATAACAATATCCTGTAATAAAATTGCCAGCATTGAGACTTTCGGATGTTGGGGCCACTATTCATTAAAAAGTGGTTACTTGAAAACAAGCACTGCAATACAGTACCAAAACAGCCAAACTAACAACCAGGCTGGCTCCTAAGTAACTTACAGGCAGGTAGCATATACAGTGTGGATACACTACACTAAAGAATTATTCACTTACTGAGCAAGATGGATGGGATGGTGCAAGATCACATCACATTACTCAGAATAATGTGCAATTTAAAATTTATAAATTATTTATTTCTGGAATTTTCTATTTAATAGTTTTCAATCATGGTCAGCTGAAGGTAACTGAAATTGCAGAAACAAAATGATGGGGAAAAATGGACTGCTATAAAAACTGTGACTAATAGGCTGAAATTTGTTTGCCTGCTTTTAATAAACATGTTTCATTGTTCCAAAGAATTCATATGTGTTTGTTCACATAACAAATTCTGCAAAGAACCATGATTTCAGGAAAAGTATTGTTTTTGCTTTATTTTATTCACCATTTTTCTCTTCCCTTCCTATAGGCATGTTCGTATTTCACATCTAATGCTTTGCCATTGAAGATTACTTTCATCAATGCTAATCCGATGGGCACAAACATCAGCATTATTTTTAAGGTGCAGTGGCCCTCATAAAGCATGAAATCGATTCCATAAGCAGAACTATTGATTTATTAATAACAAAACAAAATGATTGCAGGTATTTTCCTCTGGAACAGTGCAGAGATTTCTCAATTATTTCAGATTCTGTCTTTTTATAGAATTATAGTGCATGCCAAACTATGATTGGCAATAAATTCAAACATTACTGGCTCAAAGCTGGGAAACCTTTGATACAAAACTTAACAGAATACGTTTTAACAAGTCAAAGTATATTATCACTTTTGTCACAAAAAGTGGAATGTGGCTTAAGGCCCTAGAAATATAGTTTTCCTTCAGCCTAAATACTGAATTAAGATCAAAATTAGCTGGAACTCAAATGACCTAAGTTAATTTAAAATAAAATATTTTATCTCCAAGTACTTGCTTATTCTAGTTATTTGGGTGTTTTCCTTTGTAAATAAAAAGTAAATAAGTACCACTTTAGTCTTCATCACGAATCCATGGAAAAACCCCATAAGAGTAAAGTGATGTAATATATTATAGACATGAAAGAAACAGGAATTAATAAAGGAACTATAGTAAAAAGTAAGATTTTGTCAATCATCTCTTTATTTTGTCAATTATTTAATAAGGTCCCAAAGTGAATCTTTGTGAACTATGATTATTTTTGAGGATGAGGATTGATATAGCCACTTTTACTTTGACTGGCGTAACCAAAAGCCTTAATAGTGCCTTACTACTATATTTCATGAAGGGGGAAAAAAACCACAAAATTTTACCTTGGCAGAATTTTCCATGCTTAATTTAGAAAACGTTTTTAAAATCAATCTGCTTATTTGTTTAAAAGTATAGAACAATCCTTCTTTTTTGGACATATTGTATTCCCTTCACCTCTGCTAGAAAATTACCTCTTTATCATTTCTTATTGTTATCAAAGACAGTTTTCTCTGGAAACTGCCTCCAAAATAGGAGAAATCACTGACTCACGGTCTGCTGAATCATATGTATGCTATATATATTCCTAGTTAAGAACTCTTGGTGTTCTAACTGCATATGAGTGGATAAGTTTTTATCATACCAGATAATCTTCATGTAGGAAGAGATCTCTGTTGGTTGAGAATATCTGTTCAGCTTCTCTTCACTGGATTTTCAGTCTAGGAAATTACATATGGATGATATTAAAAGACTATTATCAGGGACAACACTCCAAGCAGTGCTTCTAATTTGAAGGTTGTAGTTTCTGTAATCATTTAAGAGGAAGTTCTTCTTTTCTTTGATCATTTATCAGAAACATAAGGTATTCTTAGTACTGTTAAAACAAGTGAAACCATCCCAAATCAGGCTGCAAATTTATCCAAGAAAAGAAATGACATATACCATATTAGAATGGTTTGAATGGAATTCAAGGGGAAACCAGAACTTATGGTTTTGTTTTGAACAGGCTGGAGATGATCTTCGCCAGGATATGCTTGTTCTGCAGATTATTCAAGTGATAGACAACATTTGGCTACAGGAGGGTCTCGATATGCAAATGATCATTTATAGATGTTTATCTACAGGAAAAAACCAAGGTCAGTATAGATTAAAAAGTGAATTGACTTATGTTTCCTATCTCACACATTCACTGGTAAACTTTCTACAGTGTTCATTTCAGAATACAAATTCAAAAATCCGAAAAACTATACCGATTCTTCTCTTCTAAAAGAATAATTTCCAAAATGTTAAGCAAAGAAATTTATGTAAATCATAAGCTTTTAAATACTCACAATCTAAATGTTAACTAACTGTATTGTTCTTTCATGTGTCTTCAGGAGTAGCTACATTAATAACTGATTTTTTTCTCATTTTTCTAAAATAATATAGATGCTTCTCAATTTACAAGGGGATCACATCCTGATAAACCCATCATAAGTTGAAAATATAGTAAGTCAAAATGCATTTATGTGACCTACCGAACATCATGGCATAGCAGCAGTGTACACTGACGAGTAGTATTATATGCCTTTATGATCATACGGCTGTCTGGGCACTGTGGCTCACTATTACTGCCCACTCTCACAAGAGAATACCATATTTCATATTGTTAACCAAGGAACAGATCAAAATTTAACATTTAAAGTACAGTTTCTGTTGAATTCATGCAGCTTTTGTGTCACTGTAAATTTGAAGACTCTAAGTTGAACCATTGCTAAATTGGGGACCATCTGTAGTGGAAATGTTCAACCATTTAAAAAATACAATTGTTGGCTATTAACACAAATTTTACATATTTTCAAATGCATAACAAAGTTCTGAAAATTCTAAACACATTATAGACCTGCATTTAATTTCTAAAAGACTTTTGAATAGGTGCAATATCAACAAGAAAAAATGTCCACACATGTTAACATTGAACATGCTTCAATATTTTTTTTCTTTTACAAAAGCCAATAACTTAATGAGGAAATATAATTACAGTTATGCACATTTCCAGGACAAGTAATATCAGTGGTCCACCCAAATTATGACCAAAACATCAGATAAAAATTGCAATTATATATAATCATGCTAAATTGAAGAAACAACAATTCCTAAAACATCATAATCTTTTTTGCATATTCTCATTATGACTTAGAATTTGATTCAATTAATTAGTAAAAGTATAGCAGATACATGTGTATAAATAAAGGGACAAAACCACAAAACCGGAAAAGGACCTAGACTCAGTATTCAATTTTATTTTTTTAATTCAAGCAGAACTACAGTTTAAACCTGTCATGAAAAAGAACTGTCTCATCCTGCTTCCTCAGTTCCTGAGGCCTCACTGGCAGACTCTGCCCCAGCCAACTGAGAGAAGTTAGATGCAAATCTTGAAGCACCTCCCAGCTAGTTTAACTTGCAACTTGGTACATCACAGTAATTCCTCTATAAAATGCTACCTAATCATTTTGACTCTGATGGTAGGTCTCTTGGTCCCATGCCAAGTGTCTCACACGTAGGCCCTTTCTAAAGCTCTAGTTCCCTATGAAAAAGTATTTTCTTATTTCTACCGTGCAATTCTCATTCAATGTGTTCTGCCTTCCCTTTTCTCACCTACTATCCTAATTCTCCCATAGCCTAATATGATGAAAAATTAAGCATAAAGTCAAATGAGCCATGCTGAGCTTTTTGATGTCATGTAGATCTCCTTTTCTTCCAAAATTGAATAAATCCCTGATCCCAATAGAATCCTTCGATTCCATCTACTTGTATCTGTTTATAATCACAGACAGTAACTGAGTCAAAATCTTTTAAGTTTAATAAAAGGACTTAGTAAAAATGACTATAGGGTTATCCAAAGTTGCAGATCTCAGAAGTTATTTTTTCTCTACCAAAAACCTATGGTTGTAGGATTTTAGAAGGCATTATTCTGACAAAACACTTCAAGAAAAATAAAGATTGTTACAATAAATGTCATTTTTTAAAAGACTAGGTTGTATTTTTAATCAAGTTCCAGGATTTATTGGATATTTACTGTTCAAAAAATTTTCAACTTTTTAAAACTCAACCATCTCTATTCATAGTTGCATTTGAGTCTCTGGCTCCTGTGGGTATTTAAGTTTGCAACTCTTGTAATTGTGCTGGTTGTGAAAATCAGGCGCTCCAGATTTTAATTTATTTCAATGATTTTATTTATCAAAATATGCATCGAGGGTTGTTTTGGGACTTTCATCCTAGGAGAGTTTTAAGTACTTATTTTGAGTTGTTTTTCTATATAGACTAAAAGTCAGAAAGATTAAAAATATTTAATGCTAACAATTTTAGGAGTACAGTAAAAAAGTCTTGGTGGATGCAGAGCCATTGGGATAAAGTTCTTACTTAAGTTCAATCAATGTAGGCAGCCTTATAAAAATATATTTTTGTAGTTTTTCTTTAATATTGACTGAGAATCAAGGAGCAGGTGACTCCCTACATATTTACTGCAGAGTTTTCTGTTCATTTCCAGAAATGTTACATTTAACTGTGAAGCTTTTATTTATCTGAACATTGACTTTTTTATAATGTATTTGAAATATTTGTTATGGAAAATGTATTCTGTTCATTGAAGGCAGAAATGTGTTTGTTATATAAGCTTCTGTGTTCTCCGTTAAACATCCCAGCAATATGACAACTGGCCCACTCCTCTATTGACCTGGGGCTGTCTCTACGAGACCATTTAGACCGGCTCTCCATCATAGTCCTAGAAAAAAATAATTAAAGTTACTTCTGGTAGATATGATTGGAATCCAACAAGTTGCTGTATCAATCCCCAAGATATAGAAGAAACCCATCTAGATAAGTCTTCTGCAGAAAAGAAGATTTGGAAAGGAAAAGGGTAATCCAAGTAGTGTTGAAACCTACCATTGTTGCTGAGATCAAGATGTATTTCCTAAGTGTCCCTCATGCTGTGAAGAAAGAATTGTTTCCACAATCTCCTTTTTATCAACCAGGGTTGGTGCAGATGGTACCTGATGCTGTAACCCTTGCAAAGATCCATCGCCATTCTGGACTCATAGGACCACTGAAAGAAAATACAATCAAAAAGTGGTTCAGTCAGCACAACCATGTAAAGGCAGATTATGAAAAGGTTTGTACTGCCAGAACTAATTCTAGATATGCTTTGGTTCATTAATTAGTCTGATTCATGAGAAAGTAAATTAAGTACACCTTCAGTTCCAATTTCACTTAGCCATCAGACTAGTAATAATGACTGTTTAAATGGCATATTAAGTAGATAGAAGTTTCTGCGTTTGAATTTCCTTCTGGGGGGGAGTTCCAGGATATCAATAATGAATCTCTTTGCTCAGCTGCCTCCCTTCCAGCCATCTTTCCAGAGGTGATGCCCCTTGAAGCTTCTTCAAGTAACTTCCACCTATTTGTACACAACCTCTGGTTTCTCTAAATGACCCTTCTTCTTCATTAAATGTTTTTTCTGCCATCCCTTACTTTTTTATCTGCCATTCTTCAAGCGGTTTGCGGAATGCAACATAATTGTGTGTATTGTATGGATTTTACAAAATGTACTGCAAACATGATTCTAGCATCTGACCTGCAATGTACATTTGCAAAGTTTCTACTCTATATCTACCAGGGGTCTTGGAAGAAGGGCACAAGGGTGGCTTGAATCAAGACTTATTCTACTTGCCAAGCCATGAATTGGCAGAGATGGTTTGCCCAGACCAGGGACACATGTATGCTGATTCACACAAAAGTGCAATATTGGTGAACATTAGATTTGCTGGGAACTGTCTCATGCAGTGAAATTCCTTTGTTCTGAGAAGCTCCTCAGTTCTGGGCAAATAAGGATGATTGCTCATCCTAGCTAGCAAGGACTGTGATAAAGAGACCCAAGAGTTCATTAATTCCTTAATTCTAGAGGCCAGATAACAAAGAATTTAGATGAGATTATCTTGAAATCTACTTTTTTAGTTACTCCTAATATTAGTGGGAATAGTTAAACAACTTGAGTTTTGCACAAACTCCTCTTTTGATGTGGTTTGAGGTGTGACCACATACATTTGCTCTTCACAACCACCACGTGCAAAACATATTTTATCTTCACTTTGTAAATGCATAAATTCTAGACAGACAAGTCAAGTGACTTGCTCAAGCACCTGAGAAATCTAAAACTAAGGTAGCCGAGCATCTTGGTGTATAGTTAAGTGACACAGCCTTCTACTCCAGGGAGTCAGCCTGTCATTGTGTAAGACCTGTGACCTCGGCCCCACCAATCATTCATGGCTACACCACCAGGCTGATACAAGTGATCTGCAATATGACTAGAACACCATTTTGGAATCAAAGAATAGTTTAAGAAAGGAACTTCTGATTATAAGAAACATAAGCCACAATCAAGTTAGTGTTAATCCTTTTCTTACCACACAGGTATTCACTGATATATACTATACCAAAACAATTCAGACATCAACTGAATGACCTATTTATAAGGATAAACATAAATATTACTGATTTCTCAATATAGATTTTTGTCCCCCAAATTCAAATATTCAAAAAAAAATTTTTTTTTTTTGAGGCAGGGTCTCACTATATAGTTCAGGCTGAACTTGAACTCAACGTGTAATCTGGCCAGCCTGGACGTTATGGTGATTCTACTGCCTCAGCCTCCCTACTGGGCATAGTAAAAATTCATTTTACAGGCATAGTAAAAATTCATATTTTAAATATTGCCTCTGGGGAGAGGAAGTATTAGGCTATATATTTTTTTCTTTTTTTACTTTGCAAACAATCATTCATTTTGAGGCATCAAAAAATCACACCAGGAATCCTCTCCAATAGACCATGAGAATTAGCTCCACACGAATGAGAGATATTTTCCCAATTTCAGTAAAAAGCAACAATAAAGAGCCAAATGTTTCATGTTTTTGTATCTCATACCAATATGAGCCACATCTTCATACCCATCTTTCCATTGGTTGTAAAAATTGTTCTTGAGTATGTAATTTGACTTTTCTCTTTTACTTTCTCTCATCACCCTTGATGCTAACACATTTTCTCCCTTTTTCTTGTTATCATCATGTTACTGTTTCTTAACTGATTAGGCCTTAAGGAACTTTTTTTATTCCTGTGCTGGCTGGTGCGTGGTAACCTTCATCCTGGGAGTCTGTGATCGTCACAGTGACAACATCATGCTGACAAAGTCAGGCCACATGTTCCATATTGACTTTGGAAAATTCTTAGGTCACGCACAAACATTCGGAGGGATAAAAAGGTCAGTGCACAAATGTTTATTAAAGTAATTAGCAATGTCCTCAGTAATATACAACCAATAATGGCATAAAAACCCTGCATCTCTCAAATCCCCCAATGCAATAAAAACATGACTGTATATAGCTAATAAGATTGAAGGAAAGTTGTTTTTTTTTTTTTTATAGATCGTTAATGGAACAAATTGGTTTTCTTTGAATTGTTAGTGGACTGGATTGGCCTCTCAGCATGGAATATTAATCCTATTGCAACCTGTATTGTTGGAAATAATTTTTTTTATAAACCTGAATAAACAACGAGGCATGAGATGAAGGTATCAATATATCTGGTACATTACCCATAACAAATAGCCACCTTGGTTCTAAATATCATAAAACCAGCACTCTTCCCACACAGAATTAGCTCGAGTTCCACAAATATTTCGTGAGCCTCCACCACTCCGTGTACTGTGGCTGCAACAGTAAACAAGACAGATGAAAGCCCTAATCTCTGTCTAGCGGGGATGACAGACATTAAACAAGTTAATAAGCAAGGAAATAATATGAGGCAATGAGAAATTTTATTAAAATCTAAAGCAGATAAACAGTATAGAAAGTAGCCCAGACAGAGATGATATTGTAAAGAGGCCTCTAGGAGAAGAAGACAGAACCATGTGATGTGTGAGTGGTCACTTTGTGAAAAACCATCAGAAGAACATTCCAGAAAGAAAAAAAAAGAAACTTAGAAATCCCATCTTCATGCTTGGACCAATGTGAGGCTGCTGTAAACTTTCTGACTTCTCACAGTTAACACATCTCAGTTATGAATGGGAAGGATTTCACATCCTGTGTATAAACAAACAATCCCTTCTTATCAGCTTTGGTTGTGAGATTTAGGAGGATTTACGCCAGTAGATTAAATCAAAGGGCAATTAAGCCCCAGCCATTACTTAATGATTATGGAGAAAATTTGGCTAAACCCTACAATGGAAATAATGAGGAATTTCTTCAGTTTTCTAAAGTCAATCGGCTTTTCTTTTGAAGTATTGCTTAATTATTATCTTCCTCTCTTTATTTTCTCTCACAAAGATACAAATTAAAGTGGTTAACAAATCACACATCCACAATTTTTCACTTAGTTCTCTGGTAGCAAAAATTTCTATATACTAATTTGTTATTATACAAAAGATATTACTATAGTAAACTAAAAATTCCACTCAATAATTCTTTGATAGTAATTTTTTCTTACAGAATAGGAGAAATTAAGGAAGGCCTTTATTAGTGATGTTTATTGCGCTTCTAACTTACTGTTTTGACTCATTGTTTGGCCTATATTTCCAGGCTATATGGACTTTCACTCTGGTGTTGTTAGCTTCACACTAAATCTTTCTTGTAGCTTTCTTTCTAAACAATTTTAGGGGCAGTGTGTGCACTAGTTAGGGTCAGCTACTCTGGAGACAGAGTATGTGTTTTTTGGGATCCTACACTACTGTGTGTCCACAGGGTGACTGTGAGTAAATGGCTTCTCTGTACCTTAGTTTTCTCACCTATACACACAATTTTTGGTTGAAGATTAAGTGAATTGGTATATCTAAAAGAGTGCCCTGAGTGAGGTGTGGGCCTTATAGATGTTTGCTGTTATAAGAAATGAAGTGATATGAAATGAGATTACATCTCTAGGTAATTACTGCTTCTTTTGTTTAATATTGTCTAAATATTATGGTGCCTTATAAAAACTGTACAAAGAAATTCATATTTTTTATAATTTTATTGATACATCTTAGAAATGCATGATGATCACATTCATCATATGGAATTTGTACCTGTGCATGATATATCTTGCTTCTTTTTTTTCCATTCTCCTCCCCTTCTTTCAACCCCTTTTCCCCTCCTTACTTCATATTTTGAACTACTAGGTTTTTGAATTCTCTTACTTTGAGGCTTGTTGACTGACTGATTGATGAGCACTGTTTGTCAAGTTTAGATTGTAAGGTGTTTTGACAAGTCACCACTAATTCCTGGTATAATTTTAGACATAAGCAGAGGTAGGGTGGACCTGACATACACTAGTTTGTGAGAAAGTATTACTGTGCCCCTTCTCAACTTTGCACCCAGTGGCTTCACATTAGTAGCCTGAAATCAGACATAGTGGAAATATTTATACCACAAAAAGTAACAAATCAGAGATTTTTATGTTTTGTTTTTCCTAAAAAAATAAGTAGCCAATTATGAAATATTTACTGCCATAAACATAAATCCAGCTTAAAATAGGTTTAAAAAAAAAACCCGCTCCAGAATCCAACAAAAAAATTAGCCTCTATTCTTTTCCTATTAACATATTTACATGGGATGATCAAGATGTTCTATCAGTCTTTTTACCATATGTGTTAGGCCTTTCTAATTTTTATCCCACTAGATCACCCTTATAAAATTAATCTCAGCATTTCCACCTCAACACTTTTATAAAAATTCCCTGAATCTAAAATCATTTCAACATTAATTCCACTAGTTAGTTAACTGCCACTGAGGTAAAATTTTTAAAGTTTTGTTTCTAATTTGGGAATTGTAACACTTATGTTCCACATATTTTCACTTTAAGACAATCTTTTAAAAATTAAATTTCCTTGATGTAGTAAAATATTAATATTATCCTTCTCCAATCATTCTGGTTCAGTACATAATTCTTAGTGGTCCAAATGCTAAATAGGAATTAATGATCCCCCACAAAGTTTGATTATTTAGTGTCTTTGGAAGTAGATGCATCTCATTGGTCTGTCATGTGTACGATGGTTACTAAGAAACACTGTTGTTCCTTTTGCTCAAAGTAGCCTTGGTGTCATTGATTCTTCTAGAATAACCTTTGTGATACCTTTCCAACTGTGAATGCCTTTAGAGACACCTTTGTATCCTGACACCTAGCATGCAGCAGAGGTTCAATTTTGCTTGAAAGATAACTCTAAAAATGCCATGGAATTTACTTTCCTGACCTTTCTCTTGATCTCAGAAAGTATAATTTTTCTGAAGATAAAATTATTAAGAACATGCCATATTCTCTTACTCTACCTAGAAATTTACCAAAGGAATTTGTACCTAACATTCAGCCTACATTTGGGAGTCTGAGAAACGAAACTCAGAATTGTACACTGTCAATTTAACAAAGCCTCTGCCAGTCACAAAACCAACCCAGGGCAAGCTACACCCTGCATGTGAATGATACTTTGGATTTCACATAGCCTTCTCACAGAGACTGCTTCAAGAAACCAAGTTCATTTTGTCCTTCCATCTTCTCATTCTCATTTCTCCTTCTTGAACTTTACCTTAGCACTGCACTAGTTATCACCTGGTTTCTTTTTAATAATCCTCCTGTTTCTACCTTATGAGTAAAATCAGTTTCTCTGTTAAGAAATGTGTACAGCTAAGAAAAAGGAAGGATGATGCATAAGGGAAGAAAAGTTAGGGAGAAGGAAGAGAGAGGGAAAAAGGACAAAGAAGAGAGAAAGAACTTTGGTAGTACAGGGAATGTGCCTTTTTGCACTGAATAAACTTATGTCTTGTAGTGAGCAAAGCAAGCCTAAGATGGAAGATGTGAATCTGACGCCTCAGATAGTCTGAGGTACAATGTGCCTGCCAATATATGCAGTTTTTAACCCTTTCTCTAAATGTAGTCTTTAGAAAAAACTAAAAAATGTCTGCTGCAAGTCTAACAAAAGAACTTCATCTGTGCCCAACTCAAGACACAATGCCCTGCTTTTATTGTTTGGAAAACGACTCAGCATTAGCCTATACATAAATTTGAATCATGCATATCACCACTTTATAGGTGGTTTAAACATTTTCAGAAGTAACTTGGGCTCTTCTTGATGTTTACCTTTGACTTGCTTTTAGAACCGAACCCCTACTTAAAATGCAATACCAAAAATACAATTTTCACCCAACCATTATAGCATTGATAAACTTTTCCTCATATCCGAGGTTAACTTCTGTCCCAAGCATATACTGGAATTCCTTGCAAACACAATTGTGTATTTTTCCCTCAACTCAAGTTCAAGGGAAAACACATGGCAGTTCAGAAGTTCGAACCACTCGCTTCTTGACCTTATGAGATCCTGATCCACTGTAACTCAGGCCCGGTATCTTAGAGGACTAAGACTATAATTTTGAACAAGCAGATATTTTAACTAACCTTTCAAATAAGAGACAGAACATACCTGAGACTGAGAAGAATGCCAGCGTCAGTATCTAAAGTTATCAAGCAGTTAAAGACCAAGGACTTCCTGGAGTCTAACTTAGGACACATAGTGCAATCACAAAAGAGTCCAGACTTGGTGGAGGTGGTGTGGGGGGGTGTTTTACATTTAAGAAATTACTGGTAAGGCTCTCTTTGGTTAATAATTGCTGAGAGCTTGAAGATCTCAAAGGCCATTAAATGTTCTTTTTGTACTAGTGTGTGCACCCTAATGTTCTCATTCTACTGCACATGTGAGGTTTCCTGCGTTGCCTAATTACACTAGGTTCTATCCTGGCCAGTGGAGATTCCAAATTTGCCTTCTCAATTAACTCATGGATATTAGACAAGAGACTTGTCCTCTTTCTGTTGGGCAGCAAAATGTGCTCTCTAATATGTAGGGCATTTGTAATATCAAGAAAAGTGTATGCTGAGACATTCCCTGATGCATTTGTCATTTATTTTTATGCTGTCACTATGCACTATTATGGAAATCTGCAAATTTAGAAATCTTTAAAACAATTTACCTTCACATTATTATGGTACTTCCCGGGAACAGAAATATCTGAAATTAATAAAATTTACTCAAATAATTCCAATAATAACAAAAGGTACCTCAACTGAGCCCCACATTTCTCTTCAGCGTACTGATACATCATCCTAACACTGAAGTCTCTCAATCCTCAGACTAATGTTTACACTTCCATTTACTGATTTGTCACTTGCTGCAGAAGAGGAAGAAATAGCTATGCTCAGAGTCCAGCAGACATATTCTACTAGCATGGATCCATACTATAGTTCTGTCTTCCCATTCCACTCTCCTTATCCCCTACCTCCATCACCAATACTGAAGCAGACAGTTCTTCTCTCATTGCTGGGGATTGGATGCAGCTCATCACAGGCACTGCACAAAGCAAGTGCTCTGTAGTATGGTGTAGTATCTAGGATGGGAATCGGATTCTAAAGGAAATAGTCAAAAATGCCTTTTAAAACAGCATAAACATTTGATATGAAATATATATTATATAGTTTCCTTCATCAATCAAAATAGCAACTCTTTGAGAAAGGGACTGATATTTTCCAGTGAAGACATCTTAGCTGTTATAACTTGTTCAAGGTTGTACGTCATGGAGGATAGAATCATTAGACATGGGCAGATACCCAAGAATCCTAACTCAGCCTTTTCTCTTCAATGTTAGGACAGATGGTTGCTTCTTTAGTTAGTGCCAGATGATATAGTTAGCTAACACTTATGGCTCTAATGAATATTAAATTATATGTTTAGATCCTATAGTCCAATGTGTAAGTGTGAAAATAGTAGGGTCACTTCCCTTTCTATGGGCATTTTTCTCTTTGAGTGAAATGCCAGGGAGAATTTGCTATCTTTAATTTTTTCTTAAATTAAAAAATCTAATAGGTAGAGTTAACCTAATAGAAGTTAAAAATCAGTGATATGTAACTCTAACTTTCAGAGCCCATCCTAGTCTATTCTAATGAACTTAGTATGGTCTTGAACCCTAAACTAGGAATGAAGCCCAGTACTATTCTTTATAACTCAATAAGATCTACAACAACTTTCATAGTACTAAATATAACCGTATCCATCCCTCAGTTTACCTAATTTATCAGCAGATTTTAACAGTATTGACTCTTTCTTCCTCAGAAATTCCTGTCTGCTCACCTTCTGGAACACATTGCCATGCTCTAGTTTCTCTCCTCTTCTTACTATCCAATTAAGGGTCATTTCCTCCTCCCAAACTATCAAATGCTTGATTCCCCAGGGCTCATTTCAGCTCTCTTCTCTTGTCACTCTACAGTTTCCACCCAACTTCTGTCAACTACATCCAAGGCTTTTATCAATGTCTATATCCAAATAACTCATAAGCATTTTAATCAAATTTTTCATTTAAGGTAATTGTGGATTCATGTGCAGTTATGAGAAATAATGCAAATAAATCCCATATGCCCTTTGCTAGGTTCCCCCAAAGGTAAAAGGTTATTATCCTACAAATGCCACAGCTACGGTATTGGTGCTGATGGATACAGAACAATTTCTCCTTCACCAGAATCCTCAGTGTAGCCCTTCTATAACCCTCCTAATTCTGTGTCATTGTCCAGGTCTCTCTATCCTTATCCCTTGGCAAACAGTAATTTATTCTTTATTTCTATAATTTTGTCATTTCAAGAATGTCACATAAATAAAATCATAATGTAATGTTTTAAAATTGGCTTTTTTCATGTAGCATAATTCTCTTGAACTTTATCCAAGCTATTGTGTTTTTAAACCTATGTCCCTTTATTGACAAATACTATTCCATGATGTGGATATTCCACAGTTTGTTTAATCATTCATCTGTTGAAGGACATCTGGGTTGTTTCAGTTTTTTGGTTATTATGAATAAATCTGCTGTGAACAATTCCTGTATGAAGTCCATGAACATAATTTTTATCTCTCCTAGATAAATACCCAAAAGTATAATTGCTAGTTTGCATGGTAGTTGCATATTTTTGTAGATTTTAAGAAGCCACTAAGTGGTTTTCCAGAATGGATTTTCACATTTCCTCCAGCAATGTTAAGTGATTCTCTTTCTCCATGTACTTACCAGTATTTGGTATTTTCACTATTTTTTACTTTAGCAATTCTGATGTGTATGCAGTGATATTTTACTCTGGGTTTAATTCACATTTACCTGATAGCAAATAATGCTAAGCATCTTTTCATGTGTCTATTTACCATCTGCATATCCTTTACCATGAAATATCTTTTCAAGTCTTTTGCCTATTTTCTAATTGTACTGCTTGACTTTTTACTATTACATTCTGAGAGCTTTAAAATACACTCCAAATACAGTACTAGTACTTTGTTGTCTATGTGGTTTGCAAACATCATCTCTCAGTTGGTAGCTTGTCTTCGAATCCACTTAACATTGTTTTTGACAGAATAAAAGTTTTTAAAATACTTACCTAGCCCTAGATCCCAAATAATTTCCCTAATTATTTTATAAAAATTTTATGGTTTTGTATCTTAGATACATATTTAAACTTGCAAGCTATTTTGAGTTAAGTTTTTGTTTTAGCTATGAGGTTTAAATCAAGGTTTATATGCTTTGCCTATATATATCCAATTGTTCCAGTCTGATCTCTTCAAAAGGCTGCCCTTTTCACCATCGAATTGCTTTTGCAACTTTGTCAAAACTCAGTTAGGCATATTTGTGAGGGGTCTATTTATTCTGTCCCATGGATCTGTGTGTAACTCTCCACCAAGGCCCAGTCCCTTACCTTCACAGTACCCAACAACAGCCAGGTGGGACATTGAGGCGCCTCATTCCAGCTTGGGAAGAGTAGGAGTCTGGTGTCCCCACCTTGCCATTTGGTGGCACGTGAAGGGCATTGAGGTCACAGTTTCTTCTGCAATGTTTGGCTGGAATAGAGTGATTTTTTCTAAAATTTTTCTTTCTTGTTAGGCTTCCTTTTAGGGTACTTTACCTAGAGAGAGCCAGTTGGCATTTGGAGGTAGTACATCTCCCTCTCTATGCCTTTCAGAGTCATCTTATGTTTATTTCATATATAATTTCCAGGAATCTTAGTGCAGTCAGTAGGAAAAAGAAGAAAAATCTATGCCTAAATCATCTTTCCAAAAGCAAAAATTTAATTCACAAAATGTTACCTGCAGGCTAGATCTTTCCTCTAAGGTCCTGAAATAAGTATTTTCATTGTCATCTGTTTTTGTAAGTCCCCAGGGCACCCCTAATGCAACTTGAGCTCAAATCTGGGCCACTCTGGATGTTATGATTCTTCCTACTCCATGAGGAAAAAAACTTAAAGCTGTTCTTGCCACCTCTTCTCTTTTGTCATTGCAAACTCTCAGGAAGCCTTATTCATTTATTTTCTTTGGAGTACTTCTCAAGCCTTCCCACTTCTCCATATCCACATGCTGCAATGCTAATCTAAGCTACTGTCCATCAGGTCAGAACTTCCTGCAAGCATCTCATCTGATCTACCCAAATACACGCATCCTGTCCCAAACTCTTCTCCATATTACAGCAATCTTTTCCAAACACCATTATTCATCATATTTATATTGCTTTTAGAACAATAATTTAAAAGCTCTTAACTTCACTTATAAGTCTTCCTTATATCTATTACAGATACTCAGTTAATACCTGTTAGTAAGTGATTGCAGTGCTCTAGGATTTTGGGTGTGTACCTGTCTAACAAGGTTCAAGTTACCTTATGGGCATAGACAGAGCCTTAAAACTCCATGTATCGGGGCCGGGGATATAGCTCAGTGGCACAGCGCCTGCCTGGCAAGTGCAAGGTCCTGAGTTCAATTCTCAGTACCAAAAAACAAAATGTATCCTCAGTGCAGCATCCATCTGTAAATGCTTATGACACTGACCTTGGTTTCCCCAAGACTTTATATAATGAGATTATATTTACCGACAAAAATAATCACAAACATCAAATTATTAATTAGCCTACTTCTCCTGTCAAATGATTTTGTGTACTTAATAAGACTGTTTACAATATTTCCAAATATATATGTATTAAAATCACCAACTCTTCTCACCCCTGCTGAAAATCTATAAAATACAGCACTCCCAGACTTTTAGAGAACAATAATTTTAGAAAAAGATTGGCTATAAGTTTACGAAAAGATTAATTTGGACAACTAAATGATAGAATCATAACAAATAAGTTTGTTCACATGGCCTTCTCACACAAATATTGAATTATCACAGATTCTTCACTGTATGACTATATTTATTTGTTGTGATATTCACTGCATATAACGGAATACCTTCAAAATATTATTTTGAACATTAAGATTGTATAAAGGGAAAGAGTAACACTTGCTCTTTCCTTGGAAATTGTACATGTCACTTGGATTAAAAAAAAAATAAGATTTCTAACAAGAAATAAGTTGGTTAAAGAAGACTTCTAAGAAAAAATTTTTGAGCTGAGTATAGTCGCACATGCCTGTGATCCCAGCACTGTGGAAAGCTGAGGCAGGAGAATTGCAAGTTTGAACCCAGTATGGACAATTTAATGACTTAGTGAGACCCTAATAATATTTTTTAAAAAAACTTAAAAAAAAAAAAAAAGAGGTCTGGGGATATAGCTCAGTGCAAATGTCATGGGTTTAATCCCAATGCCACACACACACACACACACACTCACACACACACACAAAGATTGTATTCTTATCAGCATTAAAACATCAGGGGAGGAGGAGAAAAAAGATGGCAGATGAGTAAGAAGCATGCAGCGAAACTCTCTAAAAGTTGCCAGTGGACCACGGGAATATAGTGACCGGGAGAGCGCAGGAGGGGAGGAGATGCCTCCCCGGGACCCAGAAAAGTTCTGAAGCGCAGCTTGGAACCCCCGGCACCAGTGAAGGGTACTTTTCAACAAAGAAGGAGCAGACCCTGCGCGCGCACCTTCTACCATCCCAGGAATTGCCGCGCAACAGAAGCTCAAAACTGCAGAAACACGGTGGCAGCTAGCACCCAGGGAGCCCCCACGGAGGATCGCGAGACAGCAGTGGGACAGGGGAGCGGCGGAGAACTGCACTGGCCAGCGGTGAGTGTCTCTCAGCCACAGCTGTCCCACGCCAGAGAGCGATTGGCTGGGTGCCATTGTGGGGGGTGTGGCAAAAATCAGAGCGGCGTGAAAGAAAAACAGCGCTGGGAACTCGCACTCCGGACAGGGCAGCGCGGCGACTCTCAGGCCCACCAAAGTGCGCTGAGGATGGCAGGTGAACGAGACTGGTCTCTCAGCCACCCCTGTCCTGCGCCAGAGAGTGACTGGCCCAGCGCCATTGTGGGGGGCGTGGCGAAAATCAGAGCAGTGCGAAAACAGCGCTGGGAACTCGCGCTCTGGGCAGGGTGGAGCAGTGTGCTGACAGCGGCAGGCGAACGAGACTGGTCTCCACCTGAAAGTCCATGCTTCAGCTCACCGCCCCGCCAAAGGGCCGCTCTTGGCTCGCTGGGACGGACCTGCACGGAACAGGACTCTGTCATCACGCGGTGCCTGCCTAGAGCAGAGTCAACACCTGGAACTGATTCTTTTTATTTTTTTATTTTTATTTTTATTCTATTTTTTATTTTTTATTTTTTCTCTCTCATTAGTTTTTTTTTGTTCTGGTGAAGGGTTTTTATTTTATTTTTTTTTGTGGGGTTTTATTTTTGTTTTGTCTGTTTGCTTTATTGTTTTTGTCTATGTTTTTGTTTCTGTTTGTCTATTTGCTCTTTCCTTCATTATTCTCTCTGGTTTTTATATGAGTGTAAACAGTGCCTCTAACCTCGTTGTGATTGTGGTTGTGATCTGTTCTTCCTTTATCCCTTCCTTCTCTTTTTCCCACAAGTCCTCTGCACCAGTGTCCCAATGTTAGTGGAATCCCTCTTGGCCCTCTAACCTTACATCTAATTCCTTCCTCTTCTCCCAATACTCTATTTCCTCCTTAACTCATTTTAAATTTAAACTCCTGAGGGAAAAAATTGACATACTAAGGACTTGTATACTGCATATAATTTTTCTGGTGTGTTTTACATTTTGTTATATAACCGCAACTCTACTTTATACAGCTAAAAGTGGTAAATAACTGGTTAGCTCAGTCTGTCATTTTCTAGGCTGTGTTTGATGCTTCAGTTACCATTATAGCCAAATGTGAAATAATTGTTCTAAACAGCTTTCCTTCCTGATATTTCATGATTGATATTGACTAAGGGACACAGAAAATATAGTGGCACAGTACCAAAGAATCAAGGACTGGGCCAAACAGGTAGCAACTTCTCACATCCAACGAATTGAAGAGGTAGGATCTGGCAGAAAGCTCAAAACCCAAAAGCAAGCTCCACTTGGAAGATACTGCAGAGAAGTAGTCATCTTCTAAAGATCTTGAACACTAGCAATAAAGTAACCTACCAAAGGTAATTTACAAACATCACCCCAGGAATTAAATTAAAGAAAGAAAAAATGAGACGACACTTAAACAAGATTCAACCCCACACATCCAATTCACCAAAGGCAAACCTAGGGGGCAGCGAGGTGGGACAATCTGAAAGCCACCCACCTGGCCTATCTGAAGGGGTAACAACAAAGCATCTGAATGAGGCTCTGGAAAAAATTAAAACAGAAATAATTTCACAGATAACTACAGAGATAATGTCCACAATGAAGACCATGCTTAAGGACACTATAACTGATACAGACAAAAAAATAGATAAGCTTAAGAAAACTATAGAAACCATGAATGCTCAGCATAGGAAAGAAATGGAATCCATAAGGCAGATACAAGCAGATATCCAAGAGAATAAAAATTCCATTGAAAGTATTTGTAGCAGATTAACCCAATGTGAGGACAGGATCTCAGATATAGAAGACAGGCTTGCAATTAGTGATCATGAAAAGGAAGAATTCTTAAAAACAGCAAGGAGGGCCGGTGAGATGGCTCAGCGGCATAAGCGCCTGCCTGGCAAGCGCGAGGGCCCGAGTTCGACTCCCGGATCCCACATACAAAAAAGGGGCCGGTGATATCGCTCAGCGGCACGGGCGCCTGCTGGCGCGCGAGGTCCTGAGGTCGACCCCCCGGTACCCACCAAAAAAAAAAAAAAAACAGCAAGGGACCATGAAAAATCAATTCAGCAGCTGCTAGATGACTCAAAGATAAACAACTTAAGAATAATTGGAATAAATGAAAAAGCAGGAGATAGCATAAATGACATTAAAACCTTGTTCAAAGACATTATCAGGGAGAACTTTCCTGGAAGAGAAAAAGAATTTGACCCCCCACTAAGTGAAGCTTTTAGAACACCAACTAGACATGATCAAAAAAAAAACTTCAGCCAGACATATCATAGTCAAGATCCCAGAAATTCAACAGAAGGGCAGAATCTTAAAAGCTGTTAGGGAGAAGAGACAAATCACCTATAAAGGAAAACCCATCAGAATCACAGCTGACTTTTCAGCACAAACCCTCAATTCAAGAAGAGCTTGGAATGACGTATTTCAAGCTCTAAAGGAAAATAATTTTCAACCCAGATTGATGTACCCCGCAAAACTATCTTTCAAAATTGATGGAGAAATAAAATACTTTCATGACAAAGAACATCTAAGAAAATTTATGACCACCAAACCAGCACTCCAAAATGTTCTGAAGGACATTCTAGAAAGAGATAGGAACCCCAACAGAAGGAATCCACCAGGCAGGGCAGATAATTAAATAGCAGGAAAGGGGAAAAACAAAGAGTGGGAACCAACAACAGGAAAATATCATGACAAGTATAAGTCAATACATATCAGTTTTAACCATCAATGTTAACGGTCTCAATTCACCAATCAAAAGGCACAGACTGGCGAAATGGATTAAGAAGCAAGATCCAACAATATGCTGTATACAAGAAACACATTTAATTCAGAAAGAAATTCATAGACTGAAAGTCAAAGGATGGAAAACAATACTCCATGCAACAGGAATCCAGAAAAAAGCAGGGGTAGCTATTCTTTTTGCAGACAAAGTGAATTTCAAGCCAAGAATGATTCAGAGAGATAAAAATGGTCATTACATCCTTGTAAAGGGAACAATCCAAGAGGAAGAGATAACGATCATAAATATATATGCGTCAAATACCAATGCACCCAACTATATAAAACAAGTACTAAAGGACATGAAAAATCAAATAAGCACTAATACAATTATATTGGGAGATCTCAATACTCCACTGTCACAAAAAGACAGATCAACTAGACAGAAAATCAATAATGAAATAATAGAACTGAACCAAACTTTGGAACAAATGGACTTAGTAGATGTCTACAGAGTGTTCCACCCCACCACATCAGAATACACATTCTTCTCAGCTGCACATGGGACGTTCTCCAAAATAGACCACATACTAGCTCATAAAACCTGCTTAAGTAAATGCAAAAGAATTGAAATTATCCCATGCATATTATCAGACCATAGTGCAATGAAATTGGAAATCAATGGCAAAAGAAATCACAAAAACTCCCTAAACACATGGAAATTAAACAGCACCCTCCTGAACAACCAATGGGTCACAGATGAAATTAAAGAAGAAATTAGACAATTTCTACAAATGAATGATAATGACAGTACAACATACCGGAACTTATGGGACACAATGAAAGCAGTCTTAAGAGGGAAATTTATAGCGTTAAACACTTATATTAGGAAAATAGAGCAAGCGCAAATAAACAACTTAATAGCGAACCTCGAACTTCTAGAAAAAGAAGAGCAGGTTAAGCCAAAAGCCCGCACAAGGGAGGAAATTATAAAGATCAGAGCAGAAATTAATGTATTGGAGACTAAATAAACAATACAAAGAATCAATGAAGCAAAAAGTTGGTTCTTTGAAAGAATAAATAAGATTGACAAACCCTTATCCAACCTTATTAAAAAAAGAAAAGAAAAGACTCAAATCCATGCAATTGAAAATGAAAAGGGTGATATCATGATGGACCCTGCAGAAATCCAGAAGATCATCTATACCTATTTTAAAATTCTATATTCTACTAAGATGGAAAATGCAGAAGAAATGGACAGATTCCTAGATTCGTATGAATTACCAAAGCTGAATCAAGAAGATTTAAAAATCCTAAATAAACCAATATCAACCAATGAAATTGAAGATGTAATTAAAAACCTCCCCACAAAGAAAAGCCCAGGCCCTGATGGATTCACTGCCGAATTCTACAAGAAATTTAGAGAAGACCTAATGCCACTACTTCTCAAACTTTTTAATGAAATTGAAAGGGAAGCAATACTCCCAAATTCATTCCTGGAAGCAAGCATTATCCTGTTACCAAAACCAGACAAGGACGCAACTAAGAAAGAACTACAGGCCAATCTCCCTAATGAACATAGATGCAAAAATCCTTAATAAGATACTGGCAAACAGAATCCAACAAATCATCAAGAAGATTTTACACCATGACCAAGTTGGATTTATCCCTGGGATGCAGGGACGGTTCAACATACGTAAATCAATAAATGTAATACAGCATATTAACAGAACCAAAAACAAAAATCACATGATCATCTCAATAGATGCAGAAAAAGCTTTTGACAAAGTCCAGCACCTTTTCATGATAAAAACCCTACAGAAAATTGGAATAGAGGGTCTTTATCTCAACCTGGTAAAACCTATCTATGACAAACCAACAGCCAATATTATACTAAATGGCCAAAAACAGAAAGCCTTCCCTCTAAAATCAGGAACAAGACAAGGATGTCCACTGTCCCCACTCTTATTCAACATAGTTCTGGAAACTTTAGCCAGAGCAATTAGACAAGAGAAAGAAATAAAGGGAATAATGATTGGAAAGGAAGAAGTTAAATTATCATTATTTGCAGATGACATGATACTCTACACAGAAGACCCCAAAAACTCCACTAAAAAACTGCTAGATTTAATAAGCAAATTCAGTAGTGTAGCTGGATACAAAGTCAATACTCAAAAGTCAATAGCCTTCCTGTACACCAATAACAAACTTACTGAAAGAGAAATTAGGGAAACAATACCTTTCACAATAACATCCAAAAAAATGAAATACCTAGGAATCAACCTCACAAAGGATGTAAAAGACCTCTACACTGAAAACTACAGTACTCTGAAAAAGGAGATTGAAGAGGATATCAGAAAATGGAAAGATATCCCTTGCTCCTGGGTAGGAAGAACCAATATAGTGAAAATGGCCATACTTCCAAAATTGTTAAACAGATTTAATGCAATTCCAATCAAAATTCCAACAGCATATCTCACAGAATTAGAGAAAACAATCCTGAAATTCATTTGGAATCAGAAGAGACCTAGAATAGCAAAGGCAATTCTGGGCAACAAAGGCAAGGCAGGGGGCATCACAATCCCTGACTTGAAATTATACTATAAAGCTACTGTGATAAAAACAGTGTGGTACTGGCAAAAAAACAGACCTGAAGATCAATGGAACAGATTAGAAGATGCTGAAACAACCCCAGACATACTAAGCCACCTTATCTTTGACAAAGGTGCCAAACACATTTGCTGGAAGAAAGATAGCCTCTTTAATAAATGGTGCTGGAAAAACTGGCTCTACACATGCCAAAGATTAAAACTAGACCCATATCTTTCACCATGCACTAAACTAAATTCAAAATGGATCAGAGATCTAAATGTTAAAACAGAAACATTAAATCTGCTGGAAGGTAGGATAGGTAAAACCCTTGAAGACATTGGTGTGGGCAAAGACTTCATGAATAAAAACTCAACTGCATGGGAACTATCCCAAAGAATCAATAACTGGGATCTCGTCTTATTAAAAAGCTTTTGCACAGCAAGAGAAACCACCAACAGAGTGAAGAGACAACCCACAACGTGGGAAAAAATTTTTGTCAGCTGTTCCTCAGACAAAGGATTACTATCGAGAACATATAAAGAACTCAAAAAAATCAGACCTCCCAAATTTAAAGACCCACTCCAAAAATGGGCATCTGAGATGAATACACATTTCTCAGATGAAGAAATACTAATGACAAATAAATATACAAAAAAATGTGCACCATCACTAGTCATTCGAGAGATGCAAATTAAAACAATACTGAGATACCATCTCACCCCAGAAAGAATAGCTACTATAAAGAAATCAACTAATAACAAATGCTGGAGGGGCTGTGGGGAAAAAGGAACCCTTCTTCACTGTTGGTGGGAGTGTCGACTGGTACAGCCACTGTGGAAGTCAGTATGGATATTCCTCAAAAAACTAGGGTTGGAGGTCCCATTTGACCCAGCTATTCCCCTTCTGGGCATCTTCCCAGAAGAATTAAAAACATCATACCACAGTAATATATGTGCACCCATGTTTATAGCAGCACAATTTGTAATAGCCAGATCTTGGAAACAATCCAAATGCCCATCAACTGAGGAATGGATAAGAAAGATGTGGTATTTTTATACAATGGAGTACTATTCAGCCATAAAGAAAGATAAACTGGAGACTTTTATAGGTAAATGGATGCAACTCGAGAAAATACTCATAAGTGAAATAAACCGGCTGCACATGTGTAAGCATCGTATTGTCTCTCTAGTATGAGAAACTGAAAGAGTAAATAAGATCCAAAATGTACAATAGACACGGTGAATCAAAAAGAAACTGGTCAATAGGAAAGAGAGCCTGGAATAGGGAAAAGAAAGAAGGGAAAGGAAAAAATATTTGTATATATATATATATATATATAAGATGGTTAAGATAGATACACTACCAATTTTACTTAGTTCATTGAAGAGTAAGGTTTGAGCCAATAATGTTTGGACAATTGAATCCTAATGTCTGGTATCCTGAATAACTAACTTTAAGATAATAATACGTAATGCATTAACCATTGTTACCCTCATATTATGTTGTTTTGAAAATTTGTTCTTTTTTTGATTTGTTTTGTTTTTTCTTCTCTTAAAAAAAAAAACATCAGGGGAGAGAGAGATAGAGAAAGATAGAGAAAAGACAACACCAGAGTGAGAAAAACTATAGAAGAAAGAATAGGTAGAATTTAGATAAGCAGTGGTAAAACCTCTAATATAGAAAAAACAAGGATAGTTATAAAAAGCAATTACATAATGTATTTATATGGTTATAAGTGAGAGATTTTCAACCTATGATTCAAAATGTAGGAACAATATAGACCCTGAGAGACCAGTTTCCAATTTTTCCTCCTGCCACAACCAATTTACACCTCCCACCTGTAAGTAATATTAAACTCCAGAGATGGGCTCCAAAACATTAATTCCACAACCTAAGAGTAGTTTCACATTTGAGTCAACTGACACCCTGCATCACAGCTAAAACTCCTACAGTCTAGAGGGTTGCAATGGAATTCTACTTTGCATGAGAGGATTCCCTCCATTTATTGAAAAGTTTTAGGGTAATTCTTAATTTTTTAAAAAATTTCTCAGAAGTGAGCCATAGAAATCATGTAGAAAAGATGGAATATTTTATTTTGTTGGATCCTCTAACATTTAGACTACAATGATGTCTAGACAGCTAAAATTCATTTCTTCAATATTATTATTAGGTTACATTTTTCCTAATTTCAATGTTTCTTTTATGTATTTGACTTTCCGTATGATATTTATGTATCTGATTTACAATGGTGGTTACCATGGAAGAAGGAAATGTGTTATCTCTTGAATTTTAATGTAACTACAAAACTTTTCCAAAAGAAATCAATTTGGTCCATCATAATTCTCTCTATTGAAGAAAGAAATATATATGCCTCATATCAGTAGAGAAATTTTCAGGAAGCTATAAAATTTAGAATTCTTCTAAAATTATTTCCAAGTTTCTATTCAAAGTAACAAATATAAAAAAGAGAATAAGAGATAAAGAAAAAAAAACTTTTGGAAACCACATATAAAATAATGAATTTTTCTACCTATGGAAGTCTAAGATATTCCTAAAAAACTGCTAAAATGTTAGCAATAGTGATGACTATAAAGGTGAATGATATATAAAAATGTTACCAAGTTCCAGCTTTTGCTTAAGGGCTTGTGCAGCCAGAGAAGTTACATGGGAGTAAAGATGGGATTCCAGTGACAGCGTTTTTGAATCAGAAGACAAATGGAGATTCAGCTGTGATGAGGTTCAGTCCTGAGACTGCTGTTGGTTGTTTGGGAAATAATAATGATATCTAAAATGTGTGGAGCGCTTACTATGTGGAAGGCTCTGTTCTAAGCACTTTTACATGCTTTAAGTCATTCGGTTCTTTCAACAATATCAGGAGTCAGATGCTTTCATCAACATTTTATAGAGGAAGAGATTAAGGCAAGAAGATAACTTCCCCAGGGCCCGGAACTCCTCAGTGGTAGAATCCAAATTGAAAACCTAACCCAGGCCTGGAGTCTGTGCCCCGTCATAAAGCCAGCAGTTCACAGGGATGACCCCCCAGCCCCCCACAACCAGATCTGGCATCTGTGCAAGTCTGCACAGAAATTCTAAGAGCCAAGTATTATGCCCCTATTTTAAAGATGAGGAAACTCAGACTTAGCAGGTGCAGGATTGGAATCTATGCTTCATCTCATATTTGCAACTTCTCTCAGCTTAGCTGAAGTAAAAGACTTGTAAAGTGGATTCCTAGAAAATGGAAGTCAGTGAAAGCCCAATACAAAAGAATTTTGACTAAAAATTTAGGAATTTAGACTTGAGACCCTGTCCTCAATATAGGTGTCTGATAAATTTTATAGAATGAAAGAATGGATGAATATAAAATTGAGTGAAGCTCCTTTTCTGAACAGTCAGTGGTAGCATAGATTACAAAATGAAATAGATTAAATAACCACAACCAAACAAAGCTAGGTTTTTTTGATGTGTTGTTTTGTTTTGTGGTGCTTTGTTTTGTTTTCTCTGTTTACGTTTGGCCTGCAGCTAGAGTACACTTCTGCCACATCTGCCACAAAACACTGCTGTGGTCTTCTTATTTCAATAGCCATACTTCTGAAAAATCCGGGTAAGTAGGGTTAGTGAGGTTTCCCACTCTATTATACTTTCATCAAAACAGCTGAGCACAGCAATAATAGAGAACACTACTCTTCATTAAAAAATAAAAAGGCACTCTCAGTAACCCAGGATTTTTTTTCAGTTGTGACTTGATTTAACATTACTTAGGTTCAAATTTAAAACATGTTTTATTTCAATCCATTCAAAGTATCTTTATTTTGTAAATAATTTTTAACCCAAACTGTCACTCCTATCTCAAATGCTTCTACAAGACTTTAGCATAAATTGGTATCAAAAACTGTTTCATTATTGGTCTTGTTCAGTGAATGAGACCTCATCAAAGAGAGGTGCTTCCCTTCCTTCTTCTGCTAGTCTCTGTCACAAGAGCTAAAACTTCACCTTGGGTTTCTCCATATCTCAAATAACACAAGAAACACCATACAAATTTAGGAAAATGGGCCGCCTTCTTTCTGGTCCTTTATTTTCCCTATAGGGGGCGGTATTACTTATGTAATATCCTACTCTGCTCATGTTCTTCCTATCTGATCAACATTTTTACTGGATGTAGTATAAAATGAAATATAGCTACTTTTTTTTTCCCCCTTTACTAAGCATATGACAGCGAATTGGTAACATCTGTTTTTGTTTTTGTTTTTTATTAACGGAGGACCTTCTGGAAGAACATGTCCTTACAGTATCTTAGCTTTTACTCAAAAGTTTCTTTTTTCCCCAAAGAATCAGCTTATCTTCTAAGGGGAAAATTTTTAAAAAATAGTTTAAGAACAAACTATCTGTTTTATCATTTATTTTCCATAAAAACCTCACACAGATATTTCCTTTACTATTAATTAGCCCTTATATTGTTAATAGATGATATTCCTATTTGAATGTAATTTGGAAATAAACATTTAAAACAAGGTTGAAATAATGACATGACTTATTTTTTTCTCGCTGTTTCAGCCCAGTAATTGAAAGCCTTCAATAAAAATTTCTCCAGCTGTCCCACAGTGAAGACTCCTCCACTAAACTAGACAGAAAATAACAAGAAAATCAAAGTGCAAATAAACTGTAATGGTGTAATTTAACACTACAAAATCTGTCTCTTCTTTCTTATGATTGCTATTGCTTTTGTCTACAGGGACCGAGCCCCTTTTATTTTTACCTCAGAGATGGAGTACTTTATTACAGAGGGTGGGAAAAACCCACAACATTTTCAAGATTTTGTGGAGCTTTGCTGTAGAGCATATAATATTGTCAGAAAGCACAGCCGACTGCTCTTAAACCTTCTAGAAATGGTAAGTCCCTCAGGGAAATAACACAAAATAATAAGCTTCATTTATGTCTCTCTTTCAGTAGTCTGCTTTTTGCTAATGGCTTGGAGTTCCCCAAGGAGCTATTCAAAACACAAAGAAATGAAGAAATTAAAAGGACCAAGGTGCAGCTTACAAAAACACTTCTTGAAAATTCAGAACGTTAGTTCATAGTTATTGTTTCAAGCATTCCTATTCACAATACTGATGCATTCAAAGGTTATCACAGTGTATCTTGGTTCAAGGACAGTAGTTTAAAATATAATGCCTCTAGTTGTATTGTGCATTAGAGGTTTTTTTAAATGCCTTAAAAATCCTCTCTCACACATTCATGGCGATCCCAGTGATGTAAATCAAACAAGGATTTTTCCTGTCTCCCTGTGTTGATCTCTGTCTTTGACCACTTGCTTGTTTTTCAGGTCAAGAAACTGAGAATCAAAAATGTAAAGTGATGCTAGCAATTCAACCAGAAAGTATACAGTTAGTGGTATAAATCAAGTCTATTGCGATTTGACCCTATATAGTCTGTTGACCAATAAGTGAAGTTTAATGTTTTATTTCATTGTCTAGTTCAAAGAGAAGAACAGATATACAGGGGGAGAGGGGCAGAAGCTGATAGAAATATCTTCTGAGAGAAGGGCGTGGTAATTCCTCTGTGCACATATGCACGTGCTAGTAATTCCTGCAATGTATAAGAGAGAAAAGCACCAGTGTTTCATCAGTGTGGAGTTTGGAGCTTTCAGGTGACAGTAATGCTGCTAGATATTTTTTTTGCAGGCACAGGCTTAGTGGTTGAACCTCTTATAGTTTGAGTCCTAGTTTGACATTTTACTAGTTATATTCCTAGGGGGATGTTACTTAACCCTAAAAAGACTTTTCCTACCAACTAAATCAACACCTACTTGTAGAGTTGATGAATAAGGGACCTAATAATTAATGTTTTGCATAGACCAGGCACTGTTCTAACTGCTTTATAGGTATCGATGAAAGTTCATTCTACCATAGCCCCAACTGATAAATAATGTAAAGTACTTAGAATACCTGCCATATGATATTTAAATCACTTACTATCTTCCATATAGTAGGCTTCAATTAATTGATGTTATTATAGTAGATGTTTGTTAATGTACATTTCCACTTTTCAAAGTCTCAATAGGCACATGTAGCTAATGACATCATAGTGGACGGCACAGATATAAAAATTTCTGTCATCACAAAAAAGCTCCACTTGGTAGTGCTGAATTAATGTTGGCTTTGTTACAATGTAGGTGTGATTTGGATTCTGTTTAAACTTTCAAACAACATATCCACTTCTCTCTTCTTTGCTTTGAAAAAGAAGGATTTCTCAAAGTATTGCAAACATGGCATTCATGCAAAAAGACACTGTGGGATCATCTTGCAGAAACTGGATATATAAGGTTCTGCCCATATCCAGAATCTTCAGGCTGTCTTACAATAATAGCCAATGATTCTATTGGTAGATCTGCATTCTGCCTCCTAATCCTATTAGATCACATTTCAATTATGGGATGGCTTAAGGTTTGTAACAAGCTGCAACCTTACCACAAAGGAAACTCTACAAAGACTAAGTCCATGAACATGACTCCTTTTATACATATGATAAATATTCAGGCAATATCAACTCTAATGCTATATATGTTTATATCTAATGTTGATAATGTTTAATCTCCAACAAGATCTGCCTCATGAATCCATGTGTTTGTGTGTGCTTACTGTGTACCAGAAAATGTAAAGGAAACATTAACATATAAGACTCAGAGTTCTAAAATTTTCAATTTAATAAGGAAGATAAAATTGTGCACACAAGTAAATGAGGTATGCAGCAATTCTAAATGTCTATAAATGCTATAAGTAACTGCATGAAAGGAGAAGTTCCAAATTATAAAAGATCTTCAACCGTGATGGATATCTCAAAAATACATCTAAAGCAGAAAAACAAGTATAGTTTAAGCTGTTGCTCAGAGTATACTAAAATTATGCTGGATGCTAAGTGAGCATGTTAAGATAATGTGAAAGGACATCTTCCCAAAAAAAGATTCAGAAACTATCAGAGGGCTTTTTCTCTTATTTAATAAACTTTTGTACATACCTTTAAAAAAGATACAGCACATGAGTTATTAACTCACACAGTCATTAGTTTGTGTAATGTTATTTCATTTAGAAGACACAGACATATGATATTTTAATCACAGTATTAAAGTAATTTCTCATAAATAATATTAAAATCAGCTGCTGAAAGTTTCTGGTATATAGTATATCAAAATAATCTATGTTCTAATTAAATCAAGTCCTGATTTCTAGGCAAAAGAAAAATTATGGCAGTGGATGATAGTAATTCAGTCTAAGCATATAATCTTAGATTTAGACTTTCAAAAAAATTGCAGGAGACACTAGAAACCATGTGGAATAGTTAAACCCTGGAGGAATATATGTAAAAGAGCACTGTGGTATTACTTCAGTTTCTGGCCATTTATGCCACAATTCTCTCCTTTTAATCAATTATATATCTTGTGGGACTCTGTAGATAAAGCATTTGGTGGAGGCTGCAGGACCACATATTCTCTGGTAAAGTTTCTTATAAAATAAAACCAAAGTTTAAATTTGTGAAAGATTTTTTTCTACTTATGCATATACTCTACCTTTCCTTCAATTCTCCCTCAAACTGACACTTGTTTTGTTATATTCTTTAAAAATAATTCAATCTACCGCACCATGACCTAGTTACAACTTGAGAAATGCTTGACAAGGGTCATAAATTCTATCTTCTAAGGATGGTCCGTACCCAGGAGTATGAGCCAAAAGCATTTGGTGGGTTTACTATGGAGTTAATGGCTCATCTTCAGCAAAGAACAGCATGTCTCCAGATAGCTGCAGTGTTTTTTCATTTCCTCTGGGAAAAGCAGGGAAAAAATAATCTATGAAATCCCCATCCTGCTTAAAAGCAACATCTGTAGGAGACCCAAGAGTGTTGCTGGCTGATTCACTAACATAAAAGCCTACATTTGATAAGTTTTTCTCCCATTAAAAAAGCAATATCAACTATTATAGAACCCTCCCAAAGAACACAAGGACCATTCAGTCAGTTTAAAATGTTTATCACACCCATTATTGTATTAGCTATTTCCCAGAAGGAACCTTTCTAACTTGTCTATGTGGTAAGGAAGAGTGTCCACTCCCCTAAACATAACTATTCAAACAGATTTGGACTTAGTGGGAGGAGGAGAGCACATGAAGAAACTTTAAAAATGTTCCTGTCCTTTAAAGAAAGAACTGGCCTATTCATTATCTGTTTCTGTTCATTACCTATCTGTTCTAGCTACTATTTCCTTCCCCCACTGCTCCAGTTACAGTTATGACCCACAAGCTCTAGACTAGGAGGCATTTGACTCTCAGATTGCTTTGTATCAGAGAACACACAGTTGAGTGGGTCCAGGCTATGAGCCCATCCTTACTGTGTGAATGCACTTAGCAAGTGGGGTGTGTGTGTGTTTGTGTGTGTGTGTGTGTGTGTGTGTGCGTGTGTGTGTGTGTTGGGAGAGGAAGATGTAGTGTGTTTATTTACAGTGCGTCCCACCGAAGGAAATGTTTGACAAAGTCCTGACCAAGAAGCTGTGAATTCAGGGCATCCAGAGAAACTACAATGCAATTCAGACATTAGAGAAGAAAACTATTTTTAGGAAATGGATGCTCTTTGTGTGATAAAAAGGAAATTTGACTCAATAAAAACAAAGATATCTCCAGAACTCTAAGTACAGAGATGATAAGATAAAACTTAGCCCGGGGATAACTCAGCAGCACAAGCACCTGCCTGGCAAGTGCAAGGTCCTGAGTTTGATTCCCAGTACCAAACAAAACAAAACAAAACAAAAAGATAAAATTTAGCCTAGATTCTAATTTCTGTTGTGAATGTGTCTCTGTATGATTGATTCTGTTACATTTAGGAGTCAGTATTGAATTTGCTAGTAGTAGGTTTTCACAGCCTATTAGTGTCAGATATTTTTTCTTTCATTCATATATTCGTTATTCCAGACATTCATTAAGTTCCAACTATTTACAAAGCACTGTGCTAGGTCATATACAGAATTAAACAGTTCAGTGTTCTCAAAGAACCAGTTAAGGAACCAATTAATCAATTCCTGTTCTTAAAGAACTTAAATCTAACATGAAAAATTTGAGCAAAACATAGTAAAAGCTAAAAATAGTACTGTGAAAGAGAATGAAGATATGACTGTTGTACAGTGAAAGCGGTAACTAAATCTCATCATGAAGATAGGTGATACTTCAAAGGGGAAGACATATTAAGATGAGCCTCAAAAATTTGTTTCAGTAGAACAGGAAGGAGAGGAAAGGTATTCCTAACTGGGAGAAAAGTATAAGTATGAGTGGAGGTTTGAGGAGCATAAGCATGGCATGTGTTGGAAGTGGAGGTAATCAAGGGTACCCAGATAGAGACCTCTATGGAAGATACAGTTGAAGTAACAAGTCACAGTTAGTTATGAAAGACATTTCTGACCAGAATGAGGATCAAGTGTGTTTGTTTATAGTGGAGAGGGTATCATCATAATTTTAGACAAATAATTTACAGGTTATCATATTAAAGAGTTAGAGACTAGAGAAAATAATTTATTCAAGAAATCTAGGCAAATGAAGATAAAGAGCCAAACTAGACCAGCAATAATTGCAATACAAAAAGGTAAATGAATAAGGGTCTGTTGAGGTTTTTTTGTAGAATTAAGTGACTGACAATGGAAATCAGGAAAAAGAGGGAATCAAAGAAAATATGAATTTCTTGTTAGTTGGACAATGATAGCCTTGTAAATTCAGATATAAAACAGGAAAAAGGAGGAAAGGTTTATAGGAGAAGAGAATGAGTTCAGATTCAGACACTGTGAATCTGAGATGCCAATGGATTGTCCTTGAGAAAGGCTGACACACCTCCAGGACCAGCTGATCCAGTTCCTTGGTTTCACTCATCATCTGTATGCTAATGACTCCCACGTCTCTATTTACAGCTGTGCTTTGGACTCCTTTCATCTCTCTCAATATACCCAATCAGTCTCTCAGTTGTCTCAATTCTACTTGCTGCATATAATTAAAATCCTGCAATGCTTGTATTCGTAAACTAATTTCTAGTCCAGCCTCCTATTTGGCCCCTCTTTAATTCATTTTTCATATATACCCATAATGATCTTCAAGTTAAACACTTGAAGAGCTGTCCTTTCCCTTTAGGATATAGTTCAAAATATTTAATATTGCTAAAATATCCTACCCTGTGTGCCTTTTTATTCCTATCTCTTGGTGATCAGCCATGTGATTCTCCACTCTCCAGAAAGCCTTTCTGGATTTCTTTCTATGATCACACTGCAAATAGCTTAGTCTCTGATGTACATTCAAACACTGCTCCCTCAGTCTGGGCGGGGAGTGGGAGAAAGAGAATAGTTTCAAAACCTTTTTTCTGGGCCGGTGAGATGGCTCAGCGGCATAAGCGCATGCCTTGCAAGCGCGAGGGCCCGAGTTCGACTCCCGGATCCCACATACGAAAAAGGGGCCGGTGATATCGCTCAGCGGCACGGGTGCCTGTTGGCGCGCGAGGTCCTGAGGTCGTCCCCCCGGTACCCACAAAAAAAAAAAAATAAACAAAACCTTTTTTCTTTCTTATTTGAACTCCATCGAATCAATTACAACTTCACTACCATAATTAACTTGTCATTGTAAGAGTGTCTATTCCAGGGCATGAAATATTTATCATCTTAGTCGTAAAGGTATTGATCTTCTTTTCCCTCTCCCTCTCCTTCTTCCTCTCTATCTCTCCTTCTCCTCCTCTCCATTCTTCTTCTTTTTGTTTTTCTTCTCCTTTTGATATTTCTTGGCAAGGTTCAAATTTGTTTTAAAAACATCTATTTTGCTCAAAAAATTCTGTCTACATCTAAAGAGAATATTCTTCCCTTGGTCTATAGTGCAATGTAAACACAGTATCTTCCTGAAGATGGGCAAAAATACCTGTATAACTTTGTTTTAATCATTTCATTTCTTTAATAATCTTTAATAAAGTCACCACTTAATTAGGGCAAATTACATAGAGTCATGAAAGAAGGTAGGATTAAGAACCAGAAGTGTGAGTTTTTTTGTGTGTATGTGTGGGTACCAGGAGTTGAACTCAGGACCTCACACGCCAGCAGGCGCCCGTGCCACTGAGCGATATCACCGGCCCTTTTTTCGTATGTGGGTACTGGGAGTCGAACTCAGGACCTCGCGCTTGCCAGGCAGGCGCTTATGCCGCTGAGCTATCTCTCTGGCCCTCAGAAGTGTGAGTTTTATACTTTGCTTTTTACTCATCATTTGACCTTGGCATGTCACTCAGTTTTCTGAAGATTGTTTGTCTTTTTCAGAATGGATACTATTATGTAATTTTGTTTTTGTTTTTGTTTTTGTAGTAGTGGAGACTGAACTTAGTACCTTCTCACTGAGCTACATCCCCAACATTTTCTTTATTTGAGACAGGGTCTCACTAAATTGCTAAATTGCCCAGGCTGGGCTTCAGCTTGCAGTCTTCCTGCCTCTGCCTCTCAGAGTTCTAAGATTATGAGCTCGCCCCATCACACCCAGTTTTTGTGATATTTTTTAATGCATAAAGGTCTTTCTCATTCATTAACCATTTGATTTTCCTGGAACATATTGGGTAATTTTGTATTGCTTTAGACATGAGAAAATAGAAGCTCAAAGAGGTTAAGGGACTTTAATATGATCACTCATATTTTAAACGATGGATCCAGAAATTTTTACAGGAGGATAATAATATTATCATGCTCACGTCATTGGTTTGTCAAGAGAATAAAATCAAATTATTAATCTACAAACATTTTTCTAACTACAATGGCTTTTTGATTGTTGTTATTTCTTCTACTACTAAATAGAGAGATTGAAAACCATAAACCTACTTACATTCATGAATTCAAACTCAAAGACATTGCTATGCAAACTTATAGTTATGTGTCTATCAGTAGACTGAACCAAGTAAGTTTGAGTGTACCTGAATTTACTCTATTTTCTTTTTTGGTTTTGGATTTTGTTGGCATTAAGATGCTACATGCAGGATTGCCTGAGCTAAGTGGAATCCAAGACCTGAGATATGTGTATAACAACCTCCGTCCACAAGACACAGACCTGGAAGCAACAAGTCATTTTACCAAGTAAGACGAGCGGAGAATATGTGAGTGTGCACGTGTGTGTGCATAGATATATGCACAGCATCTGAGGTGATTTCAGGTTGACCAGTCATTGGTGTGAAACTGCCATTTCTGAAACCAGTTTGTGTCCTCATTTCCAAAGGACGGAGACAGAGTGGTGTGCACGTCTAGCAAAAGCCTTAGTCAGTGTTTCTGTAGTGTGCTATTGCTTGCTAACCAGCCCCTTCGTCTAACAGATTGCTCAATAAGAGGTCATTGAAAAGAGCAAGAGCTGACATAAATAAATTGGTTGTTCTACTTGAACTATGTCCAGAAAAACAATTTGGGAAAAGAGATTTATGATAAGAAACAAGACTCACTACTTTCATCTGTAAGACAATACAAATACTGGAATACTTGGTCCAAGACCTGTGACTGTCCTCTATTTCTAATCTATTTTTTATTAAGGAAGTGTGGGAAAACACTAGTGTACATTGTGATAAAAGTCTAGGTAGAATATAATGCATATCAATTAGACCCCAAATCATTGTCCAAAGGACAGTACATTTTATAATATAATTTTAAAGTTTCCTTTTTGAATGGATAGCATAATCCCTAGCTTATTCTAGCTATTCAGTTAAATGTCAGGTGTAATTATTCTAGTAAACAGTTTAAGTAGAGAAAAATAGCATTCGTTCTTTCCTATATCTTCTTAATTGTGAATCTTATTTGAGTCTATTTTTTTAATCATTCTAGTGTTTTCAACCACAAACTTATAAACAGAGTTTATATTCTTCTTAGTGGAGTGTATGCTTTTGAAGGAAACAACAATTATAATAAAACACTCCCAGGTTTGACTTTTTATCTCCCCCTTCTAGACCGTTCAGTGAGGAACCACTCCCATTCCAAGGGTGTAGGGAGGCTTCACGAGGATGTCCTATGCCCCGGAAGAATTTCACTTGTCTCAGAGTCTCCTGATCCATGAACTTCCCTGGACAGAATGCACATGTGGTTGAATAGAAGGAAAAAGACAGAGTCACAGACTATTAGAGCTGGAAGAACTCTTACACTTTACTGATTCTGACAATAAACAGTCAAATGAGAAAACGGAGATCCAGAAAATTAATGGTCATGCACACAATTAACAGATAAAGCAAGAAAAAGAGCTAGGACTAAGATCCAAGTCTTCTACTCTCTCTGGTCCAAGATTTTTGCAGCAGTCAATACTGGAAACTATATGATAAAGAACACCAGAAAGAGCCTCCATTTAAAATAAAGTTCCTGTTACCTAGTTAGTCTTTTTAAAAATTCTACCATTTGGAGATTCAATAGGGAAGTCTGGCAGAGTTTTATTTTTCAATCTTCAAGTGTCCTTTAATAGTATAGTTACCTGTAGAAGACACATGTGTTTATATCCACTAACGAAGTCACTAATATTACTTGACAACTGACCAAAGTCAAAGACATTGACTTGAATACTTGGGTAGGTATTTTAGAGCCATTGCTTCCAGGATCAGCAAATTTCAAGTTATCTCAACTAACAGGGATGGGTGCCTTGTGTGAGAAAACCCAGGGAAATGCTCAGAAGTTGGCCTCAAGAGAGCAGAAGGACTTTGATCACAGAGCCTGGGGGTCACTGGAGCCCCAGGTAGATGCAGGGAACACATCACAGGAATTTATCCTTCACTGCAGTTGCCCACACCTGGTCAGATGAATTCCATCCAGTGTCAGTGGGTTCACTTGATACCAACAAGCCCCCTCCTCAGGAAAGGATCTGAGTGCAGCTCCTTTCTTGAAAATAGACTGTGACGTGACAGACACAATGACTGGCACGTCAGTGGGATGCGGTGGGGAGGCAGAGGAGTTGCATGAAAGGAATCAGAGAAGGTAAAGGAAGGAAATGCATGGCTGGGCTGCAGGACCTCTGTTTGAGATGTGTCACTGTGTAGACAATTACAGTCCTGCAGTTGACTAATTGTCCCTCTCACCACCTAAAAAACAAGAAAAGCAATATATTGATTAGGATGAAAATAGCTCTTTCAAGCCCTGGGAAAAAAAGCTCTTTCAGGTTCTGGCCAAAGAAAAAAATGTAAACCTGCTTTGTGTGCAAGAGTCTCATCCTGCTATCCCTCTGCTTCCTCTGACACACCCAGGTCCTTAAAAAGAGCTCGCCCAGGGTGACTCAACTCCCCCTCCCATGGCAGAGGACATGAAGGAGTTCAGGAAGTAGATCTGAACCAGCTACCTCTTGTCTTTCCACTTGCAGGCCTCTGCCAGGCTGTATCCTCACATTTACAGATACTATGCAGTATGTTATCATCTCTTCTACAGCTTTGTGCAGAGCATGTTTGGAGATAGGATGTGTTCTCCATTGTGGTCTTAAAAGGTATCTAGTTACATAAACAGTGTCCCTCTGTTTAATAAAGTTTCTTCAGTAGCCATTTCCTACCTAGGCCCTTATAATCCCATCATCTTTGTCAAAGTTAACCCACACCCTTCCTTTATTCCCACATCAATTCATTTCTGGGTAGATTGTTTTTTAATTTGCATCGATTCCTGATTTGTCTATTCAACTTACAAACAGAATCGTAAGATGTCTGGAGGTGAGGGTGTGGGAGGTCTGATCTAAATTTCAGTCTCACCCATCCCTGATACCTTGGACCACTAGTTTCTCGTCCATGGAAGCTCTGATTATTCCAATACTCACTAATTTTTTTCTTCCATAATTTAACAGAACATACCATCTTTCATGCTATACTTATTGCTAAATTATATATTGTCCTGTATATCACCTTAATTAATATATTGGTCGGTTACATGACTATCTCTCAAGTAAAACAGGGGACATTCCCACTTTCCCACTTCCAAGGATATACTAATGGGAAACACCCCTCAAATAACAGAAAATACAATTTAAACATCCAACATTAAGTATATTCAAAGCCCATAATAATAACTAGCTTCTTATATGTGAAGCTCTAAGTGTTTTTCATAGGAATGTATTTGTCATAATAACATTATGAAGTGATACTATTTTTATCTACATTTTTACATTGGTGAGCTGAGATCCAGGAGAAGTTAAACCATTTGCCAAAGGCTGTAATTGGCAGGAACCAGAGCCATAATCATAATCTAGGGGGTTCTGCTGCAGCGCACATGGTCTCAACCACCGGTCTGTACGTCCAAAGCCACCTCTCCTACCTGCAGGCTCTCAGATGCGTTCTGTTTCCTAATCAGACTGCTTGGCTACAGAATAATCAAGGCATATCCCTTGCTCTTTCTCAGGCACTAATCCTCATGTCCCGAATACCCATATCCTGACATCGAGAGGAGTCCCCTGAGGGTTTGATTCAATATCTCCTCTAATTCCTGCTTCAGAACCCTCTCTGGGATGACTTCGCTAATGACTCTGACAGTCACCTGCCTTCTTTTCTCTAACTTGGCCCATTCCCAGATGTCTTGAGCCTTTATTTTTTCTCTCCTCAGAGAACTCTCCATGAGACTCACTCTCCCTTAACATCCAAAAGTCTGTCTCAGTATTATTCTAAGGTCTCAATTATATACTTCTATTTTTAGATGTAATTTAATGTGCATATAGATTCTCTTTTCAATTTTTCACTCAGTTCTTTGGTACATATATAGAATATGCATATATAACATACATATAACATTTATATATAGTATTGAGGATCTTTTCTATCGCACATTCCATCTAGTATGATGAAGAACCTATTAAAGAAGGTCAGGAAAATTGTTTGTGCCTATGATTCTCACCACTCAAGAAAGATTCCTATAACCTATTGTTTGTATATTTTACATTTCTAAAAGACATTATATAATATTCCTTCTGGAAATCCTTAAACAATGAATACAGTAAGTTTTAAAGAATAGCTAGGTTACTTATAAACAACAAAGCAAATTTGAAACAATAACTCCTGATTCAAGAGAATGTTTAAAAATATGTGCTTTTGTATCCAGTCCTCCCTGGAAATCTGAAGGGCTCTGTTCCAGGATTCCCCAAGGGTACCAAAAGCCATGGATGTCCAAGTCCCTTGTAAAAAATGGCACAGTGGGTGCCTTTAACCTATGCACATGTTGGATGGATACTTTAAAGCATCTCTAGATTTATAAATATACTGTATGTAATAAGTAAATAGTTGTTATGCTCTATTGTTTATGGCATAATGACAAAGAAAAATATCTGCACATGTCCGATCCAAATTCAATTCTTTTTTAATATTTTCAACCTATATGTGGATATGCAACCCACAGATACAGAGATTTGATGGTACTTTTGTATATAAATAATACTGTTCTCTTTAGCTATGGTCTCTGACATGACATGGATTTATGAATTAGGAAGGAGGCACTTGAAGTACAGACCTCATCACACATAATACATATGGAAAAAGAAACCAGATTCTGGGATGGATCCACTGTGGGTCTTGATGCTTTGATGATCTATCTATCCATGTATCAACCTATCTATACATTAACTATCTACGAGAGAGTTGCTATGTACTTAAACTATTCATCCTCTTTGTTCTGAGAGCCTGTAAGTGTTTTATGGCACTCTTTATCCTGATATAATTACTAAATTCTGGATAAAAATAAAATAAGAAAATCCACTCTCTCACCACCACCAAACTCCTAAATGGAGTCTTGGGTGAAGACAAAGGCATCTGAGACCCAGCATGTGTGGCTGCCTAAGAGCTTTGTCCTCGCTACAGTCTTAGCATTGAGAGGCTGCCCCTCCTGAACCTATTAGAGGCTTGAAAGAAAAAAATGGCTTTTCTTGTCTTGCTGAGCATGACGAATAGTGAAGGATTCTACCTCATGCCCGGGCACGCACATTCTGGATCTTGAGATTCTGGCTGATCATAAGAGATTCTGAGGACGCTGCACACCATGGAGCACTAAAAACTACGTTATAATCCATTGTTTTTAGAAACAGAATGAAACTAAAACTGGTTTGCTGGCCGCAAAGGTTTTCACAGCTTTGTCAACTCCTCTGTCTTGCTTCCCTTACTCTCTTTGTACCCCTCTTCCAGCTGAGCGCTATTGACTAAAATCTAGAAAGTGTCATGACTCAGTCCCCTGCAAATTGATACTCTCATGGAATATCTCTGCAGAACCCACTGCTAGGCAACAGAGGAAACCATCCATTAAATGCTGCCCAAATGGGTTATTTCAGAAATTTCAATCACCCTGAAGCCTCAGGTTAGCAGTCCTTAGAAACAGATAACCAACTTCACAGGCCAGACTGGAATGATTAAGCAGACTTCTCTGCCTACCTTCCCCTCCCACATACCGATAGTGCCTTTCGCTTCAGCCATTTCCTTCTGCAAGAGTGACAGGGGAAATTTTCTATGTATTCGCAGAGATCCATTTGGCCTGCCATGCAGATTCTCTGATTCTCTAAGATCTGCTGCTTTTCAGCTAAAACTGAAGCAAGCTTGAAACAAAGCAAAACTCCCAACTTAAAAAAAACATTGTCTGCATTAACAAGCTGCTTTGGTAGCAAGAGCCTGAGATTCTATCTGTATCCATAGATGAAGGATATATGGTACCCAAGCTGCAACCCAACAAATGCCAGAAACCGCTAGGACCTGGCTGGTTCTTAATAAAAACACAGCCTTTCTACTTGGTTTATATCTACCAAATATTTTCTACTTTTCTCTGCCCATTGTTCAGTATTTTCCAGTATAAATTCCAGAGACAGTCTAACTTGCCTAGTTACTTCTGTGCTTTTGGGTCAGGTCAATATCCTTCAAGCAAGCCATTGTGGATTATGTTGCCCATCTTTAGTCTTAAGTGGGCCATCCCTTTACAAAGAGTATTCTCTAGATGCTTCCCTGAACTTTGCCTTTTGGAGAGACAATTTTAGGAGGGGCCACTGGGCAGAAAAGTCTATGACTGCAAGAAGCATAACTTTGAGGCAGCTAGAAATGTTGATAGCATCAACGAGAATGCACTTGGACTTCATATCATAGGCATAGGAAGCCAGAGTCCCTGAGCCACCAATGATTTGCAGACCCAGTGCCAGCAATTTTGTGTTCTCTGGTTCCTCCATATTTATTTCTCATGTCAGGACAATGAGATATGACTACATACCAAAACACAGTTCAATGGCTTTATGTCTGGTTCCTCTTCAAAATCAATAAAAGCACATAAGATGGAGATACAAATACTTGGATACTTTTATTACTGAGTTTTTCATTTTTTTATCTTTGCAAGTTGCCACCTCATAAATTGTTGTAATTCCACAAATATAGGTCCATGTTTCCTTAATTGTAGCTTAGCCACTGATAAGTTACAGCAATACTCAGAAGAACAAAATGGAATCCAGAGTAATTAACTATCAAGATGCCCAACTTGCCATAAATTTGGAAAATAGATGCAGAGAGAAAAGAAAATTAAAACAAGTGGGATTTCTCCCCTCATTATGAAAGTTTTTCATTATTTTTTAAACTTAATTATAATAACTGATCTGAACAATATTGACTTCATAAACTTTGTTTTAAACTGCAGGTATAATAGCTTTTTATAATATCTATACTCTCTAAGTTGCATTAGACAGACTCATTTTGATATTGGATGGCTTAGTCAGTGTCTTAAATTTCTGCAATAGGAAAATCTCTAATTTTGAATGATACGTTACCCTGATAATTTGCCCAATTTGCCTAAATATCAAGTCAGGATACATTTTAGCTGTTAAGTAATAAAAAAGGATGTTTTGAATTATTTGGGATACTATTAGTCTAAAGGTTAAAAGCATGTGAAAAGTTTAACGTACCCACCAAGGGTACCCAAGGTCATCAGTCAAAAAAATGAATGGTCGAGATGGTTCTGCTTCACAGCTGTGATCTGCACATCAGTTCTGCAAATCAGTGACGCTGCGCCGGTGTTCTTGATCAAATAATTGCACACAATTACTATATTCCAGTGACTTAGAAGCAACTACACTAAAATAACTTGCTGTTTGTAAATACATCTTGTCATATTTTAAAGATTTTTATGACCTCAATTATAGTACCACTTATTGCTATTGATTTTTCTATATTGTTGCATGCTAAGATTTACTTTCGTGTTTTGCTTAGGATTTCATTTAATGTCATCAATCAAATAGGCCTGCTTTGATAGTGGGGATAGGAACCTGGAATATCATTTCACTGGCATATTATTTTTTAGATTGTAAGAATAAGCTGTCAACCCTTCTGCAGTTCTTTCATTCCATTTGCTCTAATTTGGCCAATTTTTGCAAGGTGCCTCTATAAGAAAGTATGGGAATGCCTTGTTCATGGTCAAGGTGGTGGAACATCGGAATTCTTGTTCGTATGCAGTTGGGAGCTTTTGGTGACATTTACCTAAGACTCACTGACTTTGTAGCATGAATTCTGAAGATTTGAAATCTGACCTCGGAAAATAACAAAGACCTTTAAGGTTTTGTTTTCAAGCCAAATTAGTCTATAAAACAAAAAGAAGAGGGGGTAGAGAGAGAGAAACAGAGAGAGAAAGACAGAGACAAAGACACAGAGAGACAGAGAGAGGGAGGAAGGGGGAGAGGGAGAGGAGAAGGAGGGAGAGAGAGGGAGGAGACAGAGAGAGAGAGAGACTCTAAAGCTGCCTCTTGTTCTAATCACCATGTACTCTCTTTTAGCAATTCAACAGAGTTTAGCACAAATCAGTTTTTGGTGAACCATCAATCCACACAATTTATTTTCCCTTATATTTCTCCATGTGTAGTTTGCTACATTTTGGACTCATACACATTCCATTCTTTATTTATTCGGTATACTATATTTTATGAAAAATATTCATATTTGTGTCCTATTTTCAAGAACATTTTATGTTATCTCATTTGATTCCATTAACAATCTAAAACAGCAAGGCTTAGCCATCAATTATGATTTTAGAGATGCAACTATTCAGTATCCTAAAATCATAAAACAATGATACTTTTGAAGTCATAGGTAGAATTAATGAGTTCAGAATAGAACAATGTTGATTTCTTGCATAATGGGTGTTCTTATCAAGGTACAATTATGTCAAGTCATATGGAAAGAAAATTCTACACGTGGAATTCCTAATGTCCCGATAATACCAGGTAGATATAAATATTCTTTAATGTCTTCGAATTAGCTGAATGATCATCATAAGAAAAACATCCACATGCTTATACCAGTGTTTCTCAAACTGTGGTACCATGTTATCAAATCCACAAGGAATAACATATTATTTTTCAGTGTTTATTTTATTGAAAAGATTAGAACATAATATTTTTGGTTTCATGTGTGTACATACACATTACACACATGCACCCAATCTTTATCATTTTGAGCTTTTAAACATGAAAGTGCATAAAAAGGAATTTTATGTTATGTGCCCAGAATGCATTAGTAATGATTATTTATTGAATTGATCTTGCCATAACACAATTTTTTGCTTAAAAATAAACATTTGAGGGCCAGTGAGATGGCTCAGCAGCGTAAGTGCCTGCCTGGCAAGCACAAGGTCCTGAGTTCTACTCCCGGTACCCACACAAAATAAAATAAACATTTGAGTATGTTTTGGTCTACTATCTATTTGTAACAAAATAGGAATTACCTGCTAGTACACCTTATAAGCTTAAGTATAAAAAAGTGGCAGTCATTTCAGAGATTACACATTGTAACAAAGTTGTAAACTTCATTTTTCCCTGAATCACACACTGTGAGTGACTCATAAAGCTGGACATTCAATCATAATCCCAATGCAAAAACAAAAAAGAGTATGTGTTTATTGCACATGAAGTGTCACTGTGATGAAATGAAATTTGGGATTTAGATGAAGAAATTTGTCCATAGGGGATGAGTCATTTGAAACTCTTCTTCTATTGATGTATGACAAAATAAGGGTCAAAGATAAGGTGTATATGTCAGATTCCCTGTTGCTGGGACAAAGTGTGTGAAATCCACAGCTTAAAGGAGGACAGTTTTATTTTAGCTCATAGTTGAGAGGTTTCAGTTCACGATAGGACCTAAAGCTTAAGAAATCTCAGACCTATTTAAGCCTCTTTAGACTTCGTTCCCTAGCAACTAGAAATACAGTACCTTACTTTTTTCTGCGTAAGGGCTATTTCTATGTAAAAATGAAAGGATGCTTGTCTTACTATGTGTGTTCCACCTGGGAATTACACACTAAATATACTGGATTATTTTTCTCCTTAAGAAAAACTGAAAGAAAATCCACAACGAGAGCAAAGACTTTGAAATCAGATTAACAATGAAGGAAATTCTTTAGTTGTTACTTCCTAGGTGAGGTCACCTTTGGTATGCATTTAATCTCTTGGATTTTTCTTACCCATAATGAAAATAATTTTACTACTTTTCTCAAGGATGCAAAGATTAACATAAAGCATTTAGTTCAGTACCTGCCAAAGGATATATAATTCCTGAGGGCAAAACTCTGATCTCCCTCTTGCATCTCTATGTATCAGCACATACATCATTGCCTGGCAGGGAGAGCTATAAGTGTTTCTCAAGACCACCTGGGGGCTTTCTGTAGGAAATTTTAGAGCTGGGATCCTTCCGCTGCTGCTCGGGACCTGTAATGTAAGGATCCTCTACATAATCCTCTTAGTGCTACCATTAAACAAATTAGAGCAGCACAAAGGCCTGAAACCTACCACTCTCAAGATACCAGTTCCAAGAAGAGTGATATTTAACTCTACTATTTTGTCTGACGTGTTAAGTCTGACACCTGAGAGTTAGGAAATGGATTTGAATGAAGGTCTGTCCCCAACCATGGGGCTCCACTCTTTAAGATCTTAACTGTAAGAATAAGGCAAGGCATAGACATAGTTGAGAGTTTGTAAGCACATTAAAATTAAAGATTTACGATTCACATAGGTTCTTGAGATGTGACTACACGCTACCGCATTACTCCAACTTATAGAATGTGTTCAGTAAATATATTAATGAATGAAAGAATGAGTGGTTGTGTCTCCATAAATCGTGATTAGTGTTAGACCATTACTATTATCTTTCTGTCTCTAAAATGCTGATGAGGAAAGAAATAATGTTTTGTACTGTAGTGTGTACTCATAAATCCATAAATTTGAAGAACATCTTTGGAAACAATGCACACTGTAGCAATGAGTAATGGGATCAGAGTCATATTTTAACTTATTTTAGAAAATTTTGGCCTAGATTGATGTATAATAATGGAAAATTTTGAAATTTATTCAAAAAAGTCAAAGACTAGAAGAAGATAAATGAGCTTGAATTTTTATAAAATTGAGGGGCAAGTTATTGAACATTATTGAACTACATTGTTAACAATGAGGACATGGTAGATTAGTTGTGATTAAGGCATTGCATACTATCTTTAATAGATGCCAAACCAATAAATTCATGTTCAATTATACTTAATAGTTATTCCTCTTAGAAAACTTTGGTACCCTCATAAGAAAAATGAACTTAGATGAATACTATACTTTAAAAATTTTTTCACAGTACTGCATTTAATTTCAAGGCCTCATACATGCTAACCAAGAGTTCTACCAACCACTCCTCCCCACTCCTTTTTAAAGCCACCTCCCCACTCCTTTTTAAAAAATTTTATTTTGAGCCAGAGTCTCACTAAGTTGCCCAGGCTGGCCTCAAACCTGTCTCAGCCTCTCAAATAGCTAGGATTATAGTCACTGGCCACCATGGCCAGCAAATACCATACTTTTGAAAGTGAAAAATTACAAACATTTCCAATAATGTTAGGAAAAAGAAAATTCCTTCTAGATTAATAGTAAAGCTCTACATCTCAGTTTTATTACATTGTAATTTTTATTTTATTTATTATGTTGTAATTTTTGCAATTGAATAAGAAAATAAGTAAAACAATACTGGGAAATTAACATACACAAAAATTTGGGTAAGAGTTTAGTAAATAAATGATTATGAGATAATCATTCAAAATCTAGTTAAAAAAAGAAGAAACATTGAATGTCACCTCAACAGATATAAAATGCAGATAATAAAATCTAGAATCATTAACTTTGAAAAAAATCTCTATAAATAGAAAGAAATGCTATTAATGTTTAACTAAAAACTACAGAGAACATTATGCTTAATGACAAAACATTAAAAGCTATTTCTTTGTAATCAGGAACAAACTAAAAATGCTTGCTATTGTAATTTCCACTTAGCACTGAGCCGTAGGTCTCAGCAGTGCAAAAGATAACAAAAAGCACTGTCTTTATATGCAGATAAAACATTTCTGAAGAATACAGAGATATATTGTTAGAATTAATGAGTTGCAATTTTACTCATATATTATCACTTATTAGTTAAAGTAAAATTTAAGAAAAGATAGTATTTACAATATGCCATGCCAAAATATGCCCAGCTGAGGAATAATTTCAAAAAATGATATGTAAGACTTCCACAGTGAAAATTCTGAAATCGTATGGAGAATATGATTTAACTACATCTAAATGAGATTCAACCAAAATGATGTACTGTATTCTTGGGCTAGAAGTCTCAAAAACATCCAAATTGTAATATTTCACAAATTGATTTAGTTTCAACACAAAACCACTCAAAACTCTTACACATTTATCTTAAGTATGTGTGAACTTAATAAACTGATTATAAAATATATTTCAGGGTCAACAGACCTAGAATAGTAGAGAAATATCTGAAGAAGAACAAGGTAAAATAATTTGATCATCTGGATTTTAAGATGTATTACAAATTCCATGCTATTTAAGATAGTATAATAATGGGCCGGTGAGATAGCTCAGCGGCATAAGCGCCTGCCTGGCAAGCGCGAGGTCCTGAGGTTGACTCCCGGTACCCACAGAAAAAAAAATGTTAGTATAATATTGACACAGACAGACAGATAAATGGCAACAAACTGAAGAAGCATCCTTGTATGGATATAGACCTTGCCCTTAGGCAAAATTGAACAGTAAGGGAAGAATGTTTTGCAATAAAAAAATAGGTTAATCATTGTATATCTACACTTTGACATACTATATGGCTATTTAAAAAGGTGATTCAGAGTTGGGTGTGGTGGTGCATGCCTGTAATCCCAGCACTCTGAGAGGCTAAGGCAGGAGGATTGTAGGTTTGAATCCAGCTTGAAAAATTTAGTGAGACTCTACCTCAAAATAAAAAAAATAATAGAGAGATGGGGATGTAGTTCAAAAGCCCTGGGTTTATTCTCCAGTATCCCCACCACCAGAAAAAAGATTCAATGCTGTGTTCTGAATTAGAAAGGTTGTTCATTCACTCAACAATGAGTTTTGATCACTGACTATCTACTAGTTACTATAACATATTTCTTACAAAATATATTACTAAATTTAAAAAACCAAGTAAGACATTGCATATAGTTGTAATTTTATTCTAACTTCCATTTCATGCAATATCAGAGTCCTTACAAAATTATGGCCCTTTTATCTCTCTGATTCTGTTCCTCTCTCCTCACTTTGTGTTGGCCCCATGGCTGTTTTAGCTGTCAAATACTAGTTATTCATCTACCTCTGAGTTTCTGGACTAATTGTTGCTTCTGCTGAAAATATATTCCATCAGAAATTCCTATAGCATATTTCTTGACAAATTAAGGTCTTTAACAAATTATTCAACTCATCTTTTCAATGAGATTATCCCTGACCAACCTATTTAAATTTGCAACATTATTCCCTACCCCTGTATTCTCTTTCCTCTTCCTATTTTGTCTCTTATATTGTTTTCTTAAATCCTTCATTTTACTTGATTATTGTCAAATTTTACATCATATAAATTCTATAAGTGCAAAAAATTCTGTTTTGTCCACTGTTACATCTTAACACTCAAGTAACACTGGTGTATTATAGGAGTACTGTATTGTGTGTCTGTGTGTTTACATGTCTGTAAGTCTTCATGGGTATATAAAGAAAATGCAAAAATAATAATAATAAATTATCAAAGTTGTTATTTCTGAGGAGGACCACTCTCCTCCCATGACAGAAAAAAAAAAAGGAATCTTTCACAATTTACTTTGAAATTTTTGTATTGCTTGATTTATATATTACAAAAAGTTAAATTTTTAACAGCCTTAAGTCTCCATAAAAAGACAGATTAACTAGAAGAGCAAGATCCAAAAACTTGAGTAACATTTACAGAAAAACAAAAAAGGTGTGTTAGTCAGCTTTTTGTCACTGTGGCAAAATATCTGAGAAAATTCAATTAGAGGAAGGAAGATTTATTTTGGCTCATGGTTTCAGAAGGTTAGTCTATGTTCATCTGGTTCCATTGCTTTGGGACTGAGATGAGGCAGAAAAATCATGGTGGAAGGCCATGGCAGAAAGCTTTCACTTCATGGTGGCTAGGAAGTAAAAAGAAAAAGAGAACCAAACCCTGTGGTGGTAGGCTTATGATCTTATTTTTGCCGTGTTCCTTTTTGGAACAAAAAAGACAATAAAGGACAATGTTTCACAATATTCAGAAGCTACAGACCTCATAATCTGTGGGGCATTAACTTACCAAAGCATATGATATAATTATTTTTCTAAAATGGTATGGGATAGGTGAATCGTCTTGACTTCTTGGAAATTTAATGTGAGGACAGTGACCTTCTTGCTCTCAATCTTTCCTGTGGCAAATTCTAGGCAAAAAAAGGAGTCAAAAGAGAATGAAAATATTAACCCAAATGAAGGCGGTTCAGTAAAGGTACATTAGAGGACAGAACTGGGATATTTAATTGAAGTGGAGTTGATACTGTGATAGTTTTTCATTGCTATGTCAAGGTTTTCCATTTTTTGGGCCTAAAATGAGGCAGAAACATCATGGCAAAAGAATATGGCAGACGAAAGCTGCTTACTTCATGGTGGCCCAGAAGCAAAAAGAGAAAGAAAGCCAGAGCCCTTGTTGGCAGGCTTCCTCCTTCTGCTTTTGTTCCATCCAGACCCCCAGCCCACTGGATGCTACTGCCCATCTTCAGGGTGGGCAACCCTCCTCAGTTTGCTGTTCTACAGGCCCAACATCTCTGCAGACGCTTTCACAGATACACCTAAAAGTGTGCTTTTTCAATGCCATCAAGTTGAGAATCAAGATTAACCATCACGCAAGGTATACCCAAGAATCCTAAAACACAAGTGGATGAAGGAAAGCCACTAATAGTTACGAAACGTGTGTGGTATCCGCATTCTTGTGGAGGAAGCTAAGTGAAATACCAAGTCATCCAGGGACCTAGGATAAGAACCTAAAGAAAAGCCAGCAGATACTCACTGGGAGCTAACAGGACAATCTGAGTCATGCAGCTGACACTGGGAGGGAGTTTTGAACCCTCCAACTCACAAGGAAGGCAAGGGTTCTTGTATCAAATCCAAAATGGATAGAGCAGTCTATGTCCTCTCAAAGGTAGCTGAAGCTGTCTTCCAGGAAAAAAGGATCACACTGAAGAGGAGCAATTAAAAGTATAATCCAATCAGAGAGGGCAAAAGGGAATAGGACCAAAGGGAAAAAACCAGGCCCAGAGAAAAGTGGAGGGAGGGGCACACAGGAAGCATATCTCAGAAAGTCTTTTTTTTTTTTTTGTGGGTACCAGGGGGTCGACCTCAGGACCTTGCGCACCAGCAGGCGCCCGTGCCACTGAGCGATATCACCGGCCCCTTTTTTGTATGTGGGTTCCGGGAGTCGAACTCGGGCCCTCGCGCTTGCAAGGCAGGCGCTTACGCCGCTCAGCCATCTCACCGGCCCATCTCAGAAAGTTTTTAAATCATTATATGATAGAAACAGAAAAGAAAGCCCCAGACCCTACAAAATTCTCTACTTCTTCCTGAAAGTCAAGAATACCAATTTTGTATTAAAAGGAGAAAACAAAACAGACTACGGTTCAATGACATACAAACTTATAACAAGGAAGAGAAAAGTACAATACAAAATAACATTAACCCTACGGTGAAAATATGCAGAAAGACTACACACATGCACACACACACACACACACTTCAAGGAATAAACTGTGCCTTTATATTTCAATGGACTTTTAAAAAAATTTAAGAATTTGCAAACATATGAAGGAAAAGCAGGAGAAATCAGAAATAAGGTGACCGAACCCAAGAAAGAATTGTAAAGAAAGGAAAACATAATACAAAAAACAATAAACTAGAAGGAACACCAGACCCATAAACATCTACACACAGTGCTACAAGAGAAAAAAAGGAAATGAAAAAAGAAAGAATTTTTAAAACAAAAAAGAAATAAAGACAGGCAATGAAGATCCAGAATGCGTATAATAAAAGCCCCAAAGAGAAGATCAAAATAATATATTAAAACTGTATCCAAACTCAATTTTATGTTTAGTACAGCATTTAATTAATCTTAACACTAGAATTAACAAATCTTCTCTGAAAAATGAAAAAAATTCAAATTATATATTGAAAGGGCACTTTGCATATTCAGAAGAATTGTCCAGAATAACCAATACTGAAACATATTTAGAAAAGCTATAGACATTGAAGATAAAGAAACTTCCTTTAAGGATGCAAGTAATAAGACTAGCTCACTTATAAGGGAAAGAAGTTTACTATATGTCATCAGTTTTGGGTAGTAATCCTTTATTCTGGAAGAAAATGTGTGCCTTTATGATGCTCCAAAATGAAATTGTGAGCAAAGGAACCTATAGAAAGCTTGGCTGTCAAGTATTGAGGACACAAACTGTTCTCAACACAAGAACTCAGAAATTTATTTCTTTGAGCAGTTCTTGGAGAATTCACTAGAGAGTGAGTTTCAGACAATCAAAATGAGAGATTGGAAGGATTAGAGTGTAAACTCTAGAAAACATTTCACAATTAAATGGTTCTAAGACAGATGGCACAGTGTGTATAGTGTGTATGTCATATGATATAGCTAGACTGATTCTACAGTAAATGGAATTAGAGAACAGAAAGCATAAATGAAAACTACAAAGCATGCTGTTTGCTTATAGTATTAACTGGGATTAAAATGATAATATTGAAAATTACATACTGGAGAAGAATAAATAGAAGAACTAAATGAACTTAGCTAATTTCAATATTATTCTTAGTAGGCAATAAATAGAAAATAACCAATCTTATACTGAGTAATATTTTTCTCCAAAAGGTATTTGTACATTCTCTAATGCTTGAGTTTGTTAATATATAAGAATGTTTACTTGTTGTCTTTAAAAAAATAAATAAATAAATGAAAAGGGAATGGATAACCAATAAAACAAAAAAAAAAGAAACTTGTTTGAATTGAATATGCTTAAGTCCTTCATAAACCATAATTCAATCCATCCCACTGTAGCTGTTTAAGCATGGTTTGATATTTTAACAAAGAAGTTTAAAAATCTAGTAGATGGATTTCTAAAGCTTGCAAGACTATAAACTTGCCAGTAAGTATCATTTTTGTAAAAATAAATAAATAAATAAATAAATAAATAAATAAATAGAAAATAACCAAAAAGGAAGGGGATATTATATAAAATTATTATAACATTAGAATGCAAATTTTCTTTAATACAAATCGCTTTAAAAAAACAGGCACCAGGGCCGGTGCGATACCTCAGCGGCATAAGTGCCTGCCCGGCAAGCGCAAAGTCCTGAGTTTGACTCCCAGAACCCACATAAAGGACGAAAAGGGCTGGTGATATCGCTCAGCAGCACAAGCATTTGCTGGCAAGCATGAGGTCCTGAGGTTGATGCCTGGTACCCACATTAAAAAAAAAAAAAAGGCAAGCACCAAAACCAACAATAAAACAACAAAAACCAAAAAATCACAGGATAAAAACACTTCATATAAAATACTTTTATATTAAATGTGGTATTACAGTATGCTGCTTTTTCCTCCAAGATGATTGGGAAAGGAACACAAATAAATAAAAGTAGAATTAAAATTTAAAAATGAAATAATGAAAGTTGAGTCATAATTTTTATAAATGCTAAAAGAACGGCTCAGTAACTTTCTCAGCACTGAAACAAAATAACTGACACCCACACCTAGAGGAGGAGAGGTTTCTTTTGGCTCATGTTTTCAGTCTATAGTTGGCTGGCTCCAAGGCGGAAATGACATCATGGAAGAGTGCAGCGAAGAAAAGCTGTTCTTATGATGGTGGTCAGGAAGCAGAGAGAGAAGAGAGGAGTCAGAGATATATCCTTGCAGTTCACACCCCCAGGGAGCCTCTCTCTGAGCAGACCCCACTTCTTAAATAGCACAGTCAGCTAACCGAACTGATCGGTGGATGAATCCCCTGATGCATCTAGTGCCTCTCTGATCCAAACACCTTCCAAAAGCCCCACCTCTAAACACTTGAAGCTTTTAGGGGACATTCTAGATCTAAGTCATACCAAAGAGGAAAGACAGGGATAGAGTAGAGAGTATGGCTATAGATATAGCTGCCAGGCTTCTCTCAGCATAAATTTTTTTGTAGGTTTCATCTTGGAGTTTATGGAAATATTCTCAATAATTGTAAACTACTATTAAACGTTTTGAAACACAATTCCTAATAGTAGAAAATAAAACAAAGCAAACCTATAAAAGTCAAAATACATTATTGCAATTATACTTCTATATTTCACCACAAAAGTTTCTTGTATATTTGCTAACAAATCTAGATGTGACTTGAAGTTTATAAGAAATAATGTTTAAAAGTTGGGCTTCAAATAAACATGTACAGAGCCGGTGAGATGGCTCAGCGGCATAAGCGCCTGCCTGGCAAGCAGGAAGTCCCGAGTTCAACTTCCGGAACCCACATACGAAAAAAGGGCCAGTGATATCTCTCAGCCGCATGGGCACCTGCTGGTGCACGAGGTCCTGAGGTCGACCCCTGGTACGCACAAAAAAAAAATTAAAAAAATAAAAAAATAAACGTACAGTTCTTGGTTTCCCACCACCACTAGCACATCTAGCTAACATAAGGAAACAAATTATAAATGAAATGAGTTGATGCAGGGGAATATTACTATCTTTTCCTCTTAATTTCTCTAGGAAAATAAAGGAAAGTCTGGAATGTTTCCCTGTTAAATTGAACAACTTGATCCACATACTCGCACAAATGTCAGCAGTGAGCCCTGCCAAACCTCCTCCTCAGACGTCCTCCCAGGAATCCTGTATGCTGAGTACAGCCAGGTCAATTCAAAGAGCAACAATTTTAGGGTTCAGCAAGAAACCCAGTGATGTAAGTCTAAAATCTGTCATCTTGACTCCATCTCCAACTCTGCTCCACATCCTTTCTTTTTTTGCTATGCAAATAAAAAATCAGTTACAATTTGAGCTCAAGTGCCATTAAGAGGATGTTTTTAAGGAAAAAATCATAACAACCAGAGGTATTAGCAGAAAACCATCAAAGGGAACAGTTCCTGCTCTGTGGTAGAATATAAAGCAAGGGCTAATTAAAGTGTCCACAAGAAAAGAACAGCAGAAATTAGTCTGTGCCAGCACATAAGTTTATGATACGTTATGAGTCCTGTTCATAGGTGATACTTCTTTGCAAATTGCATCTCTTAGCTCTTGTGATAATTTTTGCAGGAATTTTCTTTCTTTTCATAGTCTACTTAAAATGAGGTGTTAGCATGCATTGCAGATTATATTGTCATCTTTTGATTTTTCCCTGTTCTTCTACAGGTGTATTTGATCCAGGTGACGCACAGTAATAACGAAATCAGCCTGACAGAAAAGTCATTTGACCAGTTTTCAAAACTTCACAGCCAACTTCAGAAGCAGTTTGCATCACTGACTCTCCCAGAGTAAGGCCCTCTCCTCTCGCATTGTTTTGCGTTCAGTACTTGTCCTTGAGCAAAAGGAAAAATTATGGTTATGGGATTTTCTATTTGGGAGCAATTCAGTATTCTGACTCCAATACCATTGAATCTCTTCCAGCGGAGAGCCTGCTTTGCTCTGAGTAAAGAATTTTTTGTTTCATAAAACAGAGCAAGGTTTGCAATTTTCTTCTTGCTTCCAGCTATTGATTTTGTAGACAGAAAAAAAATCAGAAACTATCTCATTTTTCATCAATTATTGGGGAAATTGTTTCATTTACTGCTTTTTAATTTAATCTCAGTAGTTTTCTATAAAAATAAAACTGAAATTGAAAATGCAGAATTAAATTGGATTTATCTATTCTTTTAATAAGAACTGAAATAAAAAGCTTATATATTTAGTTTCTGTACCAGAAAACAGTTAACTATATGAATAGCAATTTATGTATTTATAGCTGATACTTGTCACCACCAACTATTAACTTTTTAATCATTAATTACTCAACTTATATAAACTTGTTATTATGTTCATTTTGAAACAATCATGCAAATAATTGTGGTCATTCACATTATAGTAAAAAAAAATCTTTAACATATGCAAACTACAAATACAATGAAAACTACTACTAGTCATATGAACCTTTGTCACTTATAATAAGCCAAAATCAGATCATAGATTTCAATATATGACAAAAAAATGTACATTGACTTTAAAAAGGTGAGATTCCCAGAAATTATGACATTGGCTCTGAGATAAATCAAATTTTTTATTTACACTGGATTTTTGTTAAGTAAATGATACTTTAAGAATATAAATGTCTACACTATCCCCAATGTTGGCTGTACATGTGGATTTTTACTGAGCTTTCACATTTTTACTTAGCTTTTACTTAGAAAGTGTGGTCACTTTCCAAAGTATGAATATAAGCAGAATTGTCAATGGATGTAAGATATTGTGCAATATTGAAAATTGAGTAATTCACATCCCTGAAAATCTGTACATGCAGATGTCAGAGATTTTGAAACATAAGTACTTTAAGCATCAGGAAGTCAAGAAACTGGAGTGAAAGCATAGTGAAGAGACTGAGAAGCAAGGAAAGTTGTTCTGGGAAATTTGAAATATCAGGTTTAAGAATTATCAAAAAAATTTTAAGAGAATGACAGAAAAGGGGGATGTGAACAAAAACTTCTAAATTGGGCTACAAATACTGAACTCAACATCTTTAGTTGCCATCATACCTACTAATTAACTATTTAAAGATATAAATTAACCTGTCCTTTTTTGGTTTCAAAATTTTACACATCAGGGCCGGTGAGATGGCTCAGCGGCTTAAGCGCCTGCCCAGCAAGCGCAAGGGCCTGAGTTTGACTCCCGGAACCCACATATGAAAAAGGGGCCGGTGATATCGCTCAGTGGCATGGGCGCCTGCTGGCGCGTGAGGTCCTGAGGTCGACCCCCCGGTACCCACAAAAAAAAAAAAAAAAATTTTACACATCAGTGTAACTTGAAGAAATTTAGAAGGGCTAGTAATTCTCTTCACATGCCTCTTCTCAACTTTCAGCTTTAGTTAGGATTCTGCTTTGCTCACAATTACTGCCTGGCAGAGTACACAAATTGATATTCAGACTACTTAAATAAGCTGGGAGTGATAGCTCATGCCTGTAATCCCAGCACTCTGGGAGGCTGAGACAGGAGGATCACAAGTTTGAGCCCGGCCCAAGCAAACTAGCAACATAGCAAGATCCTGTCTCAAAATTAAAAATTTTAAAAGGGCAGGGCCAGTGAGATGGCTCAGCGGCATAAGCGCCTGCCTGGCACGCACGAGGTCCTGAGGTCGACTCCTGGTACTCACATAAAAAAAAAGAAAAAAATTAAAAAGGGCTGGGAATGGAGCTTAGTGTGCAGGCCCTGGGTTGAATCCTCAGTACAAAAAAAAAAAAAAAAAAAGCAACAGCAAGAACTACTTAAACAACACACATTAGAGGCGCATTTAGTCTTCGGTGCCCTGAACAATATTTGTGTGCCAAACGCCCAAGGTCTAGGCAATACAAACAAATGAAGGATGGGGGCAAGGTTTCTTCTGACTCCTAAATTTCCTGAAAGAAACCCTCTGACAGATGATCTAGAAAGTCTGATCAGAAAATTACAGTCATAAAGAATAAAATTCTACTTAGTCATAGCATATAGCAGTAGCCTGCAGATCAGGCTATTTGCACTTCTGGGTTCTTTCCATGAGTAAACATGCATGGAAATACCTCTTATAATTAATGGGCTTCTTTAAATGAATCAGCTCGAGGACACTAGAATTTCCTTTCCCCTTTCTACTTTCAGCAGTGTGTCTCTCCCAACCCTTCAGAATCTCATTTTGATGACACTATCCCAAGGTGTAAAAACCTCTGAGGAGCAGATCAAAAAGGCAAATAAAACTTCAGTGTTCGTATTGACAAAGTAAATTGCTCTAACAATCAGATACCAAATCTGTTTGCAAGACATCTGTTTTTGTTGTGTTTTTCCTACGGTTGTTTTCTTTTTTGTCTTTGTCCTGAACAAAATTGAGGGAGAACACAATGGGACAGTCAGATAAGAGATCACAAAAATTAATTCTCAAGAGCTGTTTGCTGTGTTGCATTTGGCATGTAAGATTTCAAACAATTGAATGACATTACTATAGCAGAATTCCTCAATTCTTATGTATATGTTTATTCATAAGATCTTTCAGTGCGTACATGTACAAAAATATCAGTAAAAGAAAAGAATTGATGTTAAGCTATTTTATCCTACCAACAGGGAAAATTCAAAAAGCTTTGCTTTCTATATATATATATATATATATATATATATATTTTTTTTTTTATATATATAGTATTTTTATTAATTTTCATATCTAATTGTATATGGTATTATTATTAATTTTCATAACTAAATCCAGATGAAATTTTTAAGACTTTAATCCTTAGAGCTACAAGAAACTTTTTTTAAAATTACATGCTAATTATTCAATATAAAAATATATTCCTTTTAGATTTCCCTGATATTTCCAAAAAGAAGTAAATGGGGCAGCGTGCAGTTGTCGTCGACTTGTGTGTGTTTGCTGTACAGTCCTTCACTAGCCCCATGTTCATTTCTCCAGGAAGCATGGTAGCCAAGCCGTGGTCTCTATCCAAACAGCACACCTTTAGATGAGGCAGCAGTGAGACTGCAGTCAGAAGCTACTACTGCAGGTAGCTCTTCAAGAGCTGATTTGAAGCAGCAACATGAGTTACAGATATGAGCACTAATAGCTCAGCCCACACAATACCTGGCCTAATCCATCCACCCCTCAAGATGAACCCTCAAACAATGTCTGCAAGTCAGACTCTTGAAGATATGTTACTGGGTCCCAAAAGACTAAGACCAGATGGAAACACATGTCACTTGGTAAAATGTTTGCTTTAGTTAGTGTGGTGATGTCTGTAGTAAGCCCAAAAGAGACAATACAATCTGAACTCTTTGAAGAATTATAAATCATTAAGTTCAGAAAGTGTTTCTTGAACTCCCACTTGTATTTAAAAGACAAAATATTGGGCCGGTGAGATGGCTCAGCAGCGTAAGTGCCTGCCTTGCAAGCGCGAGGGCCCGAGTTCGACTCCTGGATCCCACATACAAAAAAGGGGCCGGTGATATCGCTCAGCGGCACGGGTGCCTGTTGGCGCGAGAGGTCCTGAGGTCGACCCCCCGGTACCCACAAAAAAAATAAAAATAAAAGAATAAAAGACAAAATATGTGGTCTGCTATAAATACAGTAAGAAAGAATATGTAAATTAGTGTTAAATTAAATTAGTATTAATATTAGTAACAAAGTAGGACAAGTGATCACAGCTATGTCAATGAAACTTTTCAGATTTATCATGCTACTCTGACTTTTTCAGATGTTTTCATTGGCTCTTCTATCTGATGCAGCTGTTAATGTTGTCAGCAGTCAACAAAGATGTCAATTTTCATACTAATGAAGATACATTTTTTTCTTTTAAAACAGGTTTCCTCACTGGTGGCACTTACCTTTTACAAATTCAGACCACAAAAGATTCAGAGATCTAAATCATTACATGGAGCAGATATTACATGGATCTTATGAAGTTGCAAATGTACGTTACAATTTATTTTTATATTTATACACAAAATATCAACTATTTCATATACTGCTACTGGAAGGATTTAAAAATATTTTATGATAATATTCTTTAGTTCATTCATTGGATGAATTTTCATGTCTAACATGTCTAAAGTCCATGAACTAGGAACCGTGGAACAGCAAAAATATATACAGCCTGGCCTCAAATAAGCTAAGTGAAGAATATGTGCTAAATGGATTGTCCACAGTACAGGGTGCTGTGGAGCTTTACAGGAGCACAAATTACTTCCAACTATGTTAAGAAAGTATGGAGAGAAAATGGGTCACTGAAACGAGCCTTGAAATCTGGGTAGGATTTAAGAGTTGTCAAGGGGGAGTGTCTAGAGTAGAACAAAAAATATATAAAAGGTCAGGAGGGAGCAAAAAAGAGGGAGGAATTTATTCAATTCCTGTTGCTGCTATGACCAGTTACCACAAATGTGGTCTCTTAAGACAGCACAGATGTAGCCAGGAGGGGCAGTGCACACCTGTAATCCCAGCATTGTGGGAGGCTGCAGCAGGACGACTGTAAGTGCCAGTCCAGCCTGGACAATTTGACCACTTAGCAAGACCTATAAACCTATATTGCGTGGACTATTGCTATACAAGAAATGCAGAGTTCCAGAGGCAGGCATCAGCTAACAACATCTAGAGATCTTGGACAGACATAGTATCCTTGAGTCATTTGTCTACGATATAATCTGTAAGGGTAAAGAGGACAAGACTTTTTTGGGTGCAATTGATCCAAGAATGGAGAATGATTCAAGAATGTCATAGAACATTTAAACCATGCATCTTGAATAACAATATGAGCCCATTTCTACTATTAATCATAATAGTCAACAGTCACCATTTTTATAAGTAAAAACTCATCTCCAGTGTTATGTCCATTGTTGATGGAGTTGTGTGTGAACAACAGAAGCAAGCATACTGACTGCTTCTAGCTTGGTCTTTCAACATGGAGAAGCTCCTCTTCCTGCCTCTCTCATCCCACTGCCCCTAAAGTTTAACTCTGATGAGGACATTAATAGACCATTCCTGAACTCAGATGTCTAGAGAAATCCCCACAGCACTTGGGTTATACCTTAAGAATACATATATAAAAACATACTGTATAGGCAGATTTATTCCATGATAAACTATAGCTATTGTAACAGCAGGACAACAACAGGCTCCTAATTAGAACTTACTAAAAGATCAAAGAACTCAACTTTTCTTATCTGCCAATTCAACAATCTTTCCTCCTCATTTGAAACATAGGAAAAGGTTTAAATGAATCTACTCCAGTCACCATTTGAATTTCTTTAATCGTATGCTACACAATAGATTAAATCAGTATCCATCAAGGAAACCTCACTGAAACTTTAAAATACAATATATTAATGCAGCTTTTTAAAATTGCCTTCTAACTGTGAAGCAGCACACTGATTCAATATGTTGGCTTATTGCTATGCCTCTAAGGTTGGTAACACTGTGGATACCGAACAGACCTGCCCAAGAAGAAAATCACACATCTCAGATCATGGGTGTCATGCTTGCTGTCTTAGGAAACCTGGAATATCAGCGATGACCCCATTGGATTGTGTGCAGTCAGGAGCAAGAGGTGGAACTTTTAAATCCTTTTCACCAGTTCCTAAAACAACAGCTTCTCAAAGCACATTTGTACTCTATTGGGATACTCACCTTGAACCCTAAAAGAATGTAGATTCTCTGCCTTATCCTAAACCAACTAACTCAGAAACTCTCAGGATAGGGCCAAGCAAATGTGTTTTAAGATTCTGATGCATGCTAATGTTTAAGAACCTTTGCCTCAGACTATAAATACCTTCCCCATTTTTAGACATGTTCAGTCATTTGGCCTCTAAGATAGCAATACTCAAGGATCCTACTGTATTATTGGCTCTTGGCAAATATAGGCTGGAGAACATTGTACTGCAGTGTTATTTCAAGACTGGTGGATTCTCCGCTGGAGATCCTGTTTTATATTGAAGGACGAGTGCCTGAGCACTTAAGGAGATCCACTTAACTCAGCTCTGAGTGAGTAAGAGAAGGCATCCTAGAGGATGTGGTGTTCAAGCTGATATTAAAAGGCAAGTAGCAGTTAAATAGGAATCAAGCAAAGTCATGCTAGACAAAGGGAACTGTAAAAACAACACATTATGGCTACAAGCTTTTCTTCTGTTCAGAAACGTAGAGAACCTACTCTTAGATCTTTACCCCACATCTAGCACAATTACTAGCACTGTTTACCAAATATTTTAGTGAGTAAATAATTGGTAATAGAATTATTAGCATATATTATCCTATAGGACATGCTGTCATTCAAAAAACCTAAGGGATTGAAAGATTGCATCTGAGAGTGGTTAGCAGTGGTCTCTCAACCTGTTTATTCTTATATCTAATCAAAAAAGATTTTTTTAATTAACTCACACTTCCAAACTAGATATTTAATTTATATACATTTTTTACCCACACTACAACATTCATAAATGATAACATTTTAGTACTTGTTGAAAAATTAAATTTATTTGAAATGTGGTGATATTACAAAATAAATATCAACAGCTTTTCTAATATTTTTTTACCAGTCCAATGTCTAATTTGGTGTAGTAGAGTAATCCCAGGTACCCGGCCAGTTGCCAATCATGGGGCCGACTGGACTGGTTCCAAGTGCCAAACCCAGGAGCAGTGCCCGGCCATCGTCAAAAAAGACGATAGTGTTAACAGTGCTCTAAGTCATGATTCACCCTCCAGAAAGATCACTCCGATCTTGCAAATCACATTTGCTATCTGTCTGTTGTGAGCAAAGAGAAAGAAATGAACAGCATGTGTTCACAATGGAAATAGACTAATAGGAAAACTGGATATATATAATAATGTCATCAGAAGGAAACAAAGATGGGAAATAATCATGGAAAACAATGTTAGACAATAACAAAACTAGACAATAGGAAAGCAAGATATTATGCTTGCATCTTCAACAAAAAGAGTATATTCACACACTGGGTTTTCTTTCCCTTATTTCTTTTTTGGTCTGTTGTCTTAGTCAATGAGTCATGGGAAATGAGTTATGAAGAGGCTTATGCCTTGTAAGACAGGGCAATTTAATTCATTCCATTGGGTCCAGTTGATTTTTGCCTGTTCAAAATTAATATAGAATGTTGACATCTTAATGTCCCTTACTGATTCTGACATTCTCAGAAGGTCATGTCCATTCACTTACACAGTAGTCAAGGGCCATGAATCTGGCAGTTATCTTTAAAGAAAAGTGTCAAGAGGTTGGTGGATGAGATTGTCATCTTTGTATGTCGAGGGGATCTCATTGATTACACTAAAGCTATTTGGAGACAATGCCTTTCAGTATGAATTTTATAATATGCAGTATCTATTGAAATTGTCAAGCTTTGGCCCATGTAGGCAGAGGCAAATAAGTGCAAAGTACAGAGGCTACTGACTTCTGGCCACGATATGAAGAGGGTGAATAATGTATTAAGGTCTGCCTGTCTTTGGTAGCAGGCGTTGAATGAGAAATTCCTAAACCAAACCGCAGTGAAGGCTTCCAGGATGGGTTAATACCAAAGTACGAGCAGAGGGCTGTCATGAGAGCGGAGGCAAAGGAGCCAGGCATACAACGGTGGGGAAGTTTCGGGAAGACGCAGTTTAGCCCAAGAGGCTTTTATGAATACTATTGTCCATTAAACTCATCGCTGCACGTATGAACAAAACCAGCTACCACGGAGTCTGCAGTTTTCATCACATTCACTTTTGGAGTCACACTCAGTTAAAGGACTACTGTAGAGACTGCCAGGAGAGATGTTCTCGCTTTATTTTGTGTTATTTTTCAACTCTATTGGCCAGAATTTAGGGAAAAGGACACTGAAGAAACGTGAGGGTCTACATTGTTTTTATTTTGTATTGAATTAAAATCTAGGGTTACAATGGAAGAAAATAAAGAGGTGACAAGGAAAAGGAAGAAGCATTTATATCATCAAACAAAATACTGTGATGAAATCATAATTCCTAAAAATTGCTCTATGTGAGAATACCTAAGCCATCTTCAAATACTGAAATTCTGAGGAGGGGAATCTCATCCTGTTCTATGCTAGCCTTATTCTAAGAGAAGTAATATCATAGATAAGCATTCTCCCAAAGTATCTCCTCAATAGTTTAGTTCAACGTGTGCATGTGTGCACATGTGTGCATATGTGTGTGGTAGGGATGGAACCCAGAGCCTTGCACATGCCAAATATGTGCTCTACCACTGCACACACCCCCAGCCCCAACTTAGATGATTTTGTACAATGAGTATTTGTAGCACTTTCATGAGATACATAAACTGCATCTCATTTATTAGCTGCTCTTTCTGTACTGCACAATGAATAAAGTCAAGCTAGGTTAATAGACCCCAAATCAATAAAAGTTAAATGTAGATACTGCAAAGCACTGGTGTATTAGCTGCTACTTTCAAAAACTACTGTATCAGTCATTCAACACGTTTTTGGAGTGTCTGCATCAGATACTCTCTGACTAGCAGGGCCAAAATAGAACCTAGTGACCATGTCTCAGAGGTCTTAAAAGCATGTTCAGAAGCCCTAGCATTAGAGATGCTGGCTTGATAGATAGACGTGATACGTAGGAATGCTTTTTTTTTTTTTTTAAATAATCCAAGTAATTCAGAGTTACACAAAAGTATGAGAAAATCTACCATAAGAAGTAGAAAGCTGAATCAGATATAGACACTGCCATAAGGAGCAAACCATCCTCGTCTGCATTCCGTCTATGTTGATAAGTGCTGATGACCTTGAAAAGTTTTTTGCAACTGCACACACTGGGTTTTCTTTCCCTATTCTAGAAGAATTCTGTGGACCTTGAGATAATACTCATTGTATGGATTATACAGTGGTAGAATAATAATCATGTCATTAAATGGTGATGAGCAGTAGTAAGCAGGGTGACCTAAGCACCCAAGTTCTTTGTGATGCGTAAAATAATCAATTTTTAATTATGCTGTAATGGATTAGTCACTGTGAAAGCTTTGCACCTCCATGTGTTTGCAGATGCTTCCCTGAATTTGTTTATCTTCAGGAAATAAAAATAATACTAATATTAAGTGAAACATGATTGGCCTAAAAGTCACATAACTCCAAGGCAAATCATCTTATTGTGTATTTTTAAAATTTTATATTTTTGATACAGTTCCCATTCATCATGTGTATCAAGAGTTTAATATAAATATTAGAATCTATAAAATGAGAGATGTACTTTCACTATTTTTATTATTTTAAGTGATATGAATTGCTTAAAGGAAGTTCTTACACATTTACAATTTTATCCCTTCTTCTTAATAAACAAGAGATTGAAAGTGAATGTGTAATATTTGTGCTGAATACTCCCGTGATAGGATCATCTTTATCTCTGACCCTAGAAAAATTCTTCTAAAATACTTTTCTTCTTTCATAGTTGCTGGTCATATGACAGCATGGGAAAGTCAAATATAATCCTATTATGTCTTTTTTTTTTTTTTTTATGTGGGTACCAGGAGTCAAACTCAGGACCTAGAGCTTGCCAAGCAGGCACTTATGCCGCTGAGCTATCTCACCGGCCCAATCCTATTATGTCTTGATTCTAAAATTCATATTCCATTTTCAGTTACTTGGTGCATTTATTTGTAACTATTTTATACCACTGTACACAACTTTGTAAAGACTTTTTAATTTGTAGTGAGCACTTACTTTGTATAAAATTCTAGATTAAGAGCTTTAAATTGGTTGGAGAGAAGAAATTGGAGAGATTAAAATAGTACAAGATACACTTCATGCTCAATGAGTTCATAATGTGGTGGTAACGCAAACATGAACATAAATAATATCTGTCAGGGAGCACGAGGAAAGGGGAGAAAAGGAAATAGGAGATGCAACTTGAATATGAAATTGGACAGCCTTAGTTTGCTAAATTCAAATATTATTAAGGAACCTTCTAGAGGAATTCTGAACTATAGATGGTGTTGAGTTTTGTCAAGTGAATGAAATAAAGAGGTTACTTTAAAGGCCGGAATCAGTTCAGTCAGAAGAGTAAGAGATCGCTGGGGACTTGAACTATGGATACCAGAGCAGCCTAGATATGGGAAAGGGGTGTCCGTAAATCTCTGAGATTCATTCTCTCTCTCTCTCTCCCCCCTCCCTCTTTCTCTCAGACAGACTGAGACACACACACACACACACACACACACACACACACACACACACAGATTTGATAAAATAAAATGGACAAAAATGAAGTCCACAATTACACAGTATGCATCTCTTCTAACAAAATTAAGAGCATGTTTAGACATCCTTGTCCTGTATCTACATGGCTGTTTCTAGAGCTTCACTCTCTTGCCCAAAACTGCTGTAATAGTCTGTTTTTCTTTCAATGTTTATAGTGTCATTCAAACAAATGATACTGGTGCTAACAAAAATTCTTTTTGCTTCTTTAAATTTTGCTCTGTTTGATGGAATTGTTAACTAAATAAAATCTTTACAAAGAGTACTATAGACATGTCATAAAAGTTATAGCAAATTATTCCAGTAGCTAGAAACAAACGTGTTTCTACATTTGAGTTTAGCTGAAATAACCCAACAGCTATTGTTTTTATCATTTTCTAAACCATATTCATTGGGAATTTTAGTTCTCAGTACTGTTGCTCATTTCTGGAAGTCCCTTAAAATAAGCAATGTTATCACTTAAGGTTTAAGCAATGTTATTTTTCTAAAGCAGAAATCACATGTCAAAATAAATCCAAATGGATAAATCCTATCTTAATAGTTAACATATGTTTCTTCTTCTCTGCTTACTAAACCCAGATGTTAATTACTACATTTGTCACTGCTTTGCTCTTTTCACGTTTGGAGCTGGCCGAGATTCTGTCGCGGGAAGGATAAATGTCACATGTGTATCATGAGTAAAACCAAGATTATTTTTCACAGTCTGGTAAAAAAAAAAAGCTGATGACATTTTAGACACAGAATTATAGAAGACTCTTAAGAAGTTCACTATTTTTCATATTGTCATTTACCCAGTGTTACCCCAATATGAATATCGTGGGTTGAACTACATTAAAGGCTGGACATTCTGACCAGCTGCTTTATGAAAAAGGCAATGAAATACAATTACTGTTCAACTTGGATTTAAAATTCTTATGGGAATTCATTCCTAAATTCATATTTTTACAGCACTTCATGGTGTTTGAGAGAAATGGATTTAGCTTATTGTTTTAACTCACTAAAACTAAATCTTGCTACCAGTTCTGGATGTTAGCTAGCCAGTTAGCAAATGGGAGCTCTTCATGTGCTGCTTTAAAGAAAGGAATAAATGGATCTCAGCATTACAGTACATTCCTTCTGGTCTTTGCAAGTACTTTATCGCTCCTTAATGTTTGGTAACAAGAATATATTCACACGATACAGGAAAAACACTTAGGTTTTTAATTGATGAACTCTAAAAAAATCAATCATTTTATATTACAAGTGACAATATAATCGGTAAACAAAATGTTAATAAGAACTCTAAGCTTAATAAAATATAAACTGATGCAGATTTTGATTTTAAATTGCTCCATTGGCCTTCAAATTTGTACTTTATTGTCTGCATTTTTTATTTAAAAGTACATCAAACATTAAAAATACCACATTAGATAGGTAAACATCTGCTCTAGCAAAGAAAAATGTACATAATATCTGAGTATTTCATATAACTAAATGCACTTACCTGCATGGTAAAACAGGTCAGTTACTTTAGATTTCCCAAGACAAATCCATGATTCATTCATTTATTTACAAAATACATAATGTTCTCCATTGGAGGAATATTCCAGATGTTTAATCTTGTTAGGTTACAATCACTGACCAATCAGGAGGACTGTCAGCCACTAACCCTCTTTTACTATGAGGGCAAAATTGGTAGGAATGGGGCAATTAGAAATAAATCAAAACACACTAAGTGCAAATTGCCTATAAGACTTGCAGACATATCAAATGGAAGGTCATATTCTTATGGCTTGAATTAAGGTAAAAAGTTTGGCTGGAAATATACATATTGAAGTTGTAAGCAAATAACTAATTATCAAAACCATAAGACTGGGAGAGACTTCTTAGAAAGGCAATGTAAATAACAAAGAGAATTGGTGCAACGCATCAGCTCTAAAATTGAAGTAGATAAGAGATCATTAACAATGGGACCTGAAGAGGAACAACTGGTTGGATGCCAGAAGATAAATAGCCTGAACTCCAAGAGAAAGAGACTTTCAAAGAATTCAGAATGATTATCTGTGTCAAATGCTACTGCTGGTTAAAAATTGAGAAATGAGGGCCAGTGAGATGGCTCAGCGGCTTAAGCGCCTGCCCGGCAAGCGCGAGGGCCCGAGTTTGACTCCTGGAACCCACATACAAAAAGGGGGCCGGTGATATCACTCAGTGGCACGGGCGTCTGCTGGCGCGCGAGGTCCTGAGGTCGACAAAAAAAAAAAAAAAAAAATTGAGAAATGACTGCTAGCTTAGGCAAAATAGATGTTATTGGTGAATTTTACAGAAACAGTTTGGTGGAAGTTTTAGTAAAATAAAACCTGATTGGAATGGGCTTAAGGAAGATTGAGAAGAAAGGATTTGAGAGAGACAGTGGAAAACAATTTTTGCAAGAGTTTTGCTCTGAAGATAAATGGGGTGAAACAGTATTCAGGGAAATGTAGGTCAAGAATTTTGTTTATTGAAATAAATTATAGCTTTTGATTTGTTTTGTTTTTTCTTCTCTTTAAAATAAAATTAAAAAAAAAAAAAAAAAAAAGAAATAAATTATAGCATATTTGTACCTATATACTGATTCCTTTTTAAAAGATTTATTTAAAAAATTTAAAAAGTGATGATTTCAGAGAGAAATACAAACTCAGGCAGAAAACAGCGTGATGACTTTGAGCAGAGAGGAGGGTACAGAATCTAACGCCCAGATCATCTTTGAATTAAAACAGAAAGCCATGCACATAACAGAGGAAAGGGCAGAGGTGGATAAGATGATCACGAGCTGTCAGGACTTATAAGAATTCCTTCCTTCCTTCCTTCCTTCCTTCCTTCCTCCCCCTTCTCCTCTTCCTCTTCTTCTAGAAAATGAGACATGAGAAAAGTGAAATGGGGGGAAAGACCACTGGGGTTTTGAGGAGTGAGGATAAAACATGAAATAGTTTTCATGTGAATGGAAAAATAAATGTATTAATTATATTTGTAAAGTTGCCAGAAAATCCAGATGACCCACTTCAGGGTGGTAGGTGGTGGTTACAGTGAGACCAGTGAGCGTGGCCCGGTGTGTTTCTCCAGCAGCCCTCGGCAGGCCTGTTACAGCTGCAGAGTTCACAGGAAATACAGAGCCAGAGCTTGGAGTTTTGCCCAGGGCATTATGAAACAAAGGGAGAGATGACCAAAGGAGTTGAAAAGAGCACGCAAGAGAATTATAAATATGAAACACGGACTCCAAACTGGTCAAGGAAGGACATAAAAATATAATACAAATTAGCACCAGTGAAATAGTCTTAGGGTCAAGATATTTTTTGAGTTGTATAACCAGAAATGAGCTGGCAAAGAGGAAGTTGGGAGTTATAGACTAAGCGACTAGAAATCAAGATAATGGAAGGGCTTGAGTCACTACTCAAGACAAGATCAAGGGAAGAAGAGTGAGTAGCTGAGCAGGATGTAGGACCAAATCATTGAAGGAGAGGAATTCAAGAATAAAGAATCTAGGCTAATGAAGAATGATTTGTGTGAATAATAAAATAAGTGTGATAAAATAAGATGAGAATACTCTTACAACAAATGACGAGCGAGGTTAAAAGTCTTCATGAAATGAGGTTCACTAATCCTTAGGTAAGTGAGACAAGGAATAGAGTGCGGTATGGTCAGTAGATGTGATATTTAAAGCCAGACATTTTTATAAAGGAAGAAAGAGTACAAGTTAGAAGAGCAGGAGATAGGAGGGGGAAGTCTGCCTCATACCCAGGGAACAGGGAAGAGCATATCATTTCAGAAACTTAAAGGGGAAGCAGAAGAAATGCTCAGAGAAGACAACAGGTGGAGGGAGGGGGTTCCTGATGGTATTCTTCAAGGCTTACTGCTGTCTTCCTTCTCCTACAATTCCGCATTGTTATCTTTCTAAATGCAATCATGATGCATTTCTCCTTCAAATTCATCCATGGGTCACACAAGCTTTAATCGTACATGGAACACTAGGGCATTTGAACACCTCAAACTCTCGTCTTGTCTTCCTCTGTTCTGTACATGCAGTCTTCATTTCTGTAGACTGATTTGGGAGTCACATGAGTGAGCCTGCATTTAGGGGCCACACTGCAGCAGTGTTTTGTTGGTACCGATTTGCTCAGTCAACCACTGTTTTCTCTGGTGTTCGTTTTTCTCATTTCTAGAATGAAGAAGTTAAAGAATTTTTACCTGGGAAATTATTACCACTTGAGGAATTTTTTTTAATTCTAGAGATTTAACTCAGGGCCTCAGGGATGGAAGGGAAGTATCCTACCTGAGCTACACACCCAACACAAAACACTCAGAATGGGAGAATCTTCTATAAATTGTAGAACAATTGATCTCACCCCTTATTGTCAGTTGTTCCCTGTAGTCACTGAAACAACCAAAGGTATGCCCACACACTTTCCAAACAACACCTTTTATTTGGTTGCTAGAGAAAATACAGCCTACCCAGTTAAATTTTAATTTTTGATAACCGATTCTTTCTAAAAGTATGTCTCAAGTATTGCATAGGTATCTTCCCTTTTTATCTACTACACCTCGCAACCCTACAAGTGGAGCACCCTGATATGTATGCTATACTCCACAGTCAACATAAAAGCAGCACCTTTGAAGTTGTGCAGTATATAATCTATATAACTAAATGTAGCAGACTGCTTGGCAATTAATACAAACCCAACTGCAAGCACCAGCATGGATTATCAGTGAGAGCAGCTGTAATGCTGACATTTCTATAAATCTCCAAACCACCTAGCAGTGCCATGTGCTCAAGGCTGTGGGATACTTGCGTACATTTGAAGCCAAATCTAAGAAAATTTAATGATTTATTAGTGTGAGATTGAACAATATTAATTTACTCTCTTTGTCTCTATACTGGATCATGTTTCCCTTTAAAAAAGAACAATATTGTTGCAATAAAAATTAGTAATTAGTATATCATCCATACCCCAAATTATAAATGAGAACTTTAAAGATATGACAGTGTAAATACAAGGGAATGACTACCCAGTGGTGACATTTCATACACTAATGTATGAAATGTACACTAATGTATGACAATTCATACACTAATTGGACATTTCATACACTAGTATTGAAGTTTAATAACCATTGGGTAGTAAGGTCAAACTTTTGTCAAAAAAGAGTAATTGACTACTTGTCAAAAGGCTAAAGAAGGTCTAATTTTCTCCAAGAAATTCAGCACAGCCTGACGTTTTGATTTTAAACTTTCAAAATATATTTTTAAAAACTCAGTGTGGTCAGCTCTTTGAATATGGATTATTTTCTTAAGAGTAGGGTCCTATTAAATAATTTTACAAGAAATCAGTATGTAGAGATTAAAATTGATAATTTATGATGATACAGAAACTGCTATGTGGATAAGAATATTTGCATTAGAAACCAAGGCATTTTATATGTAAGGACAGATCTCAGTTTGTTTCTGTGACAAGTGTTCATTGAATTAAGATATCATATTACTCATGAATGAGTAAATCATCTATACTATTGATATCTCACTGACTAGACTAACATGGGCAAACAGCTTTGGAAAAATGAGGGGGTAGGGTGCAAAATAAGGAGAAAGGTGCATGAGGAAGACAAGGAGTGAGGGAGCAGAGCACAATGGAAGAAATAAATATAATTCCAAAGAGGTAAGCATAAGGTGAGAGCCAGGACAGGAAAAGACCAGAGAAGAACAGTCTCATAAGCCTTTTAGGGCAGTTGGTTTTTTCTCAAGAGTAATATGGACCCATTATTCTTGCCAAGTTTTAAAAGTCAATTATTAGATTTTAATTTTGAAAGATTAGTTTGGCAATGGTGTACAGAATGGATTGGAGTAAAGGGTAACAAGATGAGAGATGAGATCCCCGCTATAAACTGGGTGAGAATTGATGGTACTTGAAGGAAGAAATGGTTGGTGAAATATTTCGGAGATGTGATCCCTAGGACATGCTAAGTAATTTTCTGTGTAGGATGAGGAGAACAGAGAGTCAAAGAAGATACACCCTGTTTTGAGCCAAGATACAAATTGAGGTGAGGGGAAAGAAAATGCATTTCCTGGTGTACTTTTAGAATTTGATTTATTTTAGAACAGTCGAGAGAATCAATAAAGACATATGCTGATGTATGGAGCTGAGATTTAGGAGGCAAATCTGGCATAAAGATTTAGATTTGTGCATCATTATAAATGCTGGCAACGATGATGACATCACCCTGAAAGAATGCCTTGGAGTAATGAAAGCAGTGGATTTAGAAGTGAAGAACATTCGGGCCGGTGAGATGGCTCAGCGGCGTAAGCGCCTGCCTTGCAAGCGCGACGGCCCGAGTTCGACTCCCGGATCCCACATACCGAAAAGGGGCCGGTGATATCGCTCAGCGGCACGGGCGCCTGTTGGCACGCGAGGTCCTGAGGTCGTCCCCCCGGTACCCACAAAAAAAAAAAAAAAAAAAAAAAAAAAAAGAAGTGAAGAACATTAAAATTTCAAGAAAAAGGCACCTGAAAACAAGAGAGGACAGGACAAAGGGAAGAAAAACTGAGAATTTGGCATCATAAAAGTAAATGAAAAAGAACATATCACTAAAAAATAAAATACCTATATAGGGATCAAGGAAATCTCCTTCGGATTTGGGGGGAAAAGACATTTAAAATGAAAGATATTTAGTGATTAAGACAAATACATCTCAGTACAAACTTGTGTGTGGCCAATCACAAAATGAATAGAAATGGAAATAGAACCTGCAGGAGTGCAAACAGCTCCTCCCATAAGATTGTGTCAGGGATAAGAAATATAAGGCACTAACGCGTGGAGTTACATGTGTGTGAGCATCCTTTGCATGTTTGACTCAGGCTTGTTAGTTTTTAAAATGGAAAGAGTTAACATTTTATATATATGAAAAAAAGAGGAGTGCCACAGCCCTTGCAGCCAGCAGGACCCTGAGAGGGGGCAATGAGAGATTAATAAAAAACTAGACACTTACTAAAAGGAAAGCTGGGACTGGGTGGGACCTGACCTCTCTGATGGAGAGGTAGCATTAATGTCTCAGCCCCAGTGTCTTTATTTATACAAAATAAAAAAAAGGGGGAACAGCACATGACAGGGTCAAAAGTGCAAGGTTTCAGTGTTTTGCTGAGAACACTGAAAGCAAAACATTCTCAGAGGCATCTGTGTTGTAGTTAACAGGGAGGAGTGCCAAGGCCAGACACCTGCTGGACTGGCTCTGCTCTGGTCCCAACAGCGTGTTCACATGGCTCGCCTCTGGCTCAGCCGTGGTGCAGCACTCCCCACAGAGAATGAAGATAGTACATTATAAAATAGAATATTCTACAAGGTTCCTGAGGAGGAAAGAATAGCTTCCAGGACAATGATGAAGGAATCAACATCAGATAATTTTCTAGGACTGCCATAACAAAATGCCACAAACTGGGTGGTCTGTTGACAGAAACTTGCATTATTATCTCACAGTTCTGGCAACTAGAAGTCTAAGGTACTTAAATCAAGGTATCTGCAGGGTTGGTTTTTCTGATGGCTATGAGGGAACAATCTATTCCAGGGCCCTGTTTTCGGTTTGCAGATGACTACATTCTGCATATGTCTTTTCACACTGTTTTCCTTCTAAGAACATCAGTACCCAAGTCATCCCCTCCCCTTTTTTAAGGAGACCAATCATATTGGACCAGAAGCTCACCTTACTCCAGTACAATGTCTTCCTAATTCAACTAGTTATATCTGGAATGACTTTGTTTCCAAATAAGACTACATTCTGAGGTGCTAGCACTTCAATATGTGAATTTGATGGGGGTTACAATTCAATCTGTAACGAATGGGAAGCGAGACAATTCTTCCTTTGAAATGGGAAGGAAATAGAAAGGGTGGCTGTGTGAGTCTGTAGATTGATGGCAGGAAGTTTGGAAATTTCCATCTGCTTTTTATGTTCTCTGAAGTGAAGATAAAGCCATCAACAGAGAAGGAGTCAGAGTTGAAAGTTAAAGTTTCTGAGGGAGGTTGGAAAAGCCATTGCATAGAATGAGCGAGAAGGCTGACCAAGGAGACTGTCAGGCAGCTTTGATAGCTACTACCTCTTCAGCTTGAACCTAGAGAAAATAATTAATTATTCAGTGTGCCCATTAGAGAATAATACAAAATCTCATCAGGAGGGCTAGTTTGGTTATAATGGCTCATGCCTTAGTAGCTTTTCTCATTGCTGAGACAAAATAACCAATATCTCAAGTTAAAGGAGGAAAGGTTTGTTTTTGCTTACAGTTTTTAGAGGTTTCAGTCCATAATCAGCTGGCTTCAAGGCAGGGTGGCACGGCAGACGAACCTGGCAGAGCAGGCAAGAGGCAGCAGAAGACAAGCAGTAGCAACAGAAGCAATGGCAGAAGGCAAAGGTGGCAGAAGCTTCTTTCTGTCCCTTTATATTCTATGCAGGCTATAAGCCTATTGATTAGTGCTACCCACACCTGGGGTGGGGCACCCATAATCTCAGCATCACACACTTAATCTCCAAAGAGCCCAACCTATGACCTTATGAAACTTTGGGGACATCTAGATACAAGTCATAACAGCTTACAACAAAATTCCTGCCTGTTTCACAAAGGAAAAGCTATTCTCAAATTCACCAGTTGGCCATTCATTTGGAGCTCAGGTTAAATGGCAATTTGTTCATGCTCATCCCTATTTTTATAACTAAAATGATACATAACTATTGTTTTTATTAAAGCACTTCATGTAAGGTTTCCTCCCCTAGGTTGTGTTCTAGAGAGATCACCTTATGCATCTTTCATTCTCCAAATATCCCCAACGTTCCTGGAGGAAGCAGTTGGTACTCAGTGAACATTTGTGGAACTGAAAATTTACTAATGGATACTCACTAAACCATCTCTATCCTACTGAGAATTATATTTTCCAGAAAGGCTTGCCCAAAGACACAACTTTTATAGAAAAGGGTGATGTAAGATTCATGCATAATTCTAAAATTTCAGAATGTAAACATTTATGGTGAGCTCCAGGAGCAGGGCAATGTCTTGAAGAAATATGATCTGACTTTCGACCTCATAAAAGATCAGTTTACTTTATGGCAAGATAATAGTAATGACCTAGTAAATGTGTTAATATATTTTTCTCTATTTAGGAAATCTGTAACAGGCATTTATAAAAATCTCACATGCATGGCAATGTTTTCATGCAACAGTGAACAAGAGTAGTAAACAAATATATTAAGAAATATTATGTTTTATTTTGCAGAGTGATTGTGTACTTACTTTTTTCCTTTCTGAGCCTGTGCAACAAACAATTGAAGAATCTTCACTTGTGGACCTAGGTAAGTAATTTCATCATTATAACCATATGCAGTGATAGAGTTTCAATATAGGTGTGTAAAAATATCACAAGTATAATATTTTCAATATCCAAATCAAAATCTCTTTTTAAGACTAAGGCCTAACTAGTCTTTTCTAATCATTTCCAAACCTTTTAAACCCCTTAGATATGTTCTTTGAGTTAAATTATGTTCACATGTGTTTATCCAATGATAGTCACTATGTGATATCACACTATTAATGCATTTCACTTCATTGGGTGGTGGGTTAAAACTATGTGTGAGAAATAGAGTCCCTGCCAGGCGTAGTGGTGCATGTCAGTAATCCCAGCACTTGGGAGGCTAAGGCAGGAGGATCGCAGTGAATTCAAAGCCAGTCTGGGCTACATAGTGAGTTCAAGTCCAGCCTGAAGTACATAGCGAGACATTCTCTCAAAAAAAAAAAAAAAAAAAAAAAAAGATTAAATTAAAAAATAAAAATCATAATAATAAAGAAATAGAGTTCCTATTTTCCCCTGAAGGTAGGTATTACAGTTTATTCCACATTTTAGGAAGCAACAAAAATAATTATTATAGTATAAATGATTTTGACTTATCTAGCAATTTCATTCCTATCTTTTAAAGATCAATAATATTCTACTTCCTACACAAACTTTTACAGAGATGCCAAAATAACCTGCACAATCCTGCACCCTATTCTCTTCCAAATGTGTACTGGACTAATTCTAATTAACATTTCTATCATCTTTCCTAGATTGACAGACACTTTTTCATATATTCTATCAATTTTAGGCATTTATAATATATTCCATGGCAAAGAGAGACCATGCAACAGTGTACTGGTTTTTTACCTTAAGACCTACAAATCCATAATTTTGCCAGATCTTTTAATTCTCAATCTTTATTTTATCTGCATCTAACTTCAGATTCTCCACTTTTAAGATTAGGCCCATCTGCTTATCACTCTGCTTATGTCAACATTGCAGTTATTTACTCTTTAAGGTGTATAGCTCTGTAAACAGTATTCCATTGTCTAGGATAATTGTTTATTAAGTTATAGAACTATGCTTGCATTTGCTCACTTCTCCTGTTAAACAGAAAATAACTTTAAATCAAGGACTCACTTCCCCACTGTGTGTTGCTCTATACTTATGAATCCTAAATGAATGTTTGAAAATTGGGCCTTCATCATTGCTGCACATTTTACTCACTAGTTGACATCATCCTCCAAGATGCTTTGCTTTACAGATAGAAAAAAATAGGCTAGAAACAAAACATATACACACTATTAAGTAAATAAGGCAACCACTTACATCTTATGGCACTTACCGGAGGAAAAATGATGTTCCTAATTTAAAATATTTCTATTTTTATTGTCATAATTCACAAATGCCTAATAGATAAAACAACTAAAAATGACTAGGCAGAGAGATTTTTACAAGAAATATTATAGCCTAGAATAATCCAGATTTTGAAAAAATGAGGTTGCAGAATTGTAGAGACATCACACAAAAAGAGGCAATAGGCTAACCCCTATGATAACATTGAAATCCCTCAATGATATTGTTTTCCTAGTTTTCAACAAATTAGACACCAGATAATTATCAGGTTTTAAATTTTGCTATGGTATTGTTTCTCTGAAAGTCACTATAAAATAAATATGCACACAAAAGAATTGAGTTTATTTTTGTAAAAACTAAAATGGTTGCTTGAGAATATTTTCTTTATAAAATAATTTTTTTTTTACATCCTCAATACTCAGGATTTGTTTCACCAGGGATGAATGACAAAAGATTTGCTTCTCAACATTTTTAAATTGTAGGCTACATATTAAATATAACCTATTATCTTACCACAATAGGACCCATCTGAGCAGAATATGCAAATCACTACAATAAACATGGATTAGCAGGAAGTTGTTCCCTCTCGTGCTCTTCATATTATTTCCTCTTTCATACTTCTGAATGCTTAATCTTTTGTCACAGGATATCAGCTGACTCTAAGCAACCAGCACAGCATTTATTTTAAGCACTATTCTTGTCGGTGAATTGAATGTGTAAGTTTATATTGCTAAATGATTAGAGGGCAAAAATATTCAAGTGTATGCAAATATTGATATACATAAGACCATCTTAAGTGAAAATCCCAGACTTTACCATCTGACTACTTCTACTAGTTAATTGGGGGGGCAGGTAATAGTGGGGAAGCATATGAGTAAATGTATATTATATACATTGAACATTCCAAAAAAAATGTGAAATTAGGGTGAGGACAGGGCAAAGGGGAAAAAGGCAGGGGTGAAAATGATCAAAGCATTTTATGTGCATGTACAGATCTGCCCAATTGAGAACCATTAATCTATATAACCAATAAAAACAGTTTTGAAAGAGGGAGATATCTGGATTCTTATGTATCTAGGCACATGACCTTTAAAGATCATATTAATAAAATGTATGTAACACTCAACCTAAGAGATATGAATAGTCTTTCTCCTTTACCCACTAAGTAAACATGCCATGGTAGAATAATAGAATTGTTCTTTTTCAATTGTCAGTCATCTCTTCTCTACTAAAACCTTTTTCTCAGCTTCCCATTTGCCTTTTTCAGGGCCAGCTTCATGTGCTACACAGCTAGACAGGGCAGGGTCCTGCACTTAGGTGATATTTTGCTGCTACTGTCTTGAAAGTCTTGATAAGTTTTGAAAAACAGATGCCACATTTTTATTTAGCGCTGGGCCATACAAATTATGTAGCTGGCCCCAGCAGTAGGCTAAAGACCTAAATCTTCCCCAACCCACAACTTCCCCTTTCTAGACCACTATCAGGCCATTCCCCATCTTTATTTCTGTCTTTTTCCAGTTCCTCAGTTAGGACAACCTCCTCGGTACCTCACAGATGCAATTCTTTCTGACCAGATCTTGTGACTTCTATCTTCTCCATCCTTTTATGTATCCTCCAGATTTCAAATACTCTTATAATGTCACTTCTTTGAAACACCTGTGTGTGTACTCTGGCATGTGCACTTATTTGCAGACTAGAAATCTTTGAGAGGATAATCCATGTCTCTATAGCAATGTCATTGCATTCCCAGGGTCTTGCACACTGTCTGGCTTGCTCTGGATGCTCAATAAATAGTCACTGAGTAAATGATTGATATTAGAAAGAACAACCATGGAAACACATTCATATTCTTTATCAAAGCAGCATGTCATTTTTATAAAAAGGATAACTAAGAAAAAAACCACATTTACTACTTGTGTGGAAAAGTCTTGGCACAAGAAAGCCAAGGCCTCCCAAACACTAGAATTATTTTGAAGTATCAAGTAGGGGGAATATTGTACAAATTATACAATAAATGTTATGTTTACCAGACCCAATCAAAACTCTAACAAGAAAGTTGAATTTTGTCTTAAGCATAGAGTTTTTAACTAATGATATGATACTGCATATTGTGCTACTGTAATAAAATATCTGACATAATCAACTTAAAAATAAGCTCACAATTACAGATGTTCTAGTCCATGGTCAATTGGTCATGTTGCCTTGGGGCCTGTGGTGAGGAAGTATATTATGGTAGGTGCACATGGTAGGGCAAAGTTGCTCACTTCATGGAGGCAGAGGAACAAAAAGAAGAGAAAGACTGTGGGTTCTAGGGCATTTCTCCAGTGATCTAACTTCTTTCCATTGGCCTCACCTCCTACAGGTTCCACTTCCTCCCATTAGTGCCTTGGTTTGCACACCAAGTCTTCAACATATGCATCTTTCAGGGACACTTATCCACAACACAACACCCGCCATGTCAAAAATGCTTTCACTCATATACACGAAAAATAAAATAATCCATTCACCACCAGCACACAGCTCTGACGGAACAGAAGATAGATTTTTGTCAAGGTACAGAAATAATAAAACAAGTAATGGAGTAGAACAGGACAAAGAAAACAATTTTCAGGGTTAAGAGGATGAGTTAATGAGTGTGTTTAGACAATATTGATAATTACAGACGATTGCAAACACAAGCTTTCAATCATTCCTCACATCACTAGCTGCACTTTAAGATGTTAATTTAAAGGAGAATTTGAAAGCATGCAGTCCCCTGACATGGTATTACTGGTTAATGGTCTAGCTACTTGCTGTCCCAGTAGCCAGATCAATTATCTATAGGTTGCAATATGAAACTCAGGGGTTCAATTTAAATTTTAATTATATGCTATTTGATAGGAGGAATTCTTTGGCACAGTAGGATGAATATAATTAACAATAATGCCTTATATATCTCAGAATAGTAAGAAGGAAAGAATTTTTTTTGTGTGTGTGAGTACCCGGGGTCGACCTCAGGACCTCGCATGCCAGCAGGCGCCTGTGCCGCTGAGTGATATCACCGGCCCTTTTTTCGTATGTGGGTACCTGGAGTCGAACTCAGGACCTCGCGCTTGCCAGGCAGGCGCTGATGCCGCTGAGCTATCTCACTGGTCCCAGAAAGAATTTGAAGGTATTCACCATAAAGAAATTACGAAAGTTCAAGATGGCGAAAATGCTAATTGATCACTGACTTGATCACTACCCAATGGATTCATGAATCAAAACGTCATATGGTACCTCATAAATATGTGCAAATATTTTATGTTAAGCAAAAATATATAATTAAAAATTATATTTTTTATATAATAAAAAGGATGGAAGGATGAGAAATAAAAAATGGGGCTATTTAAAGATAAATACTCTTATTAAGTTGTTTTAGAAACATTCAGTTGAAAGTTTCACAATAGTTGCCATTTTGCTATATTATATCTTATAACCTCATGTTTTCTTAGGAAAATGTTTTAAACTTTTACTTGTGCCCTACCAGGGAAGGAAAAGATGAAAAGAAGATTAGCTAAAGAGTTTTTTTCTAATTACTTCATCTCTAATAGCTAATTGTTGAAGGATATCACAGAAATTGCATTCTAGGAATAATACAACAGGAAATGTATAAGGCCAAATGAAGAAAACTTTAAAACACTACTAAGGAATTTGAAAGATGCCTTGAACAAAGGGGAAGACATACCATGTTCTCAGAGAGTGAGACTCAATATCTTAAAGTTGATTTTGAAATGTAATATAATTCTTTAAAAATATTAGCAAATTAATTTTTTTTTTTGTGTGGGTACCGGGAGTCGACCTCAGGACCTTGTGCACCAGCAGGTGCCCGTGCCGCTGAGAGATATCACCGGACCTTTTTTCATATGTGGGTACCGGGAGTGGAACTCAGGACCTTGCGCTTGCCAGGCAGGCACTTATGCCACTGAGCTATCTCACCGGCCCAGCAAATTAATTTTTAATTAGGTAATCAAATTCTACAGTTCATAAACAAAGAAAAGCCAGGAATATTTAATAAAAGCAGGCCAATGAGGGGAAACAAGCCCTATCAAATATAAGAAACACATGAAAACCCCTCAATAATTAAAACAGTAAAACTCTGGAGCATAAATGGAACATAACAGAATGGCCATAAATATAGCCAAATAGATTTAGGAATTTAGTATGTGAACAAAACAGGAAAACTTTAAAAAAATGGTGTTAGGGTAATATACTTCACACCACATGCCAGGATAAATTACAGGTAGAGAAAATATTTTAAAGATAAATAATGAAACTACGTGATAAAGACAACATGGAGAAAAGTCCTTTATAATTTTGAATTGTACATCTACAACTTTCACTGCAAATCTAACTCTGCATGGCATTAAACACTATAACAAAATAAACTCAGACGACAAGATGGGTGAAATATTTGCAACTCATCACAGACAAAACTTGATTATCTAACATATAAGCATCTTCTAGAAAATGGTTAAACAAAAGACTAAACAGCCAAACAGAAGATTGAGTAAAGAATATGAAACGACAATCTGCACACACAAAAAACTAGAAGTGTCTCTTAACCAAGGGAAAAGATACTCCACCTCTATCATAAGAGAAATGCAAATTAAATTACAGTGATACCACTACCATTTTTTTTCTCATCAGATTGGCAAACACCCAAAAAATTTAATTAACAGTCTGGTTATAAATCAGCAGGCACTCTCATACACTGCTAGTGATAATACAAATTGGTACAACTGCCATGGAAGGCAATTTGGCAACATTTATCAAACTTACAAAGACACGCTTTGACCAACAATTCTGCTCCTAGAATTTTATCCCCAATTTTTGTGCATAAGTGCACATCAACCCAGGTATGTGGCTATTTGTTGCAATATGATTTGTAATAGTTACAAAATACTGGAGATAACTCACTTGCCCATCAATGGGGAAATAGTTAAATCATGGTGCTTCCACATAATGGAGACTATATTTAAACATTTTTTAAAAATTTCTCCAAAAGCTTTGTGTAGGATAGTAAATGTGCTATACCCTTTGTGAGAAAGTAGGAAATAGAATTAATTATTCAGAGTTGCTTAGATGGAGTACTTCTAGAAGGGTACATATCTCGCTGAAGGATATATGGGAAACTTATAAATTAATGGTGAGGGAACAGGCAGGATAGATGTTAAGAATGGGAGGAAGACATTGTACTCTATACTTTTAAAATAACTTTTCATTTTTTAATCATATGCACATGCTAACTTAAAAAAATTACATTTTGAAATGCTATTTTTCAATGTGAGGGGACTCATCATGCATATTTAACTATGTGTTAGTTGCTGTAGCATCATACACTCATGCATCTCAACACAATCATCTTCAGATCGTTAATATTTCAACAGTTTTTGAGATTGTTATAAAGGACTGGTCAAATTCCCTAGGCCAACTTGAAGCAGATCAAAATGTTCCAACATTTTTTTGTCCATATCAAGTTGTTCTCAAGTTTGTCTTTGTAGGATCTTCATTTAAACTACTTCCCTTATGTTGTGGCCCTCTTTTTGCCCTTTTACAGCATGATGTTCAGACATGGCTTTGGCGATCAGTTAATTCTGCACCATTTATTGTCTGCATAACCTCGGACTGAGTGCCTTCATTTCCTTCTGAGTAAAATGGAAATAACACAAACCTTATAGATTCTTTGTGAGAAATTAATGAGTTACTCTACATAAAAGTTACAGAAATATTAAGTCTACTACTAGCATGTCGACTATTAAGACTTCACAGTGTCTGGATTGTCAATAAAACTAGGTTCTGAACTCGTGCATGTTCTGATGGAAACTGGTTACTAATCTTGCAGAAGAGGTTTAGTGTGTAATGTCTTCTTCAGTCGGTTCAAGTAGCAATTTTACCTTGACTATTTAAGCACTTAGTCACAAATTTATGCTATTTTCCTACCTGAGAATTAAAACTCCTGTGATAAAATACATTGAGTTTCTGTTTAATAATTCTTTCACTCTTTAATTCAAATATAATATTCATTGTGCATCAAAAAAGTCATCAATAGTTCTAGCACCTTCAGATCAAAAGTTCAACAGCATTTTTTATTACAAAACGTAATTTGTCTCAGTACTACATTCAAAATTAATTTATGTCCCTTGATCATTGTAATAAAGGTATTTTAAGTGATTTTACTATAGTTATGTAATAAGCATCTCAGTTGTAACAAATACTTTTTTCAATATCAATAACCCACGTTAACAATAAAAGTAATTAATATTACCTGCATGTGATGAGTAAACTACTATAATAAACATGTAATAGGCTTTAGGGGAGAAAACATACTGTTCATGTGTAATTTTCAAATTATTAGAGAAGATCAGAGTGTTGAGATTGACTATCAGTAAACAATATGGACCGCAATAGGCCCATAACTGAACAGTGACAAGTTTTTTGTCAGTAAATTTCTTCTCTCTAAATACCCTCTGAGAATATACAATCAGAGAGTATCAAGTAAAATATTATAAAAACTGTAAATTATACTTACTCCTTGGGCTATAAACCAGAAATTTTTAATTGAAAACCTGAAGTCTTCATTTTAGAGATATAACTCAAAGAAAAATTGGGATTACTTTTGTTATTAAGTAAATGTTCACTGTTTACATTATGGAACAAACATTGGCATATGTCCATGAGAATATAGGAAAATAAACTCTGAGAGAGATTGTAATTCACCACTAAACAAATTGATACATATAAAATAACTACAATGCAAATATTAAGTAATTAGGACTATGCTAGGAGAATTCAAGGGAAAGTGACCACAGAAACTGTTTTGCATTTTAATTAGACCTTGAAATAAGGTAACAGTTCGATAGCCAAAAATGGTGGACAAGATCATTTTAAATGAAGGGAATAATATGAGAAACAATGAAAGGGAAATGGTAGAGAAGTTTGTAAAGCTAACATGTGGACTACAGGATAGAATAGTAGTGGGGAATAAAACAGTAATAAGAAGCAACAAATAAGACTGAAACTTTTATAAGCAATGAAAAGTTATAAAAAGCACTGTGATCAAGAGTAAATTTATAATAGCTTCTGTAGGCAACTTACATTAGTAGTTGAGTACAAATAGATTCGGGTTCTAGGGGAATGTTCTGATAGTTTTAAGCTATCTAGGACAAGAAATGAAGAGAGGATTGCAACTCTTTAAAGAATATTAATAATTGCAAACATTGGTGAGTGCTTACTACGTGACAGCTTTTGAATTTTATCAGTTAATCTCGACTATCCAGAAGCAGCTGTTATTTCCATTCTATAGAAAAGTAACTAACTTAGCTGTAATGATATGGCAGAAGCAGAGCTACTGGGACTTGAATCCAGATTTACTAACTTCTGAAGTCCACACCTTTAACCTACGTTACCTCTAATACTGTAAGCTTATATACTGAATATTAAGGAGAAATTGAAGCAAAAGGATGCTGAGATTTAAAGTGTAAATAATTGCAAAATAAAATAGTGGTTATCCATCAAAACTAAACATAGAATAGTGGGAAGAAAAGATAGCTCGGGAAGATTAGTCAGAAACCCTACTTCTATCTAAGCAACCAACCTGCCTCCTGAAGAGTATTACGATTTCAACATAAGAAGACACTTCTTTTACGTATTATTCATTGGTTCCATTTTAGTTTCTAAATGTGTAGTGCATACTTTGAACTACTTGAACTACTTCAATATTAATTTGCTGAAATTCTGACTTTATCAGGTGAGAAGTCTCCAGACAAGGATCCTAAGGTGCAGTTAGTGATATCATATGAGGACGCGAAGCTGACCATACTGGTGAAACACATGAAAAACATTGTAAGTTTATTATACATAATAAGAAACATCTAATCTTATGTTTAGAAATTACTTGACTCCTTTGGGCAATTAGTGTCAACATTAGTAAGAGGGATGGGTCTAGCAACCAAGCTTAAGTGAGAAGCAATGAGCCAATTATAATGTCTTTGTCTCAGTGTGTTGGTGATCCTTAGGGTAAAGACTATGAAATATTTCATGGGGAAAAGTCCTAGAATGAAAATTGGACTTTATTTAGAATGAACTGTCAGAAAAAACAAGTGAATGGTCTCTGAAAAACCAGGAATTAAGAGATAAAGGAAAAAAGGCCTGGATCCATCTTATCCTGTTGAGGTTGGTGGAGGACTGACCCTGTCTTGGACAGCAACTTCTCTGTGAAACCAACAGGTCTTAGCGTTTCCCCCCAAATTCTTGTCGTGCCTTGAGTTTATACCATCATCGTAGTTACCATATCTTGATGTAATTGCTTAAGTGTATTTCCTTTTCCCCCAAAAGTGTTATATTTTTGAGACTAGGAGCCCCATCTTTGCATTCCCAGGACCTAGCAAATCTGTGGTTAGTCTGTAAGTGTAACTAAAAGCACCGTGCTCTAATACACCCCAGTTGACCATGGTTCAAGTCACAGCAAGGACAGTAGTTGAAAATTGTCATTATGGAATAGAGGGAGCCTTCTGTGTCACAGGGTACCTCACCGACAATCTGAGTCTGGAGGCAGTGAAGGATAACTCTAAAATTTACCCGTTCTTCCGGTCTTCCTGGACTCCAGTCAAAACTGGGCTTACACGCAGCAAGAGACTCCATCGGATGGGAAGAAACTTAGTATCACAATATTGGCTGTCTTGTTTATGCATATAAATCTGTCAGGATGAGTTTGGAAGGAACTAAAGGAACAAACTCTTCTCCACATGACATGCATCTGGTACACACTAAAACTTAATAAATATTTGTTCAATAAACAAATAATTGGCATAATTTGGGGGGGCTACATCCATTAAAAACTTAGAATGAGTCAGACATCCAAGGATATTTGTTGGTAAATCTGTGGTGTTCCCAGTCAGCAACTTTTGTGATATCTACACAAATATTTTTAAAGTGTTTCAAAATATTTATTCATTAAAATAATCATTTTCCATTCTTCTTAATAAAACAATCATCTTAAATGAAAATATCAGTTGTGTAAGAAACTTTTAAATTGGGAAATGAAGATTCGATCAGTTATTATTTATGGCTACGTGTGTGCTCATGGACTTCAAACCTCTACTGTATCAGTGATGGAGAACCTTTTAGAGCTTTCAATGTTAAAAACAGCCCATGGCAGCACGGCGTGCCATAGGTTTGCCACCACTGATCTATATAAACACATGATTAAACAAAATATTAAGAAGTATTTTTAAATGATTTATATATGATATATGATAGTCTTGAAAATAGTCCCCTTAGAAATTACATATTTGTTTCAGTAATGTCATTACCCAGAACATTTTAGAGGACGCCTATTGAAATTTCAAATAAAAAACACAGTAAACATGGTGCTATTTTATAGTCATGCTGAATTCTTGATCAAAAGCAACATTAACCAATGTGGTCACCCATTTTATTCGCCAGATGAATTCCCAAATTACTTTTGACGGTTTTCAAAAAAGCGTTATAAACTCAGATGAAGTTGTACTACCAATAAGTATATTCAAAGTAAATGGAATACAAGCTTGATGAGTAGGAAGTGAGTGAGAAAGAGAAGCAAGAGCTAGAATTTAATACTGATGTAAAGTAGTTATAGATAAATGGCAAATAATCAGATGAATCCTAGAAAAAAAGTTTTAAAAATCTAAAAATCATGATCATTAGAGCCCATATATTGCCAATACCCTCTGAAAAATGTTAATACTGTTCTAAACCTTCTTGCTGTCTCGCTTCTCAGTCTACCTTCTGCTGCCTCTCTTTTCCCCAGTCATTTGACACTGACAGATTGAGAGATTGAAATACAGTTTTAGAATTTTCTCTTTCACTCTAGATTCATGGCTTTAAATATCACTTTATTTTTCACTTTATTCTCTATCTATAACTCCAGGTCAGAACTGTCCCCTAAAATCCAGGGTTGTGTATATGACTGATTAAAACTCCAGTAGAAATTTACTAAGTATCTCAAAGTTAATAATGCGCCAAATCAAACTTCTGATGCCTGCTGCCTTAAACTTGTGTCTTTTTTCCATCTTTCTTATCTCAGTAAATAGCACTCCCTGCCTTCTAATTACTTAGGCTAAAATCTTTAGAGTCATTTTGACTCCACTTCTTCTACTGGAAACTACATCCATTTTATCCACCAATACATCCATCTGGTTTCAAACTAAACCCAGAATCCTACCACTTCCCACCACCAGCACAACCAGTGTTGGTTCAAGACACCATCATCCTTTACCTGAATTGCTGTTGGTTCTGTTCTAATTTCTTTATAATCTCTTCCTAACCTAACTGTCAAAATGTTCCTTTGAAAACAAAAGTCAGATTTGTCATTGCTTTCTTCACAGCCTTTGGGGGAAGACTCTCATCTGACTTACAATGAAAGCCATACCCGTGACCTCTGAGACCCTACCAATCCAGTTCCCTGGACCTCTCCAACTTCATGTCCTAGCTCACGCTCCCTCAATCACCCCACTCCAGGCTCATTGACTTCCTTGCTGCTCCTTGAATATGGCGGGCATGTTGCTGCCCCAGGATCCTTGTGTCTGCAACTCCGTCTGTCTTGAATACTTTTTCCCAGGCTTGTGACTTAATATTTTCCATGGGTCAATGTCACACGTCCTGAATGACTGTATTTTACTGTCGTATTTTCAGTAAATCTTTTCTGAAAGGTTAGAAAAACTGCAACAGCACCCTCTTTGTTGTCCCTTCAAATCTTTATATTTTATTTTCTCCCTTGTCCTGTATCACTACTAAAACCTAAATGTCTAGAATAAGTCCAAGTGCATAGTAGGTACTCAGTGAGTATTTTATTTAATAAAAGAATGGCAGGTTACTTTTCATGTGAACAACTAAGCATAGGATTTTTCTCACCTTCTAAAAATCATCACAGCAAAGTTCAGTTTTTCACTGCTTCTTTTAAATAACTATTGTATTTCTTCTGCTTATCTGAAAACACCAACAGCATTTTAATATAAATAACACAAAAGCCATCCATAAATTCTCAATGTTTGCTTTGCTCATTTCAAGTTTGTTTTTTTTTTGTTTTTTTTTTGTTTTTTTTTTGCGGGTACCGGGGGTCGACCTCAGGACCTCACGCACCAGCAGGTGCCCGTGCCGCTGAGCGATATCACCGGCCCTTTTTTCGTATGTGGGTTCCGGAAGTCGAACTCGGGCCCTCGTGCTTGCCGGGCAGGCACTTATGCCGCTGAGCCATCTCACCAGCCCTCATTTCAAGTTTTTAGCTAATTGTTACTTATTTTTTGAGCCTTTAAAAGGCTCATATGCCAAAGTAATCACACTAAAGAAGTTTGTACTAGATTTCATATTAATATTAAAATGAATTATGCCTGCAGTTTTGTTATACTTAATATTGTTTGATGAAAACAATTGTTTATCTTATATTAAATCTTTGAAGCTGTGCTCTAAGAATTGCTTCCCTCCTGCAAAATCACAAGCTAAACAAAAATTGCTAAAATTCTTTATTTTTCAAAGTAACACAATACAATTTACTCTAGTGAAGAGAGATTGCCAAAGTAGTGCAATTATTTAGAAAGTTGGCCAATATTTTTAAAATAGTAGTTCAGTTTATTTCAAATATTAGATTTGAGGGCCGGTGAGATGGCTCAGCGGCGTACGTGCCTGCCTGGCAAGCGCGAGGGCCCGAGTTCGACTCCCGGAACCCACATTCAATAAAAGGGCCGGTGATATCGCTCAGCAGCATGGGTGCCTGAGGTCGACCCCCGGTACACACACACACACACAAAAAAAAAAATTAGATTTGAAATATTTTGTAAAAGCTTTCTTGCATTTTTCTCTGTACCCCACGTTCAGATGCTCTAGCCTATGGACTTGTACAGTGTTTTTCTATAAATTTATCCCTGACTTGAGTGTCTGTTCCCTACTCTGTGTCATTTCTAAATGATTTCCTTCTTCCTGCACTGGAATATGAACATTCCTAGAGATGCTAAAGGCAATAATTAGGGTGAAACTCTCTTCTCATGTCAACTACCCACACTAGGGCAGTCACTTATGCTGTAACAGAATGATTATTTAAAATGTGGAACAAGTAATATCAATAAAATTGAAACACTTCAAATATAGTATTACTTATTTCATAAGACAAAGTAGAAGGAAATAGCTGCTATATGAAAATTAACAGGAGACAGACAGAGTAAAGTACAACAAGAACCCCAAGCTACTCACACACACACACACACACACACACACACACACACACATTTTATGGCAGTTTATTTTTTATTTTAAGAATTTCTTAATGTCTGGGAGTGTAGCTGAGTGATAGAGCACTTGCCTAGCATGCATGAGGCCCTGAGAGCTGTCCCCAGTACTGAAAAAAAAAAAAACTTAGAATTTTAATGTGTGTTACTATAGACAGGGGAGTATTTTTTAAAAACAGGTTCCTGGGGGCAACTCACAGTAATTTTGATTCTGTCATAGTTGGTTGGAATATCTGCATCTGTGTTATACAACCACTGCACTACTCTCTTCCATTTCTGGGCTTGTTTTCCGCTTTCTTGCTATAAAATATGAACATTCATGGAGCCTGTGTGTTCCAAGACCACACCTTGAGAAACATTTCTCGAGGTGCTTGCACCCTATAAATGGTGCTATACATACGATGTGAGTTCTGGACTTGGCACTAAGAGAATTGCAATGCTTGTTGAAGCAGAACAAAGACAACGAAAGGGAATTGTAAAATAAAGTGCAGATAGTGGCAGTGTTTGTCACATATAAGTAACAGTGGGTATAAGTCCTCTGATTCTATCCATACTTTTCAATCTTTTAATATCTAGGCTTAAAAGAAACTTGTTACTGTTCCACCTTGGATGTGTTTCAATCTAAATAAAAACCAACTTCTTAATGAAGGGCAATGTCCTTATAACAATCATCGCATCAATTATATCTGACATGTATTCCATGGATTAAAAGATTACTCTTCCAGAGCTGGCTCTTAATGACTTTGATCTCCAATTTCAAAGAATTAGACACAAAGCAATAGACAGCAAAGAGTACCCGGCCCAAATCCAGATATTCTATGGTTTCATGATGTCTTTAGCCAAGGAAACAATTGATCACGAATTCTTTTATAATGAAATCAGCCCTAATTTTTTGTCTATAAACCAGTTATTGCTGATCTCTTTTTAAAAGCCAATACCTTTAATGTCTCCTTTCTTGAACTTTTCTGTGCCCAAGATCTCAATGAAACTTCACTGTCTATATGTTCATTCACTTTCACTGACAGCATTCTTTCTGAGGCTTCCTTAGCTCTTATGTATGCAATGACTTAATAAAGGATAGCTTCACCCTTACCCTGTAATGTGAAGATTTTCCAATATTCAGGACTTCAGCTCTTGAAAATAATTTCCTAAAAATTTCATCCAGTCTTAAGACTTCAAAGATAATATAAATTACCGCTAAATTTATAGCTCTATTTTTAATCTTTCTCTGAATCCCATTTACATATTTCCAACTGTCAGATGGGCATTTGCACTCTGGTATCTTGCCATCTCTTTAAACTCAAAATTTTCAAAATTCAGTACTCTACTTTCCACTAAAATCAGCTCTTATTCTGAATTACTTATTTCTGTGAATTGCTTTGTCATCCTCATGTAACCCCTGATCAAACCTTGTCTATAATTTAATTTATAAATTTAATTTATATATTGTGACTCATTTTAACTCACATATACAATCAACAGCAAATCTGCTTAATTTCCCCTTTATTACTTTCAATATCCTATTAAGTATTCTCTATTAATTCATTTATGAGTTATTTCGATTGTTATCATATTCCTTTCTTTATCCTTTTCCTGGTCTCTCCTGCACAAAACTCTAGTTTTATCATATCAGTAAAAAGTTTAATATATTCTCTGTCAATTTCAAATTCCTTGGCCTAACACATAGGTGCTACACAGTCTAGATAGCCACTTTGGATATCACTGCCCCCAACACCAAGCTTGAATTCCATCTGGATGGTTCACTCATTGTTGACCAAACACCATCTCTTATTCTCTATGTCTTATTTCTTGTTACCTGTTACTCACCTTCCAATGCACCTTCCCAAGTCCAATTTAAATCTCTCATCTTCCTGCAAGTTTCTGGATCACCCTAGCTCCTGTTCACCTCTCCCTCCTCTAGGGTCTTTTTACACTTACTGTGCACCAGATCCATTTGAATTCACTGCCTTATACCAACTCTTCAAACTTTAATCACCTAACACATATTGTAGTTTCAATTGTATTGAGAAATTGTTAAGGATGCAAAAGTGTGGAAAATATATTCTGTATACTCCAGTGTGGTTAGCGCAATATTATATCCTTAAAACACAGTTGCTAAGTAAATGCATATTTGTTTGTGTAAAAAATATAATCCAGAGCAGTTTAGTGCAAGCTATATTTATGTATCAGTAGCTTTTCTCTGTGAATTCTTCTGTCTGTAATACTTGATAATAAACTGAGGATAGTCAAGTGTCAAGTATTTAATCTTAACATCTGTCTCACTTATGAAACAGAAATGAATTCTTGTTGAAGACTAGTTTTCAAAATGTTCCAAAACTCTGGACACTCTCCTTCTTTCAAGATGACATAACCATCAGTGTATATGTCCCCACATGGCTGGAATTTTATTTATTCACTCTGGGTTTTTTCTCTGACCATCTTCTACCCTAACCTCTGTCCCTTCTCCATACATGCCTAAATTCTACATTTTCACCTAAAAAAAGAAGCTTAGAGAGAAGAAGCAATAAAAATGTTAAAAGATTGATTTATAGAGAACAGCAAGAAGCTGAAAGTCGGGCTGGGGATATAGCTCAGCAGGACAGTGCCTGGCTGATAAGCACGAGGTTGTGCTTTCGATTCCCAGTACCAAGAAAATAAAAAAAGAAGCTGCAAGTGTACATTTCTCGAATTATCTTAAAAGATGCATTTGAGGGGCTAGTGAGCTGACTCAGCAGCGTAAGTGCCTGCCTGGCAAGGGCGAGGTCCTAAGGTCAACCCCCGGTACCCACAAAAAAAAAAAAAGATGCATTTCATTCAGGAATGTATTTTGAATACACAACAAAATTGAAAAAAGGTGGATTAAACAAATTAAGTTCTAGTAATTTCAGAAATTTCCCTTTTTATGCAGTGTGCCAAAGTACCCTTCCTTACCAGCAAATATTAAAATGTAGACGCTAGAAGTCCTACAGTTTTTGAGTTAAAACTCCAAACTAACACCATATAGTTCTTCATTCTGTAAAATTTCAGGTTCTTTCATCCCATCTCTGCAACCTCCTGAGTGCCGGAATATTCTTCTTTCTTATACTATTAGCTTTCTGTTTTCCTCCAAGAGACTTAGCTACCTGAGGAAGTAGTTGACATGTGTGGCTCTCAGTTGTTCCTATAAAATTTTCTTAAGTAAGCCTACGAAGATACGAGCTACCTAGAAACAAGTATCACTTACCATTCAACTCATTACAAGCCTACAAATAAACAAGTAGTAGATCCATGAATGGCTTATACACTGACTTTTCTGGTGTTTTTTTTTCTCTCTCTCTCCTTAAGTTTACTTGCTTTCTACAAATATTATGGAAAGCTATTCTGCCTGTATAGTGTATGCCAAGATCTCTCAGGAACTTTTGGATACATTTCACCAAAGAAAAATTAGAAAATTTTGTACTCATTCACAAAATAGTAAGCTGAAATTTGGCAAGTTTGAAACTTTCTCTAAAATTCTACAACATAAGACAGATCTAAAACCTTCAAAAGTATGAGCTCTTAGTTCTTAATCTAGATTTTATTATTCACATCCTATTATTGTACTAACACACCCTAAGCTATACCTATTCCTGACAAACACTGCCCAAAAAGATACATTATATATCTATATATATTTTAAATCATGACAAAGTCACTTAATATGACAGATCATAGGAAATTATCTGAAGATATAGATAGACAATTCTTTTGTACCTGCAAATTACTAGATTCTGCTCTTTGCAATCTAATCTTCTTCCTACACTCAAATATAACAGCATCATAAATCTAATCTCCCAATATCTGTTCTGAATAATTCTTCAATAATCACTAACAAAACATAGTCTGACTCTCGTATTTGCACCATTTTTCTTACCTCCTGAGAATAGAAGCTGAGGGTCAGGAGGTTTGGAATCATTTAGAGTATTCAGCAATTTTTTAAAAGAAGTTTAATTACCAGTTAACTGACAAACACCCCATCAGAATTTGCTATCAAGTACATTCTAAAAAAATAGATGAGGTCTAAAGCCCAGCTTCTTACATGTCATGAAGATTGAGAAGCGGCCAACCTCACCACGCTTCACAAGATGCTTCAATCTGGAGCTCCAGCTAGAATTATGGATTTCTGGAAGCAAGTCAGTTTGAAGGCACTGAGTCAGAAAATGTATTCTATCTACTACGCTGTGATTTCTGTGGATTGTTAACTATACTGAATCCAAAGCTAAGTTTCTTAAGATACTGCTCAGTCCATGGGGAACTGATCACAGGACCCTTCTGTGGATGTTCAAGTCCCTCATATAAAATGGTATAGTATTTGCATATAACCTGCATGTATCCTCCTATATACTTTAAATCATCTTTAGATTAATTATAATATATACTTCAATGTAAATGCTATGAAAATAGTGTTGTGCTATATTGTTTAGGTACTAATTATAGGTAAAACAGCATGCTCATTACATACAACTTTTTTTTTTTGGTGGATACCAGGGGTCGAACTCAGGACCTCACGTGCCAGCAGGCGCCCATGCCACTGAGCGATATCACTGGCCCTTTCTTCCTATGTGGGTTCCGGGAGTCGAACTCAGGACCTCATGCTTGCCAGGCAGGCGCTTATGCCGCTGAGCTATCTCACTGGCCCCAGACAATTTTTAAAAACATATTTTTTATCTGTAGTAAGTTGAATCCACAATAGCAGATGTAGGACCCATAGATGTGAAGGGCCAATTCTGTATCTATCTAGTATCTATCTATCTATCTAATGAGATTATTTCTACCAGCAAGATTTTTTCTTTAAAGACAGAAACTATTTTGATCTCCTTTCTGTGTCCTCTCACAAATTGCAAAAGTGCTAGACACATAGTAATCAGATTTCTAAGTTGGTTTTTCAAAACAGGTATTGGAAATCACCTATTGATAAAAACACTCTTCTTAAAGCCTTAAACTGGTGTGAAATGAAGCAGAGGACCATGCTAATTTAATTCTTGAAAAGCTGAAATCATCCCACTTATATTAACCAACACACACAAGTTGGAAAGATAATTTTGGCATTTAAGTAAAGCAAAAAAAAAGCATTTTAATTGTACTTTTGTACCTGTATAGTACACTATCATTTTATAATGGCTAGCCTGAGCTTAAAAATCGCAAGTTGGCAGGCACGTAGAGGAGAAAATGCTTTTTATTATGATGTTTGATTTCTGGCATAGACCTCAGGTTTTGATAGTCCTATCATATTTTAATCATTGTCAGTTGATTTCTACTAAAGCTTATTATATCCTAGGATTGGAAACATTTAGGTTAAAAAATGATCAAAAATTCTCATAAATTATTCATTGAAAAGATAATAACTTATTAAGTACAATTAAACTTTGGATTAATCTACAGATGTTTCCAAAGTGTCTGATATTTTTAAACTATCTGTGTCTTAAACATTTCTTATAAAACTTGATTTGAAGTGCTCTGAGTTCTTTCCTTTGTAGAGAGTCAAGATAGGGCAGTAGTTAAGCACATAGATTCCATAGGATAAAAAATGACACTGGTTTGAGGCCTATTTTAAGAGAGTGCTTCAAATACAGTAAATACTCACCTGTGGTAGCTATTATTATTGTAGTTATTATTCTTATTGCTATTGTATGAAAAATAAATATCTTCCTTGATATTCATGTGAAAATACTGAAGAGTTGCTGGCATACCCTACAATGTCAGGTAGTTTTATTTACTTCATATACAGTTTAAATTGTGCTTTTTTTATTATTATTATTATTTTTTTGGTACCAACATGCTGTTGCTTTTTTTCCCCTCAGTTTTGGTGATATAACTGCGTTTCCAAGACCCAATTTATTTCTTGCCCAAAAGAAAAATAGTAGCATTGAAAGCTATTTGATATGCTATATACAATCTGGGGCAATAAGTGAACTCAGAAAATTGGCATGTTAAATTATTCAAACAACTAAAACAACAGCATTTAGAGGTCAACATTGTGGGTAAAGAATTACTAATTTGCAAGCATACATTTTAAGTTTTGCAACTTAAAATGAGAACCTAGCTAAGAATCCCCTGTACTTCACTCTCCAGTAGAGAGAGAAGAAATCTTTCCACATGCAAGTTCTAAGAATATCCTAAATCCTTCATTTCTAATCTCTTCATTAGTGGTACCCTTTCTAAACTTATTTTTTAAACGGTTCTTCAAATATCACTAAAATTCTTTAAATGTCTGGTAAATTTAAGAAACATAAAATCATTTTATAAGCTATTATAAATACAGTAGTGCTTTCAAAATATTAAAGTTGTGTTAACAAGACCACATATATTTGATAAAGTAGTAGCATGTTCAAGGCATATGAATCCCTCTGTAGGGAATTTTTTGGATCAATGTAGATCCATCCAGCCTCCAGCTTCCCCCTAGAGGTCCCTGTAAGGCATTTCTCTGTTAAATGTGAATGCCTTAGTCAGTGTAAGCAGGGTAAAGGAAAGTGTCTATTCTTGTTTCTTCTTTGTACTTCACAAAAGAGGCAAGATGGGAAGAATTTACATCTTGAGAGAAGGCACAGGAATATAGCATAAAAATATATATTCAGCTCATACTTTACCATCTGCACAACCTCCAGAAATGGGTAAGCCAACGTCTCCTAGGAGATGTAAGTAGTCTATTGTGCTCATCAGCTAATGAATTTTCTAAGAGTTAAGGAATGGAAATCCAAAGAAGATGTGAGGACTATCACTGGAAAGTACACACGTCCTGAAGTAAAGAACAGGGCAAATTAGAGAACAAGTCTCCTGATAAATGTGAGGAGGAGGATGTCTGTGGATTCATTTCGGGACTGAGAGCAAATAATGATGTATCAGTACAATACAGCTCCAGTAGAAATGGTAGGAATGGGTAAAGTAGGATAGTAAGCACATACCATCTAATATGATTTCAGATATAAAACAAGGTCCAAGTTTTAGAAGTGGAGCACTGATATACTGGACATTACAAGCAGACCTTGATGTGATTACTGCTGATCAGACAAAAAACCTAAATAATTTGCAAGTTAAAAAAAATCTATCAGAGATGTGTCTTTTAATGGCTAGTTATTCAGGGTAAACAGCTGGGACAAACTTCTCAAACAGAACACAGGACACATCCAGGTCACCCTGCTGTGGATCTTTTATTGTCTATTATTACAGTAAGAAATGTTGCCGTAGCTAAGATGAACTACTTCAATGAAATCTTAAGTATTAATTCTTGATTTTTATATTGCTTGATAAATAATGACTCAGTAAGCAATTGAATAATTTCAAAGAGCTAGACATTATTACTATACATTTCATTCACCCAGTCGTTTGATAATTATTTGCAATCATGCTGTATGACACCTTCTCAATTAATGACCGCCCACGTATATGACAGCGGTCCCATAAAATTACAATGGAGCTGAAAATTTCCTGTAGTGTAGTGAATGCGTAGACGTAGAAAAGGCAAGGGAAAAAACTGCAAGGAAAACAAGAGCTCCCACCCAGAATTTCACTGTGAAGGAGTTAGCAGAAGCTTTCGTAGACATCAACAAGCTTCTTTAAAAGTTTGCAAATATGGACCTTTTCATTAATAGAAAAGAATGTCCATAGTACATTACCTGCAAGCAAAATACCATGAGCATATTTCTGAAAAGAGTGACACTTCAAGAGTCTCGAGCAGGCCCTTAGGAGAGATGCCAGAAGAAGGTGTTGTTATCACAGAAATGACCACTCTGTGCATGTTATTGCCCCAGAAAACCTCCCAGGGGGTAAGATATGGAGGTGGAAGGCAGCAATACTGTCGCTCCTGACCCTAAGCTAATGTGTGTGTTTGGTGACTTTGCTTTTAACAAAAAAAAAAAAAACCCCTTTGATATAGATTAGATATAGATCTATAGAGATAGAGACAGAGATCAAGATAGAGACAGAGACAGAGATAGAGGTAGAGATAGAGATGACATAGATGTAGCTTTCAAAGAAGAATCTAGGATGGGGCTACATTAGTAGACGCTCAATATAAATTGAGCAAAAGAATCAGGAGGATCTTCTGTTAAAGAATTTCCAATCTCATAGGGAAGATGTTGTACATATAAAACTGTTTTTTAGAACATAGGAAATGATAAATACTTTTATTTTTTTCTTTTTTGTGGGTACCGGGGGCTCGAACTCAGGACCTCACGCCAGCAGGCACCTGTGCCGCTGAGCGATATCACCGGTCCCTTTTTCATATGTGGGTTCTGGGAGTCGAACTCGGGCCCTCGCGCTTGCCAGGCAGGCACTTACGCTGCTGAGTTATCTCACCGGCCCAAATTATAAATATTTTAGTAGCAAATCTAAAATATATAGAGTTCAGAGTCAGTATGAGCAACAACAATCATGAGGAACAAAATCATCCAAAAAATGTTTGGATGATTTCACACTACCTTCTAAGCATAAAAATATTAGCCACAATTCTAGAAGAAAGTGGTGATGTCACTTTACATCAGTCCACCATAAATCAAGAATCCTCTAGATGACATGAAGAAACGTTTTGTGCAGATGGGGTGGGGGGTAGACTGAGAACTGTATCCCCAAGCTTTTTGATTCTTCAGGTCAGCGCTAAATTTTTATAAAGGTCTAAATTAAAGCCAGAGGTTTAAAAAAATTCCAGGGTAAAGTACTTAGACAAATAGGGGTTATTTTAAAGTAAAATTTAATTTGCATAAACATAAAGGCAAAAAGTATAAGAAATATTTGATGAAGGGATAGCTAATCATTTCTTAAATAAGATATTTGCAATCTTTAAGAAACAGTGTAGAACGCCAGTAAGAAGGGAAATATTGATGTTGATAAGACAGCTACATGGAGAGAATAAATAAGTTTCTCCTCAAGACTTGAGAAATGGGCCGGTGAGATGGCTCAGCAGCTTAAGCGCCTGCCCGGCAAGCGCGAGGGCCCGAGTTCGACTCCCAGAACCCACATACGAAAAAGGGGCTGGTGATATCGCTCAGCGGCACTGGCGCCTGCTGGCGCGCGAGGCCCTGAGGTCGACCCCCAGTACCCACAAAAAAAAAAAAAAAAAAAAAAAAAAGACTTGAGAAATCAGTGTCTTCATTTAAAGCTGTTATAGGACAAACGAAACCTGCTGTTCACATCTAATGCAACCCTGGCTTGAATTGAAACCTGTGCTCTTCTATCATTCTAAAAACTCCAGGATACTCAAGGACCTTGTCAAGGACACTAACTTGAAAATAGAAGTCCAGAGCTTGAGTGTGACTAAATGCATGGTGAAGACTGATGCACCCCTTATGTAGCTTGGAGTTGATTCTTCAGGCAAGAGAGAACCCTTGAACATTTTGAGAAGAGGAGTAAAATGATCAAAGCAGCTTCATGGGAAAGTTAAATATACCAGTGATATATAGAAGGAAGGAAAAGAAATAATTGCAGGAAGATTTAAAAGTTATTAAAATCCAGTTATATTAATTCAGGGATCACAATCTGTATATGGAGACAAACTGAGCAGGAAGGGGGGAGATGGATCTTGGTATAAAGTTGGATCTGAACATCAAGAACAAAGGAGGCACCAGGGAGAAGAATATTATCTAACAGTATTTTAATGAATTGCAAAAAATCTGTTTTGGAGTAGTGAGGAAGGATAGAAGATAGATTTTGATTAAATTTTATCAAGTTTAAGAATTCCAAGAGGAAATTTGGGTGGAAATATCCACAGATCTTTAGGGTAGTGTTCAACTAGAGATTCATATTTGGTGGTCATTCTAAATCAGTGGTTCTCAATTGGGGTCAATTTTTCCTCCAGGGTGACATTTAGCAATGTCTGGAGACATGTTTTGGTTGACAAGTAGGAGGATGGTGTTTCTGGCATCTAGCTGGTTCGAGCAGGAATGATGGAAAAATATCCCACAATGCACTGAACAGCCCTCTGCAACAAAGAATTAAAGGAGTTAATCTGGCTCCAAATGTCAACAGTGCCACGGTTGAGAAACCCTGCTCTATGTAAATGTCCTAACGTCTTAAGGATAACTTGTCAATCACTGCATATAGTATGTTCATGTATAATTTATAGGAAATAAAAATAGTACGAACATTTACTCAGTCTTGCTCTGTCTCAAGCACTGTCCTCACATTGTATGCTTATTTTATTTAATCTTTAAAATCCTCTGAGATAAGCATCATTTTTGTCTGCATTTAGCAGATAAGGAAATTTGTCCATTGAAAAGTTCAGATTCTAAAGTATTAATGTTCACCAGAGAAACAAAACCAATGAGATATGGACAGGTACAGAAGACAATCCAGTTAAAGATACAGACATAAACAGATATATTATGAGGAACTGACTTATGATATTAAAAGAGACTGAAAAGTCCTACAGTCTGCAAGCCAGAAATCCAAAGAAGCTGGTGGTTTGGTTTCAGCCTAAGTCCAAAAATTTAAGAGCCAGGGAAGCAGATGGTGTGAGTCCCAGTCTATGGGCAAAAGATGACCTATCCCAATCAGGCAGCAAGAAAATTCTCGCACATTTACCTTTTTGTTGGATTCAAGCCCTTGAGATATTGGATAATGCCCACCCACATGGAGAAAGGCAATATGCTCTACTTTACAGGTTTACCTTCACAGATACATCCGGAATGTTAAACCCAGTATCTGAGCATCCCAGAAAAGTTGACACATAAAATTAATCATCTTACATTCACCACTCATCAACTTGGCACCTATATGCATTTCTTTAACTGTAGTATTTAATCTCCAAATAAAGACAACAACAAAGATATTTGCTAGACACATACAAATCCATGACAAATAAGGAGGAAATACTCAATGACCTTATTCTTCATTTCTGTAACTATCATGTAGTTGTAGCTGGTATTCATAACCACCTTCATTCATACAGCATGCTTGTTGCCTTCAGTACGTAACTCTGCCCATTGCAGTAATTTACTGGGTGTGGTAACTCACTCATTCCTGAACAGCCTGGATCATTAATAATTCTGCCTGGTTGTGTTGTAGTTTACCATTGCCTTTATCATAGGGCATGTAATATTTAGAGATACCCTAAAGGGTCTCCTGTGCTTTAAACATAGTCTTCCTTATCTCCCCTGGGGAGTAGTAGTACTGTTTCCCCTCAATAGTAAGGATCAGTCACCATAGCCAGCACTGTAACTCTTTTGCATTTGGATATAGAACTGTGTCCAGGTGGCAGTCTTACCTAACAGTTCAGTTGAATCACTGTTGTATCTCCCAGCAGAAGCATTTCTCCCTCTGGAACTAAGATCTCTAGGCCAGCAGAGCAATAAATTCCTATGGTAATAGGAAATATAGATGTTGCTTGCAGGTTGCTGGGCATAATAGTAAATGGTTCCAGTTCTTTTTCCACCTGCTGATCCCTAGACCCAAGAATCCTGGCCATAAGAGAAGTAGCACTGTATGCGGAATGCTATTCAGAGCTTATACAAGCCTTCTGGAGAAGCTTTTTCCAGCTGTACAAGGTATTACTGCCTTTCTGACACTGTAACTGAGTCCTTAAAAGGCTGTTCCAGCACTGGATAGGAGCCAGGTGTTTCAAGATGGTGGGGACATGGTGACACCAGTGAATGTCAAGAAACTGGGCCCCCTACCATGGTTCTTTCGCTGTGAAGTGAGTCCCTAATCAGAAGCAATGCTGTGTGGAATACCATGATGGTAGATAAGGCACTCTGTAAGTCCAGAGGTGGTAGATCTGACACAAGCATGACATGTGGGGAAGGCAAATCCATATTCAGAATCTCTATTCTACTAAGAACAAAATGTTGCCATTTCATGGTGGAAGTAGATCAGTGTAATCAACCTGCCACTGTATAACTTCCTGGCTCAAAAATGGTGCCATCTCTGGGACTTCATGTCAGTCTCTGTCTTTAGTCAGTGAGACACTCAGCAGTGGCCACAACAGGGTAAGCTTGGTAAGTTGAAGTCCAGGTTGCCAATCCCATACAAAATTATCATCCCTACCACCATGACCATTTCATTCATGGGTGCACCAAGCAATGATAAGGGTGGCTAGAAAAAGGAGCTGAATGGTGTCTACAGAATGGGTCATTTTATACACTTGATAATTAAAATCATTCTCTGCTGAGCTCAACCTGTGATAAGCATTCACACGGTACACAAACATCTTTGCATTGTTATTCCCATTCAGAAGCATGTAGCCACATATCTCTTCTGCAGACTTTTGTATCAATAATTTTTCAACTGTGTTCTTTCCAAGTCCCTGGCCATACAGCCGAACCATTGACCATAGCCTATAAATCAGTATATAAACACATCTGGCCATTTCTCTTCCCAAGAAAAGTAGACTCACAGGTGCACTGCTTGAAGTTCTGCCCACCAGGAGAATTTCCCAAACCACTGTTCTTCAGGGATGTCCCAGAAGGGGCATGTAGTGCTGCAGATCCACTTTCAGGTGGTCCCTGAATATGGTACAGAATTCTCTGTAAATCAGGCCTGGATCACCTCTTCCTCTGTCAACTCAGTGTGCACAATGCCTTGGGTTCAGTCTCCAACTTAAAAAAGAAATCAAAGAAGAAAGAGTGGCAGAAATGGGGATCATGGGCATTTGGAGCACTTTATGTAATTTCTTGTGTGATCGGGTCCTGCTCGAGTTTGGGCAGGTGTATGCCACTTCCGTTTGATGATAGAGTGCACACCCAACTTTATGGCTTGGTGGGTCAGATAACACCCAGTTCATGATGGAAAAATCAGAGCATATGGCACTTTGGTGGGCCATGGTTAATTATTCAGTCTCTACTAAGACCTAGTAATAGGTCAAGAGCTGTTTCCAAAGGGAGAGTTTTTATCTGAGTATGATGGCAAGGCTTTGCTCTCAAATCCTAGGGACCTATGCTGCAGGAATATGACAAAAGTTCAACCTGATATAATTTTTAATTCCTTATGCCATTATGTCACACTCTTAATATCCATTGCCACATGTTACCCAGATTTCTGCCTGTAAAAATCGGAAAACTCAAGTGGTTCTTCCGGGATATAGCACACATCATATGGATCACAATTTGAATCATACCTTTCAGAGTCTGCTGGGGCTTGAGTCTAGTTATAGTTCTAGAAGTAAAGAGAGATGGGGTAGGGTGCTGAGGAAAATCAGTTCAGTCTTGCGTGGCACCTGCCTCAGATGAGGTCTTTACCATTTCCACAGACAGAGCAGGATTAGTACTCTCAGACAGGGATAGAAAGCCAATAGGGAGGCCACTTCCACTGCAAAGAAGAATCATCAGAATTTGGGAACTCCATGTCCCTGCTTTCACCATGATCTCCCTGTAAGTTCTTATCCCAACTTTCGAGATCCTAGTCTTTTTCCCCCATGGACACCCTCACTGTAACATCAGACACCTGGTGAGACTGGCATAAATGTAATTCTCCCAGTGACAGGATGAGATGGCACATTTGATTTTAAGCATTCTCAGCTGTGCAGGGCACTCACAGAAATATTTAGGTATATATTTGGTGCTTGAGCCACATAGCAGCCTCACAGACACACCTGGAGATAATGTTTAATGAGATGTTGGGGCATCCCATGACTCAGCCACACTGACACACAAAATTAACCTTTACACCTTCCTGAAGCCATGTACCTGGCAAATTTAAGAGCTCAGATTTGCAATCAGGAAGCCCATTTGCAGAAATATGACTTCAACACTAGCTTGGAGCATACAGTGGTTATAGGTATGGTACCCACAAGTTCCACAGTGGACAAACACAGAGCAAAGACACTTTTACCGCTTTGTTGAAAAAAATCCACCCTTTTGAATATTCCTTTTTATGTCACTGAAAATTACGCTATTGATGGATTTCAACTGAATAGAAGTCATATATATATATATATTTATATATATATATACATATAAAATTTGCTTTTCAATATCCTTTCTTGAGTCCCAAAGAGAGATATGAAATTAAAGCTAATGAGGGTGGAGATCATCTGTTTCAGAACATCAAGATATATTTGTTGAAAATTGCAGATTTAATAAAATGTAGAAAACAAAATAAGCCATTAGTTCCCCAATTACGGCCTTCAATTATTCTTTATAAATGTAAATTCTATGAACATTTCTCATTTTGTCAAACTAGGTATTCAGAGATTTGGGGGCATTTACTCTCCCCTGGGTGAAGATTATAAAGTTAGGATCTACTTCCTTCAAGTATGACGATTTCCAGTTTTTGAGGAAGTGGACTCATTCTTCAAATGATATATTAAGAAATAGAAATAACCATAGAGTGGAAGGAAAGATGGAAAAGAAAACTGGGGAAACAGGAAAGGTGGAAGAAGGTCTAGAGTGCCACCCACCTGGCTTGCTACTCAGACAGCGACTTGGGCAAATTTGGAACTTCATAAAAAATATTTTGAAAATCATCCAAAATATTCTAAAGTAACTTAGATGAAAAAGTTATTGCAGATATTTTAAAATATTACGTATAAGTATATTAAAGTGGTAGGTAAGAAAATTACTGTAGATATTTTAAAATATTAAAGTTGTAGATCTAAAACTATTTTAATAAAATTGCTTTAAGATGTGAAATTATATGATGTCAGCACACACATCACTGAATGCTACATCGCTTGTATGTGTTAAACTTGAATATTTTTTGGGTTTTCAAGTGGTGTGTTGTATTCTGAGGCACTTAATTCCTGTCTCTGCTTCAAGCTAATATTCACCTCTTGACCATATTGGTCAAACATGCAAGTTTAGATTTTACTGCAAAAAAATTAAAGTAAATTATATTTAATGGACTTTTAAACACACTCTGACATGACACTTAATTTAAAGTGAACAATTTTTTCTCTCTTAAATTGCAGTTGAGATTATTTTTGAGCAATGATGTATTTCTTTTGATTTTTCTCTTATTTTCTGATAAAGAAAGTGACTATAATAAATCCTCATCCTGCCTTTGGTCTGGATATTTAGTAGCTATGTATTTGTTTTCTTTGATAGCAACACACATTAATATTTATAACCATTTTCCTTTGTAGCATCTCCCAGATGGCTCTGCGCCCAGTGCACATGTTGAATTTTATCTTTTACCATATCCCAGTGAAGTTCGTAGGAGGAAAACAAAATCCGTTCCAAAATGTACTGACCCCACTTACAATGAAATTGTAAGTATGATTCATCTCCTGGCTGGTTGTTCTGTATTTTTCTTACCATTTTTTAGCTTAACAACTGATTATAGGAAATTTGTAGTAATTGGCAGAATTATTCCATAAAGGAAATATATTTCCCAAAATAGTCACAGTATGCTGATCACTATTCTAGACGCTAAGGAACTGGAAACTGCAGATCCTGCTTTCAAAACTCTTATGGAACAATTTTCAAACTGTGGAGAACCTCCAGCAAAAGCCGGAGACTTGTTCTGCATGTTAACATCGTCTCTGACTTCATCTTGTTTCTTCTAACCTTCATCTCCTTTACCTGAGTTTCCTTATCTAATAATTTCATCCTAAACGACCCGATGTATAACTGTAAATCTCACAAAATCTCTTTGAAACACTGAAAACACAAGTAAGATACAAAATGCAGTTAATGTATATTAGAAATAGTTCTGTAATTCATTTGTAACATATAGTTTGAATATCCGCTCTCCTAACTTCTGAGGCAAACCCCTGGGTTTATTCTCTTGAGTTCACCCTCTTCTGTCTCTTTTCTACCTTACTCAGTTGGTTGCTCGCTCTTTCTTCTGGCTGTCTCACCCAAAGCATGCTCAGATGCTCCACTCAGCAATCTTTAAAAAACAAAAACACCCTTCTTACCTTAGCATTTCTATAGAAATTTCCTTTCCCTCTCGATCACCTTCAAAGTTTTGCAAAATTAATTGTCACTTCTTCCTCTCACCTCGTTACCTCCCATTTACCCTTTAATCCTTTGTAAATGCGGATTCCGACTTTTATTTTTAGTGCTTTATTCTAGTAACATCAATACACTCCTAACTGCTAAACTCAATAAGCCCCCAGGCTGTCCTCACCCGGCCACAGGCACAGCAGCATGATTGACCTACTCACTGCACTTCATTTCTTGAAATCTCCCTCCCTCCCTCTCTCTCTCTCTCTATCTCTCTCTCTTTCCTACTGGATTCCATGGTCTATTCTCTCCTCTTCACGCACAGTAGGACTTTCCCTATCTACAGGTTCTGCACCCTAGGATTAAACCATCTACAAATCAAAAATACTAGGGAAGGGCTGGGGATACAGCTCGGTGGTACAGCACCTGCTGGCAAGCGCAAGGTCCTGAGTTTGATTCCTGGTACTGGAAAAAAAAAAATACTAGGGAAAAACTTGCATCTATACTAAACTTGTATAGACTTTTCTGCATCATTATTTCCTAAGAAATATAGCATAACAACTATTTACACAGAATTCACACTGTATTGAGTATTATAGGTAGTCTGGAGAGGATTTAAAATGTGCAGGTGGATATGCATAGATAGTATGCAAATACTATGCATTTTATATGAAGGACTTGAGCATCCTTGGATTTAGGTGTCCTCGGGGGAATCCTGGATACTAATGGACAGCTCTTGATGCTCTCACAATCACCTTATGTGTGTGTATTTATCAATTTTGTCATCTATATGTAAGTTATATCTGAATTAATTCTTCAAGCCCTGGCTTCCTTCTCAAGCTCTTGATCTGCAAATCTTCCTGATTCCTGGAGAGCTTCATTTAATGTCTCCTCAGTACTTTAAAGTCAGGCTTTCCTCTTCTCTCTGCCATGTCAAAGACGTCTTCCAGTGATAGCAAGGCTGTGCAGTAGTCCCTTCTCAGTTTCTCCTTCTGCAGTTTCAGTTAGTAATGGTTTAAAATTATTAAGTGGAAGATTCCAGAAAAAAAATAATTCATGTGTGCTAAATTCCATGCCATTCTGGAATGAATATGTGATGAAATCTCACAGCATCCCACTCCACTCACATGACTTAGGAATCATTAATACATTACCCGCCCGTTAGTCACTTAGTAGACTTCCTGGTTATCTTTGATTCTGTCACAGTATCAAAGCGCCCAAGTAATCCTTATTTTCATTAATAATGGCTCCCAAAGCAACAATGTAATGATGCTGGCCATTTGGATATGCCAAAGAGATGCTGTAAAGTATTGCTGTCAAGTATCCTATATCAGCACAAGAAGAGTGAGTCCAATACATTAAGATATTGAGAGAGAGGGACCGGTGAGATGGCTCAGCGGCATAAGTGCCTGCCTGGCAAGTGCGAGGTCCTGAGTTCGACTCCCGGTACCCACATACGAAAAAAGGCCTGTGATATTGTTCAGCGGCACGGGCACCTGCTGGTGTGCAAGGTCCTGAGGTCAACCCCCAGTACCCACACACACACACAAAAAAAAGATATTGAGAGAGAGAATTCACCATTCACATAAGTTTTGGTATAGTATGTTGTTGTAATTGTTCTATTTTATAAGTGTTAACTATTGTCAATCTATTACCAGGCCTAATTTATAAACTAAACTTTAGCATAAGCATGTGTGATTAGGGAAAAACATAGGATTCAGTGCAATCTGTGGTTTCAGGCATCCACTGAGTGTCCTGGAAGGTGTCCCCAGCACATAAAGGGGAACTACTGTACCATCTTACACTCTATGTCTGAATGATACAATTTCTCTGCATTCTTTCCATTGCTATTGCTACTCTTTATCTTAGTTCTTTTGATAGGTACACTATAGTATCTCTTGGTAGTTTTAATTAAAATGTACCTAATGACTAATGATGTAGCACTTCTATTCATGGGCTTATATTTTCTTTAGGAGTTTCTTTTCTTTTCTGTACATTTTCTTTGAGAAAATATGTTGCTGTGTCTATAACAGTTTTCTAATTGAAATATTTGCATTTTTACTCCTGACTTTTGAGAGTTCATTTATTCTGAATGCTAGTTCTTTGTGAGATATGTGGGCTATGAATATATTCTCTCAGTCTATGGCTCATCCTTTTATCCTCTTCACAGGCTTTTTCACAAAGTGAAAGTTTTTAATTGTCATGGAGTGACCTACCAATTTTTCCTTTCATGGCTTGTGCACTTGGTGTCAAATCTAAGAATTCTCCTTAGCACCAAGACCCAAGGACTTTGGGGTATATTTTTTTACTGTACATTTTATAGCTTTCCATTTTCTATTTAAGCATGTTATCTATTTTGAGTTAATTTTTTAATAAAGTGTGAGGTTTAAGTCAATGTTCTCGCCATTCCTCTCTACCTCCGTACGAGTGCAATTACTTCAGCACTGTTTATTAAAAACAAGGTTCTTCCATCAAATTTCTTTGGCACCTTTGCCAAAAGCCACTCAGGAACATTTGTGTGTTCGCACCCTTTTGTTACCCCATACTTGCCCATTTTCTCAGGTCACATTGGGCAGCTTGTCATTCCCTGCATGCTGGCTGTGGCCTCAGGGATGGGCTCTGTGGCTGCCCCTCCACACCTCCCTCCTCTCTAGCTGAGTCTTACCGTACACTGGACTCTGTGAATAGCCTCACTGCCTGGACTCTTACCCTGCACTTATAGTCTTTTATTTGGTTGTAAACAATTTTTTCTCCTAGTGTAGTATAAACTTGAGGAAGGGGAAAATGTCTCTTTTTTCCTAATGTCTTTAACACTTAGTTACTTGTCAAAGGGTGTGAATAAATATTTTCAGTAGTTTTGTGAGTTACACTGTGTGTATAAAATGTAAATGTATCTAAAATGTAAATATATTTATATACACAGGCTCATAGCCTAAATGAATGGGAACAATATTTTGACATTTTGTTGTATTTCATAATGTCAATAGCTAGAGATATGCACTTTCCAACAATATATTACTTGTTTCTTTCTGTGCTCTTTGAATATGAGACTCCATACCCTATTGTCAGGAAACTACTCTCACCCATGCTATGCATTGGCATTTGAAATCTAAGAAAACCCATAATAATAAAAAAGTCACTAAACATTCAGGATAATTTAACTAATCTGACATTTAATTTGTTTCAAGCTTTGTGTATTCTAAAAGCATAAAAATACATGCATGGAGATTACAATGCTAGATGTGTAAATAATTTCTCGACATCTCAAAATAATTCTGGGTCTTCATACACCCGCGGTTCACTGATTAGAAATCATTACAGTACTTTCAGAATTTAATTATACTTGTGGCACAAACACACACTATTTATACTTTGACCACGTTTTAAATTACTAAAAAAAAAAAAAAAAAAAAGAGTCCGTGAATAGCCAATTCCAGTCTGTGCATAAACCCAAACCAGGCAATATGCTGTCAGAGAGGGTGACCTCACTCCCGTTTTTTTATATAAATCTCTTAGACGAGTACAAAAGGGATATCACATTGCATACTGATGTATTACAAAGTTTTTCATGAAAATAGCTCTTTCCATTTTTAGCCATAGGCCCATCATACTCAGACATGAGCAAGGCCAGGTCAGGGACAATGCCGAATGGCAGAGGCTCTACCCTGCAAAGCCTAAAGCTTTGGTACAGGGCCTAACTCCTTTCTGTGACATTTCCCAGAATGCATCTCAACAGGTTTTGCCAGTCTCCCTGAACAGCTCTGTCACATAGGAATCCCAGCAAAGGCAGGACTGGGCTCAAAGCACATCTGGAGCTGGGGGGAGGATGCCCAGGTTGCTGCCGTAACAGCCTTAAGAAGCAGAGCGAGGGTTCCAGCTCCAAGCCTGTTGTTCTTTCCACCCTAATGCATTTGGCACCTTATCTCAAACCACCATTTTCAAATGATTCGCTACAAGCACAGACTTTCTATCCTATCAGAATTACATTGTTATAGTTAATGTATTTGGTAAGTTGCATGCTTTTCTTAGATATTATCCTGTTATAAAGTGTAAAAGAAAAATTAGAAATGACAGAGCACGAGTGTCCGAAGTGCTTACCTGTCTTAAAGTCTCTTGCAAAATACTGTATGCAGTGACTGTGGCACAATGCTGGGCATACAGAACACTCAGTGAGGAATAGCTCTTCTTACCTGTTCATCATCTCATTTGATTTTCACAACATAATGAGAATTCTACAATCATGCACCATGTAATAATATTTCAGTCAAGGATGGGCCATATATAAGACAGTGGCTCCATAAAATTACATCACCTGCCAGCATTATAGCAAGCTTAATTTGCATCAGCACAGCCTGATGTTCGCAAAAAAAATCACCTAATGGCATATTTTTCAGAACATATACCATCAAGCAATGCGTGCCTATATTTGTGAATGAAGATATTGAGGCTCAGAGGTCCCATAACTTGCTTTCAAGTTTAGAATTGCCTAACCCCAAAACCTGCATAGACCCCCACCATGCTATACTCTCTCCACCCACAGCATTCTCCTGATTTCACTTGTTTTGAACTCTCTTTTATCATCCTGCCTCCTCCAAACTCTTTCCAACCAGCACTAGACACTCCAGTGCCTGTCTTATTGTTCTCCCACTGCAATCATGAAAATGCACTTTGGAATTATTTACTAGCCCCTCATGTCAAATACTGTACAGTGAATGCTTGTTTATAAGTTAATGGATAACAATTACATTACAGGTTTTCTACTGGATATAATAATTCTACACCCACAAATTCGGTATTTCTCAGAAGGTTGTAAAGACTTGGCTCATGCTTATAGATAAAAAAAAACATTATAAAGTGAAATTAGAAGAACAATTTATTTGTGGTTCTGTTTATATGAAGGGAGAATATATATTAAATCATTTTGTGAAAACATCTCAAAGAATATATTTATCTGTGTACTTCTCTAACATTACCCACTAATTATTCATCGCATGGGTTTTTAATGAGTGTCTTTTTTAACAGAAATGTTATGGATGCAGTAAAGCAATTAAAAGAGATGTATATTGATGTGCAATAATTACATGTTTATAAAACTGTCACTTTTAAGAAAATAACGTTTGCATAATGAAGCACAGGTTTAAAAATCCATTAAATAACATAAACTTTGGAAGTTCAAATGTTAGCATTTTAACCAAGAAGATAATTAATTCCTAACATCATTTCTTAAACTTTCAGCTTGCTAGATAGCCAGGAGAACCAAATTTTTTTCTGGACGAGCTGATGCAAAATAGCAAGAAATAATTCCCCTTTTTATGTATTTGATGAATATGTTTTAGTTTCAATTTCTCAGAGTTGCATAGAGTCCAGGCTTTGTAGTAAAGCTTATATTATTCTCATTTATTTTTCCACATAATGCTAAAGGTAAGTCTTATCACCACTATGCAGATAAGAAAATAGATAACAATAGATTCGTATAAATATAAATCACTGGTATATTTTTTTAAACCTTACATTTTCAGGATCATAGAATTCACAGTCTTTGAGCCAGATTATTCTAGAGGCCTCGTGCTTGGAGTTACTGCATTTTTGTGCTTTATACACTATACCACTTTGAGAGCCCCTTCATCTGTTTTCTCTGTAAAACCAGAGAGGAGTGCATCTGCTGAAAGTGTTGTAGGAAGGAAAGTGGAGAACAATTTTGAAAGTTTAGAGATTACTGTAGATGAAAGAGAAGAGGCAGCTCTTCAGAAGACCTGGAGAGATTTCCAGGCAGTATTAGGCATCCAGCCACTGTTAAAGAACATAAATTAGAGGGGTAGAGTTTTGTTTAAGGTAGTCCTTTAAATCTTTTATTATCATAGGTGAACTCAATAGATGAGAAAAAATAATTGAATGAGCAACACTAGAAAACCAAAAGAATGCAAGTAAGATACTAGAAGAGGAGGCAGTCAGAGGAAGCCATGGAGCAGGGTAGACTGGGCTGACATTATGTTGCACCTGGCATCCTTTGATTGGGTCCTGATTTATTTGATAAGTGAATGATTTTCAGGGTAGCTGGTAGACTGACCTTGAACTGAATTTCACTGATAAGGTAATGTGTTCAGAAATGGTACACTGTGCTATGCAAAGGTCCCGACACCAGGTCCACATTCACTGAGGAGACCACCCAGTTAGCTCACAGGACTTCTCTCTGCCTCTGGGTTGCAGATACTGAGAAAGTTTCTTTCCATCTTGTCATGTGCCTATAAAAAGCAAGTTGGTAGCATCTTGTGGAACTCCTTTTCTAAATAAGTTCTAACATGTTTCCCTGGCAACCATGTCAGATTTCACTCAGTCCCCCAGCCCCTTTCATGTGGGTAACTACTGTCTTTGTAGTACTACATTTTCAACTTCTCTTTACCCCAGCAGGCTCCCCATGGTAATGCTTGTAACTTGCCCCCTGGATATTATAAAACACAGTTGTACAGATCCCTTTCTTAAAAAAAGAATCACATGAAAAAGAACAAGACACAAAACTGCATATATAGTATAATTGTGGGTCAGATTCTTAAGAAGTGGTTATATACAGAAAACAGAAGGAACATCAAAATGTTAACTGTAATTATCTCCCAGTGGTAGCAATTCAAATTTTTCGTTCCTTCTTGTTCTCTTTTTGTTTCATACATATTTTATGGAATAAACATGTACTTTCATAATTAAAAATTAAGCAATTTTAAGTAAAAAAGAAATTATAAGATGATTTCTCCCATATACACAAGGAAATACTGTTGTACTACATTTAAGTAACACAAGAAAATCATAGAAGTTGTCGTCCTTATTAGCCTCAACACAGAAATATGGTGTTGATTTCCAGTGATATGCAGTAAATCAAGGATGTTAAATGGTGAAGAATTTTTAAATTTGTTCCTAGAGAGTAATTTATGGTCTCACTAAATTTGGAGTGAGTAAATTTTAATGGAATCAGTATATTCTAAGATACTTTGAGAAATAGTCTATCATTAAACACCTTTATGTTAGTAGAACTTTACCTTTTTGGAATTAGCATTAGATACGAAAGATTCTAACATTAATTTATCCACCCCAGGGTATAAGATTCTAGTGGCTAAATTTTTCTATTAAAAGCAGCATTCAAAAGAAAGATGCATTTAAGCATGTCATGTCTATCTTTTATAGTTATTTGTTCTCTATCTGTGCTTTCATTTTTCTCTCCCTTTTCAGGTGGTTTATGATGAAGTCACAGAGCTCCAAGGACGTGTCTTAATGCTTATTGTGAAGAGTAAAACTGTTTTTGTGGGAGCAATTAACATCCGACTCTGTAGTGTCCTACTCAATGAAGAAAAATGGTATCCACTAGGAAACAGTATAATTTGACCGTTGCAATGAACATATGCATTATTCATTAACTACTTGTATTTTTTTCACTTCTGGGTCTATCTATCACAGTAGGACAACTTTGTTGCATAGGGTATTAAGGACATAAGAAAAAGAATTCAGAATCAGTCTTTCATATTTATTCATTCTCTATCTGTTCTTTCCTTGTTTTCTCAGGATCTTTACTCCTCAAATGGAATGTTCCTCATGTAAAATTCAATATGTAAAATAAAAAACTCAATTTTAATACATCTTTTAAGTCAAATATATGTTCACATTTTGTCTTGTTTTCCTACAGTTAAAAGTAATACTTTTAATGTATTTTCCAGGAAAGAGAAGCAAATCAATAAATCTAATCAATTAATTCAAGTTCTAAGTATAACTTTAATAGATTTTTAGAATTAAAATAAGTATATACTACCTACATCTTTCACTCCTAATCCTATTTACTGACAAAACTGGTAAACTCCAGCGAAGTTATTTTTTATCAGAAACCCAAGCCAGGCTCTTTGACACATACCTGCAATTGCAGCTACTCAAGAAGCCAGGACAACAGAATCTCAAATTCAAAGCCAGCCTTGAGCAACTTAGTGATACCCTGTCTCAAAATTTAAAAATAAAAAGAGAGGGGGTCCAGGGATGTAACTCAGGGGTAGAGTGCCCCTGGATTCAAACCCAGTAGAGAGAAGGAGGGAGGAAAGAAAACCAAAAATATAAATGCCTGAAATTCTTAAATCTGCTTGTTGGAAGAAACTCCTTTGCATAGTAATTTTTCAATACTAATCAATCCTGTCACTGGATTTCTCCTACCCAGAGGCATGGTCACAGTTTAAACTTCATTATCTCCAAACTCCAATAACGCAAACTGCTGAAACGCTTTTCTCTGATCAAAACTTCTTTTGTCTTTGCACATTAAGTACTTTCCCTACTTCTCAACCTGCCTTCATAGTCACCAGGCCATGAATGAACAGTTGTACAGACTTCCACCTGCAAAGTAGGTGTAACCCAAGACGCTGTGCCCATTCTTTGAGAGAATCAAACAGGACACGTTTAAAAATCCCCACCCTTCAAGTTACTTATCGTTTTTAAATGCTTACCCATTCAAGATTTTACTGTGTGAATACAAAAAATGAATTAAGGTATTTTGTTAGGTCATCTGTGTAACCATATAATCATATAAAAATCTATATTTATTCACTGAACAGTATTTCAGTGTCTGCTATGGGCCGACAGGGTCTCTTCTGACACACGTGATGATACAAGTCCAGAGCGCCCTGAATGCTGCTAGGTGATCGTTCTGCAGGTTCCGGTACCCTTTGCTCTCTCTTTCTGCTAGACTATGATTGTACCCTCTCCTCTCTGCTAAAACCACACTACCTCCCTCCCTAATCCTCACTCGAAGTTATTGACTGCCTCCTTCTTTACTTAGAGATTGGAATCTATCAAAGAAAACCTCCATGAATTTCCAGTACTGTACTAACCCAAGGAATGGATTCTATGCTCCACCTCTCAATACCACAGAGGACTATCCACGTGCCTACCCAAAATCAGTCCCTTTGCGTATACATTTGATGCCATCTCCTCTGACCCACTCAGAAATATTACTATTGAATTCCCTTTCTACCCCAAAAAACATCGATTCTTACTCCCCACAGTACGATTCTCTTTACCATACACTCACAGTATTATTCCTCCCAGAATAGAAAGTTTCCCATTACCCCACTTTCCCTTCCATATGATGACCTGTTAACGCTGTCCCGATGGGCAGCACGACTCCTCCCAATGGTTGTCTCTCTTATCTCCAGTTTCCTCCAGTCTGAAACCCAATATAAGCAGTTATTTTCTCCCTATCGCTTCAACAAAACTGCTCCTGTCAAGTCGCTACTGACCTTGGAGTAGCGAAATCCAAAGGTCAGTTTTCAGTCCCTACTCTGATCTTATCTACCAATAAATACAGAACACAATCAACAACTCTGCCATCTGCAGTATGGTTTTCTGCTTGGCTTCCAGGCACCACACCCTCCTGTGTTTGTTCTCATTCTCAGTCTTCTGCCTGAGTCTTCTCCACACCTTGCAGTGCTGGGTGCCTAAGGAGTCACTCCTTGATCCTCTTCACCAATTTTCACCTCCTTAATGATATCATCTAGCTTCAAGAGTTTAAATATCATTTATGTTCATGATTCCCAGTTTTATAACTTGAGCCCAGAATCTCTCCCAAATTCCAGGATTAAGTACCCAATTGCCTATTCAGTATACCTTGAATATCTAATAAATATCTCAAATTCATTATCTCTAAAACTATACTCTTGATATTTCCCTGTAAGCCTGTTTTATCCACAGCCTATCCCCTCTTACTCCTTAGTAAATCCATCCTTCAGTTATTAAGAGCAAAAAGAAAAACTTGATGTCACTCTTAATTATTCCCTCTCTCTCTCTGTCTCTCTCTGTCTCTCTGTCTCTGTCTCTGTCTCTCTCTCTCTCTGTCTCTCTCTCTCTCTCTCTCTCTCGGTACATATACATAAACTTACGCACTCCAATCTATTAAGAACTCTTAATGGCTTGACCTTCAAAATATATCCCAAATCCAATCATGTATCACATTCTACCTGCTGCCCCTCTGGTCCAAGTTCCTGCTATCATCTTCTCCCTCCACACAGTCTCCTACTTTCTGTGCTTTCCCTACCCCCATGACAGTCTGTTCCTATCACAGCAACTAAATGATCATGCAGTCTTCTCCTCAGAACTCCACAGGGGCATCTAATTTCAGAGTAAAAGCCCAAGTTTTCAAAATAACCTGAAAGGCCCTATGTGATGTGACCTCCCATCAGCTATCTCTCTGATTTTAACTCTTATTATATCCATGCTCAGAGCATTCAGGAAATACTGGCCTCTTTTCTGTCCCCTGAGCACTCCAGGCATGCTTCATTTTTGCAATTTTTGATCAGCCAGGAACTTCTCAAAATGTGCTTTTCCGCCATATATCCACTTCTCAAATCCCCACACCTCTCAGGGCTTGCTCAGATGTTCCCATCTCTCTCAAGCTCACCCTGAACATTGTGTGTCCCCCCTATATACACACTGGATACTTCCTACTCTGGTCGAGTTTTTTCTTATGTGTTTATCACTTTGAACAATCTATATGTATACTTTTAATTTTGATTATTTATTTATATTTGCCTCCCGTCATTAGACAATATTTTTGAGGTTTGTTTCTTTCTTTTTTTTTTTTTTACCAAAAATACAGCCTCAGATATAGGAAAGAGGAGCCCTTCCCGGGAGCCCTCATAGTAGAGAATTCTGCCTCCCCCAATTTTGACTCTGACTCACACCCACAACCTTTATTCTAGACCACACTAGATACCTAAGGATCCCAGAATTCCCTGACCAATCAACCTCTGCAGACTTCCTGTCCAGATCCACTAACGTGAAGTCAGAACACATCACCAATGACAGCAATGAGAGGTCCCTAGGGTGACCAAGGGAAGGCTGCCTGTAAGGTGTATGGAGGTAGCTTGAATGTGCTTGTTGAGTGTCCACAAGTGTGTATGAGCACCCTAAGGTGCAAGAGGAAGTCAGCAGTGGGAGGAAAAATCAGAGCATGGGGAGGGGGTCAGGAATGAGGCCAGCCCTTTCCATTCTACCATATCCAGAGAGTCTAAGAATTCTAAATTAAAACCCATTCTTCCAGGTGTTTATAGAGGGAATACATATGTCTCATAAAAGGAAAATAAGACACTGTATTTAACAGCTCATCAGTTTTGTCTGTAACTTCTAAATTGTGGCAGATGGTATGTGAACATTAAGAGTTGAATCCTCCCGATTCACATGTTGAAGTCTTGACCCTAAGTACCTCAGAATGTGACTTTATTTGGAGTTAGGGGCACAGCAGATGTAGTTAAAATGAAGTTGTTGGAGTCAGGTGAGCCCCTAGTTCAGGGTGAGTGGTATCCTTATAAAAGAGGATGGTTTGGGTACTCACGTGCGCAAGAGGGAACTACCAGGCGAATGTGTAGACAGAGGCAGCGTGATGGCTCTACAAGCCACAGAATGCCCAGGATTGCCAAATAACTACCCGAAACTAGAAAAGAGACTTGGAACAGGAGATGGTCCTGGTGACACTTGGATCTCAGCCTCCAAAACTATGAGGAAAACATTTTATGTTAAGTCCCTTGGCTTGTGATACTTTATTACAGTAGCTCTAGCTAACTAACATATTGAGTTTTTATTTGTTGCTTTGTTCCAGCCCCACCAATATCTGGCATATGGTGCATGCGTGTGTGTGTGTGTGTGTGTGTGTGTGTATTTGTGTGTACTAATGCCTAAACAAATGATTGAATGACACACAAGTGACAAAAAAAAAAAAGTGTCCCTAATCTTAACTCGCATTCATACACAGTTTTAAAGTTCCGTTAAGTTTCTTTTTATAACTTTATTTGGTCCCTACAAGAAGTCTAGTGAGGCCAAGAAAGGTCTTTAGAGAGTAACATTTAAAACTTTCATAACAGCATAATTTTTCTATTCAAATGAAATGTGAGAGAGAAAGTTTAGATTAAGCGAGTATGAAGGGCGGACACATGACCACTCCCTCAATGTCCTGCTTTCCATAAAGCCCTCTGGAAACTTGTACAGAAAACTAAGATATCAAGAAGCACAGACTAACAGAGACCAAGGTCACAGATAATTGCATGGTGCTGGTATCATACAACTAAATAGTTATGGTAAGAAAGACCCATCCCCAGCAAATATGGTTCAATCAGGACTCAATTCCTAGAGGAAATGGATTACTGAGGCCCCATTGTTTTTTATACATTATCAAGGCCAAAAGTAAAGACTTGATAGTATATAGGAAAAATTCTAGCGAGTAAGGTAATTTCCCAACTTTAACCCTTATATGGTAATACAAATATCAGAATCTTAAGTGTACTGTATTTCCTGGCACAAGATCTCATATTGCACCAGGGATGGCGAACCTTTGAGAGCTTTCAGTGACAACCAACAGCTCACTGCAGCACGGGTGCCATAGGTTCGCCACCACTCTCAATACCATGGTCTTCTCAGGCAAACCTTGTCTTACTAGGCCAAATTTCTAAGCAGTGGCTGGATTCAAGTGTGCTACAAACTCTAAAGTTGTAGCTTAAAATTCTGAACTCCAGCCATAGGCATGCCTGGCTACTATACGAACTTCACTGAGTTATGTTCCTTTGTATGTGTGTGTGTGCTGTGTGAAAGTGAAGATGTGAATTTGAATGGTACAGCCAGACTCCAGCCACTTCAACAGCACAGTGCTAAGCAGGCTCTGACTCTGATATTTAAAGGAACTCTGGTTACTAGAGTGCAGAAACTCAAACTATGGCTGCAATTATAGAACAGAGCTGGTTTTATTAAAATAATTTTAAAATAATTGAAGTTTTTATACTAGGAGAATATGCCCTCTTCCTAGTTTGAGGAGGAGAAATAAGAGACTGGGATTATTGCATGTCCAAAAACTGAGAAAAGGACTGTACCTATCAGTCCCTAGCTCTGCAATTCCTCAAAATCAAGAAGGAACTGGAGGGCTGGTGAGATGGCTCAGCAGCGTAAGTGCCTGCCTGGCAAGCGTGAGGGCCTGAGTTCGACTCCCGGAACCCACATACAAAAAAAGGGCCGGTGATATCACTCAGCAGCACAGGCGCCTGCTGGCACGTGAGGTCCTGAGGTCGACCCCCGGTACCCACAAAAAAAAAAAAAAAAAAAAAAAAAAAAGAAGAAGGAACTGGAGTGGCTTGAAAAAGAATTTTATTTCTTACTATCTGAAAGAAGGAAAGTAAAATAGAAGATGTCAAACTTAGTAGTAGTGAGGAACTATAATTAGTATATGGAGAATTATAATGTTAAAAAGGCAATACATCTGAGTCCAACTTCATTTGAAGAAGGTAATAGAAAATGGCAAAAGTTTTAGTTTTTGCCAGTTCTGGGAGACTGATATCTTAAGAAAATCTATCAGTTAAAAAGGGGAAAGCCTATAATAATTTCCTGAAGATATCCAGAATCAGAAATCCTAAAATGATCCCTCTTAAAGTATCAGCATTTTGTAAGAACATTTGAATCACCTTCCCTTAAAAACTGGAACAGGTGTTCCAAATGGTTGAAAAAATCTGATCAGATTTGAGAGATAATTAAAGGAGGACTGATATAAAGAACTCAAGTAATTATTGTGTAAGTTTCACAGGAATAAATTCACCACCAGAGGGATGCAAAAGAAACATATTTGGAAAATTTATAGAATTGGTACATTAGGTGAAAGTGCAGGAAAGAGGATAAAAGGGAAATCAGAGAGTATAATTACAAGTGTAGACTTGGTATGGGTCATGTGTTAGTATAACAAGAATACTGTCATTGAAGTGGGACTATCCTCAAGTGCATTGGGAAAGTGGGGACTTATTTGAAAAACTAATGCATCACAGACTTTGTCTCAATGTGTAGCAAACTCAAGATAAAATTTTGCAGGTAGAAGTCTAGAAGATCAAAAGTCTAGGTCAGAAAGCAAAAAGTACAGAGAAGCACTCAAGTCCAAGAAACAATGTTATCCCCACGTCAGAAATGAAAGTAGGGCCGGTGAGATGGCTCAGCGGCTTAAGCGCCTGCCGGGCAAGCGCGAGGGCCCGAGTTCGACTCCCGGATCCCACATACGAAAAAGGGGCCGGTGATATCGCTCAGCGGCACGGGCGCCTGCTGGCGCGCAAGGTCCTGAGGTCGACCCCCCGGTACCCACAAAAAAAAAAAAAAAAGAAATGAAAGTAAAGAGATCAGTAGAAGACACTGAAGAAAAGTTGTAAACCCAGCTTAACATTAGCTGAAAAGTATATGGAAACAATAAAAGAGATCAGAGGCTTCCCCTACATCTTTTCCGAAAAGACTGTAATGAAGGAAAACATTATTTAAGACTTGTGAAATTTCAAGGATAAGAAGAAAATGTGTTTTGAAGATCACATGATGAAAATTCTATTACTAAACTTTTATTAATCAGAAATATCAACTACAGCTTCAGTTAAAGAATCTGATGCCAATGATCTCGAAGCTGAAATAAATGTAGTGATGAAGTGAGAAGTATGCCCTGGGGTAAAGGAACCAACTAAAAGTGTAATTTTTCATTTTTTTGGTTTTTGGTTGGTTGATTGGTTGCTGCAGAAGATTGAACCCACACATGCTGGGCAAACACTCTCCCACTGAGCAGAAAGGATTCTTAATGGTCAAAATTGGGACACGCTGAGCAGGTAACACCAGATTATAGCCCAAAGTATGAAATAGTTATCTCCGAGTCCATACTGACATAAATGATTAAATAAATACATAGTAGAGAAAGAAAAAAAGCAACTGTACATGCAGAAGAATTCCAAATAATTTATATAGCTATTCTGCCCTCTGGAATGTAAAATACCCACTCCTTATATATGAGCTATATGTAGTGACTTTTTTACCAAACAGTATAATATGGAAAGGGAGAGGGTTAATTTTATGGTAGAGAAACCTAGCAAACACTAGCTCAGTGAAGCAATGAAGGTCAAGGAAAGCAGTAAAACATCATGCTGGTAATATGTAGCCTTAATGAGATATGATGAAAGTGGTGTTTTGTTTCTGAGGTCTTCCCCCTGAAAATTCATAATCCCAGCTTAATAAGAAAAATATCAAAATTAACAAATCCCAATGGAGAACATGCTACCAGTGACTTTATAAGTATCCCTCAAAACTGTCAAGATCATTCCAAAACAAAGAATATCTGAGAAGTTGTCACAGCCAGGAGGAGTTTCAGGTGACGTAACCACTACGTATAATGTGGTATACTAAGACAGAAAAACTAGAAAAATTTGAATTCAGGATGGACTTCAGTTAATAATAATGATTCAGTGTTAGTTCATTAATTATAACAAATACACCATACTAGTGTAAGATATTAGTAATAGTAGAAAAGTGACAACCAGCAAAAAATAATGACCTCAACTTTTGAGTAGGGAAAGCCAAAGTTACTTGTCTCCATAAAAATGATAAATATACTTGCAAAAAACCTATCAGAAATAACTTCATCAGAACTATGGAAATAAATCAAATTTTACAGCAACAAAATGAATGTTTGCTCGCTTACATCCTTAGGCAGCCCTAACGACAACGGTCTAGGTTCCTAATATGGGAAGGCGGAAGGAATCTTATTCTGATCACAGCAAATTGTGGTTGGTTGTTATAAAGAGGCCAGTGCTTCCTGAATGACCAGCTCAGAGAGTTTCTCTTTAGTTTGCCTGACTCAGAGCTCCACCAGTCCTGAGACGACTGCCCAACAAGAATTTACCGAAAATATTTATAGGCAAATGTGTTAGCCATTGCTTCCGGGGGCAAGGAATAAGAGCTGTGATGAACAATAGAGTAATTAAAAGCCTAGGAGAAAAGGATAGAAAATGAGAGGCTTTGGAGAATAAGGACTTTGAAAAGTTTCCACATATTCCTGGGAATCCAGAAGTTCACATACATGCCACAGACTGGGATCACACTCGAAAAAGACATGAGAAGACGCGATGCTCTCAATCCTGGCTGTCTTTCAGGCTCAATACAAGCATGAAGTAAAAGCTAAGGTGATGTTACTAACATACATGAATAAAATAAAATAGTTTTAAGAAGCTAAGGAAGGGTTATAAGTTTCCCAGCTGAGTAATGAAGATATATTCCCCCATGCGTACAGAGCCCATATACCAAGACTAAATTTATTTATTTGAGTTCTAGAGGTTTGAAGAAATATCTGTCAAATTGTTAGCTAACCACTAAGCTAACAGAAAAGAGACCTCAGATGCAACTTTTAAAAGAACACACTTTTAAAAATTAGTTCACGGGGTCGGTGAGATAGCTCAGCGGCATAAGCGCCTGCCTAGCAAGTGCGAGGTTCTGAGTTCGACTCCCAGTACCCACATATGAAAAAAGGGCCGGTGATATTGCTCAGCAGCACGGCGCCTGCTGGCACTCGAGGTCTTGAATTCGACCCCCAGTACCCACAAAATAAATAAATAAATAAATAAATAAAATAAAAATTAGTTCAGAAAAGACACTAAACCAGCTGAAACTGTAATGAGCAGCAACAACAAATCCCAGGGAAGGGAGAGAATCTGTTGGCCAGAGATGCCTTGTTATAAGATTGAAAATGTCAGACCGGTGAGATGGCTCAGCGGCTTAAGCGCCTGCCCAGCAAGCGCAAGGACCCGAGTTCGACTCCCGGAACCCACATACGAAAAAGGCGCCGGTGATATCGCTCAACGGCACGGGCGCCTGCTGGCGCGCGAGGTCCTGAGGTCGACCCCCCGGTACCCACAAAAAAAAAAAGATAGAAAATGTCTAGTCTTCTGCAAAAATGACATAAGACATAGAAATAAAAGAAAATGTGGCACATACTCATAAAAATATAAAATTGATTAAACTATCACCGAGGAACCCCATCCAATGTATTTACTAAAAACTTTAAATGAATTACTTAAATATATCCCCAAAGCTAAAAGAATCTATGTATATAGACTAAGGAAAATAATTAAAATGAAAACTCACAACTAGATAATACCAATAAGAAATTATGTATTGTGCAAAGCAGATAAAAATTCTAAATCTAAGAATTTTTATAACCGAAATGAAAAATTAACAAAAGGAGTGAAATAGATGAGTATACAGAGGGAGAATTCGCAAACTTGAAAACAACTTAATTAGAAATAACCTGGTCTGACAAACAGATAGAAAAAATAAGAAGAAAAAATGAACAGGTCCTAAGAGGTCTAAGGACATCGTCAGACATTCTAATATATGCATATTGGGTATCCCAGAAAATGAGATAGAGAAAAAGGCAGAAAAAAATCAGAAGTAATGACCCAAATGCTCCTAAATTTAATTACATCCCAAATTTTATGTATATCTTAGATGTACATAAAACTGTACATTTATCTAAGTAGGACAAATCAAAAGAGGTCCACATTATGATCAAATTATCAAAAACAAAAGAGAGAATCATGAAATCAGCAAGAGAGAAATGACAAGTAAATGGTCGTGCACAGGGATTCTCAATCAAAGTAACAGCTGATTTCTTATCATAAACCGTAGAAGCCAATAAATATTAGTAAATCTCCTTGTTTACCAGTTCTTGTAGTGAGCGAAGGGACAGGAACTAATATTCATTGAAAACCTTCTAGGTATAAGGCTGTGTACTTTACCATGGTAAATGACTTAATTGTCACCAAAAAAAAAAAAAAATCTACAAAATGAGCAATAGTATCTCTATTTTGAAAAAAAAAAAAATGAAATCTCAAAAAACTAAAGAATGTCCTTGACCCCAGTAGTCAAACCCAGTTCTGGCAACTCTTCAAAGCCCATGCAATTTCCACCACACCACACCATTCTGCCTGCTTAAGATAGGGGACTCTGTCCATGGATTTGATGGATTCTCTTCCCAGGGAGCAGAACAGGGTGGACCAATGGGTTGGAAAATAGGGGGAAACTGGATCCTGAGGAAAAATAAAACACATAGGAAAAGAATTTCACTCAAAGTCTACCTTCAGGAGACAGTACCTAATAATCAGACTTCTGATGTAGCCAATATTAATCTCCACTTAGCACATCTCTTACTGAAACTTTTTCAAAAGAATCTGTTTCTCTTTCACACCCTCAACTTGTATTATTCTTCTTTGTGTCTTTCAGGTACTAAGACTTAGTGGAATTTAAAAGAAATAAAGTTCAGCCATCCTTTCAATAATATCTTCTGCAGGTTATTGCATTAAAGATATTATTCCCTAAGAAGAAACATACATCACATACTTATAAAATATTTACATTCACCAGGAACATCCCTACTGGTAAAAACTCCTTAGAAAATTGGAGAGTCTAAGAACCTATCTTTGTCATTTCACAATTTACCAGTATATCAAGTCTCTATTGAGGTGATTCAAGCAAAGAACATTTTTGAAAGGAAATTGCTGCTCATCTATTAGAAACCAGATGGAACCCAACCTACATATATTTAGCATCAAAGTTATTCCACTGAGACAAGATCTGAGAGTGCTGCTAGTATGCCCGCCATCTACCATCAATGAACTGCCAGGGCTGCAACCCAACAGCCTCTTGTCATCTCCAAGGATCCCATTAACCAGGTCTTTTACCGCTCTTGAGTGGAAGTGCTTACACCCCACATCTACCCGTGTTGCGTGGGAGCAACGCCTGCCGAGGCTCTCACTTCTGCCTGGCCTGCTCTGATCCATTACCCACTGGCTCATCTGAATACTAGGTAGTGCAAAAGGCGCGGACACCAGCCAGAAACTCCAGTTGATCATTTCAGACTTTTAATTATAAATGTGAGCAGAGGCCCAATGAATTAGTTGAGGTGTGAGAAAAATAATGAATAAGAGAGAAGGTTGTGGTAAACAGAGCAACTTCTCCCAATGAGAAAAAGTTAATGTAAATAATAATAATAATAATAATAATAATAATAATAGCTGATATTTACATGGTAATCATGCACTGTTCCAAATGTTAATTTAATTTAATGTTATAAAACAATGATTATTCTCTTGATTCCTCTGATAGAAAAAGTGAAGATTTAAAAAAAATGTTGAGTGATTTACCAAGGTCCCACAGCTAATAGATAAGAAAGGATATTAAGCTAACTAATCAAAGGATGGACTCAGAGTCCATCTTTTTAACGACTGGGTTGTATTTCCTTTCAATTATATGTGTGGTCACTTTGCATCTTTACTAAGTGGTAAACATTATTTCATTTAACCTTTAATACAATATAAGTTGGTTAGGTATAATTATCCTCATTTTTTAAAAATCTAATTTATATTCTATATAAGATTCTAGAAAATATTATCTTAGTCAACTCAAACGACTATATCAAAGCACCGTAAACCAGAAGATCTAAATAAAAGAATTTCTTCTCATACTTCTGAAGGCTGCAAGCCCAAGATGAAGGTTCCAGCAGATCTCATTGTTGGCAGGAGCCCTGTTCCTGACTTGCTGACAGCTGCCCTCTTGCCATGTCCACATGACAGACAGGAAGTTTTGGGCTCCCTTCCTCTTCTTATATGAATATCAATCCTATAGTAGAACACCAACCTCATGACTTCATCTAAACCTAATTACTTCCCAAAGCCCTCACCTCCTAGTGCCATCCCTTTGGAGGTTAGGAATTGAAATGAATTAGGAATGTTAGGGGAGACACAAATATTTAGTTCATAGCACATAACAAATCAATAGGTAGAAATATAGAAAGATGCTGCCTTGAAATGAGATCAGTATAAACATGAAATATTTTAAGAAATAACTTTTGCATAAGAGTTATTCTACCCAGTTGCTAAATTTTTCCACAATTGTGAAAAATACACAAACACACACACATCAGTCTCTGAATAACACTGCCAAAAATCAAATTACTGATTTAGGCATTTCAGTTGTCAGTGTTACAGAGAAGTGAATTTAGATGTTACCTAGTTTAATAATCTCATTTTAATCCATGAGAGGTGAAGAGCCTACTTGAAACAGCTTCTATCTGTCACTTTGAATATATTTTCTAACCTCTTTAATCTTGGTCTTCATCTTCAAAATACCAGGAAATTGTTATCAGGATTAAATTAGTTAGTACATAGAAACTACTTAAGACAGTGCTTGAAATATAATAAGAAAAAGCACATCTTTATTACAATTAACATTAGCATTATTATCACTATCATCGTCATCCTTGGTAGCAGGCATAGATCTCTTGAAGCCCAATCCAATAATCTTTTCACATGATCACAATGAACCATTTTGACATACATTTTTCTCTCCCAGAATCTCTGATTTTTATATTGTCAAGTCACACATTCCTTCAAGGAGCTCTTTTACTTGGTCAAATAAATCAGGAAGGTTCCACCTGGAAAACACAACTTGTGTAAATAACATAATTTCTGATTAAATGTATTATGAAGATTAAATTAAATTATGAAGATTAAATTAAATTATGTAGGTAAAAGCATTCAATAACTAAGTGCTATACAAAAAGAAAATACTGTTTCATTTCATTTCATAATATTGAATCAAATACACAGTAGAGTGGAAAGGAAGAAGAAGAAATAGATACCTACCAGAACAATGGCATGTGATCACGGCATCTGTGTGTCCTGAGGGATCGTGTGGGGTGTGGAAAAGGACTGAACCAAGAGAGAAGTCATGAGGTCAGCACTTCAGACTCATCATGCCTTCATTGTCACCTTCTATGTGAGGCACCAGCCAGATGTGGCCACTGAAATTAACTAAAGTGAACCAAAATTAAAATCCACTTCTTCAAAAAAGATTGAGATATCTGTACATACCAATTCCCCATGATGATTGTATTTAAGAAGTATAAGAAACATATACTAATAAAAATTTTAATATAATAAATAAATTTCACTTTTTTAGGTGGAACTAGCCACGTGACAAGTGGTGAACAGGCACCCAGGGCTAGTGGCCACCATCATGGAGAGCACAGAAATGAAAAAATTACATTATTGAGGACAATTCTAGGAGATGGCACAGACAAATGATGGGGGGAGATCGAAAATGCAAAAAACACTGTCTTAATCCATGCAGGCTGTTGTAATAAAAATGTTAATTAAAAGGTAGCTTATAAACAACAAACATTTATCTTTTTGTAGTTCTGCATTCTGAGAAGGCCAAGATCAAGGCACTGGCAGATTCAGTACCTGGCAAGGGTCCATTCCTCAAGGACAGCATCTTCTCACTGCACCCTCACGTGGCTGAGTGGGCGGACAAGCTCCTCAGGCCTCTCTTCTAGCGCCACTAATCCCACATGTGAGCACTGCACCCTCAGAACCTCGTCACCACTCAAAGGCCCCACCTCTTAATAGCATTGCATTCAGGATTAGGGTTCAACATATGAATGCAGGGAGGGACACAAACATTTATATCATAGCAAAAACAAACCTGACTTCAAAGTGATAATTTTATCATGGGTCATGATTTTTGGCTTTATAGTTGTTGACATTTCCCAATTTTGCAGAATCAGCATACGTTACTTCAGAAAACTATTTTGCTGTTACTGATTTTTAATGAGAAAATACAGCTGTCTCCTCTTTCTAACCTCACTCTCCACATCTCCATTACTCAGCCTTTGTTGCTTATTTAGCTAAAATTGTTCCTAAATTAAGCTAAAGGTTAGGCTTTTGCTTGATCTTTATTTTTATTCATTATGTTATGTGCTATTTTCTCCTCGATCTTTTAATGTGCTATCTCTGATGAGGTCAGTTTCAAGACAAAATCTAAAATTAGAGTCAGTAGCTCAAAAAAAAAAAACTGGCTATATCACAACTATATAAAAATAATTTGTATCATTTAATGTACTTCTAACGTTCCATATGCTGGAAGCTGCTTTTCACTCCCACTACAAATCACACATCAATGACTATAAAAGAAAATCAGAGCTTTTGTTTTCACTCTCTGACCTTTTCATTACTGACACTGACTTTCTTAATTGACCAGAACTCAAAAGAGTAGCAAATGACATCAAAGCCCGAGGCAGTCCAAAGGTGACCTCACCACAGGGGAACCATAGGAATGGCTGCCTGGGACTCTCCCTTCCCCTCAGTCTCCTGGGGGGCTTCTCCACACAGCCTCACCCCACAGGAAGCCACAGAGCATAGGAACCCTGAGATGCAGCCCATTCAGACCAGAGTAGGTCTGGAGGAGGCAGCAGAAAATGCCTGCACCAGGTGAGTTAATCCTGGACGGTTCTCAGGAAGAATTCCATTATGAAGGCTAACTTGCGCACAGACTAAGAGGTTAGCATAAATGAAATTATAGAAATATTTGCCAATATGGTACATACAAAAGAATTAAAAAGATTAATTTAGTGGAAGTAGGAAAGTTCTAGAAATCAGCTTGGAAAGGTATGAAGAAGACAGACTGGAGAAAGACTGACACATTCATGTTCATACTGCTTAAATTGATTCTTATACTCCCCTCAAAAGAGGATAAATAAAAAGACCTTTTAAACTATATGCCCCCTAAAATTGTGTTCTTCAGTTGTATTCACAGTAATCTTTACACAATAACTTTAAATTTCATGTTTACATGTTGATATCTAAATATAATATATACAAGATGTGCTCAAATAAAAAATAAATGTTTAAAATTTAAAACTTGCTATAGTAAATGACACATTAACATTATCCCCCCTCAAAATATTCTGTGACTTCAAAGACATTTATTCCATCATTCTGGCACTTTCTGAAGCAGTTCTAGAAGTACCCTTTTGTGAGTGTCTTTATAAGGTGTGATTTGAAAAAAAAAATACAGTGAATGCCGTTTCTGAGTGCCATCCACCTGATAAGCAGATTCGTGAAAATACTATGTTGTGTCCTCATTGGCCTTATTCACCAGACCTGGCACTATGACTTCTGACTCTTCCCATAATAAAAATGACCATGAAAGGTAAACATTTTGAGCAGACTTAGGACATCAAGGCAGCAGGGACAGTGCAAGTACAGACACTCACAAAAGAGGACCTCTAAAAGAGCTGCTTCAGAAAGTAGCAAGAATGATGGCATAAATGTGTTTGAAGCCAGTGGAGTATTTTAAAGGGTTAATGGTAATGTGCCTTTTACTGTAATAAATTGTCTTTTTTTCATTTTAATATTCACTGTACTGTTTGATCATACTATGTATAACCCTACTAAAAAATTTAAGAGGAAGAAAATTTTTTATGTGAAAATATCTTAAACAGAGACATTTCATCAAGATATTTTTTACATCAGGATCCACTATAGAATTCTATGAATATTAGGTTATGTGGCTAAAGCCCAAAAATGAACAAGCAAAATAACATTAGAGAAGCCTCATGAGGTCTACAAATGTTTCTCTCCCCACATGGAAAAGATTATTATATTAGTTACCTATTGCTAGATAACACATTACCCCAAAATTTAGGAGCTTAAAGAATACACATCAAGTGTCACAGTTTCTGTGGGTGAGAAATACAGGCACAGCTTAGCTGTGTCCTCTGATCCACTGTCACTCACAAGGGTGCACTCAGAGGGTTTGTAATTTCATATAAGTTCTTAGATTGGAAAGGATCCCGGCCACACTCATTTGGTGGTTGTTGGATGCATTCAGTTCCCCCACAGACTGTTGAATTAAAGGTCTCTATTCCTTTCTGGCTATGGAATGGAAGTTGTCCTAAGCTGCTTACCATGTAGACCTCTAATGTGGCAACTTGCTTCATCAAAGTGAGCAAGCCAAGAAAATAAGAATGGGATAGCAAAATGGAAGTCACCATCTTCTGCAGCCCAGTCGCAGAAGTGAGAGTCCCTCAATGTGGCTGCATTCTACTGGATAAAAGCAAATTATTTGAGGTCAGAGGGTTACACAAGGCCATGAGTACCAGGAAGCAGAGCTCACTGGAGGATATCTTAAAGACTATGCTAGAGAAAAGCATATGAAAACACAAGATCTCAAATACCTTTAGACCCACACTACATATTTTCTATCCCAAGTACATTTTAACAAAGTATAAGCCTGATATATTGAACCCAACTAAGAAATAATATAATAATGAAATTTAGGGAAGCCAAATGATTTCTCTCACTTCTTTATTCTCTAAATCACCACCTTCAGTACCACACTCTGGTAACATCTAAAAGTATTTCATTCATGTATTTATTTGTTTTATGTCTGCACAATACATTGTGCACTTCATAATGTCAAGAGCCCTGTTGGTTTTACCACTTTGTCTCAACTATTCCAGGTAGTGTGTGATAAGAACTCACTATATAAATTTCTTGGACAAATTAATAAACTGAACTAATGTATAAATTTCCTTCTAAACTTAAATTTTTTATTCACTCCAATCAATATTTAATCTTAACATTTTCAATCTGTCTACCATTATTGCTGATGGAGTAAACCTACGTTTTCTTGTTGTCACCCATTATGGTAAATTAAATATGATCACAATTTTGTTTGCGACTACTGTACCGCCATCAAGAAGTGAAATGTAATGCTTCACTTTGAATCTGAGCAGAGCTTTATTTGCTCTGACCAACATAATGAGGTGAACATGCCATTGAATGATTTCGAAGCTCAAGCCTCAAGATATACTGTAGCTTCTGCTCTTGCCCCCTTGGAATGTTTCTGTTACCCAGTGAAGAAGCCAAGGATGAAAGACAACATGGAGGGACTAGCTGGTTTTTCTGTGTCATCCATCTTGAGATTCCAGTCATGTGGGTGAAGCCATTTTTGAACATCCAGCCCCAGTCAATTCTCTAGATCAATGGTTTCCAGCTTAGTCCAGCCAAATTGCAATATCATGAACTGTTTGTTTCTAGTGTTTTGGGGTGATATTTCTGACCACTATTGAATTCTAGATATATTAGCATTATACCATCAAAACCAATCAATAGACCTCTACCTTTCTTGTTCTTCTTTCTCTGCATGAGTGTTATTAGCTAGCTTTCTCATTGCTGGACACAATATCTAACACCTGTAACTCAAAGGAGAAGAGGTTTAGTTTAGCTCACAGTTTTAGAGAATTTAGTCAATGGTAAGCTGGCTCCAGAGCAGGAACATCATGGCAGAAAATGATACTGGAGCAAAGCTACTTAGATCATGCCAGCCAGGAAGCAGAACACGGTGACAACAGCAGACAGGGAAGGGGCAAGGCACCAGATATAGTACCCTTGGACAAGCTTCCATGATCCACCAGACACACCCAGAAATTTCCACCAATCCCTTTGGTGGCTCCCAGTCCAATCAAGTTGCCACAATCAAGTTTAACCATCACAGACATTCTTAGGAGCTGCTGGCTGCCATCTTGGGACTATAAGGCAAGTCGTTGCTGGAAAATGGAGTAAGAATTTAATATCTAGAACTGAGAAAAGGAAGGAGACACCAGGTCATAATCACATTGTTCAAATCTGAGTTCAAGCCTCTTTTCAAGTGAGATTTACTTGTTCTATTTGGTAATGTGAGCAAGTCAATTTTTCTTGCTTAAACCAGTTTAAGCCAGATTCTCTGTACTTTGTAACAGGAAGACTCTTACATAACCCATATCTCACTTTTGATTTTCTTTGTAGATCTCCTTTAGCAATGTGAGCATCAGTACCTTTGTATGTTGATACATTTTATCTTCTGTGAAATTGTTTGAAATTGCCTTAGTAGTATATCAGTAGGTGCCTTCCAACCATCTAAAGACTCGTCTTTCCTGTTTTGACTTGTACATTTAGTAGTTATGTTAATTCTGTAGTTAGGTGTTTCAGAAAAGAATGTATTTCTTACTCTGTTAACTCTGAAGTAGAAAAAGAAACAGGACTATTTTATGCAACATAATGCATTCTTAGTAGATTGCCTGCCCACGAACTATTCATAATGTCTCACCTTTCTCTCTTCAGCAGACTCTGAGATGTTAGAGAACAAAAAAATAAGGAGTTATGCTAAAGAGAGTTATGAAATGGAAATATAGGTTTAAAATTTATTATAGCCATGTAAAATAATAGATAACAGGAAAGTCTAACTATCTGTTATCTGTATAGGACTTTAGATTCTGGAAGGTTACAAAACTACTTTCCTTTTACTCTAGAATATCTGGCATGGATAATCTGTTACTTATTGAACAAATATTGGGCATTAGCGAAGTACCCGAGAAGAAACCTCATTCTTTGCAGAGTTTGACACAGATTTGGGGGAGAATCCTTATCAGGGGCTTTTAGGAGGGTTATTTATATTTTCATTTTATGGTGCTGGGGGTTGAACCCAGGGCTTTGCACATGTTAGACAGGTTCTCTACTATTGAGCTCTACCCTGATGTACCCAGCGTTTGGCTGGACCTGCAATACTGTAATATTCCTGAAGGAGGTGCTGGTCAGCTTGACTAACACAATATAATCCATAAATCCATAAACATGTAAGCATTTTGAATCCAGAAAGCAAATTCTAAACCTGGGCCAAACAAGGAGGAAAGATAGCAACAAAGACTTCATTTCTAGAAAATTAACCAGGCACAAGACACACAGTGAAGCAGCATAGTGTAATCAAACTGGCAACAAATAGAGGCCAGGCCCTTGGTCCTCCATTTTGACTATGGATTAGAACAATGGTTCTCAAACTTGAGCATGAATTTGAATCACCCAGAGGACTTTTTAGATCCCAAATTGTTCGAGTTCCAATTTTCTTCATTTTTAAATCAAGAGACCTGGGATGGAGCACAAGAATTTGCATTTCTAAATATGCCTAGATGAAGGGGCGGTCACAGGCCTCAGGATCATACAGTGACAGCACTGCATTGGAATAGCCTAAAGAGATTTTTCAAAATACACTTCCCAGGAAGCTGCCACATCTATTTCATCAGAATCTCTAAAAATAGAATAAAGGTATCAGGGTTCTTTTTCATGTTCTTGATGATTCTAATGTGCAGATAAGATTGAGAAGCACTGGTCTAAATTAAGAACAAAAATAATTATTTGAATATTCTACATAGGTAGATTATTCTAACACAAATCTATCTTTTGTTTTGGTTTAAATGTCTGTAATCTACCAATTTCAGGATAAAACATGGTATTTATTTGTAAGCATGTATGCATGCATCTGAGATTATGCATATGGTATATGTGTGGGGTGTGTGCAAAAATTAATTTAATCAAATTCTCAAAGAAGTGAATTGACATTTTAAAAACTATAATCAGGAATCTGTATTCCAGGGGTGACTACTCTGGAATATATAGTAAAGTGCTTCAAATATCTTGGTTATATCTACATAAGAGTGAGTCAATTAGCAAAAGGCCACATAAGGAATATAATTTACATTGCTTAAATGCATAGTATTGGCTGGTGAGATGGCTCAGCAGCATAAGCACCTGCCTGGCAAGCACAAGGGCCCGAGTTCGACTCCCAGAACCCACATAGGAAAAAAGGGCTGGTGATGTCGCTCAACGGCACGGGCGCCTGCTGGCATGCGAGGTCCTGAGGTCGACCCCCAGTACCCACAAAAAAAAAAAAAATAGAATTAAAAAAAAATAAATGCATAGTGTTAAAATATGTGGATTGGCTATAAATACTATAGAAGCAACTCCATACAAGTTTCTAGCAAACCCAGCAGCCCACAGCATCTGGAATAATCCTCTATCCTGAGCATTTGTTCAGTCCGATGTCCTCCCACTTAGGGAAATATCTATCACCTGATCAATGAAGAGAGCTGCTGTCAGAAAGAATACTGTCTCCTCCAAGCCAAGCAAACCTTTGTGTACCATTAATGCAAATTATTGGTCAAAATGCCCAAAAAGAGCTGGAACTACACTGTTTTTTTTTTTTTAGGGTTTCTATTTCTTTAACTCTTTTGAAGTATAATTGAAGTTCATTATGTCACATGTTAAAACTGTACAATTTAATTAGTTTTGAAATTAAATCATTGTCATAATCAAGATAGCATTTCCCTTCATACCAAACCTTTCCAGCAGCTCCTCTGAATCCATCCCCAAGTGCATTTACTGATATACTGGTAATTAAATTAGTTTGTATTTTATGTACTTTTAAATAAACTTTACCACATACTATGTACTAATTTTAGCTACATTCCTTCACTTTAATTATGTTTGTAATTCATTTCTATTAGTACTTATATCAATAATAATATCCAATAATCAATAATATTCCTTTATTGCATTAAATCGTATTCTATGAATATAACACAATTAATTATCCATTCACCTATTAGTGGCCATTTGAGTTACTTTCAGTTTGTGACTGTTACTGGAGTTTTAGGGCAAAAGTTCCCACTCCGGGGGTCCCACCAGGCCAGGCTCACCACATGGCACATAATCCCAATCAAGCAGATGTGCGGTGGTAAAGGGAGGAAAGGAGATTTACTCAGCATGGCCATGCAAGGAAACAGATAAAGTAGTTGAAGATCTGCCATGGAGGGTCCACAGAAGATTCGGGGTTTATAGAAAAGGGGAACAAACTCAAGGGCTGGGGGTTTGTGTAGGTGGCCGTGCAGATAATCCTGCTCAAACCATGGTCTGGTTGAGCAGTATTTCAGGACTGGCTCCAGGAGATTCTAGAAGAGTCATCATCACTTGAGGGAGCAATTCGGTTCCCATTGTGAGATGAGAATTTTGCTTAGGGAGGCAACATAGGATCCCATCATGGGGTAATTTTTCCCACTTGGGGCATTGATATAGGAGAAATATAACTCCCAACTGCTAGATGTCAGATGTGCCAAGTTCGTGTCCCCCAAAATCAAAGAATGAATTCCAAGGAATGACAGAGGATAAGAGTAGAACAGGATTATTGAGAGATAGCTCCTGGGAGACAGGAGGGGTCCTGAAAGTGGGTGGCCACTGAGGCCCTTTGTCAGGGGTAATTTATACAGCAAAATCACAACGTGAGTACAGTGTGGGTCAAACTGCCATCAACCTATAGGATTACAACTATAGTCACTTAGCTAATATTGATCCAATAGGGAAATGAGTCACGTAGCAAGGGTACATGGAAAGAACAAAGACATTTTCAGGAAGGGATGTGTCCCAATGCTCTGGTCACCCAGCTGGGTGACTGATGCCTATCTGGACTTCCTGGACCAGGTGGTACTAATGGCAGTATAATCCCAAATTACTGCTTATCCCTTAGGGAGGCCTTAAGGCCTAGCCACTGCATCTTTATCTTGAGGCCTGGCCTTCTTCAGATGCACCTCCAGCCACAATTCTGATGTCTTTATTATTCACTGACTTCCTTGACAGCCTGGTCCCTCTCTGACTGTATATTAATTTCTACCTTAGCTGCCTAGAATAGGGTGACCTCACCACGGGGTGGCCTGCAAGGAATTTCCTGGACTCCAAGGTGGCTGGAGTTTTAGGACAATGACAGGAGACTCCTACACATTGCTCCAGGGTGTCTAGAAGTGGACTTTGTAAAAGCTGGCAATTAGATGTTCCTCCTCCTGAAAATTGCTCTAGCTACTTATTTCTTCATGTCCTTAGTCTTGAAGGGGGACAGGATAAGTAAACTTAGGTTTAATAAACTTTGTAATGCCAACACTTTATGAGATTAGCTTGCCCGGGTGCAGAGCTGAGCAGGGATCTGACCCAAAGTTTTAAAGTAATAAGAGAGATACAAAATAAAGGCAGAGATGCCAAACTTTATTCTTTTCTTAGTAATCCATTGGCATCTGCAGGCCCTGTTACATGATTGATAAAAATAAAGTTATTATTGACAGCATAGGGAAGTTTAAAATTTATTCTCTTCCCTCTGAAAGCTTGATAATATTGATCTATAAATAAACCGACAACAGGCAGGTGAGCAGGAGAAAATAAGAAATCAACATGCTTCAACACAGGAGACACAATGAGAGTCTACAGAGGGATAAATAGTTGGTGAATTAAACAAAGGAGTCTAGACTTAGGCTTCTGGCAGGCAGGGAATGGGAACAGGCTATGGAAGGCGGAGGGGAGAAAGTGTATGTCTAGCATGGATTATCTTAATATGCAGAGAAGTCTCTCAGGTAACGGTCACCTGTGGTTATCTGTCTAGGACAGGTGTCAGACTCCATTTGCTTCTTCTTGCAAGAAGACATTACCTAGGCAGAAAGGGGAATCTCAGATAGAAGAGTCTGCTTGTATCTACTGGCTCTTTAGTTCACTAATGTGCTTTTCCTTTATAGATGTAAATGTCTTTTATAGAAGGGAAGCCTTTCAAAGCCATCGCTGTCTGCAGGGGTCTGCATTTTCTCAGAATAACCAACTTGAAATATGCCAAAGACTTATATTTAAGGTAGGATACTTTACTCTCCCATGAGCATCCTGTAAAATCTTTCTGTGGGTATGTGTTTTTGTTTCTCTTGGGTAAATATCTAGGAGTGAAATGGTGGAGTCATATGAGAGGTATATGTTTACTTTTTTTTTTTTGTGGGTACTGGGGGTCGAACTCAGGACCTTGAGCACCAGCAGGTGCCCATGCCGCTCAGCGATATCACCGGCCCTTTTTTTTATGTGGGTCCTGGGAGTCAAACTCAAGACCTCACACTTGCCAGGCAGGCGCTCATGCCGCTGAGCTATCTCACCGGCCCAATGTTTACTTTTATAAGAATCTACAAAACTGTTCCCAAAGTGAGCATCCCATTTTACATTCCCAATAGCAGAGTATAAGAGTTCTAGTTTTCCACATGTTCTTCAACATTTGGAGTTGTCAGTCTTACTTTATTTTAGTCACTCTAAGGAGAAATCATTATTGCATTCTTCTGATGGCAAAAGATGTTCAGCATCTTTTCATATGCTTACTGGTCATTCATTTAATTTCTTTTGGGAAGTGCCTGTTCAAATATTTGTCTGATTTTTCTTATAGAGTTGTCTCACTATTATTGTGTTGTAATTATTCCTAACATCATCTAGATATATGACATATATATAAATATATATACACATATAGAGAGAGTCATATAGACTTATATATGCCCTTTGATATGATATATATGGTGTGATTAAAATATATGGTGAATGTTTAAATTTTTAAAAAATGTATTATAGTAAATGACACATTGCCATTAATCACACTAAAAATATTCCCCCTCACTTCAAACATTTGCCCCACCATTCTTTTCACTTTCTGAAGTAGTTCTGAAAGTCCTCTTCCATGTCTTTTTTGTTTGTTTGTTTGTTTGCTTGTTTGAGACAAGGTCTTGCTATCTATATAGTTCAGGCTGGCCTTGAACTCACTATGTAGCCCTCACAGAAATCTTCCTGCTTCAGCCTCCCGAATGCTGTGACCACAGGCATCTGCCACCATGCCTAGCCCTCTTTCCTATCTTTACAAGGTATAATTTTAAAAAACAGGTGAATGCTGCTACCAACTATCACTCAATAGAAATGAGGCTCATAAAAACATTAAGATGTATCCTGATCCACCTTACTCACCGGATCTGGCACTATGTGACTTCTGGCTCTTTCCCAAAGTAAAAATGGCCATAAAGGATGAGTGTTTTTGGAATGGATTCAGGACATCGAGGCAGCCATGACAGCACAACTAAAGATATTCACAAAAGAAGATGTTTCATAGTCTTAGATTTTACATATAAATTTATGATCCACTTTGAGTTCATTTTTCTGTATTGTGTGAGGTAAGTGACTGAATTCATTTTTTCCAGACCGTCCGGTATGAATAACCCTGATTCTCCTGGACTGATAACCCCGATTCTGTCATTTACGGTAGCCCATAGGGAACTCAATGTTTCTGGCCCTGTTTCTTTAACACTACATACAGAGTAGGATTGCTAAGAGGATTATGGTTAATTCACATTTAATAGTAGGCACACATTTGACCTTGGCTACCACTGCAGATACTGTGATTATCACTTTAGAAAAGTGACTGCCTTGGGAAAAAAACAGGAAAGATGGAAAGAATGTGAGTTAAATTGTATACATATGGAAAGTAAAGAGAGGCACTGATCCCTGAAAATGACAGGTAATTAAGGCATTTACTACTAACACCCCCTCGTGTGCTAGACTGATGTATAAGCATAAAGATTCACAGAAGACCAATCTCTTCATGAGTTCAAATTCCTCTTCAGTCCAATCCTCTAATACTAGAAATGAAATTTTCCAGTGGCTGATAAAAGTAGCTTAACTGAATTCTACAAAGGCTCAAATTTTATGACCTAAGAACCCAAAACACATCTCAGGAGTCCTTGTTTGTACACATTTCCAGAGAGTTACTACTTAGAAAGCAATGCAATTCCTAAGTGCCTTTGCACCACCAAGAAAATAGGGGATCTTAAGAACTCTTGAATAATGGGATCCAGCCCATATAGCCCTCCAATAAAATGTTCATTTTTCAAACCCAGAAAGGTTTCTCTTGAAAAGCAAACAATTCCATTCTCTGTGTACTAACACTACAAGATTTTTTCCCAGTCTGGCTTCCAAATCTGCCCTAAGATTTTCACAGAAATTCTGGCTAGTGATTCTGACCTGGGGTGCATGTTTCGCATCCTTCAGAAAACCCCTACGCTCTTCCATATCCAAATTTCACATAGAAATCTTCTTTTCATGGCTACACCCAAGCTTCCTCACACCTCTTTCAGAGATGGGGCAGCTTCACCTCTCAGCAACCCGCTTATCAGTCTCCAGTGGCCATCATTTCCCAGACAGGGGAAATAGGGAGCCTGTGCTCGGCACATGCCTGTTCCTGTTTGAGGCCCTAAACAACCACAACCAGAAAAAAAGAAGAGCAGAAAATTGACATAATTAAACTTTCCTGTCACACTGATCTATATCGCATTGTAAAAGGAGATGTCACAGACCACCAGGAAGGTGCAGAGTGGAGTTCCTTGCTCATTCTGACGAGGGGTATACACAACGGAGGAACTGCGGATGTCTCCATAAGAGGGTGTTGGAAACTGCGGGATTTGGACTGGCGTGGGATGATTTGGGGGAAGAGTTTAAGGAAGTACAGCTCTGCTCTGTACTGCATGTTGTCAAGAATTGGGGGGCAGTCTGTGTTTGTGTTTGGAATAAATCTTATCTACACAGACGAATAAATAGAAGTGAAAGATATAATTGGTAATTAATCAATTCATGTGAGCCAGGATACAGAATTATTTGTCATTTTCAAGTTTAGAGAATATTCGTACTTTTGGCGTATATTGAATCATGAAGACAGAGTGGTCATTTTATTTTTCTTGTTCCATCATAGCACACAGTGGCCTGGTCTGGAGTTGACGTTCTATAAAAGTACACATGTTCATCAAGGAAATGCCAAGGCCTGGTGGTGAGTTCTGTGCCCACTCCTGACAATCCCAAGGTTGAGCTGATTGTGCAAAGTCTGCTCCCAGCTGTCATTTTTATCATTTGCAAGGAAGCATGAACAAAGGAACATAACTTAATTCGGGAGAATAGGGATGGCTTCCCTGAGGAACTGACATTTAAACTAAGTTTAAAATTTAAAAGATCTTCTGTTGTCACAGTCCCAGGAGTTCATTTAGCCTTTTCTTCTATTTTCTTCCACTCACAACACTATTAATTTTCTACAAATTAACTATTCTTAGAAATCAAGAGCCAAAGCTGACTTCTCAGACCATTCCCAACTTGCTCTAAATGTGAGAGTATCCCCTGGCTCTGGAGTTTCTCTGCATATTATTTGTTGAAACTGCTTGCAAGAAAATCATACCAGTTCAATTTAAAGAATAAAGTAAATGATAGGTAATACAAGTTTAAAAATGGAATCACAAGGGTATAAAAACATCACAAGAGTGTCAAACGGGAAATAAAATTATTTAATATTTCTCTCAAAATTCTGTTTGTGATGTAGAGAAAGATATTAAAAAACAAAATAGTTGCCTTTCAAAATGAGTGAGATGAGTTGATTGCTACCTTAAGAAAAGGCAAAAAAGGAAAATAATCCCTTTTTCTCCCTTATTTCAAAGTGTGATGGTACGAAGAAGAAATAGAAAATTATCCCACTGACAAATTCATGAATTCTACAGGAAAACACGCTTGACAAAAGTCTTGGAATCTCGTGGAATTTCACATCTTCCAAAGGCCTTACGAGACTGGAGAAGGTTAAAGCCTGGAGTCAAGGAATGGGACATCACACCTTCTCTCAGAATGAACAATAGATGATTTAAATTAACTGTCAGCTGTCACAAAACAGAAGCATCCCTCCAAAAATTGATTTTCTTTCCTGCAGCAAAGAATGCACTCTCTGGAATATTAATTTTCCACAAAAATTAAGTGCAGACATCCACTAGAATGTGGAGGATCACGCCCTGACTAATCTAGGACACTTCTTACTACTTATGGCTTGAGAATTTGCAATCCCAATGGTATTTATATATTTTTTCACCATATCATTTGATCTGGAGAAACACCTCTTTCTCTTTAAAAATAGTATTTCTGTTTACATGATATTAGTTGTTAATATTCTAAATGAATTAAATAGCTTTTAAATAGTTTTAATTTGTAATATGGCAAACATTTATAAACATAATCCACATAAACATAACTACTTTCGATTCTTCACTAATTTCATTTTTGTCATTTTTTAGCTTTTTATTGTAATATGTTCACAATGCATAATAATTACATCTATTTTATCTTGGGGAATATATATATTATCTAGATCATTTTCACTCTGCTCCCCCCCTTCCCCTTCCCTCTCTCTCCTTCCCCAGATCTGAGTGTAAACTATGCTAGTAATAATAAAACATGATAGAAGGATTCTTTTGGGTTTTCTGGTCATCAAGAGACAGTATTCATTAATATACATCTCAAGCAGACTTTCCTTTTTGTGATTTTTAGTTACATGTTTTAATTCAATTATGACAAATACCTGTTAAGGATAGCTATTTGGTCAGACGTTGTCCTGGGGGCCGTCAAACCACCACCCGGCAACTTTAGGCAGGATAAGTATTACTATCCCTAGTGTTTTGAAGACGAGTTCATATGGATCAATGTTCTACACAACAATTAGCAGAGTAAAGCCCCAGCGATGGTGAGAAGTCCAAAATAGGAAACAGCACAGGGAATCTCATCTGTGACCAAGAGACAATCTTGAAGGTACGTTTAGCACAGATTCAGAAATATTGCAAAGTAATTCAAGATTCAAGCACGTAAGTCCACATAGTAGATTTCTTTTATAGACAGGGAGTCTGAATGTAGCTTGAATGCAAATCAGTTTCATATGCACTTACAGAAATGTCTGTGTAAATACAGGGTACCAAATCCAGTGCACAGTATCTAAGAACGAGCACGAAAATTCAAGGGCTAATTACTCTCTAGGATGTAAAAGGACACAAAGGGCCCAGCAAACTAATTCCTTCCCACTAAAATATGCAGTAGTGGGTGTCAGGAAGCTAAAACACTCTTCGATTTTCTCCTGCTAAATATTTGCCAACATAGGGGGCCGGTGAGATGGCTCAGCGGCTTAAGCGCCTGCCTGGCAAGCGCGAGGGCTCGAGTTCGACTCCCGGAACCCACATACGAAAAAAGGACTGGTGATATCGCTCAGCGGCACGGGCGCCTGCTGGCGCGCGAGGCCCTGAGGTCGACCCCCCGGTACCCACAAAAAAAAAAAAAATATTTGCCAACATATCTTATACGACCAGACATATTTTAAAAGCTTGTAAATTCTGCTAATTAACAATGATGCAAGCAAGTTGTGAAAGCAGTGTTGGTAGCAGGAGGACAGGAGAAATCAGTGCCACGTTGATCAGGACTCTATTTTGCAGATTTAAAAGTGAATGAGCTCAATAGTTCTGTAATTATTTTGCTTTTTGCTTAGAAAAAAAAGAAAAGATGCAGACATTCATTCTGGCCACTTTATTGTGATGTATACCTAACATGCCAGGTACTATTAGTTGCTATTTGACATACCAAACATACAGAAATAGAGAAGCAGGCGCAAGACTCTCTCCTGTTCTGGAGAATAGAGGAACGCGACGGTAACCTGCAAAAGGAATAATCCTTGTTAGAACAATCAAAGCAAATTAACCAGTGATGGCACCAATAGTGCTACTGAGGAAGAGGTAGCTTTACTGAGCATACATTAAAAAAAAAAAATGACTGTAGGGTTATATTTTCATCCTATTAGCTTTCCACAAAAAATCAAATATTTACAATTTTTATTCTGACTTCCAGCGTTCGGTGTCCCAACCCTGAGCACACCGTTCATGCTTCACCTCCCTCCGAGTACAGCATACTCCAAAAGTAGCCAGCACCCTCCTGCTTCAAATGAGTCATTGCTTCTCCCTCCTGTTTGATCCCGATCCTTAATTTCTTTTGGCAGTCATGACTACTCTTCATTGAAATAGAAGAACTATGATCCAGGTAAAGAAACACTTATACACGCCAAGTTTGTCTAATTAGTGCTCTAGCAAGCCCACAACCTCACCCCATCTTCCACATGAGAACACATTTCTGTAAACACCCTGGAAGAAAATGGGTATGATACATAAAATTATCTTTATATCTTATTTCTGTGGATAGAGATATTCAGCATATCAAAATGTGCCTTGATAAAGGCAAGTTATATTTAATGTTAAAACACTGTCAACTTACTTGCAAGAAAATTACCTTTGCTCATGCATAGAACTGGTAAAGTATATTGCCCAAGAAATTCATTTCCTGCTATTAAACCTGAATTTTCAACAACAAAACGCAACAAAGCCAATTCTGGTACTTGGATAATAAAGGTGAATGCTTCATTCCATCTTGGACTAAAAGCTGAAATATAAAGAAGTTGATAAAAAAAATTATAGACCATCTCTAGGGAAGAAATAAGTAATAATTGCTCTAAAATTTTTTTCAAAACTTTAATAACAGTAACAATGGTTTGTGATTTAGACCATTTAAATTTTTAATGCATTTAATGAAAGGTATAAACTGTAATAATAATAACAATATCGGGTGTTTACTATAGTTAGGCAATGTTCTAAAGACTATATAGTCTATTTCTCGCAACAACCTCATCAGGGTTGTTACTATCCCCATCTACAGATGAGAAAACTGAGGGACAAAGATGTTACATAACTTCCTAGGGCTTCCCAATGCAAGCCATTAAGTGTCCGAACAGGAAGTTTAAATTTCAGAGCAGAAATGTTTAGTCATTATGCAACATTATCAATATGCCTGGACATTCCCTTAACAAAGGAATTAAGACATGAGGAAGTTAAGAATATCATTTTTCAGTACCAGGTCTTATATTACAGGAAAAACTCCATGAATAGTTTTTGGACTAAAAACTGAATAATGAGTGCTCTTCTAAAGCCTTCTTTTGACTAAATGATCATTTCAAAGTCCAAAATCACTGAACAATTTTGGTCTCTAGTACAATAAATCATCCCAAACAACCAATCCCTGCCAAAGTAAGAAATTCAAATTACTTCACAATATGACTCAAATAGTCAAAAACCTAAGCATAATTAATGGAATCAAAATATTCAAATTCATATTAAATATACTCTGTATTTAACAAAGACTCAAAGGTTTGAAGAGAAATAATATATATTGTTTACAGGTATAAAGGCCATGCTACACACTTGTTACAACAATAGCTTTTGTTCTTTTTGGAAGCCTCGATGAATATGCAACTAATTTTACCAATATCTATGTTTTCTATGGTGCACCTATGGTTACAAGGGGACATTACCAAATGGCATCCAGGATGTAGTCCATGCCCATGGAAACAGTAAACTAATTGACTCATGCTGGAATAATAACTATTACCTTAACCTAAGATGAGAAATAAATCCATAGGGTACAAGGAGAGATTTACAATCTGTAGACACTGCAGACATCTAGAGGAAATTCTTACACTGATTTGTCCTCCTCCAAATTTGCTTCATTACAAATCACCATTTCAGCCTCTCTTCCTTTCTCATTATCTCTATATCTTTAAATATCTGTCTCTGCATCTCTGTCTTTGTCTCTGTGTCTCAGACATACACACATGTATTATAGGAGAGGGTCACAAAAATTTTCCAGACATGACCACAACTGAAGAATTTCCTTCACACCTTATCCAAACGTGATCCTTTCCTCCGAGATTTTATCTTTAATTACATTACCACTGCCTTAATAGCTAAGCCCTCTTACCATTTCCTTGTCCACCTACACTGACACTTACTTCTGCCCAGGGTTGTTCACACACACCCCGCTTTCCTTTCCTAATACCACAGCCTTCTTTACCAATGACTCCTACATCCTTTAACCAATGAACTCGTATACTGACTCTATTTTGTATTTTTCATTTCCCTCTCAGACTACCTTATCTGAAGAAATAAACCGACTAAAGCAAACTCTGTTCTAATGTTATATTCCTGTTTAAAAGTCTTAATTTTGTCCATTTTCTAGAAGAAAGAACGTCCTTAAGAGCTTACCATGGTTTCCACAATTTTCTGTAACTTTCCCAACACAACTTTCTTTCTCATTGTGTCTTTTACTAGTCTTTCTTAGCACCTTGTCTTACAGTCACATTGAGCTTCTTGGCTTTCCCCTAACATGTTTGGATTGTTTCAAGTCCCATAGTATTCTTTATGCCTTAAATGCTCTTGCTCCAATCTGTGCAAAAGATTCTACACATTTTTCAAGAACCACATACAAATGTGCCCTATCCACTACTGTCTTGGTATCTCCTCGAAGCACCAGTGACCTATATCATACTAGTCTCACCTGTAACTCATCTGTCACGCTGAATAATAAAGTACCTATAATGACATTAATTGGGATATACATAATATAACATTTAATAAATAGAAATTTAAGTCTTTTGATGCTTTTTAACACATAAGACTTTTACATAGCAAGAAGTCAGTTTTGATGAACCAAAGTGAATTTCTAGAGATACCGCCATAAAACCCAGGAACATAATCAAAATTCTAGAGTCATATTATTATAAGGGATGTGTTGAATAAATTAAGGTTCTTTGCATTTGGCTATGAAAAGTCAAACAGAGGACAAGGGAACAGGAAAGCGGTGACTCAGCTTTCTGATGCAGCAGTGACTATTTCTTGACATTGCCATTGGAATGTGACTTCATCTCTAAAGAGTGCTGCATTAGACAGTAATTCATCACCAATATTCCTCTCCATTGATAACAGGGAATGAAGCAGCCACAACCTTCCAAGTCCTTTCTCTATGCCTTTTGCACTAGAGGCCATACTGGAGGAAAATTTGGGAGAGTACAAGGAAAGCAGATGGGGGACACGTTCAGAAGCTATCATCCAGGGAAAAAAAGACTAATAAAACTTCCACTGGATCCCCTACCCGTAAGATGTAGCCAGGAGCTTCATTCCAGACTCTGAAACGCAGTACACTGTGCTTTGGCAATATCTATTCAGAGAGGATTCCAGACTCAAGGGTCAGTTCCAAGGTCTCCTCTAAGGTGAACCTGATGAGGTAATCCCAGAAACCTACCCTTTTTTGTGTTTCCTTAGGGAACTTAACTTCACAGAAGAAACGGTGATGCCAATATTGTGTTACATGAAATGACATAGCCTGCTGGAATGCTGAAAATCTTACTAAAGTCATTTCTTCCAATCCTACGTCTCCTTTTTGGCAAAAAGGACTAAATTAAAAATCCAATATTATAAAAGTAGGTTTCTATGACATCCTTAGCCTGAGTCAAGCCACAGGCCTTTGATCTAAAATAATTCAAATAATGAGGTAAAAATGTGTAATATGCCACATCAGAACAATCATGAGTGTTTTGTTTAAGTCAACGGCTAGAGGCTAAGTAAATTTGCAGCTGTCAAAATGTCTCTGTGCAAAATCAGAGAAAACCTAAAAAGGAGGTAAAAGTAAAAACTAATAATTTTATAGGTCAGATATATTTTTGTATCTGTGACCTGAAAATATACCTAAACAATCTCATCATTATCAGACTGTTTTTGCTGCAGGTAATTTTGTCAATCTTAAACATAATGCAAAACCATTGCCTTATGCATAATAAATGTGTATAAAGACTCTATTAACATGCAATTTATAGGCCTTCCAACACAAAGTCTAATAGAAGTTTTATAAAATATATTAGAAGCTCACCGTTTTTTTTAATTACACGAGTCTGCTGTTTCATGTGATCATTTGGAACACCAAAAACTTCTATAATCACTAATGTGTCCAGTTTGTTAGAGGAGGAGCTACCAAGAGGCAACTGGATACCACTGATGAGCTGCACAAATATAGATGGCACCAGAATTTAGCAGAGTATTAAACTGCATCACCACTTAACTTCGAAATAAAATTATATACTCCAAAAATTGGGTAGATTCTAAGTTAGTTCCTACAAATATGAAGCTGGAAAATAATGCCAATTTAAATCTTTTACCTACAAACATCAGCAAATAAATGTCAAGAACATGTCTAAATCATTTCATTTTACTGAAATGTGCTTACAAAGAAATCCACAATATCCAAAATTGATGATTCATTACCATATTTCTATTTTTAAAACATTTGTTACAGTCATTTTTACTGTAATTCAGGCCGAATAGCTCTGATAGCATGCACTATTTTTATATTTATATTAGGTACACTAAAATATTGAAAGATATATGACTATAACTTCTCAAATATAAAAAATGCACCATATACTTTTCATAACATTTTGATAGCATTTGTACTTGAATAATTTATGAAAATTTGAATTATCCATTCCTACCTGTATTACCATAACAAGTAGTCTGAATGTGAAAAAATCAATTATCTCATATATATATTACAGACCAGTTATCAAAAGAGTGTTTAGAAAAATAATTAATAATAGTTTTATTTAGACATTATAATGCCTATTTACTGAAGCAAAAATTTGTTCTATTTTTAAGAGCAAAGTGAACACATAAAAAGTATGTCATGTACTAATTTAGAGTAAGAAATGAAAGTTATAAGCCTAAAAATACAGTTATAGAAACTGAGACATAATTTTAATTTCTGAAGATTATATAAAAGGGAATAAAATAATAAATAAATTAATAAAAAGAAAAGAGGGAAGGAGAAATGGAGAGAAGAAGGTAGAAATAGAGGCAGAGAGGGAAAAGAGTAGAAAAGAACACAAAAGTAAGAAAAAGAATAACTGATAATATGTAACTTTTCCTTTCTTAAATCCACACATTGGCTAGAAACCAGAGTGATTGTAAAAATTAATTTTTTACTTATTAGTACATGTTTGCAGCACATAATTATTACATTGATTGAGGGAGGTTGGTACATGTACATAACACATCTTAATTCTTTTTACTTCTCCTTCTTCTCCCTTCTACTCTCTCCCTCCATTTTTATATCCGATTAGCACCAATCAATCAACATAATTAGACATCAGAATATTTAGAAAGAACACTAGTCATACACCTTTAGTATACTAATCCCAAATATCAGCTACTATCAGCTCGGCAAATAACCGAGCCTTCCAAACAGGCTAAGGTTCACCTTTGATGTATTTCTCACCAAGAAGAAGAAGAAAGAGAAGGAGAAGAAGGAAAAGAAGGGGAGGAGAGAAGAGAAGAGGGAGGGGGAGGGGAGGGGGAGGAGAAAGAGGAAAGGGAGGGGGAGGGGAGAGGGAGGGGAAAAGAGGAAGGAATCTAATTTAAAAAGAAAAACACAATTGAACATGAGAACTGAAAAAGAATTTAGAGAGTACTGGTCAAATAATTTGCGAACTCTAATTTACAAATCCCCTACCAGAACCACTGTACAGGCAGGAATATCAAACAGAAAGCCCAATGGTCCATCAGAGTAGTTTTCTTTCATCCCTTACATGTTAGATTCTGAATTTAGAAAGTTGTTCCATGGTTTTTATAAGATTGAAAATAACTGACCTAAACCAAAACTCTCAGTTTTCAAATGACAAAGACTAAAAAAAAAAAAAAAAAAAGTACTGAATGCCTTCATCAGGGACATAAGAAAGCTAATAGTGCAATTAGACTCCCTGATTCCCAAGTTATGCACTCAAAAAATTTTGCAAGTCATAAAGTAATCACAAAGGCCCTTAGAATAATCAAGAAAGAAAGAACCATAAGGCCACAGCAGCGGCTACTTGGGAAAACCATTTAGTCCAACTGTTTGACTCCACATCACATATACCCCCACGAGACCCCCAGGGGAAAGCACGCAGAGTGTGTAAGTGTCTGTGTACACAACCTTCCAACTTCCCTTTCCAACGAAGGAGTATCTTTGATCTCTTTACCTACTATTCTCAACCTGAAAAAGTTCATTCATTTAATCTACATGTATTGAGCGTATATTTTAGGTTACTCACTGTTAATAAGGATTGAAGAAAACTCATTTCTTTTCTTAAAAAAGAAAAAATGATGATACAGAATTTCAAAACAAGATAATAGGAGATTAACAGTGGTTAATATATTGCATATTGTTTTCTTCAAAGTAGTTGCTCAGATTACAAGATATATGCATGAAAAATTGATCAAACAATGTAAGCACAAACTGTTCTTTTCAATGAACTGATAGAGATTAGTAATATAATTATCTTATCTATCTTGTGTGTGTGTATATATATTCTTTTCCTTTCTTTTCTCCTTTCCCCCATCCCAGTTGTTCTTTCCTTTTGAGCAGTTTCTTCCCCTTTCACTTTCACAATATCTATTGTACATTTTGGATCTTATTTACACTTCCAGTTTCTCACACCAGAGAAACTATGCAGTATTTACATGTATGTCTGATTTATTTCGCTTAAGAGTATGTTCTCAAGGTGCATCCATTTACCTAGAAATGTGTCAAGCTTATCCTTCTTTATGGCTGAGTAGTACTCCATTGTATAAAAGAACCACATCTTTATCCATTCACCCTTTGATGGGCATTTGGGTTGTTTCCAAGAGTTAGCTATTACAAACCACACTGCTATAAACATGGGTGCACATACATCGCTGTGGTATGATGTTTTCAATTCTTCTGGGAAAATATTCAGAAGGGGAATAGCTGGGTCGAATTTGACCTTCAATCCTAGTTTTTTGAGAAATCTACATACTTATTTCCTCAGTGGTTGTACCAGTCTACACTCCCATCAGCAGTGAAGAAGACTTCCTTTTTCCCTACAGCCCATTCAGCATTTATTATTGGTTGATTTCTTGAAGATAGCTATTCTTTCTGGGGTGCGATGGAATCTCAGCGTTGTTTTAACTTGCATTTCTCAAATGACCAATGATGTTGAATAGTTTTTCATGTATTTATTTGCCATTTGTATTTCTTCATCTGAGAAGTGTGTATTCATCTCAGATACCCTTTTTTGGATTGGGTCTTTGAATTTGGGAGACTCGATTTTTTCAGTTGTATGTTTTTGATAGAAGTCCTTTGTCTGAGGGACAGTTGGATAAAATTTTTTTCCACTCTGTGGGTTGTCTTTTCACTTTGTTGATGATTTCTTTTGATGTGCAAAAGCTTTTTAATAAGATGAGATCCCAGTTGTTTGATTCTTTGAAGTATTTCCCACACAGTTGTGTTTTGTTCATGAATTCTCCACCTACCCCTATGTCTTCAAGATTTCTACTTACTTTCTCTTCCAGTAGATTTAGTGTTCCTGTTCTAATATTTAGATCTCTGATCCATTTTAACTTTAGTTTAATACATGGTGAGAGACATGGGTCTAGCATTAATCTTTGGCATTTGGAAAGCTAGTTTTTCCAGCACCAGTTATTAAAGAGGCTATCTTTCTTCCAGTGAACATGTTTGGCCCCTTTGTCAAAGATAAGGTGGGGCCGGTGAGATAGCTCAGTGGCATAAGTGCCTGCCCGGCAAGCGCGAGGTCCTGAGTTCGTCTCCCAGAACCCACATAAAGGAAAGAAAGGGCCAGTGATATTGCTCAGCAGCACAAGTGCTTGCTGGCAAGCATGAGCTCCTGAGGTCGACTCCCAGTACCCACATAAAAAAAAAAAAAAGATAAGGTGGTTGAGTGTGTTTGGAGTTGTGTCTGCATCTTCTAATCTGTTCCACTGATCCTCAGGTCTGCAAAACTCATTTCTTATCCTAAAAGAACCCTCAGATAAGTGGAGAATGAGGACGAGTAACAAGGAAGTAAGTGATTACAATGCAGTGTGATAAATGATTACAATACAATGTGATATAATTTGTGCATTTGTTGTCATGGAAAAACAGGATAACCACAAAAAGTAGCTCAACCAACTCAGCTAAGGAAAAAGCTTCCAATAAGATGACATTCCTGGGTCTTGAAAAATGAGTCAGAATGCGATAGGCAGATGAAGGATGGGAGGAAAGTCCAGTTAGAAGAAAAAGCACATGGAATTCGTGGAGGGGAATCACAAGTCAGAGAAAGATCTTAGTTCCATCTGGTCATAGAATGGAGTTAGGGTTATAAGTGGTGAAATGTAGACAGGGAGTAGGCGAGCAGACAGAAATACATATTAAGTAAGCATGATAAAATCAGCATTGCAGCAAAATATCTCTGGTCAGCCTGCAAAAGTAGGATCAAGAGCAATGAGACAGGGTACCTGAAAATCGCTGAGAAGCCAAAGGAATAGATTAGTGACAGACAGCAAAGTTATGAAACAGGACAGCAGAGAAGGAGGTCAGATGAAGACAATGAATAAGGAAGCCACGTGGGAGAAGAATCTGCAGAATTTAAAGATGAATTGGAAATAGGAAGTGAGAGGGATGTATAAGACTGGAATTGCTGCCAAGTTTCTTCTCTGGGCTGATTGGATGAAGGGTGCCATTAACTGACGTGTAATAAAACAGTGGAAGTGGATTTGACTAAGAAAGGATGTTCAGGTTTTGATGTGAATCTGACAGAGTGGTGATTAAATAGGTAGGGATGCTAAGCAGACTACGAAAAATGAAGCCAGATTAAACATTTGACCATTGTTGGTTGTTAAGCTATGAATGTTTGTATAAAAGAATCCCAGGAAAATATTTTAGTTTGAATGGAAAGTTAGGTTAAAGCACTAGGCACCAAGAATAATTTAGGAGCAGCTAGAGAAGGAGGAACCAACCAGTAGCAGTGAGACAGAATCACTTGTGAGGTAGAAAATAAAGAAAGAGCACAGAGCAGTTCCAGCAGCACAGAGGGAGATTAGTATGGAGTAGGAAGGGTATCACAAGTGGCCAATTCACCTCTTCTTCTCAACTAGATCAACTATTTAAAAAAAAATACAAAAACAATGTCAATCTTATAAGAACATTATAAAGTAATCTCAATGTTCAATGCTTTGCCAGATCCTAGAAAGAGTATCAACAAATCAGTCTTCTGCCTGCCCACACTGAGTTATCATTTTGTATCTCTCCGCTATTAAGTCTCCTATTTTAATGTCATAAAATCATTAACAGCCAAGAGAAAAGGCAGCTCCATACTTCACTGGCACTGTTTGCTGCCAGGGCCAGCCTCACTTCAATCCTATCCATCTTTGCTGCATTCTCTTCCCGCATTCATTTCTGGAAAATGGCTCTCAAACCTCTAATTCCCATCTGGGTTAAAGGCTGGGGCCTGACGTAGATGAGTGGTCTCCCGTGCCCTCAGAGGTTGAGACTGTAGAGGACGGTGCTGAGGTAGGAGAGGCGGGAGAAGCACGCTCTAGAGGCCGCTGGGTGTCCTGCGCTCCACCAGCCAACTGAGGAGAATCAGTAAGCTCTAGGCAGCCTGCAAATCTCAGCAGAGCTTCATTAGGGAATGGCATGAGCCACAACAAACCAATGTCTCCATGCACCCAAATTCCGGAACAGGTTCTGAGATGGTTCTCTATGGTTCCAGAAGCAACTATCTAAATACAAAAGAGGGAACAGAGAGGCCATACCTACCTGGTTTATGCAAATAACAGGTACAATTACAGTGATTCACAATTAAGTGGGGAGAAAATGAAACTAGACATTCTCAAAAGATTCAGTGACATATTAAACAGTAAATATAGCACTTAGGTTATAGAATAAGGAGGTTTTGAAAAATCTGTGCTAATGGAAACAATAAATTTTGGACAACAGCTTTTGCTTTCAGTGAAATTATAGAGTTTATAATAAAACAAAAGGAGAAAGAAGAGTAAGATGGGAGTACAAGGAGAGTTAGTGGGGAGGATTCAGACAGAAATAAAAAGGAAGCTTTCTTAGGTAAATGACAGTGGGGGGAGAGTCAAGCAATGCAGGAGAAAAATTCACATCCATAAGAAAATTACTAAAGAATAAAACTGAATAGAGACTAAATTACTAACACAGAGAACAAATGTTAAAAGCTCCCCAAAATGCAGAGGAAAAGGGAATGCTCTAAAGTTGATACAAATTAAACACAGAAAACATATGCTAGAGAAAAGCATGGGGGTACTTTTCCTTTGTAAGCAATCAAATAATGTCCATAGATATGAGGGAGAAAAAAATCCTGAACTACAAAAGCCTAGTTCTAGAGACTGATGAAAGGAAAATATCTCCTAGAATTGCCTGGTAAATCTTCTTAACAGTTAAAGGAGAAAAGGTAGCATGTCCACAAGCTCATTAGTGGGCTGAACTCAGACCTCTCCCAATGGTAAATGCTGAAATACAGTAGAATAATATAAATAGATCCTTGCGAGGAGAAGACTTGAGCCTTGATATTTGTATTCACAGGCAGGTAAGCATTCATGTAAAAATACAACAGAAGGACATTTTCAGGTATGGAAAGATGCTGAAATACCACCCATCTATAGCCCCTGAAAAGAGTAACAGAAATTTTAAAGCCATTAAAACAGATCAATGATATTTAAAAGAGTAATGTAAACTATGTAGCTGATATAATAACCAAGGAAAAACTAGGAGACATCATTAATCTTACCCTTATTGTAATTGCAATTGGATCGCTGTCTTTTATTGAAGTATATGGGTTAAAGTTTGATTTAATATCTCTCAGGAAGTGTGGTTTCAAAATATATCCAGAACCACCATTATCCAAAAATTTCCCATTTTGCAAATCCATAGGCAGACCAGGGGTCTGGAAATTTAAGGCCACTGTGAGAAGGAAGTATTTTGATGTTATTAGAAAAGAAGATGACAGTTAAAGAGATACAGTTAAACAAGTTACTGAATGTAAACACAGATTATATATCTTCACATGTAATAAAAGCATCATCCTAACACTTCTTGATTTTTCATCATTTTTCACTTCCCATGTCTATATTAATGTATATGAGTTGCAAAGTTTAATCTACAAATTAAATTACTATATACACTTGAATAAAGAAATCAAAATGGCACATAGTATGGATTACAGAAAACCAGTGTACATGTCAGATAACATTCAAGAAATACAAAAATAAAAAAAATCAGTCCATTAAATTCAGGAAACAAAGACACCCAACTATATCACAAGCTTTCAAATCCAGGTGGTGTTGTTGTCATTTGAAGACAAAGTAAGAAACAGAAAGAATGATAATTGTTAAAGCATAACACTATCTCAATACATGCTGGCAAAGAGCCACTGTATGCAGTACCGCCCTGCAACCCCAAGCCATCTCCCACCGCCATGGGCCCCATACCCCACTCTGCTCAAGCCTAGAGGCCTTGCTAGAGTCAAGTAGTAGAAGGGTTAACATCTGACACTGGCCAGTTAGTGCCAGTCCCGTACCAGCTATGCAATTAGGAATCAAGAGAGCCCGTGAGGATACATAACCAAGCTGCATGATTCTGCCCATTTTTAAGACTGAATCTAGAAGTTCATGCAAAGTATAAATGATAGAAGTCACTTGATTTGAAGAGCCCTTGAGCTCAACTTTCAAGCAAAAGAATTTGATCTCAGAGTCTTCTGCTCATTTTGGTTTCCTTGTTCCTTTCCTCTGCCACATGTGTCCCACAACACTTCATGAATTAAAACTCCATGCCCTACACTCCACCTAGATTTATCCTCTCCAAGCCATCTATGAATGAATGCAACTCTTAAAACCAATGATTCAACACTGAGTGCCTGAACACAAAACCCCCAAGGCCAAAAAAACCTTTATAAAGAGCTTATTTGTTAATTCATGAAATGAATTCATTTTAACTTATTTTCCCAAACAACTCAATATTCTATATAACATACCCATCTGACAACCTATATTCCAAAATTCTTGAGGATTAAAGTTAGAAGAGTCTGCTCTTGTTGCTTTGGGATATATTCTGGTGATGAACTTCCTCGTGTGAAAAAGAAATTCATCGACTAAAAACAGGACGGAAGGAAGGAAGGGACGGAGGGAGGGAGGCAGGGGAGAAAGAAAACATTATGAATCATTTAAAACAAACCAAGCTACTACTTCTATATATTATATAATTCTATAAGTTTCATTAATATTGATAATTATTGTTTTGGAAAAATTATTTGTAATTCGTAAAAATCAAAATGAATCCCATGCCTTTGTATTTATTGTGTAATTCACTATTATTGTTTAAGAATAATTGTATTATGCAATTTACACAGGTAATTCACTTGAGGGAAAAATGGATTATTTCTATTTCTTTTTTTCACATCCAAATTATAAGAATTTATTCACATCCAAATATAAGAACACATAAAATTCCAAAATAAAATACTTTCATTTTTAAAACACAAGTAGCATTTCCCCCACTTTAGTTTTTTTTAACTTTGATTTTTATATTAGGGTCGAATCATATGAAAGCCAAATGAAGCTATGCGATTCTAGTGAAATTAACTGGATGGAACATTTCCCAGATTCACGGGGTTTAATAAGATTCCCATGTTATCTGGTTCAGCTCACAACCCCTCCACTCCAGCATCTTACCCCTAAATTCATTAGATTTCTGCTTGCAACCTTCCAACAAAAACATCTACCTCTCAATACTTACTTTTAATTCCTTATTTTCTAATATCTATACACATATACCATACATACATATACAAACACATACGTTTACCCTCAGTTTTTAAATACGATTTTTATACTTCTACTAATCTACATCTCATTGAAATGTGAAGCATACTGTTATGGTTTATATCTAGATGGCCCCCAAATCCTCATGTGCTCAGAGGAGGGCTTTGGGAGGGTGGTTAGCTCATGGGGTGTTACGCTGACTTGTTTCAACCTGGAGCCTGGTTGGAAGAGCCAGGTCACTAGTGTGACCTGGTCAGGTGTTTCCCTTCCCCGCGCCCCCTTCACTCTCTCTGCTTCCTGTCCACGATATATTTGCTGGTGGAACTAGATCAGAAATATTTCCTCCTTCAATGTAAATATTATTCTTTAGGAGGCATCAATAATTTAAAAATTACTGTTAATTTCATCAATACTTAGTTTTTAAAGTTACATGCCTCTCGAAGCTACTCAGGTATAAATAAGCATATGTGTATCATGCTCCCCCATCTAGTCCTAAGAGAGATCTGTCCGTAGGCAAAACACATACTGTTCTGGTCCTAATGTTTTCCATCTACAAAATAATATATGAATGATTACTAAGGTCCCATAACATAACACAGTTTTGTGGCTTCTGAGACTTATTTTTAGAAATTAAATTAAACATGATTTGTTATCACAAATGCAGTTCGTGTTCATTTGAGGAATATGAGGAAATCAAATGAAGAAGGAAAACCATATACAATCTCATCATTCAGTTAACTATCGAAAACTGCTTGGTATGTATCTTTTCCTTCTTTTCTATCTATATGATAATTTTTTAATTGAGTCATATTGTTTATTCCCTTTTACAAATTGCCAATTTTTACTTACTAAAATAATGTGAGAATTATTCTATTTCAATAATATTCATCTACCACATTTATTTTAATGATGTTTTCATGGTTGTAATAATACTAGGTATCTTTGCAGTTCAACCATTGCCAACATCATTAATTATTTATTAATGACTTTGGGGGCAATAAAAAATACTCTATAGTCTGCAAAAAATGGTGATGCTATATTTTGTGACTCTATTCAGTACTATCCAATCCCTTTCCAAAATGTTTGCAAGTATTTAATCTGATGAGATTGAGAGAATCATAACTCCTTTTGTTATGTCCAGAGGTCTTGTTCTCAGGCACAACAAAAGCTACCCAATAGTTTGAAAGGGGCAGAAGTTAGCTAATAAAGCAGGTCATCAAACTCTATTTCCCATCCACAGAGTACAAAATACATTTTATATCCCAGCCAAACATACCTGCCTATACACACATTTGTTTTGTAAAAAAGGTACAATAATCCTATATTCTATTCTATTCTATTCTATTCTATTCTATTCTATTCTATTCTATTCTATTCTATTCTATTCTAATGTTACTTTATTTTGTCTATTTCATTCCACTCCATTCTATTTACTCTACACTATTCTACCCTATTCTATTATTTAACTGTAATCCAGACTTGTTGAACTGATTTTTTAATCCCAATCCACAGTTGTCATTTCCTTTGGTTTTCATCATTTTAATAAGGCCCTTAAAATATCAGGCTTTTTCTAATAGGCAGTTTGAGAATACAAACTAAAGGATCCTTCAAAGCCCTTGGACACCAGTGTACAGCCCAACAAGGCTCACCAATAAACACATTAGTCTGCATTTCCAAACAGCTTTGCTCAAGTCAGTGGCAGGTGCTGATTTTCTTACTCTAGTGTTTCTACACAAAATGGTAGACGACTGCAACTTTTTGAGAATAATTCCTGGCCATTAAATTAGTTTCCCATCCCTTTTAAAGTTTAGGACATTCCCTATTATATGAGCCCAAAACGCTGATACAGTCTGTTTCCCATTCTCTTTTCTGGGCCTTGTGTAATCTTTGGTGCTACCAAACAGAAGAACTTCCTCATACTTAGAATTAAACAGAAAAAAAAAGATGACACAGACAAGTGTGACCTCTGGAAGTGGCAGTGGCAATGCACTCTAGTGGCCCACCCTGTGTGCCATTTCCTTCCCCTCCTTCTCATAGGCATAGAACTGCCACATCTAACATTACTCCTTAAGTGCCCATTGAATCCACAAAATTCTTCCTGTCTCAATTCTCACTGCCATAAGCCTCTTGGTTTCCTCCCTGCTTGAAGTCTCTCACACTGCTTCTGAGATTGCAATCTTCCCCAACACAAGTTTCCTCCCAAGATAAAACCCAATGTCTTATTAGTTGGCTCAGCTGCCTCTAAGGCACCCCAAATGCTCTGCCATCCCAAATGCTCAACTCAGCCTCCTGGACTAAAGTATCCACGCTGCCAATCTCAACCAATAATGTTATGACCTAAACAAGACAACCAATGGCTAAATTCTGTAAAATAGACTTACACTTGAGGCACTAAACTAGAACTCCTTTCTAAATTATGTTAAATATGTTGAAATTTTATGAGGACATACACTTTATAAATATCACTGGCCCATCTTAACACCTCAGCAGTGACTATAACTGATTGGAATACTTCATCTATTTGAATTGTAAGATTTTACCTCTCAACTTGGAAAGTTTTCGGGCTCGTGTCTCCCCAATAGAATTATTTTCATTAAATTGCTGATATTGTCTTGAATATTGAAAACTTCTGAACTTCTCAGCTTTAGTATAAATGACAAGATCAGATAAAGCCAGAGCTATTTTTAGCTTCCTGATCTAAAAACAAAATGCAGTAATTTCACATTTTTACACTATTTGAAAAATGCCATTTCCAACAAAGAAAATAATCTTTAAAACAGATAATTTTACTCTTTTCATAAGGTTATCTCAAAAACTATTTGAATATGTCAATGTGATTATTTTATTACTATAATATTTAGTGATAATATAAGCAGGCTTAAGTTTAAAATTTCAATTAATATAGTAAGTATTAAGGATAACAATTATTACTATATTCTTTTCCCCAAAGATCTCAGATTATTTTCATGAATTTTACAAATTAAGAAATTTCAGTCATGAGTAAATATATTTCCAATTTGAGCCAACATTTCAGTATATGTCCTCCCAAAGCATCAGTTGGAATAACTTCTATCATATAAGACATATTTGCTCTTTTGTACCCAGCATCTGTTTCCTCTAAACTTTTGTTAGATACTTCCTAAGTTTTGTTTTGGGGGAATATCCCTTGCTTGTGCTAGATCCATGCATTTACATAATAATCATGTAGACTGGAGCCTTGCAAATCAGAATTTTTCATTCCTAATCATCAGTAATTGGTTCAAAGCTGTATAGATAAACAAATCATAGTTGATGTAAAAAAATTGTTCTCTACTCTGCTGAGAGATAGATAGGCATTCCACTCCATTTGAACTTGAAAGGGTATAAAGCAGAATTTTTGCAATAGACTTGGGCCAATTCAGAGAAAGTGGGACGAAAGATGGAGAAAAAATGAAGTTCTGTTGACCTTGATTGAGAGGCTATACCAAATCATATTGCAAATTAAATTCCTTTCCCTAAATTTTTTTTCATCTGATTAGGTAAATTAATTAATTCTCATTTTATGTAAACCACGCAAGCTAGTGACCTTCTTAGGACACAGTAATATGCACACTTACAAAGCTATATATTTTAAACATTAATCTTTTATCTGTCTCCACTTGAGAACAGAGAAATTATGTTGTTTCTCTCTGCAGCATGCTCTCTGCATAAAGAATCATAATAACTGCCAATTATAGTGAAAAACACTTAGTCACAGGTGGTACAGGGAAAGAGGTAACTTTTAAATTTTGTTTTCCACTGTCAATGTTTTCAAAGTAAATTTTAAATGATGGACTTGAGTTTTTAGGAGGAAAAGATTCCTCCCTCCAGAATATTTTCAACCCTCCACCAACAAGAAAATTAGCAAATTTGTAATCCCTTGTAAGATATTCACAAAGCTTCATCTCACCTTTTTTTTCTTGGAAAAAAGTGTTACTCCAAGTGCCTTCCTTGTCTCTGTGTCCTTTCCTTGGCTGTCTCTTGACAAAAAGGTATCATCTTCTACGGTTTTCAGTTCCTCCTCCTCCTCCTCTGCTTCTGCCTCTTCTTCTTCCCACATCCCAACCTTACCATGCTTATCAGAGCCTCTCCTCTCGCGAGTTTCCTTTAAGGTTCCTATTTTTTTATTTTTAACTAAGATTTTGAATTTCAATGCCTGTAGAAACAATTTGAAGGAGAGGTACAGTTACTCATTTATAGGTAATTTGCATTGGAACATTCATTAAAAAGCACTTCATCGTGTTTTCCATCAGCCAGCAGCAGTAAGATACATAAGGCCTCCCTCTTTCTATAGTAATATTACAGCATTGACTATAATTCAGCCCAAAAAATATCTGTTTCTGATGGGGACTTACTATATGCCATCTCTTACATTACGAAAATTTCTGCTATGTAAAAAATTTGAAATATGTGAAAAATATAGGTGGTGGTTAAGCTTGGCTGTGTCCATTTGATCAGCCTGGGAACTGCCTAGGGGTTTAGTAAAGCACACTTCTGGGTGTGTCTGGGTGGGTCACAGAGGTGTGACCTTGGGTACTATATCTGGTCCCTTACTCCTTCTCTGATGCTGTTCCTTTCTCTGCTTCTCTGCCTGAGCAGTTTTGCTCTGCCACATCCTTCTTCCGTGGTGTCCCTGCCTTGGAGATAGCTGGCCATGGACTGAACCTCCCAAAACCAAATGAGCCAAATTAAAACTGTTCTCCTTTAAATTGTGGATGTTAGGTATTGTGTCTCTGGAATAAGGAAGTGACTAACATAGTATACATAAATTAAAACACTTGCTACATTATTAAAGCTAGAATGTTACAACTTCTGGTAGTAAATACTGTAGGTCATTGCTCTCTTAGCCAATACTGAAACTATTCAGAGATATCAGGTATATAAAAATGTCCATCAGTGTCTGGCATGGAGAGTAGAATACATCAAAGATTTACACATAAAAGCATCATCAGTTTTGACTAATTACATGCAAGCATCAGCAACTTAATAGTATTTTCTGTTCATAAATCTAGGGACATGGCAAAACTTATCACCATCAGGGTCACTGATCTAAATCTGAAGCTTCTGATTCCACTCCATCACTTAGTTACCTTTGCCCTTTTCAAAAATTTACTCATTTAACAAATACATGTTTAAATACCTGCTATGTTATATATAAAGCTGAAATCTGGGTTCTGAAATAAAGATCTTTTCTCCAAAGAGTTTCGATTCTTTCTTCCCTTTTGCTATCCTAAGGTATCTACTCTAATTATGTCACTATCTTCAGCCTTCTCACATTTACTATGACCCTTATATTACTCCCTAAATATGGAGTTTACCAAAGTAAACTGTACAAGCCATAGGCACAAGTATTATCAGGGGTAATTGTTAAGGGGACAAATTTCTGAGATCTTATTCAATATTGGGAAGTCAGAATCTTGAATTGTGGAGCTAGAATTAGGCCTCCTTAACAAGTCTCCAGATTTTTTTTTTTTTACACAATGAAGAATGGAGTATGAGCAAAATACTTTATCTCTAATTCCTCATTTACTTGTCAGAAACCATCCCCTTACTTTAGTGTGGAAGTTAAAACTTCAATTATGTACTGGAACGCAAAAAAAAAAAAAAAGGCGTATGTAGCAGGAATAAGTTATAATTTCCAGAATTAGACCATGATCCCGAGGTTTAATCTTTGATGATAAGTTCCCAGCATTTCACATAAGTTCTTTAATACTGTTTTCTGTCATAGTGGAATACATTTGGTAGGTGGACATTCTTAAGAAGAAAACCCTGATTTTTTTCATTTATTAAATAATTTGTTTTTGTCTGTCTCAGTTCTAGTATGAGCCCTACGCTTCTTTTTTTTTAATGTGAGTACTGGGAGTCGGCCTCAGGACCTCACACTTGCCAGCAAGTGCTTGTGCCGCTGAGTGATATCAGCGGCCCTTGAGCCCTATACTTCTTTTTTTTTTTTTTTTTTTTTGTGGGTACCAGGGGTCGACCTCAGGACCTCGCACACCAGCAGGTGCCCGTGCCACTTACCAATATCACCAGCCCCTTTTTCGTATGTGGGTTCCGGGAGTTGAACTCAGAACCTTGTGCTTGCCAGACAGGCACTTATGCCACTGAGCCATCTCACCGGCCCGAGCCCTATACTTCTTATCACTAGTGTAACACTTTCATTTTAAAATTTCCTGCTCATTTAAATAAAGTAACAAGAAATATAAAGATTAATATTCAAATATTACAGAAACACTGCTCTACTACCATAGATGAAGATATGTCAAAACTAAAGTGTTGGTTGTTAGACAGTGCTATTGCAAAAACAAATGTTTTTTTATCACCTGACAAAATTTGAGGTAATGGGCCAGCGAAGGAAACTAAGGACTAGGCAGAGAAGAATGAAGAAACCCTAAAGAACTTGGTGTGATGGAAGAAAGTGTTCCAAGGGAAGCAAAAATGGGCACATGTGCCAGAATGTCGCCAAGTGAACAAGTCAGGTGAAGGCTGAAATGTATGCACAGGAAGGTCTTTAATGGCCACAGTGAGAAACTTACTATGAAGCAGGAGGAAGAGGAGGCCAGACTGGGCAGGTTACAAGGAGACAAGGAAATGGAACTTTGGACTGTGAGAGGATATAATAAAATACACAGCTAGAGAAAGAAGTGAAGTCCTGATGGCAGAGATGGGTGCTGTTTCAAAATAAATACTTGAATATGCTCAAATTAAGAAGGAGGGGGATCCTGGAGATGGAGACATTAAAAAGATCAGATTTCAGAAAGGTGAACCTGCTCCCCTGTTGTTGAAATGTTGCCTATAGATTCTGTTTATAGCCTGGACTTCCTGCCTCTTTCTTAGCCTTTTGCCTATAAAACATATCAATTTCCTGGTGCTTAATATTAATAACCTTGAAATTATGGACCCATGATGTATGACAATCAAAATGTGGGATTTACATATATCTCTATACATTTCCTTTATATACTGTCTTTATCCACCTACATACCCAGGAGAACATTTCCTAGGCAACACATGCCAAAGATTCACCTCACTAAATAATCAAAGTTAAGCATTTTCATCAGTCTTTTACCTCTTCTCATGGGCCAATATAAGAGGGATATTTTATTTTGTTTCATTTATCATTCACCTGAGCTTCTGAAGCATAGCATTACCTCTGGTGAAGGTAGGCTGTCCGGAAAATCATCAAGTATATCAGAAAGCAGAGAATCTCCAAAAGTAGTCTGCAAAATGTCAGCCATCACTTCCTGCTGGGAAGGAGAGCAGTGATTTTCTAAAGAGAGAACCACTGGGTACTCCGATGTCTGAAAAATTAACCATTGCTATGGTTATTATCAACACTTTTAAATAATCTAATTCAATTAATATACAATTAATATAAATTAATTTAAAATCCATTTCTAATGTTCAGCACCCTTGCAAAATTGTTACGTGTTCTGAAAGTGCTTTTGCATTTGACAGTAAGGGACATTATTACTATTTGCACCAAAAGAACAGAAAAACCTGCAGCATCTATCAGTGGGTGTTTGTTTAAATAAATAATATCATATTCATATAAAGAAATTATGTAGGCACATTAAGAAGGTAGAACTATATATACTGCTACAGATAATCACCTATAATATAGTGGCTTTCTATCTTATGCAGAAAAACAAGTTGCCTCTTATAGTTTGGATGTTGAATGTTCCCCAGTGGCCTTTGTGCTAAATGATCAGTTCCCAGTGTGGCAATATTGGTAAGTTGTGGAAACTTTCAGAGGTAGAGCCTAGTTGAGATAGGCTGGTCATAGAAGGCAGCCCCTTACAAAGGACCCTGGGACTCTGCATCTTCCTTCTTTTTCTCTTTGCTGTTCTCACAATGACATCAATGATTTTCCTCTGCTATGATGTATCACCTCAGTACAGCTTTTGGGGCAACCTACCATGGATTGAAACTTTCAAAATCATGAGCCAAAATGATTCTATTTTCTTTTTTAAATTGATTTTCCCATGTGTTTGTTCCAGTAACAGAATGCTGACTAACACATTGCAAAAGAATAATATTACATACTTTATTTTTAACACATATACACATACAAATACACACACATATATATAGATACATATTTAAATATTTCAAAATATCAAGGAAAACCTTAACACTGATGAGGCAAGAGAAATGCTAATTTTCTACTTTTTCAGCTTTAAGTCCTATAATCAAACACATTGCTTAAGAAATCAGAAATAAAGGTAAAGTAAAATAAGAAGGAGTCAAATCGGAAAACACTTTGAAAGTAGAGCCAAGACCATTTGCTGATGTACTGTTCGAAGGGTCTGAGAGAAGAGGAAAACAGTTAAAGTTGACAACAATGACCGTAGTTTGAGCACATGAAAGGCCATCAGCTGAGCTAAGAAAGGTCATGGGAGGAGCAGGATTGACAGAAAGAGGAATATCAGAGCTCAATATCAAATACGTGTGTTCAGTCAAATGTGCCATTCAATAGCCAAGTGGAAATGTCACAGCAATAGCCAAGTGGAAATGTCACTGATGTGGTTGCACACATTGACTTTGATTCAAGGTAGAGTTTGGAGGAGAGAGATGGATATAGAATCATCAGAAATTAAAGAGAATTGATGCCCTTACCATAATGTTTCTATATTAACATAGAAATTGCTTATTTGATATTTCTATCTTGAGAATATTTCATACTCTACACTCATATATAATAGAGCAATGGATATAAATTTGTGATTTTTAAATTTGTATTTACAGATTATGTAATTATTAATAGAGTTAGAACTTCAAGTTTGCTAGATTTGTAAGTTCATTAGGTATATATTAAGTACTGAGGAAGATTTTATTAAATAATTTCAATTGCAATTAAGTATGTTAAGTTTACAAAAACAATTTGAAATGCCTGAAAATATAATTAGCCAATTTTATGAATGGAATCAAACACTATTCAAAACTCTTTAAAATTGAGAGTTTACTAATATCTACCCAATTTATACACTAGGATTTGTAAGATGAATTTAGTTATATAAAGAACTAAATATTTAAATCTGTAACTTTATTGGTTTCTGGGAAGATGGCAAAGTGGTAAGCAGCAGAAAAAGAGCCTTTCTGAGATTTGGTGTCCAGACACTGGAATATAGCAGTGTGAGGAAGGGAAGGAGGGAAGTGGTTCCCAGGAAGGATCTGAAGAATTGAAGCCCACGGGAAGAGCCAAGAGAGATAGTACAATGAAGAGGAAGGAAGTGGCAGGTGGCACCTTCTCCCTGAGCTAGACTCACTTCATGGGAGGGGTGGCTTGAACCTGCAGATGCATAGTGACTACTGGTGACCCCAGAGGCCTCAATGGAGAAATGCACCAGTGGAATGGATTAGTGGACAAAGCAGACTGCAGTGGCTGGTGAGTTATTCAGGTTCAGATGTCCTGCAGGAGAGAGCAATTGGCCAGGAGCCATCGTGGAGAGGGGCCAACCGATCTCAGAACTCAGAGCAACTGCTGGCTCCATCTAGTGGCTCCCAGCTGAGTTCAAACCCGCAGGAGGTACACAGACTGCTGCAGGCTGAACAGGTCAGGTTCCAGACTCACAGCCGGAAACCAGCCTGAACTTCAGTGGAAATAAAAGCGCAGACTTGCTGAGATTATCCACTACCCCACCTAAAGCTACTGCAGGCTTGCTGGTATTAATCAACACAGATGTGGACACTGTCTTCCCAAATATCCACCATAGACAACAGAGACACACCTTGAAGTGGACATTATTTCTTACATTTTATTTCTTTTTTCCTTCTCTTTTTCTTTGTTTTATTTAGTTTTATTGTCATTGTTTGTTCTTGTTTTTATATGAGTGTGAACATAGTTTCTAGTTTTTTTGTTGTTGTTCTGTTCTGTTCTTGTTCATATTTCTTCCTTCTCTCTTTCCTTCCTATCTTCTGCACCAGTTTCCCAAAGTTTGCATGATCCTCCTTTGTCCTCCAGCCTTACTTCTGATCTCTTCTTCTTCTTCTATCTATTTTCCCCTAACCCCTTTTAAATTTTCTCCCCTGAGAATAAAATAACCATATTGAGAGCTTATTTACTGCATACAATTTTCTGGTTTGTTTTAGATTTTGTTGTATAATCACAAACCTAGTTCATACAGTTAAAGGTGAGAAATTAATAGCTACCTCAGTTTGTCATTTTCTAGGCTGTGTTTGATGCTATAGTTATTGCCGATTGTACCACTTTAACCAATGTAACGAAATTGTTCTGTTTTTTCTTCCTGGTATACCAAGACTGAGATTGCCTAAGGGTCATAAAAAATACTGTAAGCCAGTGCCAAAGAACCGGGGACTGGGTCATGTAGGCAGCAACTTCTGATCTCCAATAAACTGAAGAGTTAGGATCTTGCTACAGACTCAAAACCCAAAAGCCAGCTACACCTAGAACACATCTCTGAGCAGTAGTCATTTCCTAAGTGTTCTAAATACCAGCAATAAAGCTACTCACCACAAGCAATTCATAAGCATCAACCCAGGAATTAAACTAAAAAAAAAATTAAAAAGAAAATGAGAAGACACTTAAACAAGATGCAATCCCAGATGTCCAGCTCACCAAAGGCACACGCAGGGGGCAATGAAGTGGAACAATCTGAAACCGACCCACCTGGACTCTGAAGTGGTAACAGTGGAAGTAACAAAGCAAGTGAAAGAGGCTCTAAAAAAATCAAATCAGAAATAATTTCTCAGATAACTACAGAGATGGTAACTATAATGAAAGATATACTTAGTGACTTAGGAGAGATACAGATAAAAAAAATAGAGGAGCTTGGGAAAATGATGGAAACCATGATTCAAACAGATTTCCAAGAGATTAAAAATTCTATTGAAAATATACACAGCAGAATGAGCCAATGTGAAGACAGAATCTCAGATGTAGAAGACAGTATTGCAGTTAGTGATCACAAAAGGAAATATTTCTTAAAAATAGCAAGGGACCACAAAAAATCAATCCAGCAGCTGCTATATGATGCAAAGAAAAATAACATATGATAGATTGGAGTCAATGAAAAAGCAGGAGATAGCACAAATAAAATAAATTTTTTTTTTTTTTGTGGTTACCAGAGGTCGAACTCAGGACGTCGTGCTCTAGCAGGTGTCCATGCTGCTGAGCAATATCACCGGCCCTTTTTTCGTATGTGGGTTCCGGGAGTCGAACTCAGGACCTCACGCTTGCCAGGCAGGCACTTATGCCACTGAGCTATCTCACCGGCTCAAAATAAAAATCTTGTTCAAATACATCACAGCAGAAAAATTCCATGGCAAAGAAAAAGAAATTGATGTACAGATAAGTGAGGCATATAGAACTCCAATTAGCCATGATAAAAATAATCTACACCAAACCATATAACAGTCAAGATTCCAGAAATTCAACACAAGAACAGAATATAGCTGTTAGAGAAAAGAAACAAATCACCTATAAAGGAAAGCCCATCAGAATCACAGCAGACTTCTCAGCACAAACACTCAAGTCAAGGACAGCTTGGAGTGAAGTATTTCCAGCCCTAAAGGAAAACAACCTCCAACCAAGATTGATGTAACTTACAAAACTATCTTTCAAAATTGGTGGAAAAATAAGATGTTCCATGAAAAAGAACACCTGAGGAAATTCATGAACACCAAACCAGCACTCCAAAATGTCCTAGAGGACATTCTGGAAAGAGATAACAAGGATTATAACTTCATAAACCACAACAGAAGGAATCCACCAGAAACACATTTAACTCAAAAAGAAATTCACGACTGAAAGTCAAAGGATGGAAAACAATAATGCATGTGACAGGAACCAGAAAAAAGCAGGGGTAGCTATTCTATTTGCAGACAAAGTGGATTTTAAGTCAGGACTGATCAAGAGAGACAAAGAAGGTCATTACATCCTTATAATGGGAACAATGCAAGAGGAAGACACAATAATCATAAATATATATGCACCAAATATCAGTGCACCCAACTATATAAAACAAATATTAATCGACATGAAAAATCAAGTAAACACTAATACAATTGTAATAAAAGGCTTCAATACCCCACTGTCACAAATAGACAGATCAACTAGACAAAAAATCAACAATGAAATATCAGAACTGAATCGAACTTTTGAACAAATCAACTTAGTAGATGTCTACAGAATGTTCCAATCCACCTCTGAATACACATTCTTCTCAGTTGCACAGATGTTCTCCAAAATAGACCACATACTAGCTCATAGAACATGCTTAAGTAAATACAAAGGAATTGAAATTATCCCATGCATATTATCAGACCATAGTGCAATGAAATTGGAAATCAATTGCAAAAGAAACTGTAAAAATGGCATAAACATATGGAAATTAAATAACACCCTCCTAAATAACCAATGGCTCACAGATGAAATTAAAGAAGAAATTAGACAGTTCCTACAATTAAACAATAATGCCAATACAATGTAACAGAACTTATAGGACACAAAGAAAGCAGTCTTGTGAGAGAAATTCCTAGTGGTGAATACCCATGTCAGGAAACAGAGTGAGCTCAAATAAACAACTTAATGTTGAACCTCAAGCTTCTAGAAAAAGAAGAGCAGGTCAAGCCCAAAGCTTTCACAAGGGAGGAAATTAGAAAGATCAAAACAGATATTAATGCAATGAAGACTAAGAAAATAATTCAAAGGTTCAATGAATCAAAGAGTTGGTTCTTTGAAAGATTAAATAAAACTGACAAACCCTTAGCCAACCTTATTTTTTAAAAAAGGGAAAAAAAAGACTCAACTCCATGCAATTATAAATGAAAAGGGTAAAATCACAACAGATCCTGCAGAAATCCAGATGATCATCTATACTTAGAGAACATACATTCTAATAAGATGGAAAATGCAGAATTGGACATATTCCTAGACACATACGAATTACCAAAGCTGAATCAAGAATAACTATTGTTATTCTCTTATTATTTTGTTATGAAATTTTGTTTTACCTTTTTTCCTAAAATAAAAAAAGGATATCAGAAAATGGAAAATATCCTTTGTTCTTGGGTAGGAAGAACCAATATCATGAAAATGGCCATACTCCCAATATTGTTTTACAAATTTAATGCAGTCCCAATCAAAATTCCAACAGTACATCTCATAGAATTAGAGAAAACGATCCTAAAATTCATTTGGAACCAGAATACACCTAGACTAGCAAAGTCTATTCTGGGTATTAAAGGCAAGGCAGGGGGAATCACAATCCTGGACTTCAAATTATACTACAAAGCTACTGTGATAAAAACAGTATGGTACTGGAGAAAACCAGACCCGAGGATCAGTGGAACAGATTAGGAGATGCAGAAACAACTCCAGACATACTCAGCCACTTTATCTTTGACAAAGGTACCAAAAACCTTCACTGGAAGAAAGATAGTCTCTTTAATAAATGATGCTGGAAAAACTGGCATTCTACACACTAAAGATTAAAATTACACCCGTATCTTTCACCATTCACTAAACTAAAATTGAAATGGATTAAAGATCTAAATATTAAAACAGAAACACTAAATCTGCTGGAAGAATAAGTAGAACTCTTCAAAACATTGGTATATGGGCTGGTGAAATGGCTCAGTGGCGCAAGCACCTGCCTGGCAAGCGCAAGGTCCTGAGTTCAATTCCCGATACCCACATAAAGGAATAAAAGGAGCCGGTGATATTGCTCAGCAGCATAAGCGCCTGCTGGAAAGAGAAAGGTCCTGAGTTCAACTCCCAGTACCCACATAAAAACAAACAAACAAACAAACAAACAAAAACAATGGTATAGGCAAAGACTTTATGAACAAAACCCCACTTGCATAGGAAATATTACAAAAAATCAACAACTGGGATCTCATCTTATTAAAAAGCTTTTGCCCAGCAAAAGAAACTACCAACAGAGTGAAGAGACAACCCACAGAGTGGGAAAAAAGTTTTGCCAGCTATTCCTCAGAAAAAGGACTATTATCTAGAATACATAAAGAATTCAAAAAAATCAGACCCCCCAAATTTAAAGACCCAATCCAAAAATGGGTACTTAAATAAACAGACACTTCTCAGATGAAGAGGTATAAATGGCAAATAAATATATGAAAAAATGTTTAACATCATTTGTCATTCAAGAAATGCAAATTAAAACAATGCTGAGATTCCATCTCACCCCAGAAAAAATGGCTATAATCAAGAAATCAACCAATAACAAATGCTGGTGGGGCTGTGGAAAAAAAGGAACCCTTCTCCACTGTTGGTAGGAGTGTAGACTGGTGCAGTCACTGTGGAAATCAGTCTGGAGATTCCTCAGAAAACTAGGGCTAGAGGTTCCATTCAACCCAGCTATACCCTTTCTTGGCATTTTCCCAAAAGAATTAAAAGCATCATACCCCAGTGATATATGCACACCCTTGTTTATAGCGACACAGTCTGTAATAGCTAAATCTTGGAAACAGCCCAAGTGCCCATTAACTGATGAATGATAAAGATGTGTTTTTTTTATACAATTGAGTACTACTCTACTAAAGAAGGATAAGCTTGAGACATTTCTAGGTAAACGGATGCAACTTGAGGCCATACTCTTTTAAGTGAAATAAATGGGACACATGGGTTAATACTGCATTCTCTGGTGTGAGGACCCAAAAGAGTAAATACGGACCAAAATGTGTAATAGATATTGTGAAATAGGAAGAACATGTTCAAATGGGAAGGTGAACTAGGGAGGCGGAGGGGAAAAGGAAAAGAAAAAATATGAGAAAAGAAGGGAAAAATGGAAACCAAGCTTTTGTAAATAAGAAGGGGAAGAGGGATTGAAGGGAGGGTAGGGAAATGGGGAAACAAAGGAATCAAGTTATATCATGTACAGGTACTAATTCCCTATGATGAATGTGATCATTATGTATATCTAAAGTGTATCAATAAAATTAATTAATTTAAAAATCTGTAACTTTAATCAATTGAATAACAAATTTCAAATCCAAAGCGAACTTTTAAATATTCTTTGTTATTGCAATTACAGGCATAAATAATATCAATAATTTAGATAATGCATTATTGATACATTTGATTTTTATTTTGAAAATAAAATAGTTGATTATTGGAAAAATGTTTACTATTATTTTGGTCAATATTTTTTAAAATTTTGGGCCATAACCTATAACAAAAAAAAAAATGTTATATTTCCTCACAATACATATACACATGGGTGCCCCCCCACATACATGCACACACAAGATTTAGCAATAAGTTCCATAAAACAGCATGTACCTTACTGCCTGAGTATAACTTTGATAAATATACCTTTAACTATACACTACATGGGCTTTACTGTCGGCTAGTTTGTCATAACCCACAATTTAAAATATCACTGGTCTAAACCTAGGCCAAGCATTATAGGATTTCGAAAAGAGTAAATTATAATTGATTCTTTTTAAACAAATACAGTTTTTAAAAGATAGCCTCATACCATGAATGCATATTTGTTTATTGCTTGGATAACAGTTTTAAATAGAAGCTTGCTGGTGAGTGTATAACCATGGTATACAACAGGTTCATCTTGTGATCCATCCCAGCAGTCAATTTCCAGACACCGGCATCCTTTCACAAGGGCACTAGCAAAATTTAAACAAAATACTATGTCATTCCTAGACAGATAACAATATGTACCATAGTGTCAAGATATTCAGAAGACTATTTGTGATTTTGCAACAAATGCATAAATTAATTCATAAAAACAAGATTTGAGTCTCTAGGTTAAATTTACGCCCTGAAAAGGATGAACAAACTACCTGTGAAGTACACCATGGCACTTGCTCCTTTCTAGTCAAATATTCCATTCTTTATTGCTATTCAAACTTAGTTCATAGAAAGAAGAAAGCTGCCTGGCTCCACAGTTATAGCTACAAAATATCCTTACCCACAAACCAAATAATTTTGGCTACAGTGATATCTACTGTTCAATGCAGTATCATTGGGATGAGGTAACATTTGAAGCCATTTCAAAATTTCAATTTTTTTCTGACTCTTTCTTCATCTCAAGTTCTGGGGAATAGAATACATGGTGAGAAGAGAAGAGGAGGAGGAACAGAGAGGGAAGGAGGGAGGGAGAGAGAGAGAGAATATGTGCTCCCTGGAGAAAAATGTTGGATAGAAAGGAGGAAGATAGAGGGCTTGAGAGCTTAGTAAACATTCTTTATCTTCTCAACTTTTGTGTAATCCTCTCTCTCAATTTTCATCCAGGTAAGAGCTAGGGGAAATTAAAATTTATGCAAAGGAAACATGAATACCTTAATCTATGTCTATTTGACTCATAAATTTACTGGGAGAAAATTAGGAGCTACCTCAGATTACACCAAATTCACAAATTTATATGATCTAAGGAAAATGTATTTCCTCTTCAGCTAATATCTATTAGTTCATTGAAAAGAAAGATTTGTGCTTGTATCATTTGATCAGTTTTTCATGCCTGTATATTGTACTTTGAGCAACCACTTTGAAGAAACAATACACAATGTGTTAATCATTGTTACTCTCCTACTATCCTGTTTCAAAATTTTGTATTATTGTTTTTATTTTTTCTCTTTAAGATAAAAAAATATCTAAAACTAAGTTTGATTTTACGTCTGTCAAATAAATCTACCTCTTGACCTAGACATAAGTTCCATCTTAAGCATATAGTCATTTGTGCCTTCTGAGTTTAAATGAGTTTCAGTGTTTTTACTAAAAGAGAAGAGTGACAGAATGCTTTATTAACAGGTACCTTTATTTATGTTGGCAGTTGGAGCTGATTGAACTCAGACATTTTTCCTGACTCAATAGTAATGAATATACATAGAGGCATCTCAGTCTGCATAGCCAACAGAGGTCATTGTACGTCATTATAAAGTAGGTTATTTTTGTCAGAGTTCCCTAAAATGTGTTGATATATTTATAAAAAATGTTCCTGCTGATTCCTGCAAATGTATATACAGCAATAAGATTTTTTTTTTATTTCACAGATGCATGCACATAGCTGCACTGAACTGAACACACCTTTCTTCTTAATTTCTATGAACATAGCCTGGCACAGAGCTGATATATGCCAACCACAGTGCTCACACCACCAACACGGCAAGCTGACTAGTACTATGGATCAGAATCCTGCAATTTCTGCCTATTTCTTATGTTCTAAGTTCCATGACAGCAGGAAATTTCAGTCTCACCAAAACTGTTTGACACACAGTTGACTATTAGTAAATATTTATTTTGTTTATATTAGAGTGGGAACTGTAAGGTTGAAGAAGAAAAGTGGAAGGCAGATAAAGTTGATCTTCTGAAATGCAATCTTGGAAGAGAGAGAACTGAATCAAATAAGGGCTGACTCGAGAAGACAGGTTCATAGAACTGGGATTCACCTGCTAGGGAAGACTTCTTTAGAAGATGTCTTGCTGTACACAAAATAATTTTCCCATAAATAAAAGCAGGTAAACACTTATTGCCCAAGAGGCATATTAAATTAGCCCACTGTCTCTAGGATATTTATTTTCAGTTGGGATGGTTTTGTCTCCCAGGAGATGGCTGGCAATGTTTAGACATAACTGTGGTTGCTGGGGGTGGTGGGAAGATTTGATAACACCATCTACCAAGTACAGGGTAGTGATGTTGGTATTGATGTTGGTAAACATTCTACAATGTATAAGGCAGATCTTTACAACAACAACAACAACAAAAATCATCTGACATAAAATATGAAGTGTTTGAGAAAGCCTGCTTTAGATCATGACACTGCGGTACCAAGTGCTTATGTAAATCAGTACTTTTTCTCAACTGAAGCAGAAAGTACCAAAAGACCATACAAGAAAATGTACCTATTAGATCTAGCAACATATTTAGTCCCTTGCTAGGGAGATGACAAGGAGTACTTAGGAATGTGACTGAAGAAAAATAAAGCAATTACAGCATCAAGTCAATAGGCTAACTTCAGAAGCACCTTTGTATTCTCTGGGAAATAATACAGATGAAAGATGGAAAGAATCTGAGGAGGTAGGGCTTTAGAAGGAAAAGGAAATTGGTGAATCTTATCTCTCTTGAGGTTTCACCAAGACAAAATATAAAATTAAATGATTAATAAATTATTTTGAGGTTGCTTTAGGGCACACTGCTTTATTCAGGCATGTGGTGATGCACATATTACATTTCAGGGGTTTGTTATCCCCTTGACATTAAGTTAAAGGAATGCACCTAGAATATACTTCTAAATAATCACCTGATTCACTAATATTTCTACAGACAAATAAGGTAGACACCTGATGTGGGGTGTAAGTCCTAATTTTAACTATTTTTTAGAATTCTAAATGAACACTCTTCTTGGCTTGTGGTTGTTTACATAGTATTTAGATTTAAAATTGGAAAAGAAGCAATAATTATTTGTAAAGTTTCTTATTTTCCAAGAAAGGATTCTTGCTTTGCCCAGCTTTTAGTTGATTAGCAAAGTAAACTGTTTTGTCTTTTTCATCAATACCGAGCATCAGTGCTCTAGGTTGCTGCCAAAGCATGATCTTGAACTCTCTACTATAACAGAGAAGGGAGCTATCAAAAACTTGGTTATGGAAGAAAACTTATTATGAAAACTTTTTATAAGTAATACTGATTCTCACCGCTTCTCTATGTTTTTTAGTTTGATCCACAGATCAAGCCAACCCTTCCAAAACTGCATATTCAGACTACATGGTCTGGCCCCCAACAAAAACATTTAAGAGCACTGCACCATGTCATGCCAACCACTTATATTTTGACTCATGTAAGAGGCACTTGTCTCTTTTCTAGTGGTGGAGTTGAGTCTACTCACTTTTATTTCACTCTGAGTCCGCTTTAGAACATGAATAGAGCTAATTCTTATTTAGTAAAGACACACCCCACTTCTTCTAAGCAACTGTTTTGTTCATTATGATTATCGTATACCTTATAAATAATCCACTTCTCTCTTGGCTTCGACTGCTAGAAAACTTACTTATGAGTGAATTTCTGCATGCATCCTAGAATCTGTGCAGGACTTTGTCATATGAAATTGCTACAATTATTTTTATTTCATCTGTTTATCATTAAAAATTTCCTCAAGTACTTTCTATAAAGTAGCAGAGCATAAAATACAACTTTTATTAATGGTTTCTTTGTATTATATGAGTAGTATTTTTTCTATTTGCTTTTGAACTTTAACTGGCAATTTGAGAAGCTGTTGATGTATGAAAATACAGAATGCCAAATTCCACATGATATTAGTTTTCCTCTTTTAAAAATCAAGAAGTAAAGATATGAAGAAATCATATCTGTTGCTTAATTAACAAATGAAGGAGAGGGAGGAGATGTGAGCACCCTGAACTTAAACATTGATGCTTGAACATCACATTATGCCACTTCTATAAGCAAATAAATTTTGAAAGACTTCCTTCTCAGGTGCTTCTTCCAAAGGTGGGTAAAGAAACAGGAGAAGAAACGCAATTAAATTAAATTTAGATTTGCAGTAACATGGAACATTTTCTCAGAATTAAGATATAATTCTCTGCGGGATCATGTATGAGATATAAATGGGATTGTTATAAGGTATACAATAATCATAATAAACAAAATGGTTGCTCAGAAGGGGGGTATGCCTTTACTAAATATTTCTAAAAGACATTTTAAAATGTGTATTTTACTCTGAAAAATCAGAATAATTAAAAATGAATAAAATGTCTACAGTGAAATTATAGCTCCAATATCTTCACAGAATTCTAAGAGAATATATTTTTGAATTTGAGGATTTATGTATTTACTTAGATTTTAAACTGAAGAAGCAGTAATTTTTATTTGTAAGTCTGATATTCTCATGGAGTTATATCCTTTCTACCTATGGTTTTTCTCCTTAAACAGTATGAGTCAAACATATGTCTTTAAATATCATCTACATGCTGATGACTTCTGATTATATTTTTCCAGTCTGGATTTTCCTTCTGAATTCCAGAAACATATATCACACTGATTATTTGATCCAGCTCTTTGATAACTAATTGTATCTCAAACCAACAGAACTCCTGCTTTTTCCTCACACCCTACAATGAGATTCTCTCTCTAACTTTACAATTTCAGTCAGCAATATCCTTGTGTACTTGGTTATTGGGCCAAAAAACTTGATTCTTCTCTTCCCTTCATACCCTTCTTCAAATCCCCTGGTAGCCCTTGTTGGCTCTGAGTCCTCAAAATATCTCAAATTCAACCACTTATCATCGCAGTTGCTACCACATGTGTTCACCATCTACACAGCCATCATCACCTGGACTGCTACAATATCTACCTAAGTCGTCTTTGACCTCTACTCTTGCCCATCTTTCCTCCAAAAATAAATTGTGACACTATATTGAGGAAAATCTCTCCAGTATCTTCCCAATGCAATCGCTGCCAACCAGACCTTCCTTTACTATCTACCTCCTCAAATTCATCTGCCTTTATTCATCATTTGCTTTTTGCCAGCCATATTTCTTGACTTCCTCTTGTTTAAAAATGCCAAGCACTTATCATTGCTTCTGTTCAACGTGTCTTTCCTACCAGATCTTTTCATGATTCCTTCTTTGTCACCACTCAGGGTGAGAAGCATTTCCTGACAATACCCTCTAAAATTTGTACACACACAAGAAGCTTTGTTAGTCTTTCTTGCTACCATATCTCCTCTGCCTGACTAATTTGAAGCCCAGTATTAACACTAGAATATAAATTGAGGAGGCAGCAGGAATTACCTTTAATCTATGTAAATTACTTGACATATAAATCTACAAAAATTGTTATCAATGAATGGCAGATTACACAATTTACTGCATTTATGTGTTGGCTTCCTAAGATTTTGTGTCCTGATGTTATCATAATTTTAATCATATTAGTTAAAATCTATGTTCAACATTTGTTAAGTATGATAAGAGAAGTCATATTTTCTTATAAGAATATTCAAATTGTTTAGAAACCTTCGGAGGTGCTATAATCATGGAGATCAGCAGACAAGAATTGAATGAAAATACATTATACTAATACATACAGCAAATCATGCTGTTATTTTATGCAAAAGTTGGATGATCAAGATAGGTAGAAATAAAAATTCCTGTTCCCTATGCATAGCCTGATTTTTGCTCTGCATCATTGAGATAGACACCACCAGAAGCTTCCAATAGAATTTATCCTTTCTATTGACCATTCTTAAGCAACAGACTTAAAAATCAAAATAAATACCTTACATATCCCCAAAGGTCACTTGGTCCCACTAATTGATCAGATACCAAATACGTGTTATGTGAAGAAGAAATAAAATAATCACTTAATGGATAAGTCATATCTTGATAAACATTTGTACATTCCTGTTTAAATAGTAGACATTCAGGTGAATACATGTATCTTGTAAAGCCTTCAAGTGACATCTGATGTGCTTTCCTGACTAGAAAAAATAAAATTAAACGGATGCAGAAATACCATTAGTAATAGAAAAATGATATCTCACCTGCAAACTTAGTAGTAAAGCAATTTTCTAAAACTGTAATTTAGAATTAAATTCTTCTACTGAATAACTTTAGTTCTTCCACGTCTACATTCAGGAATATATCATTTTACTATCTCTGATATTTTTACATTTTAAAAATGCATACATCTATCATAAATCAATGAAATTCCCCAAGCTATACATCTGGTTAACAGGCATCAAGGTAAAGAGAACATTGAAACTCCTCAGAAGCTGCCCCCCTACTAACTTGCAAGTCATTGCCCTGCCCACAAGTATGTGCTGGTCTGGCTGCTAGACCTGTAGCTCAGTTTTCTCCAGCTTTTGTACTTTACATGAACATTCATACAGTATGTATTTGAATGCATGATTTCCTTTCCTGCACACTATGTTTCTAAGATTTATTCCTATAGTTGTATATAGTTATACGTGGTTCATTTCCACTGCTATATAGTATTCTATTGTTAAAAGCATGCTATAATTTATCCATTCTATTGAGCATTTACATAGTTTCCTCTGTGGAACTGATACAAATGGTACTACTATAAACAACCAGAGCATGTATTTTGGTGCAAATATGTGTATATTTCTGTTCCATGCATGTCTATGAGTGCAACTGCTGGAATTGGCATATGATCATCTGTGTTAAATTATCTCTGAATATTTTTACTTAAAATAATATGTACTAAAATTATTGACTTAAGCAGAACATTAGCTATAGAACCAGGCAGTCTTGTTTCAAATGCATTTACGTGCTATATGACCTTGAAAATTTTAGCTGTCCTCTCCATGTCTATGAAATAGAGATAACCTGAAAATCTACCCCCGTACATTAGCTCCATACATGTGAGTTGCTATTGTTGCTATCGCTAGTTAAATTCCACTCAAAAGACAAGCTGAATGCATATTCATTTTAGACTAGAGTGTGATCCTTTGATAAGAATTTTATTTTTAGGAATTTATCCTGCAGAAACAGAAACTCAGAAAGAGGTTGATGTCTAAAAATGCTCACATTAACATTATTTATAAAAACAAAATAAATAGGGGGAAGAAGAAAATTAAAGCTCAAAATATGGCATAATACTAAGTAGCCATTAAAAATAATGTATCATAAAAATATGCAGTGACATAAGTAAATGTTTATGATATCATAAAAGCCAAAAAGTCAGCATTCAAATGCTATTACTATTTTGATTTAAAAATAAAAGCTAGAAAAAATGCATTAAAAATTTTTATAGGCACACAGATCCTCTATTTCAAAACCATGTAAATTTAGGAATATGGGAACACATTAGAAAAACATATCATGTGTAATAACAGTGGTGATTTGAATTAATTTATTCTTTTACCCTGTGCAAGTAGTAATCATTGTTTTATGTGTACATCTTTTTTTTTTTTTTTTTTGTGGGTACCGGGGGGTCGACCTCAGGACCTCGCACGCCAGCAGGCGCCTGTGCCGCTGAGCGATATCACTGGCCCCTTTTTCATATGTGGGTTCCAGGAGCCGAACTCGGGCCCTCGCGCTTGCCGGGCAGGCACTTAACCCGCTGAGCCATCTCACTGGCCCCTGTACATCTTTTATAATAAGATGGAAAACAAACTAATTTTGTGACCTCAAAAAACACCAGATTAAAATGAGGATTAATCTCTTAATTTTTTTAAAATGTAAAATGTAACATGTACATGTTACAAACCAATGTGACATGAGATTGGGGAATCTGACAGCATTTGGGACTATTAAATTGTAATTCAAATTGGCTTTAATAAAACTAAAATGATCAAGGATCGTGTAAATGAAATGTGAGGTCTTGGCTGTGTGTGCAAGTGTCTACGACAATGAAAGCTCAACAGATGAATTGGATGAACAATGTAATGTTTTACTAAAAATGCAAACACAATTCCAAGATGTCAGTGCTACTATACCAGTATCCTTTTGTATCATTTAATTTACCACCCAATGGTAACAGTGCCAATGTCATTTTTTTAATATTCACTAGATTAGTGGTACTGAAAGTGCTCATCTGTTAAGATGGTTGTTTCTAGGAGGCAGTGACACAAGACCTTCAAGCAGACCATAAATCAAGTCACTACTTCCTTAGAGAAAAACTTCTCATTAAAAAAAAAAAAAAAATCAGGTGAACTTCTCAGGTATGCTTCATAATGCAGTTGGTTTCCATTCTGGTACCAACTCTTTGTCTTGTTGCAAAAGTTTAATGGTGCTTCAACCAAACCGTTACTAACACTGCGCTCAGTGATGCCACTACAATGCTTACAACCCTCCAAAATCTTTTCATGATACAGTCATGAAGTTTATTGCTGGCCTACAAGACCCTACATGGTTTGATATCCACTTATCTCACTAAACTCACTTCCTACTCATTCTCCAAGTTTGAAACACACTGTTCTTTTTCTGTTCCTTGAGTTCTTCAACTCAGGTCCAATTCATCTCGTCCCTCCGACACTTCTCCCATTTGTTCAAATGACTTGTTCTTTCTTGTCATTTAAGTCTCAACTCTGAGGTCCCACCCTCAGAGAAGATTCTCCTAAACACTCAACCTGAACATTTACTCTCTATCACCTTCTCTGTTTCATTTTTTTATAGCACTTAGCACTCTCTGAAATAGCTCTTTTATATGCTTAATTATTTATGTTAATCTCATTGTAACCCTCACAAGGACTGTGATCCAGCTGCCTGCTTCTCCACTGTATCCCCAGACTCCAGAACTATGCTTGGTTATCACAAATAACTACTTGGATAATTATAAACTTATGATTGAATGAAAGAAAATGTTTGGTCTTTGTAGAACCAGTATGACCATATGTTAAACACTGGAAGCCTAAACCAACTTTCGAAGGCAGAACTTGGACTTCTATTCCTTCTTTGTGAAGCAAACATTTGGAGCTATTCTGTTAGTGAATTTCTTTGGAGTTAATCATTGTGCTTCAACAATATTTTTCATACAATTATGTAAATATTTTATGATATTGCTTTTTTATTTAGAAATGAGCATAAATGAAGTGTTTTACACATTGAAAGATGGAGCAAAGATTCCAAACTACATGATGACCATTAGCCTAAATGGTCATTTAATTTAAAATGACTATGTATTTTAGAATGAAGGAACACTCAAGCTGGGGACGTAGCTCAGTCGTAGAGCATATGCCTAGCATGCAGAAAGCCCTGGGTTCAATCTCCAGCACAACAAAAAGAGAGAGAGAGAAGACAAATAGAGAGAGGAAAAATGAGGGCACATCTGATGTGCTATAGCACAATATGGTGATTACAGAAAACAATAATTTACTATAAATTTCAAAAAGCTAGAAGAAAGGAATTTGAAAGTTTTCAACATAAAGAAATGATAAGTGTTTGAGGAGATCAATGCTTAACCTGATTTAAAATCATACAATGCATACATGTATCAAACATTACATCATAGCCCATTAATATGTACAAATTCTATGTGTAATGTATCAGCTAAAATAAACTCAAACATAAAAATAAATTTTAAAAACTTAAAAAAGATGGGAAAGTAACAAAGTTTTAAAACATTTTTGAAGTGTTGTCACTATGGTTTGGATTTTAAATGTTCCCCAACAGTCCATGAGTTAAAAGCTTAGTTTCCCATATGGTACTCTTGGGATGTGAAGGAAACTTTAAAAGGTGGGCCTTATTGGAGGTCTCCATTGGGAGTGCGCCCTTCAAGGAGACATTGAGACCCCACCTCTCCTCTCCTTCTCTTTCTTTTGTTTCCCAGCTGTCATGAGTTTGGCAGCTTCCTCCTTACCCGCTCCTACCATGATATGCTGCCTTGCCACAGGTTCAAAACAACTGGACCCATCAGTCATGGACAGAAATCACCGAAACTGTGAAGTAAATCTTCCCTTTATAAGCTTATTATCTCAGGTATTTGTTACAGTAACAAAAAGAAAGCTGACATACAGTTGCGGACAATTGTTTCTATAAAGGAAAAATTAGTGGTTTTGTAATACTTTTCCTTCCTAGATTTGTTTTCATTTAGCTCGTTTAATTTTCATCTACATTTGAAACAACTTAATCCATAAAAATAGGATACTGCCTGTAACCAGGTTGTTACCTTATTCATGAGATCAAGATACATTTTTCTAATAGAATATAGGTAACAGAATCCTGAGCTTACTTTCACACTTATTTCAACTCTTGACACTTCAGAGATACATGGGAACAGATAAAAATATAGCTAGACTATAAAATAAGAAAGAATGTCATGATTACACATTACATCTTTCTAAAAGGTTTATATATTTTTGTACAGAATACAAAAATAAAATGTCAATCTTTCATTAATTTTTTTAGAATAAAGTTGACCAATCCAAAAATTTTAATTTGGTAACCATAATTCATAAGAAATATTTTGTATGTAACTATTCTGCTAAAACTTTGAAAGGTAAACATACCTTCATCAACGGGCTCATATTTCTGAATAATCTCAGAAGCAATACTTTTCGCTTTCTCAAATGCATATTGTTCTCGTGTTAGAAATTCAATCAAATTACTTTCAAAAAGAATTCTCCGGTTTTCAGAATATGCATTGAAAATCTCAACGATTTCTTCTCTGTGTGCAATGATCCGATAAATTGATCTAAATTCTTCTATTGTGATTTTTCCTTGTTTCTGTCTGTCATTCTCCTACTTAAAAAAATGACTGGTAGGTTCACAATGTGAGTATCAAAAAATGCACAAAATAAACTTTAACATATTCATGCCATATGTCTATAACAATTTGTACTTTAAAATGAAACTTACACTGGTACTTATTAAAGGTAAATATATAAAGCTGCATGGAATGATGCTAAAGTTGGGAACAGGTTAGTATATATGACCTCTTAAAATGCAGTGGCCACAGTGAGTCTAGAAAGGGATACGGAAGAAGATGAGGATTCCAGGCTGTCTTTCAATTACATATTTCCTTTTATATTCCACTTCATTGCAATGCCTTCTAAAAATGTGCAGCCTGAACCATAAATGTCAGAGAGAATCAGAGATATCCAAGGTCAATAGAAATTGCAGAAGCTGACGTACTTGTGTAACATATTGAAAAACTGTAATCCAGGTAGTTGTAAGGTTTGAGGCAGGGGAAAAAAAGTGGCCTACTAGGGAAGAGTAGATTCACCTGGTTAGTGTGGAGCACTGTGAAGCCCTGAGTCAAAAAATGACTAGCACGGAGCACACAACATGGCTGAACAGAGGAGGACCCTTGTCAGAGCCACTCAGAGAACGTCAACTAAAAACACAGGTAACTGGAAGAAATGGGAGGACATACACCCTGAAACCAAAATCAATCCGAAATAAGAGATTCATAGATCAAGGACTTAATAAAATGGCCAGCCAGCCCACCTGGCTGCCGGTTAGTCACCTAATCGGGACAGCTGCCCGCCTTACTTGGAATCTTAAAAGAAGAAAAATAAATAAATATACTGAAATAGTGCAGCTAAATCAAGCCAGACAGGACAGACGTGGGATAATAGGTCCCCTGCCTCTTCTGTCTTCCTCCAAACACAGGACGCTACAGCCAAGCAATAAATTCCTTGGACAAACAGGAGTGAGTGTACTGCTCCCTCCCTGACAATTGGCCAGTTTTCTTTTCTTTTTTTTTTTTTCTCTTTTCTTTTCCTTTTATTTCTTTCCCTTTCATTTTGTACACCAGAGAGCTAACTGGAACCTCTAGGAACAAGGTTAAAGACTACAGGGATGCTTTGTAAATGGAAGAGCTAACCCCTCCCCATGACCTGTGTTAGAGAGGCATGGGAATTAAACAGCCTTGCACCATGGGACTGTGCAGCCTCGGGCCATCCCCACCCAAGGAGCAGGAGCAAAAAGGCACCCCACAGAACCCCCCCCCACCTCTCCAATAAAGTTACAGACTACTGCAGAGGCGGAGGCAGGTGGTGACTGACCTTGTAAAGCAACTAGTGGGAAGGTAGCACTCCCCCCTCAGGAGAGGAGTAAGAATTGGGACTGAGCAGCGTTAGATGGCAATGGCAGAAGCAGAGGACCACGCAGCATCCCACCCAACCCTGCAACAAATGATCTGCAAGGACAGAGACTCGCCAGTGGAAGAGGAACACAGAAGGCTGAGCAAGGACCAGGAGAAGTCAATGGTGCACGGGACTGGGAACAGCCCCTGTCTCTGTCTGAAAGCAGCACAGCAATGGGGAAAGAAATGCTGAGAGAAGCAGGGTGAGGAAACAGGCTGCTAAGGGACATACAAAAAGTACTGGCTGAAGACTCTGGCCCCAGGCCTCACACCTAGAAGCCAAAATCAGCCTCAAACCCAGCACAAACTCTACTGCAGGCTTGGCAGTGTTATCCAGCAGGTTTGAGCTTTCAGTGCACACCAAAGGAACTTTGTTTTTTTTAGTTTATTTTATTTTTCTTCTTTCTTTTCTGGTTTGTTTCCTTTTCCTTTTCCCTTTTTCTTTTTTTTTTTTTTTTTTTTTTTGTCTTTTAGTTATATTTTTGTCCCAATCTATTTGTCTTCTTTCCCCCTTTCCTCAATTTACCTCTCTAGACTTAATCATTTTTTCATATGAGTGAACAGTCTCTCTATTTTTCTGGTTAACTTTGATAATCCTTGCTTACTTCTTCATTCTTTCTCTTCTGCCCTCTTCTCTAGTTTCCCAAAGCTTACGTGATCATCCTTTGTCCTCCAGCCTTGCTTCTACTTTATTCCTTTTCGGTTATCTCTGTTTTATCCACTATCCTTCTTAAATCTTCCCACCACAGGGTAAAACCACTCTACCAAGGGAAAACACTTTGTATACAAGCTCCCAATTTATAATCGGTTCTGTTAAATAACGGTAGATTTATCTCCTATGGTTTAAGGTACAAAATTAATAGTTACCACAGTTTGTCACTTTCTAAACTATGCTTGATGCTATTGTTATTGCTAATTATACTACTTTAGCTAGGATGTCATATCTGTTGAAATCAGTTGTTCTCACTTCTGTAACAATACTGGGAAGCTCTGGGATAATAACCTCATCAAATCCCAACACCAAAGGACTGGGGACTGAGCCAAACAGATAGCAACATCTCCTACTTAATTAATAGGGAAGGTAGGATCTTGGGACAGACACAAACCAAGGACCTCATCCACAGAAGAAACCCCTGAAGAACAGACATTACCTAGAGAGGCCTTGATACTAGTGACAAAGCTACCTACTACAAAAACTTACAAGGATCAACAAAGAAAATAAAATAAAAACTTTTTAAATAGAAATGATAAGACGCAGAAGCAAAATGCAACCTCAGACTTCCAGTCCACCCATAACAAGTCAAGGAGACAATGAGAGGAAAATGGAAGATACACACCTGAAATGTCTGAAATGGTAGCAACTGTAGTAAAGAAACCAATCCACAAGGCTATAGAGGAAATCAGATCAGAAATTATCTCTCAGGTAATAAAAGAAATGACAACAATCATGATGGAATTGCCCAGCAAATCTAGAGTAGAGATAGATAAAAAAATATAGAGGACAATAAGAAAATGATGGAAACCATGAATGATCAGTATAGGAAAGAAATAGAATGCATGAAATGTATTCAAACAGATATCCAGGAAATTTAAAATTCCACTGAAAGCTGGCAAAACCAGTGAACAAAACTGAAGATAGACTTTCACACCTTGAAGGCAAGATTGTGGCTAGTGATCACAAAAGGAAAGATCTCTTTAAAATAACAAAGACTCAGGAAATAACAATTCAATAGCTGCAAGATGATGCAAAGAAAAATAATATAAGGCTGATTGGTGTCAATGAAAAAGCAGGAGTCAACACAAATGACATAAAAAGACTATTTGCAGAATAGCAGAAAATTTCCCAAGCATATGAAAAGAATCTGACATACAGATAAGTGAGGCATACAGAACTCCAATTAGCCATAACCAAAATAAATCTACACCCAGATATATAATAATCAAGATCCCAGAAATTCAGCACAGGGACAGAATATTGAAAGCTGTTAGAGGGCCAGGGATACAACTCAGCAGCACAGTGCCTGCCTGGCAAGCGAGAGGTTGTGAGTTTGATTCCTGGTACCAAAAAAAAAAAAAAAAAAAAAAGAAAGAAAGAAAAGCTGTTAGAGAAAAGAAACAGATCACCTATAAAGGAAAGCCTATCAGAATCATGGTAGAATTCTCAACACAAACCCTCAAGTCAAGAAGGGTTTAGAGTGAAGTATTTCAAGTCCTGAAAGAAAACAACATCCAACCCAGATTGATGTATCCTGCAAAACTATCTTTCAAAATCAATGGAGAAATAAGACACGTCCATAACAAAGAAAAACAGAAGAAATTCATGACCACCAAATCAACACTACAAAGGATGCTGAAAGATATTCTAGACAGAGATAAAAATGACCACAATTCCAAGAACAACAATAGAAAGAAACCACCAGGCAGGGCAAGCAATTAAACGGGGGGGAAAAGCAGGGAACCAACAGGAGGAAAATATCATGACAAAGATAAGCCAACACATATCAGTTATAAAAATCAATGTAAGTGGCTTCAATTCACCAATCAAAAGAAACAGACTGGCAGATTGGATCAAGAAACAATATCCAACAATATGCTGTATACAAGAAACACATTTAACTCAAAAAGAAATTCGTAGACTGAAAGTCAAAGGATGGAAAACAATACTCCATGTAACAGGAACCCAGAAAAAAGCAGGGGTAGCTATTCTGTTGTAGACAATGTGAACTTCAAACCAAGAATGATCAAAAGAGATAAAGAAGATCACTATGTATTTGTTAGGGAAACTTTAAGAGGAAGAGATAACAATCATAAATATGTATACACCAAATACAGGAGCCCCCAACTATATAAGACAATTATTAATAGACATGAAAAATCAAATGAGCAAAACATAATTGTAGTAGGGAACCTTAATACCCTACTGTCACAAATAGATAGATCAACTAGACAAAAAAATCAGCAAAGATATATCAAAACCAAATCAAACCAAAACTGTGAACAAATGGACTTAGTAGATGTTTACAGTGTTCCACCCCACAACATCAGGATACACATTATGCTCAGCTGCACATGGGATGTTCCTTAAAATAGACCATATACTACCCCATATAACATGCTTAAGTAAATTCAAAGGAATTGAAATTATCACATATATATTATCTGACCATAGTGCAATGAAATTGGAAATTAATGGCAAAAGAAACCACAAAAACTCCATAAACACATGGAAATAAAATAACACCCTCCTGAGCAACTGATGAAAGGTGAAATAAAGAAGAAATTAAACAATATCCACAATTACACAAAAATACAGATACAACATACCAGAAACTGTGGGATGCAATGAAAGCAATCCTAAGAGGGAAATTTATAGCAGTGAATTCTTACATCAGAAAAACAGAACAAGCACAAATAAACAACCTAATGTTGCACCTCAAGCTTCTAGAAAAAGATAAGCAAGTCAGACCCAAAGCCCATACAAGGGAGGAAATCATAAAGATCAGAGGGGAAATTAACACCATTGAGACTAAGAAAATAATACAAAGAATTAATGAATTGAAGAATTGGTCCTTTGAAAGAATAAGTAAAATTGATAAACCCTTAGCCAGCCTTATCAAAAAAAAAAAAAGGAAAAAAAAAAGACTCAAATTCATGCATTAAGGAATGAAATGGGTGCAATCACTACAGAGCCTGTGGAAATTGAGAAGATTATCAATACCTACTTTGAAAATCTTTACTTTCATAAGATGGAAAGCACAGAAAAAGTGGACATATTCCTAGCTATATATGAATTACCAAAGCTGAATCAAGAAGATATAAAAATTCTGAATAACCCAATATTGAAATTGAAAACTTACTAACAAAGAAAAGCCCAGGTCCTGATAGATTAACAGCTGAATTCTACAAGAAATTTACTGAAGATTTAATGCCAATACTCCTCAAATTCTTTAATGAAATTGAAAGGGAAGCAATTCTCCCTAACTCATTCCTGGAGGCAAGTATTACCCTGATATCAAAACCAGAGAAAGACCCAACCAAAAAAGAGAACTACAGGCCAATCTCCCTAATGAATATAGATGCAAAAATCCTCAATAAGATACTAGCAAACAGAATGCAGCAAATCATCAAGAAAGTTATACACCATGGCCAGGTGGGTTCATCTCAGGAATACAGACATGGTTCAACATACACAAATCAATAAATGTAATACACCATATCAATAAAGCCAGAGACAAAAATCACATTATCACCTCAATAGATGCAGAAAAAGTGTTTGACAAAATCCAACACTCATTCATGATAAAAACCCTACAGAAAATCAAAATAGATGGCCTTTATCTCAATCTGATTAAAGCCATCTCTGACAAACCAACAGCCAACATCATACTAAATGGACAACAACTGAAAGCTTCCACTTTACAATTAGGAACAAGACAAGGATGTCCACTATCAGCACTCTTATTCAATATAGTTCTGGAAACATTAGCCAGAACAATTAGACAAGAGAAAGAAATGAAAGGAATAAGGATAGGAAAGGAAGAAGTTAAATTATCATTAAATGCAGATGACATGATATTCTACATAGAAGACCCCAAAAGCTCCACCAAAAGACTTCTAGATTTAATAATTAAAATCAGTTGTGTAGCTGGATACAAAGTCAACACTCAAAAATCAATAGCGTTCCTATACACAAACAACAAATTCATTGAGAGAGAAATTAGGGAAGTCACACCCTTCACAATAGCATCAAAAAAAAAAATGAAATACTTAGGAATCAAACTATCAAAGGAAGTAAAAGATCTATGCATTGAAAACTATAGTATTCTGAAAAAGGAGATTGAAGAGGATATCAGAAAATGGAAAGATATCCTTTGCTCATGGATAGGAAGAACCAACATTGTGCAAATGGCCATACTCCCAAAACTGTTACACATATTTAATGCAATCCCAAACAAAATACCATTAGCATAACTCACAGATATAGAGAAAACATTCCTAAAATTCATTTGGAACCAGAAGAGACCTAGAATTGCAAAGACAATCCTGGGCAACAAAGGCAAGGCAGGAGGCATCACAATCCCTGAATTGAAATTATTCTACAAAGCTACTGTGATAAAATCAGCATGGTACTGGCAAAAAACAGACCCGAGGATCAGCGGAACAGATTAGAAGATGCAGACACAACTCCAAACACACTCAGCCACCTTATCTTTGACAAAAGAGCCAAACATGTTCACTGGAAGAAAGATAGCCTCTTTAATAAATGGTGCTGGAAAAATTGGCTCTGTATTTGCCAAAGACTAAAACTAGACCCATGACTATCACCATGTACTAAACTAAAATCAAAATGAGTCAGAGATCTAAATATTAAAACAGAAACACTAAATCTACTGGAAGAGAAAGTAGGTAGAAATCTTGAAGACATAGGTGTAGTCAGAGAGTTCGTGAACAAAACCCAGACTACATGGGAAATACTCCAAAGAATCAACAACTGGGATCTCATCTTATTAAAAAGCTTTTGCACATCAAAAGAAATCACCAACATAGTGAAAAGACAACCCACAGAGTGGGAAAAAATTTTATCCAGTTGTCCCTCAGACAAAGGACTTATATCTAGAACATATAAAGAATTGAAAAAAATCAGACCCCCCCCCAAATTCAAAGACCCAATCCAAAAATGGGCATCTGAGATGAATATGCACTTCTCAGATGAAGAAATACAAATGGCAAATAAGTATATGAAATAATGTTCAACATCATTGGTCATTCTAGAAATGCAAATTAAAACAACACTGAGATTCTATCTCACTCCAGGAAAAATAGCTATCATCATGAAATCAACAATTAACAAATGCTGGAGGGGCTGTGAGGAAAAAGGAACCCTTCTTGCTGTTGGTGGGAGTGTAGACTGGTGCAACCACTGTGGAAATCAGTATGGAGATTCCTCAAAAAACTAGGGTTAGAGGTCTCATTCAACCCAGCTATTCCCCTTCTGGGTATCTTCTCAGAAGAATTAAAAACATCATACCACAGCGATATATATGCACCCATATTTATAGCAGCACAATTTGTAATAGCTAAATCTTGGAAACAGCACAAATGCCCATCAACTGAGGAATGGATAAAATGATGTGGTATTTTTATACAAAGGAGTACTACTAAGCCATAAAGAGGGATAAACTTGAAACTTTTATAGGTAAATGGATGCAACTTGAGACCATACTCATAAGTGAAATAAACCAGACTCACATGTGTAAACATCGTACTGTCTCCCTGGTGTGAGAAATTGAAAGTGTAAATGAGGTCTAAAATGTACAATAGATATTGTGGAATGGGAAGAAACTGCTCAAAAGGAAAAAGGAACGAGGATGGGTGAAAGGGGAAAGGATGGAAGGGAAAAGGAAAAAAATGCAATTCAGTTATACTATTAGTGTCTCTTAGTTCATTGAAAAGAAAGTTTTGTGCTAATATCAATTGGAGAAATTTTAATGCCTATACCTTATACTCTGAATAACAACAGATAACAATATGAAATGTATTAACCATTATTATTCACCTATTATCTTACTATGAAATTTTGTTTTACCTTTTTTCCATAAAATTTAAATAAAAGAAACAACTAGCAAAAGTAGAAGCTCGGTATGATTTGTTGTCCCTTAGCAACTGGAAGAAATAGAAAACTGGGGCAAGACAGCACAAAAGTTGTAATTCAAGTGGGAGGTGGTAAACAGACACTAAAGAAAACATGTCAATGAAATTATGAAGGGGTAAGAAGGAAGGATTCCACACATTAGAGTGTTGAGCACATGAGAGAATTCAGAAAGGCCTAAATTGGGGAAAGTTAGAACTACAATAGGAGAAATACAAAATCACCAACAAATAAAAAAAAAAAAACAACAGAGAATAGGGAGTTCAAATGAGAAACAGGTTTCATTGTTTTATTAAGTCATTTAATAAATATCTTGATTCTTTCATTACACTGTAAACACCTCAAATAAAACAGTATGTGTCAAAGGGACACTGTGTCATGATGAAAAGTTGACGATGTGTAGATAGAGTTGATATTATATCCCAAACTCCAAAGTGTGTGGAGCTTTGGCCATATGAAACTTTCTAGTCTTGGGCACAATGAAACTTTCTGAGCTTTATATTTTATATCTGCAAAGCAAGGATAGATAGAACCACCTAGGTCCTCAGACAGCTGTGAGAATTGGAAATATACAGTAAATAGTAGTTGTAAATATCAGTGTATATATATTATCTACGTCTGCTTCCCTCACTGCATCCAGCCTAGTAGCTCTCAAAAACTTTCCTATGCAGCACACAATATTGTAGAACCCTTAGTATATAACAGGAAATGATCCTTAATTTCATTAGGAAAACATCCAGGTAGTTACCAGAAAAAATATATATATAAGTGGATATAAGAAGCAATCTGAGGTGGGAACCAAATATCAAGAGCACTGAGTAAGTTCAAAGAAGAACACTGATCATGCATTATTAGTAGCAACTTGAAGAAGCAGGACTAGAATAAAATGTCAAGTGGGAATGAGACAGGAATATGTTTTGGGAGAAAATCTTGTGTCTGTGCTTGAGATACTGGGTCTTGAATCAGCTATTGAGTCTCCAAAATTCTCTAAACAATAATAGCACCTTGTGACTGTTATTCCTGACTTGTAAGTTTCATGGGATTAAGAAACACATAGCAGATTAGTAAAGCACACTCCTGGGTGTGTCTAGATGGCTCATGGAGGTGTGGTCTTGGGCATTATACATTATCCTTTGGTCATTTCTCTCAGTGCTATTCCCCTTCTCTGCATCCTGGCTGCCATGAACCATTCCACCAAGACCTTTCTGCCTTGGAGTCAACCAACCATGCACTGAATCTCTTGAAATCATGAACTAAATTAACCCTTTCCTTCTTTATGTTGTGGGTGGGCTGTCACATGTTATGTTTCAGTGATGGGAAAGCTGGCTAATGCTTACCTTAAAATTATATAATCTTAAAATAATGCACCTTGTCAATTTTATATAATCAAGGTTGTATCACTGAAGATGGGAAGATCTAAGTAGGAAAAGGAAAGTAACAAGGAGTAAGTAATGATGGAAAAGACAGGACACAGTGAACACAGTAGTGATCGGGGGAAGCAGGAAGATGAAAAGCAAGGCGCAAGAAAGATGCAAGTCTAAGGATTGAGACACACAATAGCAGCTATAACTTAGAGTACCAGTACATTACTATGTCCCCCAGACCCACAGTCATGAAGGACCAAAATGTGAACAAACTCCAAAAACACAGAGAACAATGGAAAGTCCATACATCCTTACACAAACTGACAGTACATAATGCAGAAATAAATTCTGCATAATGCAAATCTAAACATTGCCTCCTTTCTTCTCTTCCACTTCCTCCTCCTCCTCCTTTCTCTTCCCTCTCTCTCCTCTCTCTCCTCCTCTCCTCCCCTCCCCTCCTCTCCCCTCCCCTCTTCTCCTCACCCACCTCAGCTGGTCCTGGAGACTGAACTCAAGGTCGTCACACTGAGATACATCCTTAGCCCATTTTTAATTATTTTATTTTTAGACAGGGTCCTGCTATGTTGTCTTTTTCATTCTCTAAGATCCATCATAAATGCCACCTCCTCCATAGCATTTTCTAAGAAAACCCAAATTAAAGAGTCTCTTTCTTCTCAAATTCCCTGTTAGAATTTTCCATGAGATGATGACCTATTTATAAAATAGTAACTTTTGCATTCTTTTTCCTTCTAAGAAAGAGATAACTCTTCATTCATTTTTTACAATATGTAGTATCTAAGAGAGTGCCATACACATATAATAGATAATGTTTTTTCATTGCCTGGAAAATTGGAAGACTTAAAATAAAATCTATTATAAGAAATTCTTAAAATTGAAAAGGAGACTATTTCATACATAACAAAAGAGATAGTCTAAGACTACATATATGCATTGAAGTTACATATTTCCAATAAAAATATTTAAAATGCTACAAATTAAACACTAGTCTAAGATGCAAGCAATAAAATTTCATAATCAAAGAATTTTATAAAATTAAAGAGTTGCTGCTCAAGCCATGTCTCAAAAATCTTGTAGAAAGAAGTTTAGAATCTATTGCCAAGATCATAAAGTTATATGTTCTTTACTCAAATTTACATTAAAAAGTCATCTTGTAAGAAAATAAATTCATGTCTGAATTTATGTGAGCTCCTCAGGAAATCAATAAGTCTAATGCAATTTTCTAGATTTTTGAACAAACTGATGAAGCTTCAGCTAGTATATTGAGTCCCCACTTTTTACATTACGAGGCACATATATAAGTAATGTCTTATTTAATATCCAAAAAGATCCTGTGGCAGAGTTATATTAGCATCCCCGTTCTATAGATTAAGACATTTACTCAGAGAGATTTTTTCTTCAGTAAAGTAGAAAATATAAAGTCAACATGTAAAAATCAGTTTCATTTCTAAACACTAACATGGAAAAAATTTTAAAGACACAAAAATGGGAAGATATCCTAGATTACTCTGTACAATGTTTTATAGTTTTATTTTACAAGTTTTTCTTTTTTTTTTTTTTTGTTTTTTTGTTTTTTGTGGGTACCGGGGGGTCGACCTCAGGAACTCGCGCGCCAGCAGGCGCCCGTGCCGCTGAGCGATATCACCGGCCCCTTTTTTGTATGTGGGATCCGGGAGTCGAACTCGGGCCCTCGCGCTTGCCAGGCAGGCGCTTAAGCCGCTGAGCCATCTCACCGGCCCCATTTTACAAGTTTTTCATCTCTGTTAACTTTTGCCAAAGTACTTTTATGTTAATGGAAATATTGTTTTCTTAATTTTGCTTTTGGATTGTTGATTGTTAGTGTATAGAAATGTGATTGATTTTTGCATGTTGATTTTGTATTTTTCTACTTTATTGAATTTATTAGTTCTGTTTTTTTGTTGTTGTTGTTTGTTTTTTGGCAGAGTCATCAGGGTTCTACATATAAAATCATGTCATCTGCTTTTCCAACTTGATTAAGCATTTCTTTTTCTTAACAAATCGATCTGGCTAGGACAACACATCCCACCCTTAATCAATAGACTCATCTTCTTGAACCCTACTTAATCCCAAATAAAAACAATAGCTGGGGCCGGTGAGACGGCTCAGCGGCTTAAGCGCCTGCCTTGCAGGCGCGAAAGCCCGAGTTCGACTCCCGGAACCCACATACGAAAAAGGGGCCGGTGATATCGCTCAGCGGCACGGGTGCCTGTTGGCGCGTGAGGTCCTGAGGTCGTCCCCCCCGGTACCCACAAAAAAAAAAAAAAAAAAAAAAAAAAAACAATAGCAAGTTCATAATTCTACCTGACATAATTCAGCTATCCTTAGTGCAATTGGAAGTGTAACAATCTCTTCCTCAAAGTCTGAACAGTTCAAGCATTTTTCAAAAGTGCAAGTCGAAAAGGAGCGTGGTGGCACACGCCTATAATCTTAGCACTTGAAAGGCTGAGGCAAGAGGATCACAGCAAGTTTTGGCCAGCCTGGGCTACATAGTGAGTTCAAGGTCAGCTTGAATTACAGAGCAAGATTCTGACTCAAAAAAAAAAAAAAAAAAAAAAAAAAATCTGAGCCAAATTTTTTTCTGAGGCTCCAGGCAAACAAAGCATGAAATTCTGTAAAAATGAAAAATAAGTTACATAATCCCAAGGTACAGGGATTATGGCACAGGGTAAATATTCTCATTCCAAAAGGGAGGAAAAAAGGGATAGAAAAAAATTGGATCAAAGCAAAATCGAAGCCCAGTAGGTCAGATTTTCAGTTCTGAGTTGTAGACCCCGTATCTGTGGTTGTATATCCAGGATACGTGAGATGTGAGTTTCAGAGGGCTTGGGCAGCCCCACCCCTACGGCCTTGCTGAGTGTAGCAGACATGGCCTGTCTCTCAGGCTGGCTCCACTCATAGCCTGCAGCTTTCCTGAGCAGATGTTCAGCTTTCCTGGTATCTCTGACTTCCTGAAGTCCCCACTGTACCTTCAACTTCATTTCCATAGTTTCACACACTGCTGTCCATGGGCTCCTTCCCTGGCCTCCCAAGCCTTCCTTTCCAATCTGAATAGAAGTGTCTCTGACTCCACAACTACTGTATTCTGTATAGCAATAAAAACAACATCACTTGAGTGATGCCAAGGTCTGCTGTAGGTGGAAGCAATAGCCAGACGCCCTTAGACCATGATAGCAGCAAGTGCCTGGATCGCTGAGCACAGTGAAATGAATCCCACGGAACCAATTCCTTAGGTGACTCTTCTTTGTCCCTGTACAAAGTACTTGCTCTTTTTTTAATAATGATAATCTCTTCAGCAGTCACACCTCCTTTGGCCCCAAATTTACACATGGTTTCTTAGGGCCAGATTTTAAGATTTTGAAATTTTTCTGCTGTTTTTTGCCCTGAATTCTCACTATAAATCTGACTAAAGGCAGCCAGTAATACCCATATCACAGTCTGAAGATTTGGGTACCTTGAAATTTCCTCCATCAGATCAATTAGTCCACCATCCTAATCTTAGTCTCTGGCAAAGTCTCAGGACATGGGCAAAATATAGACACATTTTCTTCCAGAATATAGCAAACATGGCCCCTAGTCTGTATGTCAGTGTAGTCCTTATTCCCAACTGAAACCTCCTGAGCCTGACCTTTACTGTCCACATTCCCATCAGCATTCTGGTCTTCTGAGTTCTGACCTCAATCACCTATCAATCTTGCTTATATCATTTAGGACTTCTGTAGCTGACATCTCCAAACCTTTCCAAACTATTTCCAAAGACCTGTTCCAAAGGTTTCAGAATCACATGATCAGAGATAGTCATATTAATGACCCTACTTCTCCATTACCAATTTTTTATATTAGCTTTCTCCTTACAGAGACATAATACCTGACACCTACAACTTAAAGGAATAGAAGTTTAATTTGGCTCAGTTTCTGGGTATTTAGGCCATGGTCAGCTTGTTCCAAGGCAGGAACATTATGGCAGAAGGGCATAAAAAAGCATGAGCTGCTTAGCCCATGGTGGCCAGAAAGCAGAGGAGAGGAACAGTGCCAGAGAAGAAAGGGAGAGGAACCAGACATAGACTCCCCAAGGCCACACTTCCATAACCCACCCGGAAGTATGCTTTACTAATCTCCCCAAAAGACCCCAAAGCTAACTAAGCTGATACTCCACCCTTGTTACTACATATGCCTTCTATAAACCATTTACATTGCATCTATTTTGCATTTAATCATTTATATAATTTTGACATACAACCAATTCTAGTTCAGATGTGAGCATTCCTTCATATTTAGGAAGTTGTGCTAAACAAATAGCCTGGTAATATTTCAAATTTAATCAGCAACCAACTTTACCTCCTCCCTAAATCTCTTCAAATTTGTTATAAATATAGTTAGCATAATGAATTCACTTTATTCTTTTTTTTTTTTTGTGGGTACCAGGGGTCGACCTCAGTACTTCACGTGCCAGGAGGTGCCCGTGCCCCTGAGCGATATCACCGGCCCTTTTTTCGTATGTGGGTTCCGGGAGTCAAACTCAGGCCCTTGCGCTTGCCAGGCAGGCACTTACACCGCTGAGCCATCTAATCAGCCCCCATTTTATTCTTAAGAGACTAATTTCTCATATGCATTTTGTACACAAAGCATTCAAGTAGTCATTAATGTTTACTTAGATTAAGTGCTTCTTAGGCGGGACAAGCAAGGGATGGATATCATCTCACCTTAAAAATATTTTTCACATGAACGTAATTGCACTGAATATCTAATTTTTCAAGTAATTTATGTGTTTTTTCTACGTTAATTTTTCCACCTCTAAATTCATCCTGAATCTGTGACAAAAACCATGTATGCAGAACAAAAATGTTAAGGAAATTATCAAAGAAAGCCATCAAGTAATCAAAATTCTTGAAGAAATGCTTTATCTTCAGTTTACCTGTATTTTTTAATTTTAAAGGATAATCTATATTGTGTTTAAAGTAAATAGTAAAATCATTGTGTGATAAGCAGTATCTAAAACAAACACAGATAACTACTATCCTTTAGTAAAGATATAAAAGAATATAAACAAAAATATACAGGAAAAGAATAAAAATTAAAAGTTGAGAAATAAAGTAATTACTTGGGAAATTCCTTCAAGCATTATTACAGTGGTTTTTTTTTTGTTTTTTGTTTTTTGTGGGTACCGGGGGTAGACCTCAGGACCTCGCGCGCCAGCAGGCGCCCGTGCCACTGAGCGATATCACCGGCCCTTTTTTCGTATGTGGGTTCCGGGAGTCGAACTTGGGCCCTCGTGCTTGCCAGGCAGGCGCTTACGCCGCTGAGCCATCTCACCGGCCCCTATTACAGTGTTTTGTAAGTCCTGAAGGCACAGACTTGAGAGGCAGCTACACCAGAAGCTACCTCACCTGACCTTTCTCATCCTAGAGGGTGGGCAAATCAATACTTAATCTTATGGAAGGGCAAAGCATTAAATAAGTCCATAATATGTCATTCAATGTAGTTTCTGCTACTGAGTCTTCAATAAATAATAACCATGCTTTTATTATTACTACACTTTGCCAACTTTCCTGTTGTATTCATGACACCACAAGCAACATTTTAAATATCAAAAAGATTTTAGAATGTCATAAGTGTGCATATGTGGTATGAGAGAGAAAACTAAAATAATCAAGTGTACTTACATATACAGATGACCTACAAAAATTAGACCGACTTGAAAAACTAAGATGGAGAGGAAATAATAAGGCAATATATAAAACTGTGAAAGTTATAGGTAAAAATTGTTCAAAGTTCCATTCAATTTCAGATTGTTAGAATGAATAAGAAGCCTTTAAATTTAATGCCTATGACTAAATGTTACAGGTCCATGGATTTAGCTCAGTGGTGCAGCACCTGCCTGGCACACGTGAGGTCCTGAGTTCAATACCTGGTACCAAAAAAATAAAATAAAAATAAAAACAAATGTTACAAAGCTCATGCCCTTATAGGAAAAAGAAAGAGGAATCAAAGGAAATCCAGAAAATTCTCAGGACAGATATGGAAGACAGTTGAAATTTCATACTTAAATCCAAGACATTTAAATTCAAGTCTTCCAAAGAAAATAAGAAAAATAAAAAAGGTGAACCACTTAAATGCCATGACACAGGCGTATAAAAATAGCATTCTAGAAGGCTGAGTCAGCAGGATTACAAGTTTGAGACCAGCCTGGGCAACTTAGTGAGACCTTGTCTCAGAATGTAATCTAAAAATGCCTGGGAGTATAGCTCAGTGGTAGAGGACCCATGGGTGCAATCCCCAGTACTGTACCAAAAAAAAAAAAGGAAAAAGATAGAAGAAAAGGAAGGAGGAAAGAAGGAAGGAAGGAAGGAAGAAAAGGGAACACAAAAACCCTTCCAAATGGATATCTCATTTCACTCTTTTCATGACCTGTTGGTGCCATTTTGCCGTTTCTCCCCTCTTAGAAGTCTCTGCTGGATATGGGTAGCCACAAGTTCCAAATATAACTAGTTCTGCCTCTTTTTGTGGAAAAGGAATTTCTTAATACTCATCAGCTGTTGTCACTGTCACCACTTTTCTATGGAGAGAGCAGAGAATGCATAGTTTGTTGCCTTGGTTCTTTGAAACTAACATATTTAAATATCATAAAAACATCAAGCAAGACATGGGCCCAGGGGGCCAGTGAGATGGCCCAGCGGCATATGCACCTGCCTGGCAAGCGCGAGGTCCTGAGTTCAACTCCTGGTACCCACATACAAAAAAAGGGCCAGTGATATCGCTCAGTGGCACGGGCACCTGCTGGCGCGTGAGGTCCTGAGTTCGACCCCTGGTACCCACAGACACACACACACAAAAAAAAGACATGGGCCCAGCATGACCCTGCCCAAAACTTTTGGCTTCTTGTTTATATTCTGTTCATTTCCAAACCCACTAGGTTTATAAATGCAGCATTTCTTGCTGTCTGGCATTTTTTCATGAACTGCAATTGTATCTTGTTTTATTTTTACTGTTTTGTCGAAACCCCTCAAACTTTCATCACAATGTATTTCCATCTGGTCGGGCAGCTATCCTAAGGACCTGAGCACAAATCAATGCCATTGCTAATGCTGGAGGAGTAATGCATTCTCAAACACTCTGTAGAAAAGCTGAGCTACTTCTCTAGATTCCAAATAGCACAGAACACACAGACACACCACTTTTGAAGAAGTCTGTTCAGGAGTCTATGTTCTTAACAGTCTTCAACACTGGCATCACACTGGTTGGCTGGGCACCATGCTGTTAGGTGACTGTCATTTTTTTTTCCTTTGGGTCTGAACACTCATTGTGATATCATCAAAGATTCCACACTTCATATAGAAGCTTTCTTTGTGACTTCACCGGGAGACTCAGAGCTTGCCGGGCCACCTGTTTTCATGGTTGGACACAGTTATCTTAAACTTGAATGATTAACACCTTGATGGAAAGTGTCCCTCATGGAACTTTATCTCAGCTTTTGAAGACTCTCTACTTCAGAAGCTCTGCTTCTGCTGCAATCAAACATGGCACTTAGTGTCCTGAGTCAAAAAGAGAAAGAAAGAGTCATTCGCAGACTGTTAATACAGGCTCCACCGGGGGAATTTGTCAATGTCTTTGATGATCTCTGTCTGCTTATCCGTGATGAAAAACTTATGCACCATCAAGGTGAGTGCGCAGGCCACCAGCACTGCCAAAAATATTTTGTACCACTCTGCATCAATGGGAATCCAGTACTCTTGTCTCACCACAATGTAATGGGTGACTACCGATTTTTTGACCATCAAAGCAAACTTTCTTTCAAATTTGACCTACTTCAAAATCAGTTAAAAGACATCAGGAGTCATGGTATTATTTGGAACGAGACAGAATACCTGAGAGCTGTTGTCCTATGTGCCTTAAAACTGTACGTGAATGATCACTTTCCAGCTGGAAACTGCAATGTGCTGAGAAAAACTATCAAAAATAAGGAATTCTTGATAGCATGCATCGAGGATCACAAGTATGAAACAGGGGAATGCTGGAATGGTCTTTGGAAATCTAAATGGATTTTCCAAGTGAATCCATTTCTAACCCTAGTAACAGGAAGAATTTTTGTGCAAGCTCACTTCTTCCGGTGTGTCAACCTTCATATCGAAATCTCCAAGGATGTGAAAGAAAGCTTGGAAGTGGTTAACCAAGCTCAGCTGGCTCTAAGTTTTGCAAGGCTCGTGGAAGAGCAAGAGAATAAATTTCAAGCTGCCGTCTTTGAAGAATTACAGGAGTTATCCAATGAAGTCCTGAAAAAAATTCTACGACGAGATCTTCCAGTGACTCGCACTCTTATTGACTGGCAGAGGATTCTCTCTGACTTAAATCTGGTGATGTACCCCAAGTTAGGATATGTCATTTACTCAAGAAGTGTGTTGTGTAACTGGATAATATAAAGGATTTCTCCTGGCAATTGTCTCAACCTGACATGTTTGCATTTCTGTGGGGCGGTTCTTTTCCTAAATTTGAGCAGGACCTAGAAATGTTTATTACTAGTCCTATCTGAGTTTACATAGGGAAAAGCATAAGAAGTAACTTTACTCAGTACATACTAATATGGCATAAAAGGGTAGAGTAAATCTATATTTCATAGTGTTGATGCTCATAAAGACAGAGAAATTGATGAGAACCTAAAATAGTTTTGCAATAGGCAATACTCCAAAAATATTATGTACATGACCAGGATCAAGATCATGTATCTGCGTGTGTGTGTGTGGATTTTTACTTTCTTTGGAACTGGGAAGTTATGCAAATAACATCACACTGCAAAAGGCATTTCAAATAGTTTAATTCAGTCCTAGACCAATTCTGGGGGGCATTGTTTGTTTGTTTGTTTGTTTTTGTCTTTTTGAGACAGGGTTTCATTAAGTAGTTCAGTCTGGCCTTGAGCTCACTTTGTACCTCAGGGTGGCCTCAAACTTGCATCGATCCTCCTGCCTCAGCCTCCAGAGTGCTGGGATTACAGATGTGAGCCACCATGCCTGGCCTAGACCAATTCTGAAAGGGTAGATTTCAACAAATGATCTTGGGTTTAGATGGGCCATAAAACAAAATGATATCAAAAATCTTACTCAGATGAAGGACTATTAGTAAACTTGGTTCCACTACCTACCACCCTACAGCTTCCCCAACCACCCACCCATACCAAGAATTTGGGATTGCTCTAAATCCTGGGCTCATTTGATAACTAACATGGTCTTCCAGGTCAACTAGAAAAGTCTAACCTTTCACCTTGCATAGTCAAGCTCTTGGAAGTCACCACTACAACACTTCTAAGTCTTTACTTCACAACATGTCTTGTGCTAAACGCATTGTATACAACTTCTCATTGTTAGTTAATCTGGTTCCAGCACTATATTATCTCCAATTTACATATGAAGAACCTAAGAATTTCGGTTGTTCAACTCATCCAGGCAGTTCAGTGTCTTATGATGTTAGGGCTGCTATATAGTAAAATAACATAAACTGGACAGTTTATAAACAACAGAAATGTATTGCTCACAGTCCTGGAGGCTGGGAAATCCATAATCAAAGTGCCGGCAAACTCGGTGTCTGCTGAAGGGCCTGTTTCCCCCAAGATGATGCTTTCTCACTGTGGCCTCCCATAGGGAGAGGGGCAAGGCAGCTCGCCAGGGTCTCTTCTAGAAGGCGCTAATTCCATTCATAAAGCTATGACTTCGTGACCTCCCAAAGGCCTCCCCTCCTGATACCAGCGCCTCACTGGCATCAAGCGCCATCACTCAGACCACAGCAGGTAGAGATGGTGAATGTCTTTAGTGCGCATGCTCGGGGTATCACGGCTCTCCATGGAGGCCTTGTCATTGGGAGTGGTGACCTCTGCTGGATAGTGGTTGGCATCTTAGGTAAGCATCTTAGCTAAACGATACCTCAAAAGAAGTAGGACTGATTGGCTTCTGTTTTCAAGCTGACAAGTTACCTATAATGTCATCCTACATTCTTCCCAGCACTATTACCTATGGTGTCGGCTCCTTCAGTGAATCGCAAATGTAAAACTCTTCAACAAGATTATTAGAGAGCAGTGGGTAGTCCCCTTCCTTCAGTTCCGATTTATCCAGGAAACAAAGTACTTTGTACTTATGAAGATTTTGAAATGCTTTAACTCTGCTTAATAAACATTGGAACAGACAAGATCTTTTGCAAGAACTTACTTTTGTTCAACTGGTGGTTCTTGGAGAAACTCAAGAATTATGTGGGGTAAATCTTTTAAAATACAAACAACTGGGGCCCATGCTCAGATTCTAACTTAATAGATTAGGTTTTTGTTGTTGTTCTTTTCATTCATTTTTCTTTTCTCTTTCCTTTTTCTTTTCTTTTCTTCTTTTCTTTTCTTTTCTTTTCTTTTGATCCCCAGCACATCTTGCAGTTTAGTCAAGAACTATTACTACCACTGAACTATACCACTAGCCCAGAATATCTACATTTTTAACAAGTGTCTGACAGGACCCTGATACAAAGGATATCAGGTAACATTTTAAGAAATTTTGTACTAATCTTAAAATAGCACGTCTTTGCTTTCTCCTTACCTGATTAAAATCATTTCCTACAAACCATCACTCTTAAAAGCCCTTGGTACTTATTCACTGCATTCACTGCGCATGGACCAGATAGGCTTTCATCTGTACAAAACTCCTCGAATACAAAAATTTAATTATTTACAAGTTAGATATACTGCAGATGCGCCATAACAAGACAGTCATTTCTCTCTTCATATATAATTTTCATTTTTAGCATTTCATTATGCATTATGCTTTGATGAACATATATTTGCCCATATTGTGGATTATTTCCCTTGATAAGTTCCTCCAAGTTGCATATTGAAAAGACATGAAGCTATTAATGTTCTTACTACACATTTGCAAAATGTTCCCAAAAAGATTTTTTTAACAAATTTATAATCCCTTCAGCAGCATTAAGAGAGTGTCTGGCTCACCACAGTGGTCCTTATAATATTAAATATCAAATATTTCTTAAATCAGCAATGAGCAAACCTTAAAACAATACAAAACAAAGAAAATTTTTCATTAACTGTGTCACATTATACCAAAAACATTCCTACAAGAATATTATGTTGTAGTTACTCCTTTATACAGAGACTGGCACAGGCAGGACAATGCAGTTACTTCTTTTCCCTGTATAAACACACACACATGTGCAAACACACACCCTTAGGTCTACACTATGAAAACAAGTACACGCACAGAGACATAAAAAATAATTCAGGTTCTGAGGAGTCAGTGTGGTATAATAAATATAAGGTAGGAATTTCTAAAAAATATTCTAATGGTTTCTCCCCCCAATTCTTCTCCCAGCTGGAATGTAAGCTCATCAGAAAGGCACTTTTTCTATCCCAAGAACCTAGTCCCAGTACTGTCTATTGTACAGTAAGTACTCAAGGGTAGGTGATAAGAACAAGGGAGTGGGGCCGGTGAGATGGCTCAGCGGTGTAAGCGCCTGCCTGGCAAGCGCGAGGGCCCAAGTTCCACTCCCGGAACCCACGTACGAAAAAAGGGCCGGTGATATCGCTCAGTGGCACGGGCGCCTGCTGGCGCATGAGGTCCTGAGGTCGACCCCCGGTACCCACAAAAAAAAAAAAAAAATGAACAAAGGAGGAAACAAAGGAAAGCAAGGTAATGGAGGGGAGGGAAGAAGAAGGATAACAATGAAGCATGGTAGATTTAGCTGGCTTTAAGATTTTATGATTATTGAGTTCTTCAATAATCATACATTTATTTAAATTCTATTATTCTCTACCAAAGATTTTCTACCATTCTCCTTGGGGGTTGTTCCAAAGAGCTAACTGAATGACCATATCATATTCTACTCAAGCAGAGGTCCAGGAGAGACATTGCATCTTTCCACTCTCCCTATGCCAGGCTGAGTCCCAGCTATTCTGGAACATTCCTTAGCTTCATGCTTCCCTCAAGGTTAAAGCAGGCTTCGTCTGTCCTTCCGTGTTTGAAACTTCACCCCAATGTAAAAGACCCAACTACCGTCTTCTACATATCCTGTGGATCTGGGAATACACAAACAGAGCTCCTACTCAACTCTTTGGATGTTCCAAAGTTTATAAAGGCCTTTATCTATAGTTGATTAAATGTTCGGAGAACAATATAAAAGTGTGTCCAGTTCGTTGTTACTCAGCCAATATGCGGCCATGTTATTGACTGATCTCACCTTCTCAGTCTTCTCATCATGGTATACCTCTTAAGACTCTGGCTATTTTACACAGGTAATTTCTTTTTTTCTTTTTTTTTTTTTTTTTTTGTGGGTACCGGGGGGTCGACCTCAGGACCTCGCGTGCCAGCAGGCGCCCGTGCCACTGAGCGATATCACTGGCCCCTTTTTCGTATGTGGGTTCCGGGAGTCGAACTCGGGCCCTTGCGCTTGCCAGGCAGGCGCTTACACTGCTGAGCCATCTCACCGGCCCCTACACAGGTAATTTCAACTACTTCTTAGATTTACCACTATTCTTACAGTATGATTTTTTTTCCTAAATTCTCATGAAATCTATCTGAATTCTACGTTACTGGTTTCTCTCTCAATGATCAACTTATTCTTTTCTATTAACACTGGTAGGCTTTCTCATGATGTGATTTGAACTTTTTCTACTCTATTTGAGTTCAGTTTTTTTATTAGTGCATCATATAGAAAATTAGTTCATTTCACTAAGACACTTCCTTTAAAAAAAAAAAAACTAAGTCTTTCTTCTAAAAATTCTTTTAAAATTATTTTTCTCCTTCCAAATAGTCTCCAAATAAGTGTATGTTCCTTCCTGAGACTTACTCTTGTCTTTCTTACAAATTTCTCAGGCCCCTTCACCACCAAAATCTTTAAAAGACCTCAATAGTTTTTATTTTTTCTCCTTCCTTGTTACTTTTTTTTTTCTTAAAGGAATGTCCTTAATTAAGAGCATGCTATATTCTGGGCACTCCACCAAGCAATTTCACCTGCCTCATCAAATCCTTTCAAGAATAATACAATAGGAAACTATTTTTTACAGCTTAGGAAACTAAGACTATTCCAAAGTAATTTGACCAAATCGATATGTCTGGTAAGTGACAGAACTGGAATTCCAGCTCGGATCTGTCACTCTCATGCTGTCTTACCTCTACTTTCTGGCTTCTAGTATAACAGACTAATTATAATCCATTCTCAAAAGTTAATAGCATAATGTTTATTCCAATGACCTTCCTTCTGATAACATCACAATAACTTATTTTTTATCTTGTAAAATATATTTCCTCAATTGTACATACATCGTAGTCTTTCCCTTCTCCAGTTCCTTTCATGTCTCCTCGTGCACTGTACCCCATATCCAAATATAGGCATCTTCTGGACTTCAGTTCTCCATCCCTTCTTTTTATTTTTATGAAGGCACACACATTTAATGTATACATCTTAACGAACTTGGACATATGCTACACTCATGATAACATCACCATAGCCAAGGTACTAAGTATACCCACCACCTCATAAAAACTCCATGTCCTCTTCTGTGGGTTTTTCTGTAAGAATATTTAACATGAGATTGATTATTCTTGTAACATATGTTAACTGCACAATACCATATTATTAACTACAGGTACCCTATTGTAAAGCAGACATCTATAATTTACTCATCTTGCATAAGAGAAACCTTGCACTTACTGAAGAAATGTTTCCCATTTCCTCCTTCCCAGTCCCGAGAAGCCCCCATTCTACCCTCTGCTTTTACAAGTTTGAATATTTAAATACTTCAGTGTAATCATGTAATCGTGTAGTATTTGTCCTATGATTGGTTTATTCAACTCAGCATAATGCCCTCTGGATTCATCTATGTTGTCTCAAATAACACACTTTCCTTCTTTTTAAAGGCTGAATAATATTCCATGGTATGTAAATACCACGTTTTCTTTATATCTTCTCTGACTGATAGAAAACCAGATAACTTCCCTAACTTGGCTGTTTTAATAACGCTGCATGAGGATGGAAGTGCAACTATTTCTTGAGATTCCAATTTCAATTCCTTTACAGACAGGCAAAGTTGGATTTCTGGATGGATATGTTTGTTCTATTTTTATTTTTTAGGAACTTTCATGCAAATTCCCATAGTGACTACACCATTCCACATTCCTACTCACAGTGTACATGTGTGATTTTTCCACATCCTCATCATTTGCTATTTTTTTGCTTTTGATGTACATGTAACAGCCAGCGTAACAGCTATGAAGAGATGTCTTACTGTGGTTTTCATCTGCATCTCCTTGATAATTAATTATGTTGGGCCCCTTTTCATATCATTCTCATTCGCTAAGATTTTAAACAAGTATCCCGTTCTTCACAATCCTCCCCAGGTACAAGGTACATGGAAAACTCTAGGACTCACTATCCATGGCCTATTACTGAGTAGCTCTTCAAAACTGTTTTCTCATAGCCATGAATCTTTTCCTCTTCCCTTTTGGCTTTCAAACTTGCTGCTGCTGCTTCTGCATTGTTGTTGTCTGGGGGGAGTTGCTTGGTCTTGTTGCTGAACCTTTCATTAAGCGCTGTATTCTAAGATACAACTTGACCAGACTCGGCCAGAACAGCTTTGAGGGAACACAGTTTGGTTCAGCTTGAGCTCAGGAATACCTTACCGTGGCCACACTGCTCCCATCCTCACAACCCCTGTCCACCCAGTCTCCACAACAAGATATTTGCTAATGATATAGATGATCCCAATCAAATTTGACCTTATCTACATATTTCCAACCTTATCTCCTAGCCCAATCCGTACAACATTTCTAGACCTGAATATCTTATTTTTTCCCAATCTTCCTTCCTTCACACAGTTTAACCTTCTTTTCTACTCTTGGAAGTGTCATCTTGCCATAACTCAAACAAAACTAAAAGCATTCCTAACTTCCTTGTCCATTTTCTAAAATCCAATTAGCCATGCAGTGCTTTTTATCTGTATCTTTGCAAATGTTTTTCTTACTTATTCCCTTTATTATTTATTCTCACCCATCATATTTTGTAACTAGTGTGCTTTAATTTCTTATTCTATGAAGTTCTTCCAAATTAATTTCCATAAACCTCGACTGATTACCCACTGATGTGGGTCCCCACTATTACCCACTATCTTGATGAAACACTTCTTAAAAATATCTACTGACCAGGGAATACATTCCAAATTCCCCAGCTTAGCGTCCAAGGTCCTCTGTAATCTGAGTGTCCCATGCGTTCTATGGATCTAGATTGACTCCACTGGACTTCCCGCAACTTTCCAAGAAGCCTGCTCTGATCACCTCACCAGAGGTGCTTTCTACATTCCCTAAATGTAAACTCATTTTATCTCTAATTCTACCTTGGTACTTGTTCACCCTACTTTGATTACTGGAAATACATGTCTGTCTTACTTTTCTTCATGTAGTGGAAATCTACAAACTGTTGAGTCAGAATATCCAAGTTCAAGCCTTTATTCTATCAATTACTATTTTGGTAAGATTAAGGAAGGTTAAACGTGATTTCTTTGATACCCAGTTGCTCCAGCTGTTAAATGGGGAGGATTTTTGCAGCACTAAAATGAGACAGTAAGATCTACAGCACTTTTCCAGTAGTAAACCTGCAGATCCAGCAAGCTGTCTTACATATTTTGTGTGAGCAATAAATGGTTAGTGAATGAATAGATGTCCACAGGAGAGAATTTCCCCAGCTCTCCACCTTTCAGGATTCTAATTGACAGATGCCTCTGACTTGGAGTTACAGTTTCACATATTAAAGGGCTTTCATACTGCCTGGCACATACAGCATAAATCTCTATATTTTCCTGACGAGTAGCTCTTGATGTGTTATCAATGCCAAATGGACATAAGTTTCTTAAGGAGATTCCAGGGACAAGCTTTGTCTTCCAAATTTAATAAGTCTGGGTCCCTAAAGGAAACAGATGACGAATTGAATAATTCAAAGACAGTATAATGAAATTATTACCAACAAAGATAATTGAAGTAGGAACACAGGGAGCACTGAAGTAACATGAAAGAAGCTCATATTTTAGTCCCACATTTGTGAGCAGCCACCAGAAACGAGGAGGAGGAGGAGGTGATATATTAAGGCACTCTGAGAAGGAGTGCAACTTTCTGTGGAGGGGCATTGCCAGCCTGAGAAGACCCCCCAAGAAGGAATATAAATGCTCCCCTCCTTTCTCCTTCTTTCTCCTTTCTCTTTCTTCTGTTAGAGCTCCTCCCTGGCTAACCCAGCCAGAAAACAAAGGGCAAGCCAGCCTATTAGTATAGTCCACACATATCAGCCTCCTGTGGTCAACAGCAGAGTGGTAAAGGGAAAAAAGTTAAGTCCGAAGGGGTAAATGGAAGATATCAGACACACACTGACCTGAAAGAGATTTTTGACACCTTACAGAGCTTTATTTTTTAATTCATTTTTAATTTATTTTTATTAGTACATGTTTGCAGTATACAATGATAACATTTACCATGGGGAGTTGGTGCATGTACATAATACAACCCAATTCTTTTATTTTTTTGTCCCCCCATCCCACATATAACTCCCTCCTTCCGTCTCCTCCCATTTGCAAAAGCTCTGTTTCCATTTTATTTGAATTCTTTCTTTTTATCCCCTTTTCCTCCCCTTCTCCCCCTTCCTCCATCTCTTGTTCACTCATCATTTGAAGATTTCCCTACTTCCTATTATCTAGCTTTTATTTTGCAAAGCTTTATTTTTTTTTTATTTATATTATTTTGTGGGTACCAGGAGTCAACCTCAGGACCTCGCGCTTGCCAGCAAGCGCTTGTGCTGCTGAGCGATATCACCGGCCCCGTTTTTTCCTTTATGTGAGTTCTGGGAGTCGAACTCAGGACCTCACACTTGCCAGGCAGGTGCTTATGCCACTGAGCTGTCTCACCGACATTGCAAAGCTTTATTTTAAGGAGCTGAATATCTTTCATTCACTAAATATATTTGATCTTTTTTCATTTAGAAATGTTATTAATTTAATAAATAGATATATTGTGTGGAACTACATAAAAGATTTATTTGGAAGATTTTCAAGGAATTTTCTTTATATATTTTAGTTCCCTTTAGCTCCCCTGAAAAGGACAACTTCTTCTAGGTTATAAATGCAACAGCTTTCCTGAATTAATGTTGTTACATAAATATGATTCTTACCATACTGTTCTTATCTCCCTAGTCACTTTTTATTCTTATTTTAGAATATGTAAAGTGCCCTTGCTATGCAAACACCATGTTCAAACTCCAAGCTCGGATGACTAGAGAAGAATTTATAGTGCAACTAGGATGTACTAATTGGACAGATTTACTTTTTTCATTCCCTGGGGACATGATCTGTGACCCTAACAGCATTCAAATGCCGTCCTCAGCTCACAGACAGTCATGGCGGGAGAGAGTGTGTTAACTCGTTGGCATGTAGCGCTGCTCTCCTATCAGGCTTGGGAATCCCACTCAAGGGGACAACCCGGAGGCTATGTCAGCACTGCCACTGGCAAACAAAGTGACCGTAGACTGCAAAGGAGGGTGTATTGATGAAGAAATGAGAAGATTCTATAACCATCACATGTGTTTTAGTGAGACTGAATAGTTTCCTTGTGTTTCTTAGTGAATATTTCCTATGTTCACTTCAGGATTTCTGTTTGTACCTCATTTTAGAATAAAGAGTCTTCTGTAAGGTCGGTGAGATGGCTCAGTGGCGTAAGCGCCTGCCTGGCAAGCGCAAGGGCCCGAGTTCGACTCCCGGAACCCACGTACGAAAAAAGGGCTCGTGATATTGCTCAGCTACACGGGCGCCTGCTGGCGCGCAAGGTCCTGAGGTCGACCCCCAGTACCCACAAAAAAAAAAAAAAAAAGGAGAGTCTCCTGCAAAGAATTTGCCTTTTCTCTGGATGTTTCCTCATGGCTGATTCCATTCTTACCTTGAAAAAATGTATGTTCAAGCTTTCTGCTGGTGGGTCACTTGTGAGCTTGGAAAGACTTTGAAGAGTTTCATAATTTTGTGGGCAGGGGCACCGTGGTACTAGGAATTGAACATAATGCTTTCATATGGAGCTACATCCCCAGCCCTTTTTTCATTTTTTTATTTTGAGGCAGGATCTTGCTAAGTCACTATGTTGCCCAGGCTGAGTTCAAACTTGAGATCCCCCTGCCTTGCCCTCCCAGAATGCTAGAATTACAGGCGTGCACCACTATGCTTGGCTTGTTTTGGGGTGTTTTGTTTTCTTTTTTGTTGTTACTGTTTTGTCTGTTCTGGTTTGGGGTTTGGTCTTTAACTCAAAGACTGTAATCATCATATCGCTTTGTCTTTTCATTTATAGTTTGGGGACCTGCAACAAATCCCAAAGAATTTGAGTGATTTTGTGTTAAATTGTGAAATTTTAATTAATGCGGTACTCCTGACCCATTGTTACTTTCACATTTTGTGTCATTTTCCCTATTTTTTCTAAGCTCTCAGTGCAATGGAGCATCTAGCTGTGCACTACGACAAAGGCAGGGTTACCAGGGTGTTGGTCTCACTTCCCTTTTTCCCTCTGCTAACTGGGGGGAACTTTTCCTAAAAGATTCCCAGCAGCTCCATTCCCATTCATATGGTGATGTTATCTATGAGTGGATGGCACCAAAAAAAGAAATGATCTATAATTTCTTATACATCAGCTTAACTGTCATGCTCTTAAAATGTTATAGATAGATCTTTGAATATTCTGTGGTTGATGATGGTAAAATTACCCATGTCTTGATTTGGAAGTCATAAGCAGTTAACTTACCCTTTTCTTTTCTTTTTTTTTTTTTTTTTTTTGTACCGGGAATCAAACTCAGGACCTTGCATTTGCCAGGCAGGCACGGTGCCACTGAACTATATCCCCAGCTCCTCCTTTTCTGATAATATACAAACACACTAACAAAGAAACTGCTTGAGTCAACAGAAGACTACAGTAATACTAGTAGAAAAATAAGCCAGATACTGTAAACAACACAGTTTATAAACAGAAAACCCAATGGCCTGTGGGGGGCGGAATGAGGTCATCAAAAAAATGTCAATGCAAATTAAAACTACCATTACTTTTATATCTTTTAAAAAAATATTAGAAGCTGACTCAAGTAAATCATGGTAAGGATGTTTGTGCAAGTGTGTGCACCCATATGCGTATGCGTGTGTGTGTGTGTGTGTGTGTGTAAACCCTTGTTGCTGATAGGGGAGGAGGAATGGGCTGCTGTTTTAAAGAAAATGTGGCACTATTGTCAAGTACTCAAATAGTAAATCTGGCACTCTTTGGTCAGTGGCAGGCGCTATGACTTAACACTTCCACTCCCAAGTTATTTCCTTCCAATATTCTCATACTTGTCTGAAAGGAAACCTGCACAGAGATGTTCACTGTAGTTGTTATGGCTGTGTCTCAAAGTCCCCCCAAAGCCTCGTGTAGTCATAGGTGGGGCTTTTTGAGAGGTGGTTGGATCTAGGGTGTGTGAATCATTCATGGTGCAATGTTAGGATATGGTTGCTAGTATTAAAGGTAGGTTATTACTAAATCAGCCCGTTGTTTCGTTTGGTGCCCACCCTAATCCTGGCACCCTGGATACAATATGAGGGACAGAAAGAGGCTTGTCTTGTCCCTTGTTGCTTTGCTACCTTCTGCCCACCATGAACTGTTTCTCCTCTGCAATGCCACTCTGCCTTGGAGCTAGCCAATTATGGACTGAAACCTCTACAAACTGAGCTAAATAAACCTTTCCTCCCTTAACTTTGGACATCATGTATTTTGTTGCAGCAATGAGAGAAGTAACTAAGAAAGTAGTGTTGTTCATGGTGACAGGAAATCAGAAGCAATCTGCAAATCCATCACTGATGAGTGAACAGGTAATTGTGGCTGATGCACACCCAGGTGTACCACGGATAGTGAGATGTGATGGACCAGATGAACACAGAGCCACATGGGTGGATCATCTGCTGGTAGAAAGAGCAACACACAAAGCTATTTCTACCGCAGTAACAAATGCAAAAATTGAAAAGAGATGCTCGCAAATAAAAATGCACATTCTCAAGAACGTAGATATTTTTAAAAATACATGTTAAACATATTAAAAGTAATTGCTATTAAAGAGAGAAGAAGGGAAATGGGCTATGAGGAATTTAAAAAATGCATACATGGGTGAATAAGTAATTCAAACAAGAAAAGCAAGGAAACAAACTACAAATAAAGAACCAGAAGAGCCTATCTCAAAATAAATAATGGTGTGGGATATCCAAAGGCCTTAGGTTCAATCCCCAGTACTTGTCCAAAAATAGAAAAAAAAAAAAAAAAAAAAAAACTAAAAGGAAAAGAAGCAAAAGTAAAAATAAATAAATAAATAAAATGTTTTACTTATTGAAAGGTGGTATGAACTTAAAGCCCGTAAATATGATTTCCTTCACCTTCCCGCCCACATCATCGCCATCTCACGTAATGACAAGCAGTGTGCAGTAATAAGACCGAGCTGAGGGCTGGGTAAGGGTGTGTTTGAAAAAGTAAGAAATGCCACTGATGTGTCTGAGGATGAATTCCTCAAAATAAGCTCCAGCTGGAATTAAAAAGAAAGTCTTTCTCTCTTTCTGCCTAAGCAGTGATTGGTAAAGGTGACTTTGGCTTCAAATGCTGCCTCTGGTATCAGTGTATTAATTAGGAGAAATCAAAAGCATACAGGACTTATAAGTGATGTAGAGTCCTAATGGGTAAATGGCAAAATTCATGTATTTCTTACCAGGTCCAAGGATTATGCAAGCCTGACCATAAAGGTAAAAATAACGCAGCCTTACTTTGACATGCTCAAAATTGCCACAAATGTATGTTTTCTAAAACTCCTTCACAGAACAGCTCATAAATTTCCTGCTTCTCCAGTTTTCTGCATTTTAATTCTCGTTTGTTCATGTCAATCTTATTGCCTCACTTACTTTCCTGATGGCAAAGAAAATTAGCAGAAAGAAGTTACTGAACTGTCCATTTTTTAATTTCTACTTATTATAGTTCAATGAGTATGTCAGAAAAAGCAAAACTATGAAGATAGAATCCATTTCTTTTAAAACTGAGTGCTGCATTAGAAGGAGTTTAACTGTAAAATTATTAGCGATATTTTTCTAGGAAATGACAGTGTAACAGAAAATGATTTGACACTTTTCAAATAGGCATTGGAGATGCTTTGGCACTCTTGACACACGATTACACACATTCTTGGGATGCCCTGGAGTTTCTTGCACAAAGGACAGACAGTGTAAGACTTAATATTAGACAACCAATTTACATCTATCTCAAGTTAGTGATTGTGGGGAATAGAGTGCATTTCTACAGCTTGTATTGTAGCAGTAGAAAATATTATGGGCATACCAATAGCCAAATTCAAAATATATACAATAACATTTTAAACATATAACTAAAATATAGCTCTTATGCGCTGAAGCTAAAAGGCATTTGGAATGATTAAATTGAAAAGAAATATTTTATGAAGTCAATGAAATACAAAAGATCCTCTCTCAACCCTTCTGCCATGACTAGCCATCTAAATGCAGAGTTAGAAATCAACATGTGGGCCGGTGAGATAGCTCAGCGGCATAAGCGCCTGCCTGGCAAGCGCGAGGTCCTGAGTTCGACTTCCGGAACCCACATAAAGGAAAAAGAGGGCCAGTGATATCGCTCAGCGGCACAAGCGCCTGCTGGCAAGTGCGAGGTCCTGAGTTCGACTCCCAGTACCCACATAAAAAAAAAAAAAAGAAATCAACATGTGCTATCTTTCAAATAAAATTATACCCCTCTTCTACATTCCCACCATTTCTCCATGAAAAAACCTTATGTAGCCAACAACAGACTTCCCAGAAGTCTACAGAACACAGGGACATCCAAAGCAAGCAAAGTTTAAAGCATGCTGTCGATAGCATTAGCCTCATAAATTAAAAAATTTACTTTCCATGAATTATTTTTCTTTAATTGTCTCAAAAAAACACCCCTCGGGCCGGTGAGATGGCTCAGCGGCGTAAGCGCCTGCCTTGCAAGCGCGAGGGCCCGAGTTCGACTCCCGGATCCCACATACGGAAAAGGGGCCGGTGATATCGCTCAGCGGCACGGGTGCCTGTTGGCGCGCGAGGTCCTGAGGTCGACCCCCCGGTACCCACCAAAAAAAAAAAAAAAAAAAAAAACACCCCTCTGCCAGGAACTGTGAATTTTGAAAAACAATACAAATAATCATCCCTGCTCTTCAGGAACTCCAAATCATGATAGTGCCATGCTAAGGTAACAGAGGGACAACTGTATGTCAAATAACTGGTGCCCCTATAAAAAGTGATAGTTATTATAACTTAAAGATGATCTTTCAGGTGTTATCTTATTCCCTACCATTTGGAGATAGTAATTTTAACAGAGAACATTACAATGATGATTAATCTTGACTGATAACTTGATTGGTTTGAGACATGCCTAGGAGATTAGTAAAGCACACTTCTGAGTGTGTCTGACTGGATTACAGGGGCATCACCTTAGGGACTATATCTGATCGCTGGCCTCCTTTCTTCTCTGGTTCTTCTTGGCTCACTTGGCTTCCAGCTGCCATGAAGCTGGCAGCTTTTCTCCACCAAGACCTTCCCCCATAACGTTTCTGCCTTAGAGCCAACCGAACATGGCCTGAAACCTCTGATATCATGAGTCAAAATAAACCTTTTCTCCTTTAAACTATGTATGTCGGGGATGTTGTCCCAGCAATGGAAAGCTGACTGAGACAGTAACTGAGAAATTAGCATCTTTGCTTTTGCTCCTATAGATCCAAACAATTTTAAAAAAAAGGAAATGTAATATTCCAGCTCATGGGAAACAAGGTTTTGAATTTTAGAATTTCTCTTCGTACAATTAACAACTCTTTCTAATACAGGGCCAGAGGAAGTAAACGAAGTTCGTTTATCCCCGAGTGGCAGGAGATGATAGATTTTGTGTTTAGAAGGTAGAGATAAATGAAACTAATGAAAATCTGGCAGAGATATTCTTACCATTGCTGGATGGATCACATGCCACAAAGTGTCAGAACACTGCGAGGGTAACATATGGGCAGAGGGAGAATTACATGTGATTGAATTCATTCATAAACATTTCATGAAAAGAAACTAAGGTCTGGTTTACAAAAAATCGAATTCTAAAAAAGCCCTTGCATTGACTTAGTCTATAAACTCCTGGACAGGTTACTTCCTATGTTTCAGTCTCATGAAAAGCAAGAATATTTATTCGGTTAATATTTATTGAGTTCTTTCTTTGTGTCAGACTCTGAGTTAGAAAATAGGATTATATTCTTGTTCCTAAGTGGGTCTCAGGTGAGTAGGGAATTTTAAGGAACTAAATTATGTAATAAGTAGCACCATAAGCCTCGTACCATGAGATAACACAGGAGAGGAACTCACTCCCCCTGGGAAATTTAGAGAAGGCTCTTGCTGCTGATGTTGCCACCACCCCCACCACCTCTAGGATTGGAGCTACTGGAAACTGGTCCAGGCTGGTGTGAGCTGTCTTACCACGACCACACCCCTTCCCAGGGGCGGCCCACATTCAAAGACTCATCCGTCCTGGGAGCCCCAGCGCCCTGAATTAATTCAAAACAACTCTGCAGCCTCATCCCAGCTCCAAGCTCCCTTTAGTGAGGGCTTTGTTAGGAGTACATCCTCTGTTCAGCTTTCCCCTTCTAACATAGGAACAGACTAATTTTTTTCAGAAAGAGCTGGAAATAAATGTTTTAGAGTTTGTAAGCCACAAAGGTCAATTGCTTTTGGTATTGCATTTTTCCCACAACACATTAAAAATGTAAAAACTATTCTTTCTTAGTTCAGGACTATCTTCAAACAGGCCATGGATCAGATTTAGTTTGCTGGACCCTACTCCCATTAAATAGCTTTTCTGACCTGCTATCCACACATATTGATCCCAGCAAGGCTCCCCAGTAAAAATACTGCATAAAAATCTCTGTCAGAGTCTGCTACCTGGGGAGCCTGACCATGGTAAAGTCATGGAGATCTAAAGGTTTAACAAGCGCTTACTACACATTTGGGTGGTGCCAATGCTGAACTTGACCTAAATCCCGTGATTCTGGAAAAGAGACAGTTCATCTTCCTTACTTTTGTTTTCCAAAATCCCCCTCCTGCTAAGCATTCCAGAAAAGGGAAAGGACTTACTGCAAAGAGCTACCTTCCCTGTGTAACTTAGACAAGACAACGTCCACACTTTCTCCTGACTCCCATAAGACTCACAGACGACTCCGTGTTTATGTGGCAAAACCAGAAAATGGACCATGAAAATCTTCATTCTTCATTCCATAACTGATCAACTGAACTGTTAGTCCCAAAAAACCCAGCTCGACACAAGGATAAACTCCCCTGGAGGTTTATTGGGGAGTCTTGGAATCAACAGCCTTGGGGAGCAGGTAAGGAGAGCTATTATTGGTGGCGTAGAGTTCAGCAAACGCAATCTCTTCCACCGCCTGTTTGTATATAGTCCTGAACTAAAAAAAGAACGGTCTTTATGCTTTTTAAAAGCATTTTTAAAATTAACTACATTTCCTGTTCATCTGACTGGGATTCCCTCTGATTATAAAATCAACCAGCTCCAAGATCATCTTATCTGTAGGCTGTATCCTCCTCTCTAGAAAATCTGAGACAAAACCACCTTGCCAGAACACTCTCATCTCAAACCTGCATTGCTCTCCCTCTTGCAATATTCTGAATAAAGTCAATTCCTTACTTCATCTGGGTCTTGCCTTTGATAGAGAGGATGTGACTACAGGCCCAAGAAACATAGGGTTCAAAGACACTCAAGTCTAAAAGGACTAAAGAGATTGTATCAGTCAGTGCTTACTAGAGGAACAGATACAATGCAAGATATACAAATAGAATTTACAGGTTAGCTTACAATGGCCATCCACAGAGTTGGGTGTGGAAGAGTGCAAAAGGTCTGCCTGCACACCAGTCATCTGAAGGATCCAGTCAAAGGCCTGGAGCTCAGTGTAGTGTTCTGTGCAACTCTATATCAGGAGGCTGAGGGGTCTGCGATAGAGGGGTGAAGTGTCGGTACTGGAAGCCTGGAGACGATGTCCAAGGTGATGGTGAAGACTGGAGCTCCACCAAAGAAGACAGAAGCAATTCTTCCTTCTTTGTTTCCCTCTTACAGCATTCTGGCGATAATCCTCCCTAGAATGGGTCTTCCACACCCAGAACTATGCTGAGCTGATTTAGTTGGGTGTTACTTACTCAAGTTGACACAATCAACCAACCATCGCAGAGATTCAGCAGTCTGATGGGGTGAGAATCTGGAGCTATGGCTGGGGCCAGAGTACAAAGCCATAAATGAAGCTGGAGCAGGAAGTGGAGGTCGGCCTTGCATATTAAACCAAAGTGTTCAATCTATAATGTTGTGAAGTTCCTCAGGGCCTTCGTACAATTCCTTCTTGAAAACCAAGTGCATAGGTTCCTTATCAAGGGAGAACAATTCCTGCAAGGGAGAAAAAGATAGACATTAAAAGTTGTCACCAAAGGAACATGGTCCCCTAAGGTAGAGACCTTCATCTGACAAATCCTTAAATTCCCCAAAAGGATTTTGGAAAAGTATGTATCTGTTTGAACATTTTTAAATTGAGGTGTTGGATTTGCCTTTAAAAGTTTAAACGATTGTTTGGACTTCAGACTCATTGTAAGTATTTACATTTTTGAATAAAAATATATCAAGTTTTTAGAAATATCCAGTAGTATCTAAATGCCCTAGATTTATCCATTTAAAAAATCAGTGAACAATTTTCCGATTTTATATAGTTTCTTTATCCCCTTGAACTTTGCCATTTCATTTCACCAACAAGATTTTTCCTAATATATTTTTTTGCTAGAAAGCCTTTTACTGATTATTCTGTCAACCATTTTTGCTACAAAAATATGTGTATAATATTTTTCGTGTACCCATAAGGGTGTTTTTTTGGCTTGGCTTGGTTTGGTTTGTTTTGGTTTGGTTCTGTTCTAGCCTGATCTGGTCTGGCCTGGCTTGGTTTTGTAGCACTGAGAATTAAACCTAGGGTCTTCACACAGAAATACAGTTTCTTATTTTGAGACAAGGTCTCGCTAAGTTCCCCAGGCTGGGCTCAAACTTGTGATCCTCCTGCCTCAATTTCCCAGAGTATTAGGATTACAGGTGTGAGAACTTTTTAAAACTTTTTTCTACAAAGAACTATTCAAAACAAAATAAATTATATGCAAGAACTATATAACAAATTTGATAAATAACTATTAAAGATAAAATGTAAAATTTGTTGGAAATGCATCTCCCAGTAATGTGGATCAAGCTAATTTATTTCCAATTAGCTGATGCAACTATGAATGATTAGTACTTACCGCTAGAGAGAATGTTCAGCATCAAATTTGTTTTTGTTTTTATAAATGTACACAGTGAACAACGTTGATGAGCTAATAAATGAATGGGATTGAAAAGAGTTTTCTTATGGCAATGTCACTCAGTTCTTTAAACTGTACAAATTTTATACTAAAAAAACACACAGTGGTCTATTATCAAAAATACTCCTAATGATACATAGACAACTTGTTAAGATGCCATTCCACTATACTGAATGCATAGGATAAGAAAGCAATTAATTTGCAAAGGGCTTTGTTGTCTCATCTCTACAGTCACCAGTATTCTTAGTTTCTAGGGGAAAAAGTGCAGAGATCATCAGGCATCATCAGTGACCAACCAGCCTTATGCCTATAACTCCTTCAGTTAAAAGTGCCTTACATCACCCAATACATCACCCAGTCCAGAAAGAATAAATCAAAATATGAAATGTAATACATCTTTGAAACACATCAAAATCTAGAACTGCAGAGTTAAATCATTTACTTACTGGAAAAAAATCTACCATGGAACCTAATTAAGCAGAATCATCCAGCCAGATCTAGGGAAAAAAATCAAACTTTCAAGTTTTTATTTCCAGTAAAAGTGTTTCTATATTTTCAGAAATATAAAACTCACTGAGAAATAAACTCAAATCAGATCTTATAATATAGATTACTAAAAATCGTTAAGACTAAAATTTCTAATATAATCTACTCATTTTATTTCTTTTCTCAGTACTGGGGATTGAACCCCAGGGCCTTTGCACTGAGCTACATCTCCAGCCCATTTTTATTTTTCCTTTTGAGGCAGGGTCTTGGTAAGTCCCTAAGTTGCCTGGGCTAGGCTTGAATTCTTGATCTTTCTGCTTCAACCTCCCAGATTGCTGATATTGCGAGTGTGCACCACCATGCCCAGTTTCATTTTCTTATAACTTGAAAACATGATAAAATGCCATATTTGCAGGATTGTTATGTAAAACTAAAATTATGAGTTATTTAAAAAATGAGAAGCATACAATCAGTTATAGTATTTAATAAATACTAAATGTGCATGAATTAAACTCTGGTTTCATTCAGTAAGAACTGTATATAAAATATAGTTTTAAAAACCCCTATAATCAAAATTCCCTGCAGGGCCGGTGAGATGGCTCAGCGGCTTAAGCGCCTGCCCGGCAAGCGCGAGGGCCCGAGTTTGACTCCCCGAACCCACATACAAAAAAGGGGCCGGTGATATCGCTCAGCGGCATGGGCGCCTGCTGGCGTGCGAGGTCCTGAGGTCGACCCCCCAGTACCCACAAAAAAAAAAAAAAATTCCCTGCAAATTTTATGAAAGAAATGACTTGCACTGCTAAAAATTACTTTGTCCGACAGCTGGCATACAATTATTTTTTTGCTAGTAGGAAGCAGAAAACATTAAATGTTTCATAGATGAAATAAGATTAGACTGACTGAAATCAGAATAAATATTTTATCAAGTGATGTGAGAAAATAAGTTTAACTACTTTAGCAAATGCCGAAATCCAGTCTGAAAGAAATCATGTAAACTGTTCATTTAAAATTTTTACCAGGGAGTCCAGTGAGAAAGCTCAGCGGCATAAGCACCTGCCTGGCAAGCGCGAGGTTCTGAGTTCAACTCCCGGTACCCACATATGAAAAAAGGGCCGGTGATATCGCTCAGTGGCACGGGCGCCTGCTGGCGCGCGAGGTCCTGAGTTCGACCCCCGGTACCCACAAAAAAAATAAAATAAAATAAAATAAATTTTTTACCTAATGTTTAAAAAAAATTGATAGCCCCAAAATTTCCGTTCCATGTAGAAACAAATCAGCAATCTAATTTTTACTCCTTTGGCTCTTCATTTTGAATTAATAACCCAGCTCAAAGATGACTGTTGGAAATAGCTGTAAGAATCTCTCACCTCTGACAGGAAAATCCTCTTCTCAGGGCTCTTTCTCAAGAAAGGCACATTCTTCCACAATACTCAAGGGAATGGCGTGGGCAGAATCAGTCCAGAAAGTTCACAGTGTGTCTGAGTTCAGAACACTGACAGCCCTCAACCAACACTCCGACCATTCTTTGGCTTAGCACCTTGGAATTTTTTACATTCTGGGAAAATGCACCTTAGTAAAACGAAGTTTGGATGTGGGGTACGCATGTTAAAGAGAAGGAAAGATGCTATGAAAGGAAGGTGGCAAAAGAGAATCTCCTTGAACATGCAGGAGAGTTATAAGCCTTGCTTTAGGAAAAGTATAAGACGTGGAAACTGAGGATCCAGAAAACTATCCCCTTACTTTCCTTACATATCCCAAAGGTATTTACCATCCAGTTTGAAGACTGCTGCCATAAAGGCTTGTACAGTGTGGTTCTCAATAGAAACCTCCTAATAAGGAAAGGAACAAAAGTATGAGGTATCTGGCAAAGTTGTTTTGCCTTTTTCTATGTCACAGAGATTTTGTATACTTGCCTCTATAACACATTTATTGAAAAATAGGGTCCATCTGCTTATGTAACACTCTAAAGGAAAAGTTGTAACTAGAGATCATGACTCCCAGCCATCTACAGGGCAAAAGAGAGCGTAACCTATCTCCCAAGTTAACAGTGACCAGTCTGTCCCCAAGAGCTACCTCCTAAGACAGGGAGGGAGGGAATGAGATGGCATACAGGAGGGTTACTGGGGCACAGCAGCAGGAACAAGTTCAATCGCTTGAAATAATTCCAGGAAAGAAAACTTCAGGCAGAATAAGCAAAGATTTATTTATTACTGAATTTTTTGACAAGAAAATAAAAGAAACTTTAATGAAAAACTCTTTAGGCCAATATCGGCTTCTTAGACTTCTATTTAACTAACTGAAATATAAAGAGACCTATTAATTCATACAGGGCATATAAAGTAGAAAGAAGCTTCTTTTTTGGCTAACAATTTATCTAAATTGGGTATATTTTCAGAATTATTATATACATGTACATGAAGCATAATGTATATACTACATATAAATAATGAGAGGGATTTAGTTTTCCAAACCAGAATACTTATGTATTCCTCACATTTATTGTGATAAAATATTTAAGAAAAAGAAGGAAAGTCTGGGCCAGTGAGATAGCTCAGCGGCATAAGCGCCTGCCTGGCAAGCACAAGGTCCTGAGTTCGACTCCCAGTACCCACATAAAGGAAAAAAGGGTCAATGATATTGCTCAGCGGCACAAGTGCTTGCTGGCAAGCGCAAGGTCCTGAGGTCGACTCCCGGTTCCCACATAAAAAAAAAAAAGAAAAGAAAAAGGAAAGTCTACAGAAAATCTAGCAGAAAAACTACTTGAGTGTCTTCATTTACATTTTAAAAATTAATCTTTCAACATTTTATACAAAATCTTATCATTGGTTCTATAGTTAATTAAAATTCCATTAGTGAACAGATACGAAAAGCACAGCTTATCTGAAATATTTATTATTCCTTCTCGGATTAATAATGAACTAAAATCTCAAGTGCATCTGTATTAAAGCCACCTTCCTGCTCACTTACCTACATGCTCCGAAAGTAATATATTAAAGTCAAGAAGCCTCCATACATTTGGTACTATTATTTTTCCTAACTAAATTACAAACGTAAATTTATTCAGTGGTACTTTCTGAAAAATTAACTACTGTTGTAGCTAACAAAGTATTTTCCAGTCCACTTTCTTTAGTAATTAAGATTCCAGTTGAGGTCCATTTTCATTTAAGCGTATTTTAACTTTTGTCAACATTTTTCTCTTCTTCCAAAGGTCAATATGAAGTCACATCAACAGCATTAACTGTTCTGATCTGTAAATTCTTTATCGAGTAAGATGCATTTCATCCTCTGAAGTTTGGTTCATAGTTCTTAATCCATTTAAAATAGATCTTAAAAAACCCAACCATTGGAAATAATCAAAGTATGATATATGCATGTGTGGAAATGCCACAATCATATACATTAACTCATAATTCATTCATTAATTCACAATATAATTTTAACTAATATTTAAGAATTTTATTAGCACATATTAATTTTACAAAATGTTGTTTCATAATGGTACTTTTCATACATGTGTATAACATATTTTGATCATATCATCTCTCCTTATTATCTTCTCTTTTAAAAACAACCCAATCATTATTGGAAATAATATGAAGACACATAGTATATTTTGAGCTGTAAATGTTATATATATAAAAATTGATCAAACTACTGTATCTACAAAGTAAAATGCATGTATATAGTACATGTATGAATTTTTTTTGTCATAGCCAATTTCATTCAGGTGTTTCTATATTCAAGAAATCATAAAAACATTCCTAAATTCAGGGCTTACTATATTAGGAAAATTTCTCACTGCTAATTAATCAAATGCCAATTAAAGAAAACTATTATAATTGTGAACATTAAAGCAAACTTACTACTCTAAATACAGCGAGGTGAATGTTGAACCTAGGGCTTGCACATGCTATGCGCATGCTCTGTTGCTGAGCTACATCCCTAGCCCGGATGTTCATTTCCAGTCCACTTCCTCCATAGCTTTAAACCGTGTTTCTCACAGAGAAGCTCTGTGAAAGCTCTGAGGAGAGGCAGGGGCTAGTGTCCTATGGGGAGAAAGATTTGTGGCGGACTCTAGGGCTCTGGTACTGCCTCAACCAACTATGCTCTGTTTTGATCTTTTTCTTTTTTCCATATATATTCTGGGGCTCCCAGTAAAACATGGCTTGAAAGAAAAAGAAAATTATACTTCTAAAAAGTAATTTTGAAAAATCACGGAAGTATTATAGCATCACAAAAAGATATTGAAATAATCGTATTATAAAAATGCACAGATGATCTCATCCAACACTCACTCCTAACACATAACAGAGGCTGAGGCCTTGAGAAGGGCGGAGTGATTTCCCCAGGGCCACAGTGCAATGCTACCACACAACCCAACTCCCTTCAGTTCAAGTGTTATGTGCTCTTCAGTTTAATATACTATGACTGAGGCTGTGCTTACTGTACTATCTTCAATAGACTATTGAATAATACTACTTCCTCACGATGATCTGACCTCAGCCCTCCATTTCCTGGGCCGGGCCTCTCTAGAGTCCTCGCAGTCCTCTGTAGATGCTTCACCATCCTCGTGTCTTCTACCCATATTCCAACTTTTCAAGTCTCCTCCTGATGAAAGGTACTGAGGGTTGAACATCACATAACTGATGCATTTTGACCAGTTCAAAGCACAGTGAGGCTGAGTCCCATCCTAAACACATAGTTATGTTTTTTGTCACTTTATGACAGAAATGCAAATGTCAGATGCTAGTCATAGGGCTGTCCCCAAGTTTCTACCACTTTCAGAACTAAAGGGACAAAAACTATGAAATGTCACCCAGAGCCGGGAAAAGAGGATCCTAATGGCAGTGCAAGGGAGTGCTCTGGGTGTAGAACTGAACTCTGTCATCATCACGAAGCTCCATAGGGAACCCCAGGTAATCCATCACAAAACAATCGATTCTAGCAGCTGGAAGGGTGGAAATAGCAGGTCATTCTCTTAAAGGAAGAAAGGTCCTGATGTTTAGTACACCTTTGTGGAAATAAAGTATGGTAAGTGAACTATTCTCAGAATGGAGGACAATCCGTTATAAATTCCAATTATAAAGTCTGTGGTTATAGATGTGGTGATGAGAACTTCTGCCTGTGAAACTCACCACTTGAGTGAGTACACACCTTGTAAGTTCTTATGTCTATATTTTAAAAATAAATCGAAGAGCAGGGTCTTACTGTCTGCTAGGAAGAATGGAGGAAACTATTCTAAAGCATGAAATACTAATGACATTACAGCTGACCATGCAGCTATTGTATAAAATGTGGAGCAGAACGAATGCACATCTAAAATATGATGGTGATGGTGATGATGATGACGATATCACAAGTGTCCAACCAATCAGATTTGCTCTAAAAAATAGAAGAAGGTCATTTAAGAACTTGGAGAACCTAAACAATTTATCAATAAGGTCAAAGAGCATTTATGAATGTACAGCAAGGTACATCTCAATAAAGAATTTAAATTACATATATTTCCCCATGCAACATGATAGTGCAATGATATATTTTTGTGAAATTAGAATCAAACCAATTTTTTCTCCTCCACCAGGAATGCAATGGCAAGAGTGAAGGTCCTTGCCTCCATCATTACTTTACAGACCCTCTTTATGATGCATTAAATTCCTACATGTACTAGTGTCTTCTGTTTTCCTTCCCTTAAGTCCCCATTGCATGTTTTCAAAAATGTTTTATTAGGACATTGTCATAATTATCCTTTGCCAAAGAGTTTTGACCATCTTTATGTGGTTACCCTCCTCTAGGTTAACTTGGAATGTTTGTCAAAATTTGTTTTTCAGTTTGTTGAGCTTCTGCTGAAGCTACCATGGAATTTGGAAAACTGAACTGCCATTCCAACGTTTTTGAGCTTTTATGATCTCAAGACACTATGCTAAGTGCTTTTAAAATTTTTCATATCTTTTTATAGATATAAGAACCCCAGGAAGTATCATTATTATTGCTAATCTATAGGTAGTAAAATTGAGTTTGGAGGATTTTTAAAAGCTAGCAAATGGAAGAGCTAGAAGGCCAGCTTGGGCCAATTTGGTACCAAGATCTTAATCATTATGATATACCATGTTGCTTGTGTTAATCATCTTTCCATTGTTGCGACAAAATACTTGAGAAAATCAACTTAAAGGAGGAAGGATTAATTTTGACTCTAACTTTTGGAGGTTTCAGTCCATGATTAGTTGTCTGATTGCTTTTGAGCCTGTGGCAGTACAGTACATGGGGAAGGGGGTGTTGAGCACCTAATAGAATAAGGCTGCTCATTTCATGGAAGAAAGCAAAGAGAGAGAAAAAGGGGCCAGGGTCCTAATATCCCCTTCAAGGTCAAGTCCTAACTTTCTTCCACTACACCTCTTTCCTAAGTATTCCAGCACCACCTAATAGTGCTGACAACCAAGCCTTTAGCTTTGGGTTGTTGCAGGACATTTAAGATCCAAACATAGCACCACCTTCTCATCAAGTATTACAGAATATCTCTGAATCCCTTTGGTATGAAGCAGTAAAATCTTATAGGCTTTTACACGTTTCTTTACATTTCAATTGATTCCTAAACATATTACACTTTGTTTTGTTGTAGGTGTGGAAGTGACCCCTCTGTTGTTTTATCCTGGCTATTATACGATGGTGAGGCACATCAATTTATTAATATTTCATTTAGAATCTTCATTTTAAAGAAATGTGAAGATTAGTTTGCAGTTCTTCTGTGCTCCATCTTTTTCAGGCTTTGGTATCGTATCATATTGATACTTTATTAAATGATTTGTTAATGGTGTTAATCAGTGTACAAGCAAGAAACAAATGAAGATTATTCTGAGAAAAATTGATAAAGTTACTGTGCACAGAGAGATGAGCAAGAGATATAGGTAAACCACAAGCTTCGCTGCATCACCTGAGGGTTCTTCACACATTGAGATCTGTGAGAGTGAAAGGGTTCCCCTTTCGTTAGAACCAGTATTGACGAAACAACACGAAAAGGGTCACCTTGAGGGCACCTGTGATCTTAGCCAGGTCTCAAGCAGCTCAAGGTCACCCCTTAGGAAGGAAGCCCAAGAACTAAACACTGCACACTCATTTCCTGCCTTCTGGGGCTGGTGAGATGGCTCAGCGGCTTAAGCGCCTGCCCGGCAAGCGCGAGGGCCCGGGTTCGACTCCCGGAACCCACATACGAAAAAGGGGCCGGTGATATTGCTCAGCGGCACGGGCGCCTGCTGGCGCACGAGGTCCTGAGGTCGACCCCCCCGGTACCCACAAAAAAAAAAAAAAAAAAAAAACATTTCCTGCCTTCTTTCAGTCCCCTGCTGGGACTCCCACTTGGCTGAACCCAGAGCACAGGGCATCCTCAGCTGGAGCACATCTGGGTGCCAAGGGCAGCTGGGAGAAGGGTGGCGTGGACCTAGAGGAGCACACGCGAGCTCTCAGTGCTCTGAGCAGAGTGCATGCTTTAGTATCCCTGGAACACTTAAACAAACAATTTTCAAAGACGGTGTGACTTTGCAGCATGTATTTTTAGATAATTGGCATGTTTTAAAATTTCTTTCCTAATGATTACATTAGACAGGTTTTCTACATCTCGAGTCACTTTTAATACTTTTTGCTTCAGAAAGTTATTCACATCATCAAAATGCTCAGGTTGTATGTTTCGATACACATAAAATCTCCTGATTTTATTCTACTCTGCATTTTTTGTTAAATTCTCATACTCAGTTCAGTTTACATGATCTTTTTCTTTTAAATTTTCTATTGGTTTACTTATTTTTATCAACTAATTCTTGAACATATTTACCAATTTGATGTGATTCTTTTTAAATTTTTATCCTATTTTTATTTTAGTCAATTTAATTTATTTTTATTTTTAGTTATACATAGGTGTATGTATGTTTCATGTATATAGCATGAAATTCTTAAAATATTAAAATTCTTAGAATTCTTAAAATTAATATTTTGTTTCTATCTTTTTAAATTGAATTCTTGATTCATTCACTCTCTTTTGTAAATGTGCAAAACGTAAAAATGATTACTTTTAAGCAAGAATATCTTTCAGAATTCACATAGCTTTTGATATACTTATTTTTTTCTTTGCTGAGCTGTTGAATTTTATTTACTATTTGATCTTATGCTAATTTGGGGGGATCTTCCAAATATCTAAGTGGTTGGAGAAGTTTTATTATTAAAGCCAGTTTTATTTTAGGGAACAAAAGAATGTGATCTTTATGGTCCCTCAATTCCAGAAGATAACTGTTAGCCTACTGTTTCCATTTTTAAAATTTTTATCATTAGTGTATGTGTCTATTAATAAACTATATTACTATATGCTTGTATAGTTATATAAATAATATACTATTTCATTTTAAACATTTTAATTGCTTTCCGGTAAATTTTATAGATTTTAGATCTATACATGGTTGCATATAATCATAGGTTTCATTTCAACTTCCATGGAGTTTTATATTGTGTGTACAATTCACAATCCACGCAACTGTTATTCTGTAAGTGAGAAGATAAGTTAGCTCCAATCTTTGTCAGTATGAATGGTCTTAACATATTCTCATATGTGTCTCCTTAGTTTAGGAGGAAGAGTTTCTATAAGGTACATAGAGCTGTAACTGTTACAGGTTCCTGGGGTCCTAAAGACTCTTTTCAGTGATTCTTTCAGGTTCTTGGTGTCCTGACCAGAGAATTGGACAAGATATGTGAAAAAGGTAGTAGTGATGGTTTATACTTATTAAAAGTAGTAGCTCTGCAGAATAAGGGCAGGCCACTGAGAGAGAGAACTCACAGTGGCCATGAGGTTAATGACATTCTTCCCCATTCTTCAGGCTAACATCAGATCTAGGCCATCCTATCAAAAATCTGCTTGATTTCACACAAGATTTGAAGATAGCACTTTCTGATTGGTCCCAGGTGCAGAGCATGGGAACCATTTTCTACCCACGTGTCTTGTATCTCCAGGAATGACAGACCACACCCACTTGCTCAGCCAGTTGACCACACCCTAATCTCCTGCCTCAGAACCAATGATAAGTTATGCATATCTTCAGTCTAGCAAGACGTTGCCAAATTGCATTCCAAATTGATTCTAACAACCTCTGTATGTTTCTGCCTTGGAAATGTATTGAGAGTTTCCTTGTTTGTTTGTTTTTGTCCAAGTCTAGATTTCACTGGAATAAGTGACACTTTAACATTTGAAAACTAAAAAAGCTTTCTGTTTATAGATTACAAAATCAGATACCAAAGTATTAATTCAAAATTGTTAGTCATATTATTGAAATATACATCTTCTGTTTTGTTGCCATAGCATGGACGTATGGAAGAATGTTAAAATCACCCACTATTCTCTTTGCATATTTCACTCTTTGTTGATTTTGTCTTTTCATCCACTAGAATGTAAACTTTATAGGGCCAGTGAGATGGCTCAGTGGCGTAAATGCCTGCCAGGCAAGCGCAAGGGCCCGAGTTCAACTCCCGGAACCCACATACGAAAAAAGGGCTGATGATATCGCTCAGCGGCACGGGCGCCTGCTGGTGCGTGAGGTCCTGAGGTCGACCCCCGGTACCCACCAAAAAAAAAAAAAAAAACTTTATAAAGAAGTATGCTTACACCTATGTCCCAAGCACCTAGAACATGGCCCAAGACATACTATTAATAAATCTGGGTGTATAAATTATAGTATTTATTATTTCAAGATTTTTTGTCTGAATTTTATATGTAGTTATTAACATTATGAAATAACTGTCTTGTCTTGTCTTTATTTTTAGCTATTCAATATGCCTAAACTGCATCCTAGTTTTTTTACTTTTTCAGAAATGTTTGCCTAATAAATCATTTTGCTCCTGTTGGACATTATAACAGTGTTCTCTTGTGTGAAGCATGTAGTTTTTAAAAAAATCCCATTCAGTGGCTTCATTTATTAATAGGGAGATTGAGTCCATTTACATTGAATGTCATAATTGTTAAGTTTGCTTTGGCTTCAGTCAGCTTATTACATATATTCTATTCTTGATTGTTTTTATTAGTTTGCTATTATGCTTTCAGAAATTATAAAAAGAGTCAAGTTTGTTCCTACTAGTGAATATGATAAAGTTTTGCAGTGACCTATAGTAAATTAACTATTGCATTCAATAATAGAACAATAGTATTTTACTTCCATTTTTGAAAAGTAGAGCCTTCTACTCTAGATACACATGTCTTTCTAATCCTCATAGATCTACCATATTAATAATAAGGATAATAAGGCTAGCGTAGCTACTTTTATGGAATACTTAGCATTGCCAGTCACCGTTGCAAGCACTTACATGTTAATTCATGCCCCTTCCCTGCAACTCTATGAAGTGTTACTCTTGTCCCCGGTTGCAAGTAAGAAAATCAGGTTTCCGACAGTTTTTCTTGCTCATGGTCCTAAAACTTCATATGCAGAAGAACAGGATTTTAAAGTCAAACTCTGGAGTAAGAGCCCATACACATCGCTACGACACTCACATGCTTCCCTGAAATTTAGTACGGCATGGTTTTGTTTTATTGTGTAGTTTATAAAAGAAAAATATATATTTAATGTATCTAAATAACCCTTAAAATTGCCTTAATCTAGCACCTCCTTCCTGTTTTCATTCAAATGTCATCTTTTCAATCTTGACTATCATTTAAAATTACCATACTCCACTGTACCCCCTATTTAATTATTTCATCACATTTACAACCATCAACAATAGTATCCTCGACACTCTTGATTTTGCTTGTCTTTTCGTCCCCTAGGAGGTAACCTTTATAAAGAGATTGGCTTACAGCTATATTCCAAGCACACCGACAGAGACGTAATGAAGGAGTAAATGAAGAGATGACTTGAGTTCACCAGTCACCATGGTTCCTTCCCATGCCCATCTCATCATTACCAATTTCTTGTCTCTGACTCATTTTTCCTTCTTTCTTTCCTATCTGAGAAAGACTTTCTGGAAGAGAATGTTTGTGAGACGTTATTTATTTCAGTTTCCCCTAGAACAGTCTTTTTTCCATCATCTTATATTATTCACTGGCACAGAAAAAAAATTATGAGGTCAATTTAACTCTATCTTCTTATATGGAATCTGAGAGTTTAAAAAATTATTTATTTTAATGGGCAATTTTTTGGAAGGAGGGATGCTTATTCTAACACCAACACTCTAATTTAAAATCTTCCAATGCAACGTTAAACAAAATGCAATGTTGGAAGATTTTAACCTTCAATGAGATATCGCATAAGTTTAAAAAAGAAAGCAAAGAATGGCACCATCAAATTTTAATTTATGAACAGGTAATGAAAAATACAATTGGATCAGGCAAAAAAAAATTATAAGTAAGGAGGCTAAGTTTTTCTGTACCAAGAAATCGACCTTAATTAAATTTAAAAGTAATTTTAACAACCTCTTGCCTGTAACAGTTAATCTTAATATCCAAAAAAAATTAGCAATCTAAAAGTTAGGGCATAGTCTCTGTATCATTCCTTTGTGACAGCAGAGCAGAGCTGACTGTCCTTTTAAGGACAAGCATGGAACAATGGGACAGTATTTGATGGAAAGACATCAAATGGGACAGGTAAGCTTCTATCAGGTGCCTGCAGTGACAGAAATTCTGAAGCTTGGCTGCACAGCAGTAAGTAAAAGCAGAACATCGGGCAGCATCCTCTCAGTTGAGAGTGCGGGTCCTGACTGTATTAGCTTCCTGTTGCCTCTCTGACAAAACACCAGAAGTGTAGTGCCTTAAAGCAGCGTACATGGGTTGTTCTACAGCTCTGGAGGTCAGAAATCTAAAATGGGCTGGCAGCCCTGTGTTTCATCTAGAGGTTCTCTGGATGACTCTATTTCCTTCCCTTTTTCTGCTTCTGGAATCCACTTGCATCTCTTGGCTCAAGGTCCCGCATCACTCCAACCTCTGACTCTGACTCTCCTGCCTTCCTCCTGCAGGAACCCTTGTGATTATACTGGACCCACCAGAATAATCTTTCCACCTCAAGATCCTCAATCTATTCACACCTACAAAGTCCCCTGTGCTGTGTGAATGAACAGATTCACAGGTTTGGGGAATTAAGAAATATGAGTGTCCCAAATTCCTCCCTTCTTTATTAAAATGAGAGATGATACTAGAGTATGCTAATGAGAATACTTTAGTAAGGAGGAAAAAGTGACGTTGCTGGAAAAAGAAGATGTGACAGCAAAGTCCTTAAGAAATGAGAGGAACAGGATCCAGAGATACTTCTCCCACTTAACACTACTTAGTACATTTTAGGTGCTTGAAAAGTATTCACAAACACTATAAATATATTCCAAAGCTCGAGCGTTTACTTATCAAGAGGAAGGAACTTGTGCTATACTTGCAACCTTCCTAGCAAAATTAGACAAAAACAAAGCTACCCTATAATAAAAAGAATTTAAAATACTGCTTTCAAATCTCATTTAAGTGAAAGGTAAAATACCAAAATATTGGAATGATACAAATATAAATAAAACACATCAAAATTTGTAAGGCTTTGCTGAAGTAATATTTAAAAGAAAATATACTTTTCTGAAATATAAATGTTAACAGTCACTAACCTAAGATTTGGGAAAGAAACAAGTAAGCCAAATAAACTTAGAGAAAAGAAATGATACAACAGAGCAAAAACAATCAAGCTTGGGAAGGGGGAGACCAAATGTTGTTATAAATTGATCACCAGAAACAATAACAAACTGGGAGGAAAGGGCTAAAGCAGATGGCCTCAATTCATCTTCCCTCTTCATGAAGTGAGGACATTAAACCCCCATCCTTCACCTCAGGAAGAACACAAGTGACTTCCTCTACCTCAACCGGATGTCTGGGTAAATTGACTGGAGAAATGTTTTAGGAAGAGAATTATTTCTGAAAGGCCTTTAGCAGGAAGCCTGTGGCACTGGATTATCTATAGTAAATACAATCCAGGATCTATGGGGCATGATTCCTTGGACGATGTTGTATGCACTATTCAATTTCCCAGCTGTTTCACAACTGGGATGCTCCCACCATGGGAGCTGCTCCTATAACCTCCATGCAAAGCTCTATTCTGAGCCAGAGAGGCATAGCCAACATGAGAAGGATCACTCTTTTGCTGCTTCTGAACCTCCTGACTGTGCCCTTGACCTTATTTAGTAAAGCTTGGCACTGGTAAGACCTCTGATTCATACAGGTCTGACTTCCTAATTCTGTCCTATGCGCTGGTAGCTCACTGCCCAACAGAAAAACCTGATGCAATTGATCAATCATAAGTCATGCAAAAAAATAATGTAATAAACTATATTTTTAAAAGATCACTTAAATTATGACAAATATTTTCAACTATTATATTGATTCAAACTGGAGAACAAAATAGCCTTGGTATTTTATATACAAAAAATATATTCAAGGCCAGACAGGGTGGTACACACCATCCTAGCACTCAGGAGGCTGAGACAGGAGAATCATTAGTTCAAGGCCAGCCTGGACTATATAGTGAGACCCTGTCTCAATAAGCCAGAAAAAAATTGAAAGAAAATAATGTATTCAAATAAATACAACAAAGAAGACCCACATTAATAAAATTAATGATATGTCACAAGTGAAGGTATCAAATATTACATGCTATTACATTGATATGTACAACTTTTATCTTCTGTGTATCAGTTAAATTTTTTAAAATAAAGTCAAAGACCAAGATACATAATAAAAGTTTCCATTGTCACAGATTCACTACAAAACTTTGTTAAAATTTCCAAAATAACACATAATAATGGTCAAGAGTTGTTTAAAATTTAAAAATAATGCAAACTTTTCTATAAGGTGAAAACTGTTTTACTTCCAAACTCTAAAATGAAATACCAGAAAATGTTTTTAAGACCAATCTTAATTATGAAATGATATGTGACTATCCAAGTAGCATAAAAATTACCAATGGTTTCTTCTGGGATTTCAGATTAATGTAGCATACAGAAAATAATCAGAGTGACTCATCACATTAACAAAGGGGAAAAACCTAAAATCTTGTAAGCTACTCAATAAATACCAGGACACATTTGACAAAATCCAACGTTTGTTCTAAATGTTAAGTCTAAACTAAAGTTATGGAGCATTTCTTAACTGACCCTCAAAGGTTAAAACTATTTCAAGTTATATGTTGATATATTTAATACAGAGTTATTAGAGTTATTCCTTTGAAAAATAATGAATACTCCTCTTTTAGCACTTCTACTTAATTAGTTACAATACTAGCAATCCATGTGTTAGCATTAGCAATATTATTCAAGCAGGAAAAAAAAACAGGAGAAAATATGAGAATGAAGATACAAATTAATCATTTGCAAATGGCATCTAGAAAGACAAAGGCAAAAGAGGAGAGAAAGAAAGAATGAATGAATAAATAAAGAAAGAGAAAGAAAGAAAGAAAGAAGGAAGGAAGAAAGGAAAGAAGGAAGGAAGGAAGAAAGGAGGGAGGAAAGAAGAAAGTGTTGTTACTGGAGGTAGTAACTACCAAGATGCCATGCTGTAAACTAAAGCCACAAACTTAATTTCATCTCTTTACAAAATGATACCTGGCTGGAATAATTGAGAAGCAGAATTAATTTCCCTGATAATAGAGGACAAGGTATTTAAATGATAGAATATTCATTTAATTTTGGTCATTAGGCTTTGAGTGTGTTTTTTAATAGCATAATACAAAAAGACGTGAGTAGCTGTAGCCATAGCTTATATTTCTGATTGGGAGTGTTAAATATAAAGAATGTCAATATCCATGCTTGTAATATATAACAAATTAATGGTAATAATAAAAGGCATTTATTGCTTAGTATGTGGCAAGCATTTTTATACAAATGGTTTTAGCTGTATTCTCTGTCTCTTGAGCTGTACTTTTCTAGTCCCTTGAGATAAATTCTATTCAAATCCCCACTTTATAGAAAGGGAAATTGAGGATAAGAAAGGTCAACTAATTTGTCTATTATTATTAATAAGTGGTATCTGACAGAGGCTGGTCTTGAGTGACCTCATTTGTTGCTTCATAAAAATTCCTGAAGCTTATTGAAAAGAATAGATACTAGTAATTGCACAATTTTCCCCCAAAGAATAACAATGGTAAACACTTTTAACCAGATTTTTAAATGCCTCAATGTGATCATTATATAGTTGTATTTTTTACCCTAACCACAAATGGTAGATTTGATTAAAATTAAAAAGAAGTAATTTGTTAACATATAATCATAATGTGTGTTTCTGCCAAGTACCTAAACTTCTCCGGCATTAAGCTCCATTCAGATCCAAATTGCCCAAGACTTCTAGCTGGCTGGTGCCCTAGCTTCATGTTACATGGGCAGGAGGGCATGGCCTCAGTCGGGGGCTGTGGCTCTCTGCGAGTGGCTAGGGTCTCTCCCACACTCCAGGAAATGTCACAGGGCGAGCAAGCCACAGTTGTCCACATCCAACCTAGAATAGTGCTCCACGTGTTTACCGCTTGCCTCAATCAGCATGTCTCCTTAAAATGATTCATATTTTCTTTTTTGTTGTTTTCATAATTTTTTTATGAAATTGGTCCCACTCCCATTTGCAAAAGAGCTCTCTCCCTGTTTCCTATGACCTATCCTTTAGTTTGCTTTGTGAGTTATTTATAATTTGGGTTTCTCGTACAAGAGCAACCATATGATATTTAAGCTTAATGATTTCTTTGAGCTTTTTTCTTTTTTCTTGAGTTTTTATTTCATTTTGTAAGTTTAAAAAGCAGTATTATTCCCAGATACTTTTTCACCTTGGTTTTTGATGATTTCATCCCATTTTATAACCTCCCTTTCTACACTGAAGGTACTGATTTTTAGTGTCTTTTAAAATTTCTTGACTTTAATACTGAATTTGCTCTATAATTGTTTCAATTAAATATTTCATATTTTTTCTCTTTCCTTAACCTAATTCTCCTTCACAAATTTCCATCCCTTTGTTGAGGTGCTCTTGACATTTTAACTCTTTAATAGTTGCCTACTTTTTAAAAAATTTTTTTTGAAATTTCAAATTATTTGTAATTGTTCTTTGTTGAATGATTCTTTTCTCATAACTTTTTATCTAACAGGTATTCACAATCATTCTAAGTTTTATACATGTTTAAAAATTATTTTTCATTATTTTAAATATAGACACTTTTCCACTTATACATGAATTATTTTTCTCAGGAAGTGTTTTTGTGCTGGCTGACAACAGTCATGGCTGAGGTAGTAGTAAAATATCACAAAAGCCTGAGGCTTTCTCCTCATTCCCCTCCCCTATCTTACCTCTGTCTGCAGTTTCAGGGCTCCCCCTCCCTACAATGGATCTCCTTGGCCTAAACGTTTGACAGATCACAAGTCGATAATGCCAGGTGAAGTGATAACAATTCCCCTCTTCTCTCTATCACATTTTATTCCTTATGATCGATGCTGTCTTCTCAAATCACCCATTTTTTTATAAGACGCTCTGTTTTCTAGAATCCACGGTCTCTAACATGCATAGATTTGGAACAAGCTTCATATTCATTAAGACCCAAGTTAATGGAACATTAGGTTAGAGGTTAAACCTTCAAGGCGCAATCTGACCCAGGTGAAAGTCTGACCGCGTTCACAGAGGAAAATTAACCTTCCTGAGCCTGTGTCCTGCTGCGGTACCTCCTACCCCTCATACATCTCTTTTTGATTTGTCTGCCTTCTTCTTCAGCTTGGCTGCAAGAAGATTCTGCTGGTGTTCAACCTGCTCCAATTCTTCTGTCAGAATGGTGGAGAGGTTGATACCGGCTAGAGCTGGGATTTCCCCGAACCATGTTTGTGTGTTGGTATGATTGGTTCACTGACATAATATTTGTACATAGTTAGGAGGTGCAGTAGTGACGTTTTAATGTATGTATATATTGGGAAGTGATCAACTTGGAATAGTTAGCATACCCATCACCCTATTTATCACTTCTCTATGGTGGGTACTTTCAGATTTTTCTTATCTGGAACATAGTTCAGTGACAGATTCTTGTCTAGCATGTGCGAGGACCCAGGAATGACCCCCAGCACTACAAAAAACAAATCTATCTTCTAACTATTCTGAGATGTATAATGCATTATTATTAATTAATATTCACCCTGCTGTGCCATACAGCACCAGAACTTATTATTTTGATCAAACTGTGGCACTTGTCCATTGACTGATGTCTCCCCATTCCCTTTTGCTCCTACTTTCCCCAGTCTCTGGAGAGCACTATTCTCCTCTCAACTTTTATGAATCAGTGTTTTTAGATTCCATTCATGAATGAGATAATGGGCATTTGTTTTTCTGTGTCTGGCTTACTTTACTTCACAGAATGAACTGTAGTTCCATCCATCTTGTTGCAAATGACAAGACTTCATTCCTTTTTACAGCTGAAAATCATTCCACCATATATATATATATATATATATATATATATATATATATATATGTGTATATATATATACACATATATATATATACACATTCTTTATCCATTCACCTGTTTATAGACATTTAGGTTAATTCCATGTCTTAGCTATTATAAATACTGCTGCAGTAAACGTGGGGCTGTGGTTATCTTTTCTACATGCTGATTTCATTCTCTTTGGGTATATATCTAGTAGTAGAATTGCTGGATCACATGGTGGTTATATTTTAGTAGCTTTAAGAAATCTCCATAATGTTTTTCATGATCATGCTCTCACCAACAGAATATAAGAATTCCTCTTTCTTCACATCCTTGGCAGTATATGCTTTATTTATCTTTTTATAATAATTATTCTAACTGGGGCGTGGCACTATCTCATTGTGGCTAGATTTGCATTTTCTTAATGATTAATAATACTAAGCATTTTTTCATAAACCAATTAGCCTTTTGTATATTTTCTCTTGGGAAATATCTATTGAGATCTTTAGTCCATTTTTTTAGAGTCTAAACTCCTATGGCAGTTCATCTTAGTATCCCTAAAACCCCTGCCCACAAGCCACTTGAGACTGCGAGAATCCAGAGAGGGGGATTCTGGTTCACTCTGTGGTGCGGATCCTGTAGAGAGGTAGTGCCTACATGAATCATCTGATTCTCGTCCACTCAAGTCGAACAGGATCCCATTCTGTATTGAGTAGAATCCCAAGGGGTAACAAAACTCAGTCTTCAGAACTCAGGTCTCGAAGTTGATTCTCTCAACATCATGCCGTTTTTACTCTTCTGTTTGTTTCTCCAGGAGGCCCAAGTGAGTGGAACGTCTATCTCGTGATGGGTTTATGTGATGCTGTACAACTGATAGAAGAGACTTGATCTAGTCAGCTAGTGCTCTGCGGCACATCACCCCCAGGTCATAGAAGCTTGAACAATAACCACTTTATTGCCGTTCATGATTCTCTAAATCAAGACTTCAGACAGAGCCAGGCATGGTGGTGTGTGCCTGTAATCCCAGCACTGGGGAGGCTGAGGCAGGAGGATTGCCGCAAGTTCAAGGCCAGCATGGGCTACACAGTGAGTCCAGGCCAGCCTAAACTACATAGTGAGATCCTGTTTCAAAAAAAAAAAGAGAGAGAGAGAGATTTTGAACAGATCTCCATAGGTGATTCTTCTCCACAGGGCACTGATGGAGGTCACCTCCTGGCTGTCCTAGACAGCTTCTCTAACATCCAGAACTTTGTCAAAGATGGATAAGTCACACTAGTGGAGATCTTTGACCAGAGCACCTACAATTTCTTTTCCAGCATGGAAGTCTCAGGGAAGTCCTAAGTCCTTTGTGGTGGCTCATAGATCTCAAAGAATATTTTGAGAAAGGAAGTGAAGCTGACATTTTCGTAAAGACTTAGGAGGTTGATACCATGCCACTTCTGCAATATGCTATTGATAACAGCGGGAACATGCCTCCTTCAGACTCAGGTGGAAGGAAAAATACACTTGCAGATCTTCTGCTACTGAAAACTACTGAGAACATATTTAACCTGGGGGCCCAGATACTATACTTGTAACTCCACACTGCCTCACCAGTGACTGAGTGAGGGCAGGACCTGTTTCCGGAAGACGAAGGTTATGTCCTTCAGCCACCCTTCTCACAAGGGCTCCTCCACACTTTTCCCCAACCTTTCCTGGATAAGCAATCCAGGATGCCTCCTCTCTTCCCTCTCTTCATACACCCTGTCCGCTGGTACCCCAGCCGTCTTTGGTATTCTCTGTGTTTCCCTTCACATAAGCATCGACTCTAATAAAATCCATGCATATTTGATGCTATCTTGTTGTCTGAGACTCACATTAATATAAAATTTCCTTTTCAGTGGGAAGGGAATCAAAGACTTTGTGGCTATCTTGAATCCCCACATCATTTCTTTTTCCCTGCTCTGCCCTTGGAGCCTTCTCAAGGGATCTGACTTCACCTGAATTGCCAGTCTCCGCCCTGGGATCCCGCCCCACCCCTTCCCCAGCTGCAGCTCATTGGACCCCAGATGGACTCCTGACTTGGACAATGCTCAGGCTGAGGGAGGCAAATGTGATCTTTCTAGAGAATGTTAATTGAAAGGCATGAGGCTCCTGTCAGTTAGATAGAAGGTGGTGGGCAGCCAAATGGGAGCCCCAGCAACCGGAGTCAGCAACAAAATAAGTCAAACTTGTCGAGGAGCAGAAACCAAAAGCCTTGCAGAAGAATCAGATTTGGAAAGAAGAAAATAGAGCCCACATGCACAAAGCAGCTGAGAAGAGAGGCAGCATACAACCCTTGAGGCCAAGTGGTGGACATTCCAGAACTTCCCGACAGATTTCTAGTTTCGGGGAGGACCATTTTGTGGAAAGCATTTTGTGCAAAGTATTCTGTGAAAATATCTGCTATGGCTTGAATTTGATCCCTGCCCCCCAGAGTCACACATTGAATTCTTAATCTCCAGAACCCCTCAGGATGTGACCTTATTTGGAAATAAGGGCTTTGCAGATGTAATTTAGAGTAGAGCGGGCCCCTAATCCAATATATTGGTATCCTTACAAAAAAGAGGATGTTTGGGGAGAAACATGCACACACAGTGAGAAGGCCATGTGAAGCAGAGGCAGAGGCGGGGCGATGCTTCTACAAGCCCAGCAATGCCAGGAGTGCCCGAAAACCAGCAAAAGCGAGAACAGAGGCATGGAACACACTCCTCGCAGACCTCAGACACAGCCAGCCCTGGGGACGCCTGGTCTTGAACTTGAACCCTCTTGAACACTAAAGATAATTAATTTGTAGTATTTAAGCCATGCATTTTGTGGTATTTTGTCATGGTCACCTTAGGACACTAATACAGCCTCTATAATCCCACTTCCATGGGAGCCTGCTTCGGTGGGTTTCTATTCCTTGAAAAAACAATAATAAGAATCAAAACACCTGAATTATATACCGACTTTGCTCTCAGCACAGGGAACTCGCTCTGGCAGAGCCAGGATTCTTCTTAGAAAATTATTTTTAATCTCCTCCAGGACAAAGATCAATGAATGAGCAAAGTTTAAAAGTTCTCTTCTAAATGGCGTGATTGAAATAGTTTTAGCCTGAAAAACGTTAAAGGCAGATAAAACTAAAATCCTTCCTTGGAAAAATACACTCTTGATATGGCGACCTGCTATGTTATCTCTGAGCTGTGCTAATTTCTCTTGTTCCCACCACGATAAACTATTAGCCAGATATACAGGATAAACTATTAGCCAGATACACAGCAAAGCAAATAATCGTTTCTATGTGGATTGCTGTTCATTACCTAGTTAAAAATTAGAAAATAGGGACCCCCTCCCAGAAAACCTCTTGATTTTAGAAAAGTGAAGTAGGTATCCTTTTTTAGCAATAATTAACTGGGAAAGTCATTCTGCTCACATATTAAAATATATAGAGAGATATATTTAATATATTGATATATATAATATATATAGATATATATATATCTTATATATATCTAGATATATAAATATATATCTAGATATATAAATATATAGGGCTGGTGAGATAGCTCAGTGGCATAAGCGCTTGCCTGGCAAGCGCAAGGTCCTGAGTTTGACTCCCAGTACCCACATACAAAAAAAGGGCCAGTGATATCGCTTAGCGGTACGGGCGCCTGCTGGTGCATGAGGTCCTCAGTTCGACCCCCAGTACCCACAAAAAAATAAAAAAATAAAAAAATAAATATATATATAGATAGATAGATATCTACATAAATATATATAGATATCTATATATATATCTTCAGGTGGGGATGTAGCTTAGTGGTAGAGTGTTTACATAACGTGCATTAGGCCTTCAGTTTGATTCCCAGTACTATTATATATATACATATATATATGAATAATTTGTCTTGCATAGCAAGTGTATGCTGCTAGTCTATCCAAAAGCACACTAGAAGATGAAAATATAAATTTAAAAGAGAAGGAGCCAGAGAAGGAATTAGCAACAAGCAAAACCTAACTACATGTTGGCAATTTCCGACTCTTACCTGGGAGTAGCCATGAATCACTCTAAATCCCTCAGAAGCACAATGATTCTTCATATCTAAAGCCACAAATTATCTAATATTGTTCCTGGTTTAGTGGGTATGGAGTAGCCATATATAAAACCTGACTACTTCATAAAATATTGGCCTGAGAATTCCAGACTTTCAAGCAAGTTACAAATCTGTATAGAATACACTACAAATTATTATACTGTAGTTTAGAGATGCTAATAAATTGCTCTTTACATATAGAATACTCTAAACTCAGGCTTCAGTAGATTATTCTTTTTTATTTCAACTATGATGATTTGGTTTCAGGATAAGTCTTCCTAGGCACTGGCCTTCGTAATGCAGTTTAATATTATATGTTTGCTAAAGGCCAGGGTTTTATAAAATTCATCACTTCATGTAAACAGTTGTAAGCCTTTTGATTTTCTCTCCGGAAAGAAAAATTCTTTAACTTAAGAATAGTAATGCAGATATCTGTAAACCTCAGGGAAATTTCCCCAAGTGCTCTGACTTCCAAAAAGGCATTTGTTTCTCCCCATTTAAGTCATCATTTCTCCAGTATATTGGCTGTTATTCATTGGAGACTTGCCACATTACTATTCTCTTCTTTTTTGGTTTCATTTTTATCTTTTTTTTTTTTTTTTTTTTTTTGAAACAGGGTCTTGCTATGTAGTCTGGCTGGCCTGGACTCAATGTGAAGTCCAGGGTGGCCTTGAGCTAGAAGCGATCCTCCTGCCTCAGCCTCCTGAGTGCTGGGATTACAGGTGTGTGCCACCACACCCAGCTAATTTTTGTTAATCTTTAATTGACAAAAATATATGTTTAACTGAGTATGGTGGCAAGGGTATTCTAGGAGGCTGAGGCAGAAGGATCATAAGTCTGAGCCCAGTGGGCAACTTAGTGACTTAGTAAAGCCCTGTCTCAAAACTTCAAAATATCTTTAAAAGGGCTGGGGATATAGCTCACTCAATCCCCAGTACCGGGTAAGCCACATAAAGAAATAGATAAATAAAATATATATATTTACTATGTACAACATGTTTTGAAATATGCATACTAACCTATGTTCATGATATCTTTCTAATTTATCTAAGTCTTTTTAATTTCACTCAACAGTGTTTTATAGTTTTCAATCTCTTGTTAAATTTATCCTTAGGAATTTTATGTTTTTTATATTATTATGAACTGCATTTTTATCTCATCTTCTAATTGTGTTTGCTAGTATATAGAAATATAAACCTAGTAAACCATAGCTCTTCTAAATTCACTTAATAGTTCTATTAGTTGTTTTGCAGATTTCTTAGGATTTTCTCCACAAAAACAATGTCATCTGAGAAGAAAGAATTTTGATTCTTTCTTTGTATATGGAACACAGATAATTAGGCCAGATATTGTTCCTTGCTTTGTTCCTGATCTTGGGGGAAGAGGGGAGAACCATTCAGTGTTTCGCAGTTAAATGTGTGCTGTAAGCTTTCCGTAACCAGTTGATCTTTATCCAAATTAAAAAATGAGATCTGATCGCTCTTTCATCCTCAATCACTGAACTTCCTAAATCCTTTAAATGGCCTACTACACCATGCAACTTCCTGTTCCACTCTGAACTCCGTTCCCTGCCATTTTTCTCATTGTTGGTCTTCCCCACTACCCATCAGCCACACTGGCAAACCCTACCATCCTGACCCCATCTCAGCATCTTTGCATGTTTTGCTCCTGCTGCCTAACAGGCTCTTCCCAGAGAGTCACGGGGCTCACTCCTTATGGTCCTTGCTCAGATTTCACCAATTTAGCAAGACCTTTCCTGACCACATCCCTCCCTGACATTTGCAAAATATTCCCCGCTCCTTTCTCCTGCATGGCTTTTCCTCATAGAACCCATTACCCTCTGACACATGAGAATCTTCTTTCTTTATGAATTTGTATATCCTTTTCCCCTAGAATGTAAAATCCTTAAAGGCAGGGGTACCTTCTATGGCAAAACTGTGCTTTAAAATTATTGAACGGAAAAATAAATCTCTATTCTATGTTTAGTATAAATGGAGGCTCACCCTACTAGTTCCTGTTTGGTAAGGACAATGGGAAACAAAATCATTATCATCATCATCAAAAGAATTCAGAGGATACCTAAAATTTAAGTTAGATCCTACCACCATCTTCTTAATATTCTAGTACAAGGATCTGGGTTTGGCAATTTAAGAAGGAAATGAAACCAGGTTCTGGGATGCAATTATCCATGGCGTGATTGGCATAACTACGCCCATGGAAGACATCTCAATTAGCATCTTAGAAACAAATTTTTCTTATTATAATAATAAAGAAGTACTATCCTCAACTTTGTCAACTTCAGATCTCTTTCTAACTGACCAATGACAATGGCTTTATGAGCACAGTTGATTAAAAAGCATACATTACTTTTTCATTGCAGAACTTTGCGTGGCCCCCCCGTCAAACACTTAACAATTTGTTTTCCCTCACAAGTTCTAGACCCTCTGCGTTTCATCTGGGTGGATCTAGAATACATACTTTAAGCTATATTTTAAAAGGTGATCTAGTATTATAATGCTACTAGTTTATTACTTGATTGGAGATGACTTCTAAACTGCTATTGGTTTGTAAGGAATATTATGAGGATCCCAAAAATCTTGAAACTAGAAGAAATAACATTCCCTGTAAAGGAATATGTATATATCAAAAAGGATCAATCAGCTACGGAAACAGAGAAAAAAGGTTATAAGGGTTTAACATCAGAGAAGAAACCTTCAGCTTAGTGACTGGATCTCTTTGCTGCAGAATTACATGTAATCTGCTCATTGTGGAAATGAATGCATGAAGGATTATTTATACTGCCATGATTAAGTATTGAATACTAGGTACTAGAATTTGCTGATTAAATGGTGTGCAGGAGATAATAAACTACCAAGAAAAAGAAAGTGATCTTGTCCCTTGATAATAATTTCCCTCTTTCTTTTTTACTTTTTTCCTCACATAAACTTATAGGATTTTATTGTCATGGCCAGGCCATGGGCATCAAGGCCGAGGCAAGTATCACCTGCATCCTAAATAGACATTCTGAACAGGCTGCTGTAAGATATGTAAAGTCTCTTATTCCACTGCAAAATTCCCACTTTTCTAGCACATCTTAGATTTCATAAAAACGCAATACGGTGTCATGTTTTGTATCATTTAAATAAGTTGAATGCATAAAGTCTTGCCCTTGTATGGTGGTGATCTACTTTTGAGTCCCTGGTTGCATTTCTGCTCCTGGTTATTGCATGGCTTAAGTCTCCAAGGAAATGGCCTTTTCTTCAAGCAGGACTTGACACTCAATGCACATATTGAAAATGCATGAAACGTCCTCTATTTAAAACTTTATTTAAAACAGTCATTTACTAATCGCTCTTCATTGGCAGGCTCTGCAGCAATTTTCCCAATCTTCATAGTGTATTATCACACAGAAAGGTCTGTAACACTGTTTCATCCGCTGTGCTAGTTGATTGTGCCAATTTGAGTAAGAAATGCCTAGCTAAATTGGATCAGCACAGTTCTGGGTGTGGAAGACCCCTCTACCCAGGGAAGATTTCCCCAGAATTCTATAAAAGGGGAATGAAGAAGGAAGGATTGCTTCTGTCTTCCGAGGAGCTCCAGTCTTTACTTTTACTTTGGACGTTGTCTCCTGGCTTCCAGTGTAGACTCTTCAGCTTGTAGCATCGACTCTTCACGCTCCTGGCGCAGACTCTTTGGCTTCCTGATACAGACTCGCATTGGACACTACATGGAGTTCCAGGCCTTCGACGGGATCCTTCAGATCCCCAGCACACAGACAGAACTTCTGCACTCTTCCACACCCAACTCTGTGGGCTGCCACTGGGCAGCTGTTGTATTACAATCTTGTATTATATCTGTTTCTCTAGTAAGCACTGATTGATATATCCACAATGACCAGTAAAATACATATAAATTACCCTTCAAGAAGGCATAATGTATTCGCCAGAAACTGTATCTTGTATTAGATTCTTTGTTATTTTCTTCTAGTGATTGTATTAGGAAATATCAATGCTTAACTGACTTTGTGGAATTTAATATATATCCTGATAATCATGACGTGTAGCCACAAACCTAAAACAACATAAAACATATTCTAAAGTGATTTTTTTAAAACTTCCTATTTAGACACATAAAAACCATAGCTATAGACACGATATTAAAACCTAGAGAATATTCTCCCATGTTCCTTCAGAAAAAAGTGTGTCTGAAAAAAACAGAAGCATAGGGCCGGTGAGATGGCTCAGCGGCTTAAGCGCCTGCCTTGCAAGCGTGAGGGCCCGAGTTCGACTCCCGGATCCCACATACGAAAAAGGGGCCGGTGATATCGCTCAGCGGCACAGGCGCCTACTGGCGTGCGAGGTCCTGAGGTCGACCCCCCGGTACCCACAAAAAAAAAAAAAAAAAAAAAAACAGAAGCATTGCCTAATTAAGAATATTTCTTATATAGCTCTAGGCTCTAATATTAATGCAAAACACAAATGATAGTTGCTTATTCATGTATGATTGAAGATTTATCTCATGCTGATTTTAACAGAAGTAATTCTCATGAAGAATGAAGATACAGCCAAAAAGAGTATTTTAGGAGAATTTGAAAATACATATCTTGGTAGCAGGAAGGAAAATATAATTTATATGGAAACATACTTTGAACACTTCTAAAAAGTCAAACTTTTCTTTAGTAGAAAACAAATGGGCAAATAATAACTAAACTGATAGCTGAACATTATTTCTCTAAGTGCAAAATGAGCATGAATGTATTATTTCTCCATCACAAAAACTGATTTAGTGATTTTATTTTTATTCATGTATTTGTATTCATCCCCTTCATTCTACAAAGAAATTGAAACAGATAATGAAGTTGCTATATGTAATTACAGAATGTTAAGGTATTTTAGGTTTTAGATTTGAGTCTATTTATGTTTATTAGACAAAATTAATCTACATCGAAATTAAATTAAGTTCCAATTATGCTCTAAATGTTATAACCTAAAATGCTGGATTTATCCAGCCCAAAGATAACATGAACTCTTAGTAAAAATACTTACAATTTATGGAAAAGTCTTAATTTTATTTTAAAACTTTATAATCAGATTATTTCCAACATCATATATGCCTTTGATGATTCTTATTTACATGAGTTTATTCTCACCTATCACTGTACAGATTTACTACTTTATCCTTTGTTTTCTGTAGGGGTCTTGCTTATAAATCTATTTCACCTAAGTTGATCAATGCAAATTTGACTACAGAGAAAGGCAACACCTATAGGACACTGCAGAAATCCCTCAGCCTTATGTTTTGTTTTGTTTTGTTTTGTTTTTTTTGTGGGTACCGGGGGGTCGACCTCAGGACCTCACGCGCCAACAGGCACCCGTGCCGCTGAGCAATATCACCAGCCCCTTTTTCGCATGTGGGTTCCGGGAGTCGAACTCGGGCCCTCGCGCTTACAAGGCAGGCGCTTACGCCGCTGAGCCATCTCACCGGCCCAGCCTTATGTTTATTATAATAGCTATTTAGTTAAAGCTAGAGAAATATCTGGCAATTTGGGACACTTGAAACAGAATCAGAATCTTAATTTAACCTCATTTTGTGTTCACACAGTGACTATAGAGCTAAAAATTAATCTAAAATTTTTGCATCCATTATTCATACCCAGTTAGTGTTCTGCTGTTGTGCCCAGAAGAAAGTGATTAATGCATGTAAGCACCAAGGTCAAATTTATTTTGGGTACACCATAATGCACCTCTGTATTTCAGACTACTGCCATGGCATGAATTCTTAATATCTTCATAACACTAAGTTTGCATTCAATCACAATTTAAAATATCAGTGCTTACACTGTATTAGTATGTAGAACTAATAAGAGCTATAGAACAATAACAAAAAAAAAAAGACCACCATCTAGTTATATTTCAAATACTGTATAAAAAATGATTATATATTAATTTTTAAATAATTTCAAGTACACAGTAACTTTTCCCTGTCTCAATAGCTTGGGCTATGGGCAAAAAAAAAAAAAAAAAAACATCATCACTTCTACTTCTAATCTCTATTTTCAGATAACCTTAGCACAACACAGTTTTAGCTCATTAACTGTAGATATCCATCACTTTTCATATTAGATATGCTTCACTGAATTTTGCTGCAATGTGACTTTATACAGAATAAGTCCTGTTTTTTTCAGTGATCTCCCAAATTTGATAGAAAATGTGATAGCACTGAAAAGTTCCCTCTGTAAACTTTCGGCACGAAGTAGGTTAAAGGGGCAGGAAGAGGACAGCCACGGGAGGCTCCCTCAGGGTGGAGCAGTGCATGGCGGCTCCAGTTGTCCTCGGCTTGAGCAGCAGCTGCAGGCCTGGCACCCACTGCCAGGAGAGACAGTCCGGGCAGGACTGTAGAGTCACGGAGAGATACCATGTCCTCAGTCAAAAACCTCAGTTTCTGCTCCATAGCCTGCTCACAACTCCCCAAGTAGATGGGCAGGCTGACAATTCAGTGCACAATTCCTAAATCCCAAATCCTGAAATCCCAAAAGTCTTAAAGCCCAAAAGTTTTTTGGCAACAAAACTGAACTGGCCTGAATCATTTGACTACAAACCTGATCTGAAGTGGTATGAGGCTATTTATAGACTTCATTAATTCCACTTTAGGTGAATATTCATGTTACTCTGCCAAAGTATGAATCTGTTTGATTACAAGGAGCTCAGACCTTCCTCGGTCTGTTTAGATGATCCCTGATATTTGCACTCTACTGCCTTCTAAATTCCGACATGCAAAATACATCTGGCACCAAGGGACTTGGTTAAAGGATAGGAAAACAATGTCTTATGAAAATATATGGAAATCAATTTAAGTTCTTGATCTGCTCCTAGTTACAAATTATGTGACTTTAGACAGATTATTTAATGTCCCTGGACCTGTTCTTTACCTATGAAAATGGATACTCACGAGACTACAAATACTTTGATGGCACTTGGCTAACTCACAAATCCTTTCTTTAACATTACCTTTCTCTCAAATGTCACCCTTTCTCCTTGTCCTTGCCCTCATTAAATAACAGAAGTTGATGTCTTACAGGGCGATCCCCATATTCACCACCTATTGAATGTCCCACATATTTTTTTCTAGATATATACACCACCGAACAAAACTAGACCCCCACAGCATACTTACCTATGCAGTATCACAACCTAGAATGATCCTCAAGGACAAGAATCATGACTTCTCCTTCTCTGGAAGGACCTGCATCTGTTAGAGTGGGAAAATACTCTGAATTAGAATTAGGACTCTGTCACAAATAAAAATTAGATGGAGCCAGGCAAGGTGGTGCACATCTATAATCCCAGCTATCTGGGAGGCTGAAGCAGAACGATTGCAAGTTAGATGACAGCCTGGATAGACTCTGTCTCAAGACAAAATTTTTAAAAAGGGATGGGGGCGTAGCCCAGTGGTGGAGTACTTACTTAGCATACATGAGGCCTTGGTATTAAAGAAAAAGAAAAAAAAAAAAGATGGCACAGAATGACAAAGAAAGATCACACCCAGCAGTACCAGCTCAGGCCAATTTCTTAACACTTTTGGATTGGTAGGTTTTGTTCTACAGTAAGTTCAGCCTAACTCTACTCTCTTCCATTCTTTCCATGTGGACAGGAGAAGTGGGGCCTTGTGACACTCAGGTAGGGGAAGGAAACCTGCGCTACTGGGCAGGAAAGAGAAGACTAGTCAGGAAGGTGTTTCTATAACTGACTACAAAAATACTGGACATCCATAAAATTCCATGTTTTTGTCCAAGAACATAAAACAGTATGGATCTTTTTGGTATTTGAGATTGAAATCAGTTCTGTGCTATCGACTGATTTCTTCATCAAACACTAATAGGATGATGTTCGGTAAGTCCTTCTCAGATGTTAAATGTAACATGTTAAGCAGAGAAGAGCATGACAAAAATCAGAATATGAGGGTTTGAAGAAACTTTAGAGATTAATATCCTGAAAGTGTGAAGCCCAGAAAAATTTAGTGACTTGATTAAATTTATACAGCTGGTAAAAAGCAGAGCCAGAAGGACTCAAATCTATGTCTATTAATAAAACTGTATTAATAATACTTGTAAAAATTCTTGTATTAATAATAAGTATCCTCAGACAAGTAATAATACTCTGCAGAAAGAGTGCGAGAGTTGGGGAGTTGGCGACCCAGATCTAGCAGTGGCTCTGCCACTAACTTTGGCAAAACAAAACAGAATCTAAGGCCCTTCCTGTTGCAATGTGTTAGTATACTGAATGGTTCTTCCTAAGTAACATGAGAGACAGGGTAGTCTCCAAAGAATGAGAGGACATTTGATCCTCCAAGAACCTGATCCAATGGCCTTAAATATTAAAGTGAGTAGTAAATAAATAGAGTTTTATCTGATTGCTCAAGACTTGAATGTATCACACCTCTAAACCTATGGTCACATAGATTTTTTTAAGTTGTAGAAAATGTGATTTTTCCCTGCTTGAAAATTATAAACAGTTTTAATTTTCTGCATACCACAAATCTTCAACTTTTATTGACTGTGTGAAAGAAACCATGCTGAGCTTCTCTGACTTCTAGTCGGAGAAGCCTTCTTTCTATACGCTCCACATAAATAGGGGGTGAGAGTGGTGAAAGGCCATTGTCACTTGTTGCAGTACTTGACATTTAATGTGACTGTGTAAGATGTAGTTTTCTTGAAGGAAAGAAGTTATTTAAAAAAAAAAGTACAAATGGGGATACACACAAGATACTTTACAAAATCCTATCCTCTTGATTTATTTTATTTTTTAATATTTAACTCACTCTATTTAGGAAATCCCTTGTCCTTTTTTCTTTTTTATGTCAATTTAGTTCTTTCTTCTTTCTGCATATACTTGACTTTCCTCTTGTAAATAGACATGCCACAGAAGCTTTTAGATATCAATTCTCAGTAGAAGTCATTCAGTATTATTGAACTTCCTGTCCCTGGTTCTTTGGACTTCATTATTTTTCCTTTTACGTACCCTTTACTTCAAACCATGTAATATACTTTAAAACATGTGTTCACATTATCGTGTGTTCTGGGGAGTATTCTTACCCCACAGGAAAGTGTACAGCATAACAGCAAGCTTCCCTCAAAATCTCTTATAAAACATTAGGGGGTAATTATTTGAATTACAAAGGACTTCTTTAAAAACTACTCCCTTGGTGTATTTAAGTGTTTATTTACTCAATCCCCAGACCTTTAGTGGGAGAAGTGGCTTAAGCAGCCCCTGAGAAATAAAGGTCAGTCCTAACAGAAAAGGCTGCTACGATAATACAGGGTAATTGGCAGGGAAATGTTTCCACATTGCAGTTAGTATCCATCTCATCATCTAGACAAAGCAAAATATTCTTTTCTAGACATATTACTATTTAAGTCACCTTAAATATTGAAACTTATACTAGGTATAGGTATAAAATAATCCTGATAATTAGACATTCTCCACTAAAATACAGTTTAATTGTTACCAAGAATCAATAAAAGAGCCTTTTAAAAATCCTATAGGTCAATGTATCTTGCAATGTATCTTCTACATTAAACATATGGCTTCTTTCAATATTGCTAATGATCCAACTTATCTTAAATTCCTCTAAGGCAACTGTAATAGAATATTGCTCCACAAAGCAAATAAAAATTATAACAGCCTTCCATAACGTCTTACTTAAATCTTATAGAATTAAGAATTTTCATAAACAGTAAATTTTCCTTATCCCAGAGGTAACAATATTACCAGAGAAAAGTATATTAAATAATACATACAGCATATGAATCAATTAAATTCTGAACTTGAAGAAAAAGTTACCCTTGCAGTTAGTGAATTCTTTCTCACGCTAATCATCATTTATCTGGGTGAGTAACTGTGTAGTAAGTTAATAAGTTCTTAGAATAACACTGGTAAACCAAAGGAGCACTACTATCATGCTAAGTGGAAACTGCAATTTAAAGGAAAAAACGGTTTCAGAACAGATGACCTAGGTCGGTGATGGTGAGCCTGTGGTACGTGTGCAGCAGTGAGCACTCAGAGCCCTGTCTGTGATGACACCAAGAGTTGTATAAGTTATTTTTTCTAAACTAAAACCTGGGTATCTGAGTTTAATTGCAGTGTTGGCACTTTGCGATAAATAAGTGGGTTTTGCGTTGCAGTTTAGGCGGTCAGTCTCTAAAAGTTTCGCCATCACCTAGGTAGAAATCAGAACATACAGCATTATATAAATTTACGAAAATAAGAAAACATAGAAAGTTTCCTCACAAAGTTGCACACTGAATATTAGTTTTTTATCCACTCTGAATGCATAGTTATCATTTTTTAAGATAAATTAGCGTTACTTTTGGAAAGACAAAGATCAGACATGACCGGACTGGTTCAAATTCATATATCTGTTTTGCTAACTGGTTCCCCTGGGGATTTGGTGACTGCTGCTTTCACTTGGCCCAAGTAGCCTCAGCACTGATGAAGATGAGACTGATACCATGGCAGAGAAATTTCTCAACCGCATCAAATCAGGGGGAATCTTTTGAGCCATGATTAACACACCCCAGTGAAAATGGTGGAAAGGGTGGCAGATGTTAGCAGTTGATAATGCTAGAGGATTAAGTAAGAATGAACAGGCCCCAAATTTGAGTTTATCTCAAAAATCAAAAACACCCAACTGTCTCTTTATGTCCCTGATAGACTGTTTCCCTGCCCTACAAAGCTTGTATAGCAGGCTATAAAGTAGGGAAAAATTGCATGCAGAATTCATGACTAACCATCAAAATGGGAAGAAATATTCCATTTTATGTTTCTGTTAGGAATGCTACAGTGAGCCAGCTATTAATTGATCAGGCCAGTCCCAACAAATGTGATTTTTATCCATCAATTATTGAATAGTTTCATCATCATAGAAAGAGCTGTATAAATCTCAGTCTTATGAAGCTCATCAGACCGGAAGTGATACTGGAGGCCTTTCAGAAACAAATAATAGAGTTCAGACCTGAGACACAAAAGCCCTGAAAAAAGAGGATGAAGTGTACATGGAGAAAGAGGAATGAGAGAATCTTATGGAAAGATTTGAATGGATGAGACAGTGTTTTAGCAGCTTCTATGAATGCATAACATTTGAGCAAGAGAATTATATTACTCATCTACTGTCACGGTAATACTGCATAACATTCACCCCAAAACTCATGGTTTAAAGCAATAGATATTAATATAGTTTACAAGCCTGTGGGTTACCAGTTTGGAATAAGGCAGTTTGGGTCTTAGCTGGGCTCACTCACATGTTCGGCAGTCAGCTTCAAGTCAGCTGATCTTGGATGGCCTTGGCCAGAATTGGAGCAATTCAGAACTGCGCCTCTTCTGCAGCAAGCTAGCCTTACTCATTGCAAAGTCATAGAAGCAAGAAAGAAAGTGAAACACACAAATGCATTTTCAAGCCTCTACTTGCATCACGTGTGCTGACCTCCCATTGTTCATAAGTATGATTTCTACCTGTATCATCCATTCTTGACCATGTTTTCTCCCTTAAAGCAAGTCCCATGGTCAAACATTAGATAGTGAAACAGACTCTCTCTGTCTCTCTCTCATTAGTAAGAGCAAATGAAAAGTTAAAGACAAAGACTGTCCAGGTAGTATCAATTTCTCAATAAAATCCATCCCAAACTGGCATGGTGGCCCATGCCTGTAACCCCAGCACTTTGAGAAGTCAATGCAGAAGGATGAAAAGTTCAAGTCCCACCTGGGCAACTTAGAGAGATCCTATCTCAAAACAGTAAATAAAGAAAATAAAAGATGGAGCCGGAGATGAAGCTCTGAAGTAGACTGCCCCTGGGTTTGATCCCCAATTCCACCAAAAAAAAAAAAAACCTCCCCAAGACAATTATTAGACAAAAGGAAGAGGATCAGAGAAAGGTGGAAAGGGGTTTAACAAAGGGTAATAAAAGGATGGAGATGACCAAAATATGTTATGCGTATGTATGGAAATGCCAAAATAAAACCCAATGTTTTGTAAAATTAAATGCACTAATGAAAAGTATACGTTAGAAACAAAATTTTTGAAAACTACACCAAAATGTGTAATATAAAACAAATGCCATTTAATCTGCTTCCTGTTCAGGGTAAGTTTTCCACAGATCTTATCAGCAGCCCAGCCGAGGTTAGGGAATCTAAGATGCCCTTACCAATGAGACTGACGGGTGAGGCTGGCTGTCAGCTGGGACCTGCACGTCGATAAACTCGCCCAGCATTTCTCAGAGTGGCTGGTTCACAAAAGCGACAAGAAAAGACAAGCCCCAATGCGCGATTGCTTTGTTTCAGGACAACTAAAGTCCCATTAATCAAAGCAAGCCACGTGATCAAAGAAAAATCACAGAACCAAGCCCAGAATCAGTGAGGGAGATTACACATGTACATGATTACGGGGAGAGATGATTACTGGGAATTGTTCACGTGGATTCAGAGAGAAGATTAATATAATGACATCATCGGGGCGGTGAGATGGCTCAGCGGCATACACGCCTGCCTAGCAAGCACAAAGACTCGAGTTCGACTCCCGGAACCCACATACGAAAAAAGGGCCGGTGATACTGCTCAGCGGCACGGGAGCCTGCTGGTGCGTGAGGTCCTGAGGTCGACCCCCCGGTACCCACAAAAAAAAAAAAAAAAAAAAAAAAAAAAAAATATATATATATATATATAATGACATCATCGATGGAATCAATGTGCCATTAGAAAGAGTGTGAAAGAGAAATTGAAAGAGACTTTGGTAGCAGTATATTTCCTATGGCATTTTAAAAATATAGTAATACCAAAGTTGTCTTATAAAGCTGTAGAGTATAATTTATTTTCCCCTCAGTGTATATATTTTTCAACATTAACAACAGGAAGGACTTTAAATGCTTCTAATAAATCCAGTTAAAGTTATATTTTATCCACAGAAAGTATTTTTTAAACTGCAATTCATGTAGGACTAGGGTATAAGCATTCTATAAGTTATGTAATAATCATTTTTAGATACCAAAACTATCAAAATATGGAATAATCTTTTCTGAAAAAAATACGGCTGTGAAAAAACTAAAATTTAATGTCAATGAAAAAGAAGGGGGACAGTTTCGAAATATCTTTTAGGATGGCTACCAGATTCACAATGAATCCCCCAATTTGGGTACAGCCTCTCTCTAGGTTTGGTTTTGCTGAGGCTGGGTTTGCTGAGGCTGTAACTTTGAAATATGATTCTACTTCACTAACAATATGTACTGATTGAAGGACAGCACCTGGCCCAAGTTGGGTCAAAAGACTTTTCTATCCTAGGAAGTTAAAATTTGAGAATTAGAAATTCAAGCCAAGTTTATATTATTGAAACTGAATCAAATTACTAGCCATACTTATTCATCTAACGTACCTAGACCCAGCCTGTATCCTGCCTTTTTTAGATGTTCAACACATGTTTGGATTCCATGAGCTACCTTGAAATTTTGCCTATAAATTCCCCTTTCCTTTTTTTCTCACTTAAGACAGCTAGATTTATTTTCTGTGTGTAGTGAAAGCTGTAGTGGGGCTTTCAGAATACTCTCCAGGACTGAGACACTCATTTCTCCAGCTGCCAGCAGCAAAGCCACACACCTTCCAAAACTCTTCTTAGATGAATGGAGCTGTCTTGTCCCTCCCAGGAGTCAGCCCTTGATATACCACCATTTCTAGAGAAGACCCAAATCAACTACTTAGTGGCAATTTTATTTCACTGGACACTTTTATCTCTCAGAGAGGGAGCAGTCCTTCTTGACAAGGATCAACACATACTTCTAGTATGGGCTTTCTTTCCTGCCCACAAGAAGTTGTCCCGCATTGTCTGATCCACTGACATGGGAATCCCCATTAACACTCCATTGGATTAAGGGACACATTTTACAGAACAGCAAGTATAACAATGGCCATGTGCACAGGATCCAGTGAGCTGAAAGACTAGTCAAACAGTCTTTTAAGGGCACAACTGAGACATCAGCTTGAACCATCATGTGAGGATGGTTCTCTCTGTGAGGATATGAACCATCACTGGGGACATATGCCCAAAAGCAACGACCATTAAATAAAATCCTGAGTTCCCATTAAATAAAATACAAGAATCATAGAACTAAAGTGCAGCAAAAATGGATCAGTCTACTACCACTCCCGTTGGCCCACTTGGAGAACTTGTGTGAACATCCCTTCAGATGTGGACTCTACCAGGGATACTTGGATTCTGCCCCTTTTTCTCTCTTTGCTGCTGTGAAGTTAGTAGCTTTGCTCACCACGTGCTAACACCATGTTGTGCTGTCTCAGCACTGGCCCAAAGCAACAGAGCTAACTTACTATGGACTGACATTCTCGAAACCATAAGCCTAAATAAACCCTTTCTCCTTATAAGTTGAAAAAAAAAAAAAAAAAGGGAAAACAGAATCCTGGAGAATCTGTTTCTAAACCAGATGAACTTATATTAGGAATCAAGTTGATCCCAACAGCTTAAGGAGTGTCTAGAGAGTAGGCTGTTGTGATGCTCTGATAAGATATTTTCTTCCCCATGGAGGCATTTGTTGGCTCCTGACACCTGAAAGCTGTGTCCCTCAGTCAGGTGCAGCCACCTGATCTAAATTCACATCCTCTCCCTTGAAGCAGCCCACATCCACTACCTACTAAAGGCAGGGACACACATACTGAGCTCCTCGCTTCAATTTGGAGCAGCTCTGAATGACTTCCCAGCTTCAGAGCCCCTGTAGGATCGCCTGAGGCCGATGCCATGATTGCATCACAGATCAGCTCTTCCTGCCTCCTGGCTTCCTGTCAAGTGCTGTCCTGATTGAGAACGCAGTCCCTGGTAAACTTCGTCTTCTGAAATGTGTCAGACTTGTTCCAGAACTCAATCTAAAACACTCTAACTTCTATCAAAGTGAACAAAGCTGCTTATTTTGGAAGAACTAGCTAAAAGAGAGCATGAAGTTTGGAAGTTGGTGGAGAAAAAGTCTCACAAAAACCCTGTAGGCTAGACACTATAATCATCTATATTTTTACACATGAGGACATGGAAATTTGGACAGCTTGAGAGACTGATCATGACTAACTCTGTCTAATTCAACCTGTATTTTACTACTACATTATTTTTAAATAACCCATTTTCCCTTGTATGGCTCTTTACTGGGTTGGAGCTGAAAAACATAAAAAATAACATTCCTTCTATCCCCTCCCAGAAGGTCTCCAGGAGCTTAGTCTATGCTGAAGCCAAACTAAAACGCTCTCTCATAGAAGCAGCCACTTTAATACAGTCTCTATGTCTATATTACACATTATATATCAGGCTCTAGAAAACAACCCTATATAAACATTGCTAAATAGTTCATAAGCTGAATCCTAAATATAGGACAAATATCTGTGGATGTGTACATGTATCCCATACCCATGGAACTGATAGACCAAAATGGCCAGGTACCCATTCTGCTTCTAAATGATGAGACCTCCAGTGTATTCTGTGCAAGACTGCTCTCTTTATTTATAATTTGATTTCATCTGACAGAAAGGAAAGATAGGAAGAAGAAAAGAGGGTGGGAAGGAGAGTAAGAGGGATGGAAGAAGAAAAGAAACTGAAATATTATATCATTTATGTTCGGAGGTAGAATTATAGGATTTTTGTTATTATTTCAAATTTTCTCCAATTATCAGAGTTATGCAGTAAAAATTATGAAATAAGGTATAAGAACTTAGATTTTATGATATTTTTCACAATGATGGAAGAAATGTTGGGAATATGTATGAGAGAAATGAGGCTGGCTGAAACTTCGAGATCCCAGGGCACCCTAAAATGGGCTATTGAGTCCCATTTTTACCCAGGTTCTTTGCAAGCAGAGAAAGAAAATGATTATAGAAGAGTGGTCTTCATCATTTCACATCCAATTTTGTCAGTTTTTCTTTTGTGAACTTCAGGTATGAATTGGCATAACTTTAGACATTCATGAACATAGATTGAAAGTCAGCAGGCTGGTGAATTCTTCCCCTCTTATCAGAAATAATAAATGTGTCCAAAATTTTCAAAAAAGATAAAAATTATTAATAACCACATCAGTACTGTTATTCTCTTAGAAGATAAGGCTGGAAAGCCAATGTAAGTGAACGTCCTTGCAAACGCTTTCCAAAGAAAAAATAATAATTGGTCACAATACTTTAATATTTTCACTACAATACCTCTACCAAGTTCTTTTTACCAAACTGTGTGCTCACACGGCATATCTATTTGTGGCATTTTATATTTCCAGCCTGTCATTGGAATGACCTTTTGAAATGAACTGACTAGTTAATTGCCTTATCATGGGATCTGATAATCATAGCCACAGACAGATAATCTGTGTAAGGAACGAGACAAACAAAATCATTATTTTGTTTTCATATCATCTACAAATTGTCCCTCCACAGTCTACCCTAGAATACGGTTTTTCATATAATTCAGGGGAAAAAAAGGAATATTGGAAGCAAGCTCCAGCCTGTCAAATAAAATTCTAAGTAACATGCTTGTCTGGTGCTATTCTATTAAAATGTTCTGCAGTTCGAAATGTCCTTATTTCTGAAGGGCAAATGAACCCAGCAGGTGACTGAGTGATTACAACTTCTGATTCAGATCTCATTTTTTAAAAACATGAGCTGTGTAACGCTTGCTGATTGCCATCACTAACATTCCGCTGTTTTCAGTACACTCTTCCTCTTACTCGTGGACTGAATCCTACCCTGCATCTAGAGTGCCCACTTAAAGAAAATCTGCAGCTAAGTTTCAGTCCCCAGGATGGCAAGAAGATGTCCTATAAAATTAATTTCAAAGACATTTAGAATCCTCTATTTTCCTCTTCCAGATGTAAATTTTAAGAAATGGCTTGAAGAAAAGGATTCTTAATAATGAAATGGGAGAGAGCCGCTGTCAACAAAGACTGTATTTCATTGAAAATGTGCCCCATATGGGTGTCCTGGGGAAAAGCTATAGCAGTGGAAGAATTATTTTCCTCTTCTGAGAAGTAGTAAAGACAAAGCCCAGCAAAACAATGACAACAAAACAGCCCACAAGCAAATCACTTCTCCCAGCATTGTCTCTTTTACTAATACTTTTGGAATATTCCTGGAATTCTGAACATAAGGTCCTATGCTTATAAAAGGGAATCCTGGACTTTATTGGTTTATAACCTAAATGCAAAAGATAAAAGTGGTAACATGCCACACTGTAAAGTTGCCTAGAGTTTTCAAACACCACGCCCATATTCTGACCTTTATCTGACTAAGGGATGTAACAGCTTTTGGCAACAACTCTTTGGCAAGAGAAGGGTGCCTATTCCAAATTCTGATCCCTTGGAGGATAAGTGTTAGTCCATCTCTGAAAAGATATTTTTGCAGTAACTTGAAAACAAAGAAGCCTCCAATGATCCTACAAGGTTGTCTTTCCACCCACTGAATCCTCAAGTGCTTTATCACTTGTCATTTTGCAGATGATCATTAATCAGAACACTTTGCACTCAAGCCATCTTGTAACCTGTGGGCTTTTTACAAACATAACAAGCTATATCAATAAAATGCAGCTGTTGTGAAGTGAAATGAGGCTGTTCATCATTATATGAGTAGCAGGAAGATAAAGATGACTGCTATAGACAGTTGAGAATATTGGCATCATTTTTTTTCTTCCTAAACTTTATTTGATATCTCAAGTATAAGCATCTGATATACAGGGAACGAACATTTGAGGGCAATTTTGGAAAAATACAAGAAAATGCATATCCAAAATAGAAGCAGTATAGAGAAATTAGCATGTACATTCTACCAAAAGGCTAAATCAGTGTCTACTCAGTGCAAGCAGTCCTAAGCGGTTGCCCATTACAGAAAAACACTCATTGCAACCGACATTGGTTGCATCCCTACAAAAAACCATGCAACTCACCTCACACCTTCCTGGACTTTTCCCAGGATGTTGGATGAACATCCCAGACATCCAAACATAGATCCAGTTTTTTCAGAATTCTATCTGCAGAGGAAAAGATATCTTATTGATGATTTTGTGGAAGGATAGCAAGCAGGATTTCTATTCCTTATGTTATGGTTAAATTTGTATTGTTTCCCAAAAAATTCTCACTTATACAGCAGTCTCTCTCCTCTCCAAGATCAGCTCTTTCAGCCTCGCTAGTTAACTTATAGGGCCTAGACCTGAGCCTCTATTCTCATGCCAGGCAACTGAGGTCTCTTACTCCTCAGCCTCATGGATTTCACTCTTATCATGCACTATCAACCATCTAGAAAGGAGAGAAAATTGTGAACACTAAATATTCTCACTTTCCATAGTTTTAGGACTTGCAAATGTCTCAAGAGCAGCCATGCTAAGTGAGCCTTTAAAAAGGGACTGGACAAATCTGAGTCATTTGTAGGAAAATGGATGCTCCTTGAGAACATAGTGTTAAGTGGAATAAATCAGACACAGCCTTAAATATCTCATGGCTTCTCTTATATGAGAAATCTAAAGCATAAATAATTTAAAGAGCAAAATAAAAGACAATAAGAAACAGGGAGATCGATCTTTTGCAAATGCGAAGAGGATCTAGAGATGAAGGAGGGAGAGGAGGAGGGAAAATAAAAACAATTAAGATGTGTTATGTACACGTACCACACCCCTCACAATGAATGCGATCATTTATGTACAGCAAATGTATACTAATAAAAAGGGGATTGGATCAAAAAATAGAAATGTCACTAGAAATACTAAGAAACTGCAGTTTTGTCTCAGCTTTTCTGTTCATTTGCTCTATTCGTCTCTCTAGTTTTTCCCTCTCTCCTCCAAATCTTCCTTGTTCTATAAAAGGAGAAAGAAGTCTTTGTCATATAGACCAGTGGTTTTTAAATCTATTTTATATCAGTACATTTTACTAATGTAGATCCTTAAGCCTCACTCAAATTATGATTTTATAAGTCTTTTAAATATTACTATTATTTATTTTTAAGTGTTCTCTAAGTGGCTTAGGGTAAAAATTAAGGCCCAGAAACAAAGAGTACCTCTCCCAGTAAGTACATACAGAGGATATAAATGGGTGTCTTCCTTATTTAACTACCCTGACATAAGGAATCCTGATTATAGGGGTAGCTGGACTATAGCTAATCCTTATAGCTCCCAGTTTCCTTCCATCATGCAAGTCCATAAAGCCAGCTTGCAACCAAGAAGCACTTACAAACATACAACCTAAGGTCTTGCCCTTGACTGTTTGATCAAAGCAGGGTCATTGTGACATTTGCTTTCCAGTTCTTGGAAACAGAAAGAATAAAGGTCCAGGTCCAGTAGCCTCCTGATCAGCAAAAAGGGCAGAAGTTGCCCGTACTTCCACCTCCATTCTCTCAGTAGAGACTTGGTCATTTGGCTGGAAAATAGTCTGTAGCTATGTAGCCACTCACCCAGAAGAAATGAACACAACTGGCAAAGCCCAAGTACCCCACCATGGTCTTTAAGTGCTTCAACACACTGGCAGGTTTGAGAGCCACTGTATACAGATCAGTATGACAACTTTCCACCCCTCTGTCCTCTACCTCACACAGCATCAGCTGTCTGTCAGGGGGAGACAGCACTCAAACTTAGAGGCAGAGCACCCAAGTGCAAGTCTTAGTTCTGCCACCTAACTAATTGTGTGAACTCAAGTAGATCATTTAATAAAAACATTCTATACCAGGCTTAATACTAGTGCTTTATATGCATCGTTTCTTTTAACCTTATTAATACAGGCCAAATATTTTCCATTCTATTTTATTGAAAAACTAAGTAACTTTTCCCATCTTGCACAGTCACATACATACTATCAAAATTACACTTCAAACCCAGTTTTGTCTGAGTCCAAAGCACATATGTTCCTTTGGTCATATTTAACTCCATTGAGTCTCTTTTTCTCATAAGTGATATCAGCCACAAATCGCTATGAAAGTTAAATAAGCTAATTTAAAGGAGCTGTGTGGATCTGAAACCCCAACATTAAAAAAAGACATTGTTTTCCTTTGTGTTTACAGAGGTTGGACTACTTTGCCGTGGCAGGCCTCTTTTGCAGGGACGGTGACGGATTTTCACTTTTTCATTCACAGTCTCCAGTTCTGTCTGCTGTGATCAGTGGCACCTATTTGTGAGATGACCGTTCAGAGTCAACCTGTGGCCACGGAAAGGAGCAAAGCCAACTGGCCCTTGTGGGAAGTGAATTAATGATCTGGAAGTGATAAGCACTGCACTCAGACAAGCCGAAATAACTGGACATCAACTGTCATCATAAAGACGCAGACTAAAGATGATAAGATTCGGGGAAGAGCAATCTCTTTGTTCCTCTCAGAAGTCCATTCATTCAAAGCTTGCAAACAAAACCAGCTGTCTTGCCAGCAAATGCCCTGATATTGTCAACCAAATTAAGATGAACCTCAGCACACGTCTCCATTTTATATTCCCCTCCTATCCCTATGGAGACTGTTTCCTCTTGTAGGGGCTGAAACAGCAAGCCTGGAGATCATGAGCGTCCAAACTTCCGGCTGCCTGGATCACACAGAGTGAAGAGGAATTGTCTCTGGCCTCGTATAAATATATAATATAGTTAAAGTATGTAATTAACAAAACTTTTTGTATTTTTTCTTATAGTAGTAAAAAGAAATAGAGACGATATAAACTGACTGTGTGTGGCACACGCAGGAGGCGGGATGAGCACTACACTGTGCTCAAAGTGCACAGCATCCCACTCTCGCTTCCACTATCCACACTCCAAGCACGGGCGGGAGAGTCATGCAAAATGCTGCCAAAAATCACGTAATAGTGGCAAAACTTTATAATCCTGGGAGCCACATTAATAGCAGTCCTGGGCTGCAGTGGGCCACAGATTGGATGTGCCCTCTGTCGATCATAAGTTGCAGAAAAGCAAAGGTTAAAATAAGACACTAAACAAGGTCAAACACATATTTACCTCCCATCTGGTCCTACCTGACTCATCGTCAAAATAAGCAAAACTATATGGAGCAAGAATAAAATAAATACAAGTTGAATTGTACACTATTATTCTCCAGTTGGAGTTTATTACACTTTTAAGTATAAATATATGTGAAGGTAGGACATTACACATCTTTATAAAATAAAATTACTGTCCTTTTAAAATAAAAACAAGAAATTTCATCAAAAGAGTGCTATGGGTACTTCCAGGAACACGGTAAAATGGTGAGCAGCAGAGAAACAGCATCTCTGAGATTTGGAGTCCATATGCTAAAAATAGCAATGAGAAGAAAAGAAGAAGGAAAGTGGATCCCTACAACCCAGCAAGGATCTGAAGCAAGAATTGGAGCCCACAAGGAAAAGAGGGACCTCAACACAGAAGAGGGAGGTGGCAAGCGGCACTTTCTCCCTGAGCAGTGGACACTGCAGACTGCAGTGGCTGGAGAGTGATTCCATTCCAGTCTGGTTCAGGCATCCCCGGGATGACTGGCTGGTCGCCATTTTGGAAAGAGGCCAAGTAAACTCAACTCAGAAAGGTTGCAGGGTGGCTTCATCTAGTGGTTCCCAGTGTCAGGGTTTGGCGCAGCCATGGGAGACACCCAAGGTCAGGGAGTCAAGTTCAAGCCAGCAGAAGGCACGTGAAGTGTTGTGGGCTGAACAATTTGGGTCCCAGACTCACAGCCAGAAACCAGAACCAGCCTGAACTTCAGAGAAGCTAAAGGCACAGCCCTGCTGGGATTATACACCACCCTGCTATAATTCCACCCTGTTTTGCTAGGATCAGTCAACACAGATCTGGGTTCTGTCTGCCCCATTTGTCTCCCAGTGACAGCAGAGATACACCCTGAAGTAGATATTTTTTATCTTCCTTTCTTTGTTTTTCTTCTCTTTTTCTTGATTGTTCTAGTTTTGATATGAGTGTGAACATTGTTTCTAGTTTTTGTTGTTGCTGATGTTGTCGTTTGCTGTTTCTTCTTTCTTTCTTTCCCTCCTATTTTCTTCACCAGTTCCCAAAGCTTGCATAATCTTCCTTTGCCCTACAGCCTTGCTACTAATCCTTTTCTCTTCTTCTATTTCTCTATGCTTTCCACTAACCCCTTTTAAATTTTCTCCCCTGAGGGTGAAATTGCCATATTGAGGGGATATTTGCTGTATGCAATTCTCTGGTTTGTTTTAGATTTTGTTAAAGAACTACAAATCTTGTTCATATAGTTAAAGGTGACAAATTAATAGTTACCACACTTTGTCATTTTACAGAGTGTGTTTGGAGATATTGTTATTACTAATTGTGCTATTTAGCCAAAGTGATGTAATTGTTCTAATCGGTTGCTCTTCCTTCTATGCCAAGACTGAGATGCCTGAGGTATAAATAATACTATAAGGCAGTGTCTAGAAGAACCAGGGTCTAGGCCAAATTAGGCAGCAACATCTCACCCCTAGTAAATTCGAGGTAGGATTTTGCAACAGACTCAAAATCCAAAAGCCAGCTACACCTGGAAGAATCTCTGGGAAAGAGTCATTTCCTAAGGGCTCTCAATACTCTCAATAAAGCTGCCTACTATAAGCAATTTACAAGCATCAACACAGAAATTAACCTTAAAAAAATAGAAAATGAGAAGACACAGAATCAAGAAGCAACCCCAGACTTTCAGCTCACCAAAGGCAAATCCAGGGGTCAACAGAGTGGAACAATTCAAAAGTGAGCCACCTGGACTCTCTGAAGTGGTAACAGCAGAAATAACAAAGCAGATGAATGAGGCTATAGAAAAAATCAAATCAGAAATAATTTCGCAGGTAACTACAGAGATGATGAAAGACATGGTTAGTGAATCTAGTGTAGATACAGATAAAAAAAAAAACAATAGAGGAGCTTAGGAAAATGATGGAAACTTTGAATGCCAAACATAGGAAAGAAATGGGTTCCTTTAAACAGATTCAAACAGATATCCAGGAGATTAAAAATTCTATTGAAAGTACATACAGCAGAATGAGCCAATGTGAGGTCATAATATTAGATCTAGAAGACTGGTTTAGGGTCAGTGATTATGAAAAGAAAGATTTCTTAAAAATAGTAAGAAACCACCAAAAATCAATCCTGTAGCTGCTAGACGAGGCAAAGAAGAATAATGTAAGAATGATAAGAGGCAGTGAAAAACCAGAAGATACCTCAAATGACATAAAAAACAATGGCAGAGAAGATTAAAACTAGATCCATATCTTTCACCATGCACTAAACTAAATTCAAAATGGATCAGAGATCTAAATATTAAAACAGAAACATTAAATCTGCTGGAAGGTAGGATAGGTAAAACCCTTGGAGACATTGGTGTAGGCAAAGACTTTATGAATAAAAACTCAACCGCACGGGAACTATCCCAAAGAATCAATAACTGGGATCTCATCTTATTAAAAAGCTTTTGCACAGCAAGAGAAACCACCAACAGAGTGAAGAGACAACCCACAATGTGGGAAAAAATGTTTGCCAGCTGTTCCTCAGACAAAGGATTACTATCGAGAACATATAAAGAACTCAAAAAAATCAGACCTCCCAAATTTAAAGACCCACTCCAAAAATGGGCATCTGAGATGAATACACATTTCTCAGATGAAGAAATACTAATGGCAAATAAATATACAAAAAAATGTGCAACATCACTAGTCATTCGAGAGATGCAAATTAAAACAACACTGAGATACCATCTCACCCCAGAAAGAATGGCTACTATTAAGAAATCAACTAATAACAAATGCTGGAGGGGCTGTGGGGAAAAAGGAACACTTCTTCACTGTTGGTGGGAGTGTCGACTGGTAGAGCCACTGTGGAAGTCAGTGTGGAGATTCCTCAGAAAACTAGGGTTGGAGGTCCCATTTGACCCAGCTATTCCCCTTCTGGGCATCTTCCCAGAAGAATTAAAAACATCGTACCACAGCGATATATGTGCACCCATGTTTATAGCAGCACCATTTGTAATAGCCAGATCTTGGAAACAACCCAAATGCCCATCAACTGAGGAATGGATAAGAAAGATGTGGTATTTTTATACAATGGAGTACTATTCAGCCATAAAGAAGGATAAACTGGAGACTTTTATAGGTAAATGGATGCAACTCGAGAAAATACTCATAAGTGAAATAAACCAGAAGCACATGTGTAAGCATCGTATTGTCTCTCTAGTGTGAGAAACTGAAAGAGTAAATAAGATCCAAAATGTACAATAGACATGGTGAATCAAAAAGAAACTGGTCAAAAGGAAAGAGAGACTGGAATAGGGAAAAGAAAGAAGGGAAAGGGAAAAAAATTGTATATATATATATATATAAGATGGTTAAGATAGATACACTACCATTTTTACTTAGTTCATTGAAGAGTAAGGTTTGTGCCAATAATGTTTGGACAATTGAATGCTAATGTCTGGTGTCCTGAATAACTAAGTTAAAGATAGTAATACGTAATGTATTAACCATTGTTACCCTCCTATTATGTTGGTTTGAAAATTTGTTCTTCTTTTGATTTGTTTTGTTTTTTTTCTTCTCTTTAAAAAATAAAAAAAAAAACAATGGCAGAAAACTTCCCAAACATGGGAAATGAGTTTTAGCATTTGGAGAACCCAAAATTTGAAACTTAACAAAAAGTGTCCTTTTCCCTTTGTCTGAATAAGAAATCCTCTGTAGCTCAGTATGCAAAATGAAAGCTTCCCTTTTCTTGCTAAAGGCAAACATAGACAACTCAGAACTCGTAATATATTTTCATCTTAAGGGCTCGTCTTAGTGTGATTTAAATAATCGAATTTTTTTTTTCTGGTTGGCATATGCCACATAGTACCTGTTGTGTTAGCTACTCACCCACTCATTTCGGAATTCAGATCTATATGCTGAGATTAAACTGTGAAGCTAAGTGGGTCCAAAAATATTTCCAGCTTATGAAATAAGATATGGAGCAATGATTAAGTTCCCTCAAACAGTGGCCAAAGCTCTTCTGTTACTTGAGATCTTTCTAAGGCAGTGCTGGGGAACCTGTGGCACTTGTGCACTAAGGGGGCACACAGGGCCCTCTTGTTGACACGTCAGCCAATAGTGTGAGTTAGTTTCTCCTCCTTATCTTTTGTATATCTGCTATACTTTTTCATGGTTACCATGGAACTGATGTTGACCATTTTACTGTGATAGCACTCTGTTTTAAGATAACTATTTAAGGGCCGGTGAGATAGCTCAGCAGCATAAGTGCCTGCCTGGCAAGTGCGAGGTCCTGAGTTCGACTCCCGGAACCCACATACAAAAGAAGGGCCGGTGATATCGCTCAGCGGCACGGGCGCCTGCTGGCGCACGAGGTCCTGAGTTTGACCCCCAGTACCCACAAAAAAAAAAAAAAGAAAGAAACTCCATACTACTTGCTCCCCACACACACACACTTCATGTAATTGTTGTTAAATTTTCTTTCTTTCTCTGCTGCATTTCTATTAACAAATTTTAGCCATTATACTTATTCTTATTTCTGATATGCACCCCACCATTAAAATATTATAATATTGTTTGTCTTATTTACATTTAGTAGTGCAGGTCATGCTTTACATGCTTTTTGTGTTATTTTTACATCTTTTCATTTCAACTTAACTCCCTTTAGCTCTTCTAGTTAGGTAGTTATAGTAATGATAAAGTCCTTTAATTTTTATTGTCTGGAAAAGTCTTTATCTCTCCTTGATTCTTAAAGAATAGTTTTGCCAGGCAAAGTGCTTTTTTTTTTTTTTTAATTAGTACACGTTTGTAGTACATAATGTTTAGATTCCTTATGAGGAGTTGGTACATGTGCCTAATACATATTAATTCTTTTCTCATCCCTTTTCCCTTCCCTCCCACCTCCCTCCATCCATCTCTTAATCCCTCCTTTTTTGTACTCGTTCCCAGTACATAATGTTCACATTCCTTGTGTGGAGCTGCTACATGTACGTAACACATCTTAATTGGTTTTTTCCATCCCCTTTCCCTCCACTACCTCTCTCTCTGTCCACCTCTTGATCCCCTTCCTCTTTGAGAAACATCTATCTCCCTACTTCCTATTATCTGTCCTTTATTTTGTTCTCTGTTTATACTTTGGATTTCTCATATAAGAAAAACCATGTGATATTTAAGCTTGTGTGTCTGATTTATTTCACTTAACATTATGGTACATCCATTTTCCTACAAATGACTGGAGTTTCTCTTTCTTTATGGCAGAATGTGTAAACACCATATTAGCAGTTTTATATCAGAACTTTTAATATATCATCTCACTCTCTCCCACCCTGCAAATTTCCTACTAAGAAATCCACTAATAATCTTATAGCAACTCCTTTGTATATGGCAAGCCACATTTCTCTTATTGCTTTCGAAATTCTCTCTTTGGCTTCTGACAAATTGCTTATTATATGTCACAGTATAGAACCCTTTGGATTCAGCCTCTTTAAATTCTACATATGTGGTGAATTTAGGGCTTCACAAATCAGATGTCCATTTCCTGTCTTTAATTTGGGATGTTTTCAGCCATTTTTTCTTTAAATAAACTTTCTCCTTTTTCTGTCTGTTCTTTTGGAATGTCCATGATGCATATTGCAGGCTTGATGGTGTCTTACAAGCCCCATTGTCTTCACTTATTTTCATTCTTTTTTCTTTTTGTTCATCTAACTGGATAATTTCAAATGATCTGTCCTCAGTCCACTGATTCTTTCTTCTGCTTGATCAAGTCAGTTTTGAAGCTCCCTATTAAATCTTTCGCAACATTCTTCAGCTCCAAGATTTTTTTCCTGATTCTTTCATGGTTTCTATTTCTTTGTTGAACTTCTCCTTTTATTCATGTATTGTTTTCCTGGTTTTGTATAGTTGTCTATCTGTGTTCCTTTGTGGCTCACTGAGCTCATTAAGATAGTTATCACAAATTTCTTGCCAAGCAGCTCATAGATCTCCATTTATTTATTGTTATGGCATCTTGTGAGGCACAAAATTTTTAATATTGGCATAGTTCAACTTATCAATTTTTCCCTTTATAGTTAGTACTCAACTCCAGTTGCACTGGATTCCTTGCTGTTCCTCATATTAGACAACTTCTCACTTCTTCACTTCTTATTTGCACACATAGGAGGTCTGATTGAAAACTTCAGTGAATGTTTACATTTTTTAAACTATTAGAGTAAAAGACACATTGCCATTAATCCCTCTCAAAGTGCTCCCCTCACTTCAAACACTGATCTCATCCTTCTTGCCACTTCCTGGAAGTCCTCTTTTGTGAGTATCTTTCGTGGCACTGTCATGGCTCTACTGATGTTCTCAATCAATTCAAAAACTTTACTTTTAATGGTCATTTTGCCTTTGGGTAAAAGCCAGAATTTGCACAGTGCCAGATCCAGTGAATAAGGTAGAAGAGGATACACTGTAATGTTTTTATGAGCCTGTCTTTCCATTAGATGGCACTTGGCAGCAGCATTCACTATAATTTTGATCACACCTCATAAAGAAGCAAAAGATAACTTCCAGAGCTGCTTCAGAAAGTGGCAAGAATGATGGAATAGTTATGTTTGAGTCAAAGCAAGGGGGAGGAAGTTTGTGAGGGATTAATGCCAGTGTGTCTTTTACTGTAATAAATGCTTTAAATTTAAACATTCACCATATATTTTGATCACCCCTGATATATTCACAGAGCCTATTCCCTTCAAGTCTTTCTGTTCAGATGTCCTCTTATCAAAAATGTTTTTCCTGACCTATCTTTATAAAATAAGAAACTTACCCACCCTCCAAAGCCCCTCCTACCATATCTGTGCTCTGCTTTATTTTCTTTGTATCACCCGTGTCTAGACGACACATTATTAATTTGTTTATCTCTCTCCCTTAAACATGTACTATAGTGTAAGATCCATGAGGACAGAAAATTTGTCTGTTTTGATCAATCCTCAGTGTACAAAAGAGTGCCTGCCATATAAAAGACATCCAAAAATTTGTGTAAGCCAACGAATGAGTGAAATAAGCATGTGTAAGTATGTGTAACTATAGCTATGTTCTTATTTATCATTATCATGACTTTTTTTCTTTCTTTATATTTAAATAATTATTCAATTCTGGAGTTTTGATCACTATGTCTCCTAATGCTGTTCTCCCCTATTTTCTCTTCTGCATTGCATATTAGATATATGTTGGAGTGTTTACGTCACATTCATATCTTTTAATATCTCTAAAATATTTTCTATCTTCATCTTGCTACGCTATATCTAATCAAATAATTCTCTCCTTGACCTTTTCTATTTTATTGTTAATTACTCTATCAATTTTTTTATTTCAACAATTATCTTCTATTTCTGTAATATTTATTAGGGTGATTTTCAATTTACCTTCTATATTCTTGTTTTGTGGATTTTTCAAGAGGTAACTTCTAAAATTTTAGGTTTACTTATTTTAAAATATTTCTCAGATAGCTCCAGGTCTCAAGTATGAATGCTTTCATTTGTTACCCTACTTCTTTGCATGATTATAATTTTTACTATTAAAAGGGCATTATTTTTCACAAAAGTTCTGTGTGTTCAAGGCTATAGTGACTTACCCCATGGATCAAATTTACTATTTATTCTGCTAAAGTACTTTAAGGTTTATTGGTTCCAGGATAGTTTTTATTGCATTCTTAGCTCCTTATTTATGCACTATCTGGGACATGATTTTTGGCGAAGATGTTGCATTAGTACACTTTTCATTACCTCATTTGAAATACCTCAGGCTGGAAATTTTATAAAGAAAAAAAGTTTATTTAGATTACAGCTTCGGAGACTGAAAGTCCGAGATTGTGTGGCTGCATCAGTTCAGGCTGTAGTGATAGAACTGCTGTCAGAGACCAATTATTCAGAGATACCTTAAAAACAACAAGAAAATAAGAAACATGGACCCAACAGCTTCGCGATGACACAAAAGAAGGAATTAGTGAAAACTCAAAACTCAAAAGACAGCACAAGTGACTTATTAATAAACCAATTTAAAGAAATAATAGCAGAAAACTTTCCAAATACAGTAAGTCCCCGACTTACGAATGACTTCCGTTCCAGGAGAATGTTCATAAGTCAGATTCATTCATAATTCTGACCAAGTGAGTCTTATACACCTTTGACACAAATATACAATGTATATTGCTTTGCTCTTCCTACCAGTTCCCTCCACATCACCACTGCTTTTGTTCTTGCTTCAGACATTCTGGGCTCTGATTGAGTACTGTACTACTGTACACTATCACACTGTACAAAGCACACAGCAGCACAAATGTGACACTGTCTGGCAGACACATGAGCTACTTCTGTGATTTGTTCATATCTACAAATGCTTGTAATGTGAGGTGGGTTCATATCTGTGAAAGTTTACATCTTGAAAGTTTATAAGTTGGGGACTCACTGTATAAGGAAAGTATTAAACATACTGATAAGTGAAGCATATAGAACCCCAAATAGCCGTGACCAAAAGAGAACCTCTCCATAGCACATTATAGTCAAAATCCCAGAAGTCCAACAAGAAGCAGAATCTTAAAAGTTGTTAGAGAAAAACAATGCAATATCTATAAAAGTAAACCATTAGAATTACAGTAGACTTCTCAACACTAACCTTAAAGGCAAGGAGAGCTTTGAATAAAGTGTTTCAAACCCTAAAAGAAAACAACTTCTGACTGGGTGTGGTGGTGCACACCTGTAATCCCAGCACTCGGGAGACAGAGGCAGGAGGATTGCTGCAAGTTCAAGGCCAGCCTAGGCTATGTAGTGACTTGAAGGCTAGCCTGGACTACATAGCAAGACCCTGTCTGAAAAAAAACACAACAAAGAAAACCAAAATAATAATAATAATAAGTAATAAATAATAAATTAATAAAAGAAAACAACTTCCAACCCAAACTTATGTAACTTACAAAATTATCTTTCAGAAGTAATGGAGAAATAAGGTATTTCCATGACAAAGAGCACTTTAAGAAATTCATGACCACTAAACCAGCACTATAAAAAATTCTCAAGGATATCCTAGAAAGGGGCAAAAGGTCTAAGAGAATGAATTCACAAGGCAGGATGAGCAGTTAAGCAAAAGGGGGAGGGATCAGCAATAGGAAAATAATGTGATGACAGGAATAAGTCAGTACATTTTAAAATTAAATCTCATTGTGAATGGTTTCAATTCCCCAGTCAGAAGACACATATTTGCAGAATGGGCCAAGAAACAAAAATCCGATGATACGCTGCATACAAGAAATACTTTTAATCCAAAAAGAAATTCATAGATTAAAAATCAAAGGATGAAAAATAATATCCCATACAATGGAAACCCCTCCAAAAAAGCAAGAGTAGCTATATTTTTGGACAAAGTGGACTTCAAATCAAAACTGATTATAAGAGGAAAGAAAGTCACTACATGCTAAGGGAACAATTCGACAGGAAGAGATAACAATTATAAACATAAGCACCAATCACTGGTGTGCCCGACTTCATAAAACAAACACTATTGGACATAAAACATCAGGTAAACACCAACGCAGTCATAGTGGAGGCCCTCAATACCCTATTGGCACAAATAAATAGATCAACTAAACCAAAATAATAATAAAAATAACAATAACAAAGAAATAATAGAGTTGATCCAAATTTTTGAACAAATACATTTAATAGATAGCAACACAGTGTTCCACCTTACAACAGCAGAATACACATTCTTCTTAGCAGCACATGGGACTTTCTCCAAAATAGACCACATGCTAGCCCATAAAGCATGTTTAGGTAAATGCAAAAGAATCAAAATTATCCAGTGGATATTATTAGATCACAGTGCAATGAAACTAAAGAACTCAAAAATATTACACCCTCAAAATGAAAGGCCCAATCAAAAACTGGGAGAGTAAAATGGATAGACTCTTCACAGAAAACAAAAAAAAGTACAAATGGTCAATATACATGAAAAAATGCCCCACATTACCGGCCATTTAAAAATGCAAATTAAAGCAACACTGATATTCCACCTTATCCCAGTAAGAATGGCCATCACTAAAAAGTCAAATAATAACAAATGTTGGAAAGGCTGCAGGGAAAAAGGAATCCCTGCTACATTACTGGTGGGGATGTAAATTAGTACAACCACTATAGAAATCAGTATAGATTCCTCAAAAATCTAAAACAAGAAATTCCACTTGACCTAGCCATTGCCCCCCTAGATATTTTCTCAAGACTTAAAGACATCATATTATTGATACATGCATACCCATGTTTATAGCAGCACAAGTCATAATAGCTAAAACATGGAGGAGGCTTATATGTTCAAAAATGGATGAATGGTTTAAAAAAATGTGGCATTTACGACAATGAAGTGCTGTTCTGCCATAAAGAAAGATAAACCTGAGTCATTTGTAGGAAAATGGGTGGGTACATTTTGAGATTGTAACGTTAAGTAAAATAAGCCAGACACACAAGCTTAAATATCCCTTTCTCTTATATGAGAAACCCCAAATACAAATAAAGAGCAAAATAGAAGATAGAAAATAGGAAGTAGGGAGAGAGATCTTTTGCAAATGGGAAGGAGATGAAGAGATGGAGGGAGAGAGAAAAGAGAGGAGGGGAAGAGAATGAAAAAGAATTAAGATGTGTTATGTACACGTACCAACTCCCCACAATGAATGTGATCACTATGTACTACAAACATTACACTAATAAAAAAGATAACCACAAGGTAGGAGGACACAACATTCTGGGTGGCATTTTGAAGGAAACACGTGCAAAAGGAATTATGCAAAAAGACAGGAACCTGGACAGCTTCAGGGTTTGTCCCTCAGGGATTGCTTTTATAATAATCTATTCCTACAGGCCTAACTCACTCTGCATGATCAGCATTAACTCCTTACAAGCACAGTTCTCCCACTGACCTAATTACAGTGCACAAAGCTTCACTTCTTAAGGTTTCCACTACCTCTTAATACCACTATATTGGGGACCAAGCTTCCAACACGTGAACCCTTTGGGGACAAACCATATCTCAACTACAGAACTACTAATATTCATCTTGGGCCTCGAATAGATCAAGTCACTTCTGTTATTTTAAAAGTAAATAGTATCTTCCAACTCTAACAGGACCTCCACTAATAGGGTATAGCATTTTCCTGGCATTTTCTTTTGAGTATTTATTTCTCTTTGGAGATTTTACAAAGCACTGTTGTGATAAGTATCTGTACATAGAGTAGTCTTACGCTAGGACTAATATGGTCTTTTCAAACACTATTCTCACTGATGACTAGGATGTTCATGTGAAAATATCCAACAGGAAGTTAAAAATAAAGTAAAAGTGCTCAGAGGATAAGTAAAGAAACATAGAAAAGTGTCATGTGGCTATCTGTGATTAATAAAATACTTGGAATTATTTACTCTGTTGCCACTCTATAACATTATTACTGTTTGCTTTGAAAACTGAAAGCCAGTGCAAGTTAACAAAGTAAATTCCTTTTGATTCCTTATTATTACTTTCACCCTAAATTACAAAAGTCATTCAATAAATGCTTATTAGCAGCCTTTGTATGTGAAACAATTTTCTACATTTGTTAGTGTGACAGTCATTCCCGGATAAAGTCTGAGTATTTCCATGTGAAAGACAGAACTGACAGTGGAGAGCTCAATACCCCGTCAATGAGAAGAATCACACTTTTAGAGGAAAAAATTACCATAGTAATGATGTGCTGCCATTAACACACAAAATTGAGATTATTTCATTTTCCTATTTATTTTGGCTATGTATCATGTGATAAACTTGTTTTGATCCATTTCCTCTCTTGCCCAGTTCCTGTGGTGAGTGACATGCAATCAGATAGCATTTAGGACCAGTAGGGATTAAAGGATGGCACAAAGATGACTGACTGTTAAAGCCTCTCTCCCCAGAGCTCGATCTCACCCAGCCAACTAAGTTAAGTATAAACACAAGCATTTCTTAAGGACAAAAATTATGATCCAGCAGATGCAAAGCAGGCCTCAGTAGCATCTTGGAGGATTCTGATCATGCCACAGCTGCCCACATTTTCCACAGTTAAAATAAACACCAGGACATTGGTATCTGAGCCTGCTTCATGATGATAAGACTTAATGGATGAGGACATGGAGGTTGAAAGGCAAACAATACGAATAAACAATATGTTAGTAATAGAAATACTTCCATATTTCATAGCATAGATGTTAACATCGACATTACCATTGTCCCTCTTTCCTCATTACAGATATTTGCTTAATAATCTCCAGGAAAGGGCCAGTGAGATGGCTCAGTGGCTTAAGCGCCTGCCCGGCAAGCGCGAGGGCCCGAGTTCAACTCCCGGAACCCACATACAAAAAAGGGGCCGGTGATATTGCTCAGCGGCACAGGCGCCTACTGGCACGCGAGGTCCTGAGGTCGACCCCCCGGTACCCACAAAAAAAAAAAAAAAAATCTCCAGGAAAAATAAGAAAGAGAATTAGAATTTTCTGTACCTAAAATATACATAAAAACAAAAATCAAGTATGTCTTCCTGCAACATGAATCAGCCTATTTCAAGACTGACCATTTCAGAGGCCTCTCACAGAGCAGCCAAAATAATCTGTTTATGTAGCAGAGTTGAGATAATTTAATCCAAATTTTCTGGTTTTCAAGTCTCTTTCCACTATTAGCAAGAGGATTTGGAGAATTATTTGGCTAAAACATTAGAATGATAATCATTGCTTTCTAAATGACCTGATGACTTATTGTGAAACTATAATAACCATCCTCCTACACGTTATCACCTTCATTTTTTACATGCTCTTTGGCTAAATAGATAATGGATTAAAAGAATTAAACGGTGGACAAAAAACTAAGTAATGGATGTCATTCAAACATCTATCTTTAATGGGGCTCTATAAACCATAACAATGGACATTATGTGCTCTAATTAGGTTCACAATGTCCATAAAGCCTTTGGCTTGAATGTGTTTGTTACATCCAACACATTTCTTATTCCAGTAACGTCAATTTAAGCAATTCAGTGAAGTGTGCTAGAAACTTAATGATTTATGTGCACCAACTGCCAATTTGAGGACTATATTTTACCACTCATCTCATCATTCCCAAATATATATTTTTTTATTTTTGCTCTCTTCTTCCTTTAGATTATTTTCCATAAATATATGAAGTACAACATAGCATACTCATTCATTTGATGTTATGTTTGCATTTAAGGTTTACAATGATCCAGTCACTACCTCAGTAATGGAAAAAAGAATGCATACAAAAAAAAAAAAAAAAACAGTCCTTGTTATAGTTTGAATCTTAAATGTCCCCCAAAATGTCCATATAGTAAAGGCTTGGTCCCCAAGAAGGTACTACTGGGAGATGGTGGAGCCTTTAGAAGTGGGATCTGTTGGAGAGACTTCGGGTCATCAGACAGGTGCCCTTGAAGATGAGAGTAGAACCTCAGCCCCTTCTTTCTCTTTTTCACTTCCTAGCCGTAAGGTGAGCAGTTTTGCTCCACCATGAGCTCAGACCATAATGCGCTGCCTCACCACAGGCCCAAAATCAACAGAGCCTACTGTTCATGAACTGAAAATGGCAATACTATAAGCCAAAATGGAACTTTTCTCTTTGTAAGTTGATTATCTCAGGTATTTGTTATAGTGACAAAAAGCTGACTAACACAGTCCTTCATCTCAAATGTTTAAGATGGATCAGGGAATACAATTAAATAACGTACAAGAGGATGGCATTAATTGTTGCTATGAGTACACAGTAATATGAGGTTGAAATAAAGAGGTTTGGTGTAATCAAAAATGTTTTCTCCAAGGAAATGGCACTTCTGTTGAAACTGGGAGGGTGACAGGTACAAAAAGGAGAAAAGACAAATGGAAATGTATAAGCTTTCTAATGAGTGGCACCAAATTTGAAAGAATTAGATAAATAGATCCTATTTCTGAGGCTACAGCAAATGTAGCCCTGTTTTGAATTATGTGGGGTTAAAATGCTTTCAGAAATAGACTCAAAAGAAATTATTTGTTTTGCCATTAGAGTCCTTTCTTTCAAAGCTTTCTTTAGCAGAAGAGAGAAAGAACGAAGATCTAAGTCTACTGTAGTTCAATTAAAAGTCACTTTCACTTCCCAGACACAGAACCAGGATTTTTAAACACACTAGCTGCAAAGCTTGGTTCGCATGTGAGTTTTCTCTCTATTTTTATCTTTGCATTATTCTTAATACTAAGTTATAAATAAAGCACAATGGGCTTTTTTGGTAGGATGTCTGATTGCATTGTAGTTTGGTTTTATTTCTATAAGTCATGAGCATTATTGTGGGAAACTATTTTAAAATTAAATGTAAAAGAAAAGAAAATGTTTGTTAAAGTTTACTACAAAAATAAATGAATTTCTTCCTAGAATATAAATGGTAGAATTATTGTGAAAAATTATCAATCTAGGCCATTTCAAGCTGTTTTAGAAACTATTGGCTTTGACTATACATTGACGTGACATCTAAATGATAATTTTTGCTTTATCATTGTCAGTCAATACCTTCAATATGTATAATATAATGAGACAGCACCATACATATGTAGTCTAGCTTGGGAAATATTCACAGATAAGTTCTTTCAAAAGTCATTGATAGGGCCGGTGAGATGGCTCAGTGGCTTAAGCGCCTGCCCGGCAAGCGCGAGGGCCCGAGTTCGACTCCCGGAACCCACATACGAAAAAGGGGCCAGTGATATCGCTCAGCAGCACGGGCGCCTGCTGGTGCGCGAGGTCCTGAGGTCAACCCCCGGTACCCACAAAAAAAAAAAAAGTCATTGATATAATATTCCTTTGAAAACTAATTACTAGGTAGTGCAAATAGATAAAATTATTGGTTTAGCAGGTAAAAATAATGAATTAGACCCAGACACTATAAAATAGCAAAAATTTGTAGCACTTCTATGTACATATATGTATAAATGTGTGCATATGTATCCATAAACACACACACACACAATATATATATATATATACATTTTATATATATATATGGAGACAGAGAAAAAACTTTATAAATCAATAGACATAAATTATAATTTGAAATATGTTAAGTCCTACAGTATCTTTCTCTAGTTAATCATGCATCTATCTCATGCATCTATGTTTATTGACCACTATTTCAAATGGATCAGAAAATAAAATTCAGTGAATATTAAGGCCCTAAATAGGAAAGTTAGATAGGATATATATATATGTATACATATATATATATTCTTAGAAGTAATCTTTAGCAATTATATAGTCACATTTTCATTCATTAACACATTTCATTAACCTCCTAGTCACATTAAGCCCTGGGAGAGTCCACCAAAGAGAACAAATAGTATTTAAAAATTAAATAGAATTGTATAATAAGTGACCAGATTTTTCTTCAGATCTCAAACTGAACCAAGAACACTTCCTGGTTCTTTTTCTTCCCTCTTTCTAACTACTTTCTATGTAAATGATTAGCCTTAACATCACCACAATATAATGAAGAATTTCATAAGCATAACCACTATTCCATGAAATTTTAAAGTTCAATAGAAATAGGCCCATAATAAATATTTACATGCTATTTTACATTTCAAAAAGTACTGTACATACAGTATCTCATTTGGCATATATGTGCTACTATAGTTACCCACATACAAATATTATAAATTGATTAAAAGCCTATGAAATGGATGTACAAGCACAGTAATGTGCACATCCAGTGCAATTCAAAACTGAGGACAGATAATAGTAAATCTGCTACAATATGAAAAGTACTGAAAATTTTTGGAAAAGAGATGAGATTTTAAGAAGCATTTAACTGACAGAAAAGGCTTACTTAATAAGTCAAGATAAAGAACGTGGGCCGGTGAGATGGCTCAGCGGCTTAAGCGCCTGCCCGGCAAGCGCGAGGGCCCGAGTTCGACTCCCGGAACCCACATACGAAAAAGGGGCCGGTGATATCGCTCAGCGGCACGGGCGCCTCCTGGCGCGCGAGGTCCTGAGGTCGACCCCCCGGTACCCACAAAAAAAAAAAAAAAAAAAAAAAAAGATAAAGAACGTACAGGAAGACATTCCAAGGACAAAGTACTACTTTGGAAAAGGCACAGAATTTTATAATAAAAATTTATGCTAAGGTTTTACCATCATGTAGCCGGTCTCATTCTAGAGTGCCTACAGAATTGCCATTGGGATCGATACCAGATTCTATAAATGAGTAAGATGTAATTCATCCAGTATTTCCATCTCACTTCTTTTATTTCAGGATTTTAAATCTTTTAAGTGTATTTAAAACAAACTGACAAGCAAACCCACCCAAACATTCCTATAACCAATCTTGTTTCCCAACATGTGATGTAAGACCGATGAATCACGGTGACTAACTCAAATCAGTGACCTACCGTCATTCCTATTATGAAAACAGGCCATCTGTTCATTGTCCTTGAAAGCTAAACATTACTCTGGTTAAACATTTTTACAGCAGTGATTCTTCACTTTGGCAAGCTTTGCATGTATTGTTTGTTTCATCACCATAAAGATTCTATTTGAACATCCAAATGCTGTATATTTTCTTCCCTGGCATCATATGAGTATTTGTTCCTCTTCATTATATGGGAAATTTATTCAGTGCCAATTAGAAGAATAAACTGCAAGAGGTAATGGCTCTGGTACCTCAGAAATCATACACAAACTAGTTTCTTCCTGCTATCAACCAATTACAGAGAAATGTCTTAAATATCATTTCCTTCTCAAATTACAAATAATTATTAGTCTAAACCATATAAATTCTCCAATACTCAATTATTTCACTAATGAAAATAGTAATTTCATGTGGTTTTACTAAACATAGTGAACCATGGGGCTCTCATACTTTTTACTCCCTAATTAAAATTGGCTATCTCAAAAAATACATCAGAACACTGAAGTCTAAGGAAATGATTCAGACTTGCCTGCTATTTTCTACCTATTTCAGATTCCAGAAAACTGACTCTTAAAATGTTCTATTTGCCCTTTGTGTACACAAAGTGTAATTTTCAAACAGTTAAAAACATCTCCCTTACAAATATGAATGAACACGTGTCAAAAATGTATTGACTCATTAATGTGAAATTCAGTTAAATCTAATGCTGGTTCTGAGAGGATTTTTAGAAACTGGCATTTATGTGTTTAGGGGGAAAATGTAAGAATAAAAGAAAGATTACTAAGTAAGACACAAATTTGATTAGTGTCTTATAGAGCAAAATAAGTGTAATTTGTGGATTTATATTCCCTTTCTTGCTTTTCATTCCTTTCTGAACAGATGTCTTCAAGTCAACATGTATCTGAACTCCAAGCAAATAAAAAACAGTAAAGTCAAAACACAGACACATTGCCCTGGGAATTAAAATATACTTAGGTAAACTGATTAATGCTGTCCCAGTGTGATGATGAGTAACTTCTGACCCTCTCCTCTTGCTTATTTTCAAGTTTTGAACAATATTTCTTTACAATAGTATAAAAGGGAAAAAGTCAATCTAGAATAGAAGTTGTAATCATTGCCTTAAATGAAGCTTTTATCTGTGGACTTGCTTTGTTGTTTGTTTGTTTGTTTGTTGCTTGATTTTAATCTCCAAATATCTTCTCTGCCTGGTGTTTGATCCTAGGATCTTTGGACTAGCACACTAGTGCTCTAAAACAGTCATCCCCACAAATTAAAAAATTGATTAAACATATGTTCTTCTAAATCTAGATTCTTACTGGTCATTCCCTGTGCATAGTTATTAGAATTTGAGCACATACTCAAGTATAGATCCCTGAATTTTTAGTACTGAGATAAAAATCTATAAAAATTATGTTAATCGTTTGATAAACATTTGATCCACATCCCCAACTTTCTCACTTCCACCAAATCTATAAACTGAAAACTAAAAGAGCAGAAGTAGTACGAATATTTAAGGTCTTAAATAGAAACTGACAAAGACCTAAATTAAAATTTTGTGATCATTATGCTAAGCAAATATGTCTAATACTTGTATTCTAATGAAATGCAATCACACTGACTTAAATTTTAAATATTTGTTAAAAACATTCTGGTTTAAGTCAATTACTTTTAATATAAGACTTTATAATTTTTGTCAGTTCCTGGAATTGATCTTCAAGCTTTTTATCTAAGAAAAATTAGAATTTTTTAAAGGCATTCTCTTGAGAATACATGAATTGTAAAAGTTAACAGGAGTTTGTTTCAATTTCAAGCCTAAGAGAATGAGCTGTGAATCTATAATATTTTAAAAGGCGTGAGAACTACTGTGCAAAGACATTAATAATCAGGAGCCATATTATCTGTGGATTTAAGTTTCATTTTAAGTAAGCAGCCTAAATAAAAATGCTAAATGAGACTTTATCCCCTTTTGAAAGGAAATGCTTTAGCATTTAATACATACAATTAAATTGAAAACTGAAGAATCTCCTTCTCAACCAGATTACCTATCTTGATACATCAAGGAAATATAGTAAATATCAGGTATGTAGACACAAAGCTAAATGGTCTGACCAAGTTTTCCTAACTGCTTTTGTAAAAGAAAGGTTGAATGTTAGTATAACTGGAAGGATTTCAAACAGATTGAAAAGTCATTTCTTGAGGATGCTGATTAATGAAATGCTGCCACTGTCTATGGGCTTTGCCTTCAGCCCTGTCTTGTTCAATGATTTTATCAAGGACTTGAATGAAGACAGAAAATGCACGTGTATTACATTTGGATATGATACAAAGCTTTGAAGTATAAGGAATATGTTGGGTGACAGTACGCCAGTATCATGAGTTAAAAAGATCTTGACAGGATCCAGAGATAGGCCAAACCTGACAAGATGAAATTTAAATAAGGATAAACGTAAGGTCAGTACAGCAATAACAAAAGAGATGAAAAGAAAGCTTGCTATTCAAGTAAAGCTGAGAAAACTGTGGCTTAAAGGGAGCAGGTAAGATGAGGTCTGAGGAATTTAGTTGAGTTCACAGTTAGCTCACTGTTAGTTACCAGTGTTAATTGTGATGAGGAACTTGCCCTTTAGGGTTAAAATTAATATCCTGGATCTGACACTTAGGAGGCATTCATGGTGGCAAATTAATCTCTCCAAACCTGTTTTGTGCATATAAAATGATAATAACAGAAAAACCTTCAACATGAAGTCTACTATGTTGCTTTTTTTTTTTTTTAATGTGGGTACGGGGGTCAACCTCAGGACCTCACACTCCGGGAGGTGCCCGTGCCGCTGAGTGATATCATCGGCCCTTTTTTCGTATGTGGGTTCCAGGAGTCGAACTCAGGACCTTGCACTTGCCAGGCAGGCGCTTATGCCGCTGAGCCATCTCACTGGCCTATGTCACTTTTTAAAATATAAGTACACAGCCTTACTTCTTCAATCGTTAATGATTACTGAGTCTTTCCTTGAATACATGAGAGCTTCCTTTTCCAATTTTTCCCATCTTTTAGTGAGAGGAGAGGTGGAAAGAAAGACATGAGGTAAAGGGAGGGAGGGATGGAAAGGAAATCGAAAGATGGGAGAAATCAATCAATATTATTGAGCTTCGGTCCAGGCACTAAGTAAGGCACACTGTGCATGAATTCCCTTAATTCTCATAACAAAATGCATGAAAGAAAGATAACATTTAAAAAATGTTTGACACCAGAAAAATAAAGCTTGGAAAAAGTAATTTTCCAAACATCAAAAGATAGCAAAAGGAAACATAAGAATTAGAACTCAGGTCTGCTCTCCAAGACCAAGATTTTCACCAACACCCCGCCATTCACCTTATTCATCTCAATGGGGTTCCTTGTCATCACCTATATGCCAAGCATCGCTAACATTATTTCATTCTATCTGCATGGTCTAAAATTCAACTTAGGGGCCGGTGAGATGGCTCAGCAGCATACGCGCCTGCCTGGCAAGCGCAAGGGCCCAAGTTCAACTCCCGGAACCCACATACAATAAAAGGGCCGGTGATATCGCTCAGCGGCACGGGCGCCTGCTGGCGCACAAGATCCTGAAGTCGACCCCCGGTACCCACAAAAAAAAAATAAAAAATAAAAAAATAAAATTCAACTTAAAATATTATTCTATTAGTAGATTTAAATTAATGTTATCTGACTTGGTTTAATCTGTGAGAATTTATTTTAACTTATTAAATTATGTCTGTGGCTCAACTCACCAATATAAACAATTCAGTAGGCACAATAACATTCCTAATAATCATCTCATTTCTTTAATAGGAACTCTTCCCATAACTAGTTCCTGAAAACCTCTCTTCCCTAGGACTTTCTAAACTAATTATGCTCCATTGCTTTTTCTGTCTGAGTCACTTCTTCATTTTATTTTCCACCAACTGCGCATGAGCAAACCTTGAAGCAAGCCAGTTTCCTTCTTTTGAAAACTGGAAAAAAAAGAAGAAAAAGTTTATTTTACCAAATACAAAAATTCCATGTGAGGCTGGGGAGTAGCTCAGTAGCAGTACATGTCCTTAGTACGGTCAAGGCCCTGGGTTCAATCCCCTGCACCATAAATAAACAAACAAATAGTAGGTAGGATGTTCTTGTAGGTTACCCCTATACTAAGGTAATTTGGAAAGAGGCCAGGAAAGGACACAAAGCTAGGGGAGAAAATTTTGTGACAACTGCTGCATGTGTCAAAGCCTCATGCCCCCTACATTGCTATCCTTTGATATCCAGGTCAAACTTCACATTTTCTGTGAAGTTTTCCCTGACCACATCCCCACCCCAGGTGTGGCTGGGGCATGGCTTCCCTTTTCCCATGCCTTCTCACACCTCTGATCTAACAGTCATTACACTACATTGTAAGTATTTGCTGATTAATGGGATATTAAGTCATAAATTTCAATGAAAGAACCAACACAATACATTTGAAAGGAGGTGCTAGACTGTTTATAAAAATTTTTAAATTGCTAATTAAAAACAATATCTAAATCCCTAACACATATTAAAAACATAAAATAGAGTGAAAGTAGAGATGGAAGAGGATTTTCTGAACGGGTTTCTTCTCCAGACTGTGCTTTCAGCCCCATCCTCTTTGGAGGTAAAGATCTATCCAACTAAAGAGGAGTGTCATTTAAGTCTACTCTTGAAGCTGAGCCTGTGAGCGCTGAGGGCAGAAGGAGCACAGTGGACTGGTCTCTAACTTCCCCTCCTGAGAAATCTGGAGGCAATAAAACTGGGTTAATGAGCACAGGAGTTTTGCTGCTAAGGGTAGGGAACTGTTTGCAGTCCCAAAGTTTGGTGGTACTTGATATTGTCCAACCTACTACACTCAGACTTCCAGGTCTACTCTATGGAAATCCACTCTATAGAAATGCTCTTTCTAAAAATTGCCAGTGACTACCTCCACCCTGAGAAATTCAATGAACTCTTCTACATCCTTGTGGTGACTCAACATCTCTCAACGGGCATGTCTTTCTTATTCAGACTTTTAACCTTACTTCATCTCTGTGATCATTCAATACAGTATTTTGCAAAAACCATGAGTTTTGAATTCAAATAGATCCAGGTTTTATTTATACAGTCAGCAAATATTTATTGAATGCACCATATGTACCATGCACTAAAGTAGATTGTAGAGATCCATGCTAAACAAGGCAGATACAAATAAAGTTAGACTTGGAGTGAGATCCCTTCACTGTGCTTAGTAGTTAATCCAGCTACACCACTGTCCAGTTGTATTACCTTAGGAAACTTTATTGAATTATCAAGCATAAGCCTTCTTGTCTACAGAAGGAGAATAATATTACCTAGTCATACACAATGTTATGAGGATTAAATGAAGTGAATTATGTAAATTACTTATCAATCTCTAACAGACACATAACAGTCATTCAATAAATGTTCAACCATTTCCCGTTCCCACTCCCTCTTCAACACCTCACCCATTACCTGTAAATTCTTATATCTCCTATAGCTTCTGTTCTACTCATTCTTTAATCATCTTAGCACTACTCTAGCGAACTGCTATGAAATGCCTGTATTCTCCAAAGCTTTCCCATCTGTCTTTTGCTCACTCTTTACTTTCTCCCAAAGGAACCTTACTCACTTCATTGGCATCAGTTACCACCTCTGTGGAACTGCTGCTTCAAGCTAAGTTTTCCAATGGGGTCTCTTTTTAGTTCCCATCCCGCATTTCCACACTGGCTATGTTAGTATGTTGAAAAATAAAGTCACTATACACACCTGAAATCTACTACAATGCTCACACCATCAATATCAATTAAAATTATTTAAACAAATATTTATTAAGCATCGACTGTATATGAGACTTCTCTGGGGTTATGGACTCACCTGACCCTGAACCAGCCAAATTCTTACTGTTTGCTCTCAGAAACCCGGGAACTAATGAGACTTGATCAGCAAAGGATAGTTATATCTACAAAGCAGTGTAACTTACACAATCATCAGTGAATGCCTGATAATTTAATTCTATGCTTAATAGATTAAATCCTACCTAAACTAATGGTGTAAACAGAAGAATAAAGTCTTAAAGTATAAATCATGCCAGGAATGGCAAATAATCCAAAAACATAGTTTGAGTAATACGGAGTAACCTAAAAAGGTATACTGAGATCAACCTTGCAAGTCTTTAAAAGCAAAGACAAGTGTTTTTACATTTCTCTAATAGTACCGAATAAATCAATAAATGATGGTTGTCTAATAAATCTAATGTAATGGGAAACTACTAAAGGTTTTAGACCAAGTGAAAAACACTGTCATGACTATAAATTTTGATTTTTCTCTGGACACCATGAACTGGAGAAACCACTCAGGGAGAGAATTTCAAGTTTTACTGCCACAAAAACAAACCCAAACAAAAAACTGGATGCAAATATTTGCAACAGGCTTTTTCACTGTAGCCAAAAGTGGAAAGACTCAGATATCCATCAACTCACCATGGAACAAAATAAGTATGGTATAACCAGGTACAACTATCTGAGAGTAAACAATTCAGTAATGAAAAGAAATGAACTACATTGATACAGGCAATACTATGAATGGACCTCAAAGGCATTCTGCTAAGTGAATGTAGCTTCATTCAAAAGTTGACATACTGAATGATTCCATCTATGTTACCTTCTAGAAAAGGCAAAACCACAGGGGCCCAAAACAGGTTAGCAGTTGCCCACAGAAGGGACTGGGAGAAAGGAACTGACAGCAAATTACCACTAGAGAATATTTCGGGGTATTAGAAATATTCTGTTTTGATTATAGTGGTAATGACATGACTGTATATTTGTCAAAACTCACTGAATTACACACTTAAAAAGAATAAATTTTCTTGTATTTAAATTATGCCTGAATAAACTTTTAAAAAATATTTTTGCAAAAGTCCTTTAAAAAGATCCAGATAGGGCTGGTGAGATGGCTCAGCGGCGTACGCGCCTGCCCGGCAAGCGTGAGGGCCCAAGTTCGACTCCCGGAACCCACATACGAAAAAAGGGCCGGTGATATCGCTCAGCGGCACGGGCGCCTACTGGCGCATGAGGTCCTGAGGTCAACCCCCGGTACCCACAAAAAAAAAAAAAAAATCCAAATAAAATCTGATGGCATATAAATGGAAATTTAGAGACTAATTCCAAAACATACAAAAAAAAAAAAAAGAAAGAAAGAAAGATGTCATTAACTAGCTGCATATAAAATAAGGGAGTGGCTTTACTCTGAAAGCAAGGATAAGAAGAAATACAGACTACAGACTCCAGCTCAGTAGACTCAAGCCAACCAAGTTGAAAGTTCTAACAGTGAGTAAGAAATAGAAAAGAGTAACTAAAAAGAGAAGCAGAGTTGAAACTCAAAGATTTCTAAATAGTTTAGATAAGTTTATGTTTGTATTTGTAGGATTAGATGATACATCTAGGTAAATATTGTAAAATGGTTGTATTGTGGTTATCCGCAATTAGACTGCAGGATGGGAAATAGGAAATATCCAAAAAATAGGAAAGTTTAGGAAAGCAGCATTAGAAATCTCTAACATTTCGTAGTCAAAAAGTAAAAACCAAAAAGATAATTAAATGTGGATTTCAGAGTCATTTGTTGACCTTACGTAGTATAACATTAGTAGAAGGGTAAGAATTCAGAAGGCAAAGATTTAAGAAATGGCTTTCAGTGGCTTAAAAGGCTGTGTGTGTGTGTGTGTGTGTGTGTGTGTGTGTGTGTGTGTGTGTGTGTGTGCATGTGTGTGTGCTGTGCAAAAATTGAAAACAGTAAAGGCCATTTTTTTCCCCAAAGATTGCCTAATGGTTATCACTAGTAACCCATGGTCTTGGACAATAGGAAAAAAGGCTAATAAGGAAATGAACAGAAAACAATTCCAACCTTTATTTTTTTTTTCCTTTTTTTCTTTTTTAGTTCTCAAGCACTTGATTCCTAGAGTCTGCAGAAATCAAACAATAAATATTTATTGAGGGATAAAATGTCAATGTTTGTTTTATCCCACAGGTGATCGGGCCCTGTTGTGGTGTCAAAATTCGTGAGACTGATTTACACCAAAAGCCAATTAAATAATTTACAGTGAAAAACACAACTGCTAGCAAAGTGTTCTATTAGTCATCAACATCTTTGCTGCCCCAGGGAGAACCTTTCTCAGGGAAGCAAGGTTAAACTCCAAGGCATTTGTCACCACACCAGCATTTAGGTGCCCCAACTCCATACTGTCCTTTTTTATTGTCAGACTTTTAGGGGAAAAAAAGTTAGACTATTTAAAATGTAGATTTCTCACCCTTGCTAGGACTCAATCAGACCTTTCGAGAGTAAGACCCAGAAACCTGTATTTTTTAACACTTTCACCATACCATAGAAATGACGCTGACGCACGTTACAGACTCTTAGGTCTGCCTCATGCCCACCTCCACCTTCTCGCCTCATTTTTTATTCCATTTCAGTCTGGCTTCTTCTGCTACCTCACTGCTCATTTGCAGAAATTACCAATGACATCTTAATTTTCAGCTTCAATGACATCATTCTAATTAACTATCCTAAAATCACGAACATGTTTGCCACTGTTTCTTGGGAGGGCTGTTCCTGGCTTCCGAGGTAGCAAGTGCTATGCTCCCCAGGGGTTCGAGACTCCCTCCAGCTCTTTGCTCCTTTTTCATCTGGCTCCGTCCTCCTCCTGCCTAGGGCCATACCTGGCATCTTACCCCAGAGTTCAGTCCTTTCTTTCCTTTTTTTTTTTTAATTGCTAATCTTTCTTCTGGAACAATTCCATTCATTCCCATTGCTTTTTCCATTGACTGTATTTATATAAATTCCAAATCGTTATGCTCAGTCCTGGCTAATTTTTTTACTGGGATTACTAACTCCAATGAGCTGTCTTCAGGGAGTAAATGTGAGCCTTTCAGAAAAGGCTGTGGATAGCACTGCTAGCACAGAGTCTGGGAAAGGGTGGGAAAGTGCCCTGACAGAACTACCAAATGGGAAGCATATAAAGTACATAGGCTGTGCAACAGGCGACATCGATCCAGAAAACATAAAACTTTCAGCTCAGTAGGCTGACGTGGCCCAGACAAACTGCATCCTGAAGATATCGTCAACGTCAAGTCAATCAGGGGTCCTGAGAAAGAGGATGTAAAGCTGACTGCGGGACTGGACGGAGGCAGCAGCAGAGCAGGAGCCCGGTCAGGAGCAAGACAGGGAGCTACAGGCTCGTTGACTCAGATGACCTCCAACTGCAGGAGCATGAAACTGAAGCAGACGGCAGCAGATAATCGGTCCACTTGACGGGAAGCCTACAGGAGTTGAAACTCCCTCCATCATCTACAAAAGCTAAGTAATATTAATAAGAATATCTGAAAGATTTAGTATGCACTTAATCTGAGGTGCTCAGACATTCTGTGATTGTCCTCTTTTAGAGTCATTTTTCTTTCTCCACTCTCTTTTTTTTTTTTTTTTTTTTTTTTGTGGGTACCAGGGGTCGACCTCAGGACCTCGCGTGCCAACAGGCACCCGTGCCGCTGAGCGATATCACCAGCCCTTTTTTTTCGTATGTGGGTTCGGGGAGTTGAACTCGGGCCCTCGCGCTTGCAAGGCAGGCGCTTATGCCGCTGAGCCATCTCACCGGCCCCCTCCACTCTCTTTTTTTAATATCTAACTATAAAACATTTCAAACAGAAAATAATTCGCTATCTATGTAGCCTCTCTGGGAATAAGCAGATGTTAACATTTTGCTGTAAGAGTTTTGGATTGTTATTCTTTTTTAAAGAAATAAATGAATGTGTAGAGGGCTGAAGACAGCCCGGCAAATGTGTTCTCTTCCCTGTATTTCCCGGAGTTCGTCACTATGCTGGAGTCAGTATGTGTCAGTCTCATGCCTGTTTTTATTCTTTTACTGTAATGAAAGCACAAATTATAAATCTAAATTTTGATTCAGCCTATAAATCTAAAATTTTAATTCACAGTGGTATTTGAGAAAATCCTTGGGTTGAATGAACATTTTGAAATAAGTGCTTTGAGAAGTCAAAGCATCGTGCTAGACATTACATGCCTCGGGAAGATAAGAAAGAGAAAGTTAGAAAATATCTATACCCTACCAGTCAGTGGGGCAAAATGAACAGAAAGCTATAGTGCTGGCCAAGAGAGACAAGGATATTACTTAAATCTAAATCTATATTACTTTTGCTTATTGTTTTCCTAAAAGAAAGTACCTTTCTTCAGTATCAGCCAAGAAAGAAAAAGAAGGCCCCCCAGATATGCCACAATTAACAACCAAGGCTTGGGTTGTCTATCAAAGAATATGACCTTTAGCCCCAACACATATGATGACCCCAAATCTTAGTTAAAGAAACTTAATTTCTCATCCAGACAATGTGTATATGTAATAAGGATCAAAATTTGGCCATTTAAGTCACAAATGTTTTCATATAGCTTGTGATTATTTACCCACTACCATACACATAAAGCATCAGACTCCTTGGGTTTGGATTTGCTTGGCAAGACAATAGTTTTTTATTTAAAAAAATTTTAAAGCTGGTGCTTTTAACAAATTCAACTCTAAACACACTGAAAAAACATCATATTTTCCCCCAACTTCTCAGTGTAATTTTAGAACTCCCATCAGCTCTGCATTCAGCTAATACCCCCAAAAAAATCACACACAAAAAAAACATTAGGAATAGAAGAGAGATAGATGATGGAAAGATAGATGATAGAAGATGATAGATGATAGAAGATGATAGATGATAGCTAGATAGCTAGATATAGTCTACTGAATAGTTTGCGTAGATAGTAACATATCTGGAATATTATCTCTTAAAGCTTATTCTGAAGATACATTTGAATCTATTTTACTCCTTTGATAGCTATATATATATATATATATATATATATATCATGTTGAAAAAATTTATTCTATTGATTTTCCATGTCACTGATAAAGAACACTATATTTTCATTCTTTCACTATTTTTTATTTGTGATGGACATTCTTGAATATAACTCGATAGACATATAGGTTTTTCTAAGACAGTAAGAAGCACAAATGCTAGATAATAAAAGATAAACATCTTAAACTTTACCAGGTGTTGTAAATTGCTTTGAAAATGTTCCGATTTGGACCGGTGAGATAGCTCAACGGCATAAGCACCTGCCTGGCAAGCACAAGGTCCTGAGTTCAACTCCCAGAACCCACATAAAGGAAAAAAAGGGCTGGTGATATCACTCAGTGGCACAGGCGCCTGCTGGCAAGGGCGAGGTCCTGAAGTCAACTCCTGGTACTCACATAAAAAAACAAAATGTTCCAATTTGCCAATGAACAATCAGGTATTTTCATGTATGTGCATTTTTGAAAATACTTACTGACATTTTATTTATTAATGTTTATTAATCCAATGGACAGGAATTGGTATCCAACTCTTATTCAATCTGTACTTTTTGATGAATAGTGAAATTGAGTATATTTTTCTGCTTATTAACACTTACTCCTCTATGAATTACCTGTCCACTTTCTTTGGACTTCCCTATTAGGTTGATTGCCATTTTCTTTTTTATTTGTATGAGGTCTTTATATATTGTAGACCCTAATCTGTTCTTTATATGCTTTGCCAATATCTTCTACCAGTTTGTGGTACATATTTGTATTTTATTTGTAGTGTCTTTTGTCACACAGGAGCCACATTCTTTGATTAGTAAACTAAAACTTTAACTAACTCTATGGTTAATCATAAAGTAATTTGATTACTTACTGGCTTATGTATTTACTGTGCTATGCTTTTCACTGTTATTTTCCAGTAAACCCTTTTTTTTTTTTTTTGTAAGTTTACTGCAAAACAGTATACCCCATCACAGGAGCAGCGGTCTTGTGTTTTCCAAGTCCACTGATTGTATCATTTTCACTTGTGCTTGCCTAATTTCATATTGTTTTGCTCACCGGGATGCTGGAAGCACCTAGGTATGTAGTACTCCATAGCGCCTAGGTTTCTATAAGTACAAACTACGATATTTATACAAAAACAAAATTGCCTAACAACATGTTTTTCGGAACGTGTCCCTGTTGGTAAGAGAAACATGACTGTACTTGGAAATTAAAAATGTTTGAGGTTATTTGTTGCACCACTTTACTTGAATTTCATCCCTTTGTACCCACATTAAAGGACACTGTGCTAAATGTCACTGTACACGATGGTTCCAAAGACCTGCTCTCCAGAATCCATGTAATACCCTTGCCTTCTAACGAGCATTAGGCCCATTGGGCCCAATTTTTGAGGGAGGGGGTTTTCATAATTTTTATCTCCAATTCCTTCAACTGAATTGCAGTGTTTTGGTGGTAGAGACATACATTTTCATGGTGGAGACTATGTTTTATGTCCTGTAGATGTCCCTATAGATTTCTGCCTGATATAATGCCCAAAGATATCAATTACTCAAATTTATTTATGACTGAAATGGGCACTAGCCTGTAAGAAGGCTTTTAAAGTCAGTGCTAATTGATAATTTAATCTACACAAAGGAAATTAATATAAGAATGTTTTAGAGCAATTCACAACTATTTAATTGAGCTGATATACAATTATATACCAGTCACTTACCTTCAATGAGCTCAATGAGTATAGTAAATAGATCAGAGCAATTTATCACAATAACAAGAAATGTTTCATGGTATCTAGACACATTAGTGACGACATAGGCTGGACTGCTACAACAAGAAACTTCAAAATCCAATTAATAGGGCCGGTGAGATGGCTCAGCGGCATAAGCGCCTGCCTTGCAAGCGCGAGGGCCCGAGTTCGACTCCCGGATCCCACATACGAAAAAGGGGCCGGTGATATCGCTCAGCGGCACGGGTGCCTGTTGGCGCGCGAGGTCCTGAGGTCGACCCCCCGGTACCCACAAAAAAAAAAAAAATCCAATTAATATTAAAGAGACTTTACCCTGCACAATTAAAAGTCTGGGGAAAAAAAATGGAGGGCTGGGGATATAGCTCAGTGGCACAAGTGCCTGCCTGGCAAGCATAAGGTCCTGAGTTCGATTCCTGGTACAAAAAAAAAAGTCTGGATAGTCGGTTCAGAGATTTATATTGCAGTCGGGTATAAAATTTATCTTGTATCTTCCATCTTTTTTTCCCTCATCCTCAAGCCAATGTTGTCAACTTGCAGTCAAAAATGCAACACAGTTTCTGTGTTTATGTCTGATTCCGACCAGAGTAAGAAAGAGAAGGAAAAGTGAAAGCATACTCTTTCCATCTTTAAGGGCATTACCTGGAAATTGTACACAGCTTTAATAACAATACTTGGGTCAGAATCTAGTCATGTTGTCACATCTAGCTGCAATGTAGGATAGAAATTTAGTCTTTACCAAGCAGACATCTGGTTGGTTAAAATTGAAGAATTCTATTGACAAAGAAAGAAGAAAATTAAAGGCATTTGCAGACAACTGACAGTCTCTGCAACTTGGCCTATACAGTGTTGACATTCACTGCAGGCTAGTCTATCACCTAATAGTCTAAGCTGCATTGCGTACCAGTTACTGTACTTCTAACACAATGACTCCTCTGAGCCATTTGAGTATAAAAGCCAGAAAATTCTTTGCCACAAAAGCTCAGTGGCATTCAACCGTAGTTGGTTATTGTTCATATGCTTGGGGGTCAGTTGGCAGTTGACTAAGCTAGGCTAGTCTTGACTGGAAACTGGGGTGATGTTTTCTCTTCCACACGTCTCTTACCCTCCAGTAGGAGAAGTCAGGCATGTTCCCAAGCTGATGGCAAAGATACAAGAGAGCTACCCAAATAACCCCCACACTTCAAGTTTCTTCTGAAATTATGCCTGCTAACATCCCATTGGCCAAAGCAAGTCATCCATCATCAAGGGGTGGAACAAGTCACCCCACTTATGGAGGAAGAGCACTACAATGATGTGAATATAGAGAGGGATGGATAATTGGTCATTGTCATTGAACTTTTGCTTAGTAAACAAATGAAGTGATGAACACAGGCTGTTTTGTTATGGAAAACTCATATCTCAGGATGAAATGTTTAAATATTTGTGTCTTAAAAGATAACATATTCTCATAATGGGGGTAAGCCCATAAGGTACTCAGTCTGGTTAAAGCAAAGTTTTTTTCAATTAATACATTACATTTTGGAAAAGTGTGAGGAAGTATTGCACAATCGGCTGCAAATTACCATAGTTAAGGCTGTGAGGAAAAATCAACGCAAATAAAAATACTAACTCAAATTTGCAGTACAGTTACTGTCTTAATTATTTTTTTGTTGCTGAGACAAACTACCTGACACCCACAATTTAAAGGAGGAAAAGTTTATTTTAGTTCACAGTTTGTAGAGGTTTCTGTCCATAGTCAGCTGCCTCCAAGGCAGGGTGGCATGGGAGAGAGGAATGGCAGAGGAGAAACAGTCCATGGCATGGCAGGCAGGAAGCAGAAAGCAGCCCTCCTTCTTCTTTTCCTTCATATTCCACTCAGGCTACAAGCCCACTGGTTGGTGCCACCCACACCCAGGATGGGGCCTCCATCTTCATTCAGCCACACACAGAACTATGCCAATCCAATCAGTGGACTAATCCTGTTATCACACACCCATGATCTAGCCACGTCCCAAAGACCCACCTATGAGCTCATGAGGTTTTGAGGGGACATGCAGATACAAGCCATAACAGTTACAAGCACTAGCACATTTTTATTCTGATTGACTGTGTTCCTTTCCTCTTACTCCCTCCAAGGAAAAACTAGGAACAAGGAAGGAACACTATGCCTCCTCCTTGTGGTTTCTGGTACTCTACAGAGTAGAAATGATTCCTGAATGTATAGCCTTAACAGTATCATTTTGACATGGCCTGGGCACTGTGTGCTCTTGGTTACACTGTAAGTCAATAACAACAAAGAGAATTACTAAGAAGAAAAACATATGAGTTGGACAAATTGATGTAAATTTACATTATAAAATTCACTGTAGATGGCAGGCTAATAAGTAATGTTTAATTAAACTTTGAAAATGTTTTGTAAAATAGAAGAGCTATTAAAAATCTGCTCCAACAATGATAATATATATAAAAAACTCTCCACCAAATAACTCCTTAAGTGAGTTCAATAGTTTCAGAAAACAAACATTTTAAAAATTGGCAGCATTTCTATCCACTAATAATGAACTATTAAGAGAAGAAATTAAGAAAATATTCCCACTTACCATAGCATCCAAAAATTTTTAAAACTTAGAAATAAATTTAAACAATGATGTGAGAGAGCTATATACTGAAAATAATAAGAAATTGATGAAAGAAATTGAAAAAGATAGACATAAATTAAGACAGAGCCCATATTCATAGATTGGAAGAACTAGCATTATTATAATGTATAAACAGCCCAAAGCAATTTATAAATTCAATGCAATACTTGTCAAAATTTCAACATTTTCTGCAGATATAAGAAAATCATGCTAACATTCATGGGGAATCACAAAAGACACCAAATATTCAAAGCAATCTTGAGAAAGAACAATAGAGATAAAGGCATCATACTTGCTGATTCCAAACTATGTTATATCACAAAGCTACAGTAATCAAAACAGGATGGATCTGACATAAAAACACACTGACAAATGGAGCAGAATAAAGAGCCTAGAAACAAACCCATCTATGTCAGCCAATTAATATTTGATAAGGACAACAAGAACACAGAATGAGGAAAAACAGTCTCTTTAGGAAATGATGTTGGAAAACTGCAAAATAACAAAGTGAGACACTTAACATATTAACTTAAAATAGATTAAAGACTTAAATATAAGACATTTCTATTTTATATAAATAAAAACTAACAATTACTGACAATTATTTTTGGCAATTATTTTTATATGACACCAAAAGCACAATCAATAGAAGGAAGGATAAGCCGAAGCTTCTGCACAACAAATAATCTACAAAATAAAAAGGGATCACACGGAATGGCAGAAAATATTTGCAAACCATGTATCTGATAAGGAGCTAACATTTGAAATGTACGAGGAACAAATATGATTCAATACCCAAAACCTGATTAATACTTGGGGAAAAAATATGAACAGCCATTTTTCCAAAGATATGCAAATGGGCAACAGAGGTATGAAAATATGCTCAACATCACTAATCATTGAAGTAGTGAAAATCAACCTCATTTACCAAAGACATATATGAACTCCCACCTATTGGGGGAGCTACAATCAAAAATACAAAATATAAGTCTTGGCAAGGATGTAGAGAAAAGGAAACTCTTGTATGTACACTATTGATGGGACTGTATATCGGTAAAGTCACTATGGAAAACAATATAGAGGGCCCTCAAAAAATTAAAAGTATACCACTTCTGGGTACAAATCCAAAGGAAATGAAATCGATATCAAAGAGACCACCACACTCTCATGTTCACTGCAACACTATTCACAGCGGCAAAGACATGAAATGACTAAGAGCCATTGGAAGAATAGGCATATATCTGCAATGGAATATTATTTAGCCTTAGAGAAGGAAAATTTCTGCTGGGCTGGGGATGTAGCTCAGTGGTACAGTTTTTGCCTAATTAAGTTCAGTTCTGAGAGAGAGAGAGAGAGAGAGAGAGAGAGAGAGAGAGAGAGAGAGAGGATGAATCTGTAGATCATTTTACTAATAGAAGTAAGCCAGATATAAACAAATAGTGTGTGATTTCACTTATATGTGGAATCTAAAAAGTCAAACTCATATGTCACAGAACAAAATGGTGGTTCCCAGGGTCTGGAGGGTTGGAGAAATAAAAGAGATTTTGGTCAAAAGCACAAATTCTCAGTTATTAGTTAAGTTCTAGAAATGTAATGTATAGCAGGATGGCTAGAGTTAATAATACTATATCGTTTACTTGAAATTTGCTAAGAGAGTAGATCTTAAGTGTTCTCACCATATAAACAAAAAAGGTAACTACACAAGGTGATGGACATGTTAATTAATTTAATTGTGGTAATCATTTCACAAACATCACATCACACGCCTTAAATACATAGATTTTTTTATTTTTCAGTCATACCTCAGTAAAGCTGGAATTTATTTTTAAAAATCTGTTTCAATAAGCCTTTTGCTCTCATCATTTCTCATCGGGTCTTTGTGATGTCAGTGCCCTCCAGTTGTTAAATCCCATTACCAGCTTCGACACATTTAATCACTCCTGTTTGATACATTTATTTTCCAGTCACTTTATCCAATCCGATGGCTTTGTGCCATGGAATGACTTTTATATCTCCAACCCAGACCTCTGAAGTCCAGGTTCCTTTAGCTAACTGTGTACAAAACATTTCTATTTATATATATATATATCAAAGCCTTTTCAAATTTCACATGTACCAAACCAAACTCTTAATCTTTCCATCCAGACCTGTAGAATTCCCACCTCAACTGACAATTCCATGCTTGCAGATGTTCTTGTCAAAATGTCAGTCATCCTCGACTTCTGTCTTTTTCACTCCGCATCTTTCCTACCCACTTTATCAGGGAAACTTGCCTCCCTATACAGCAATCCGCTCTTATCTGTGGAGCATACTTTCCAAAACCCTCAGTGGACCCCTGACCTCTCATAGTATCAAGCTTTCCATGCACTTTTTCCTATATATACTGACCTGTGATAAAGGTTAATTCATAAATTAGACATGATAAGAGATTAACAAGTGAGTAATAATAGAACAAAACAATAATAACCACACTATAATGTCATTTAAAATTTGTGAATTGTTTGTTTCTGGAATTTTCCATTTGACATTTTCTGACCACAGTTGACCACGGGTAACTGAATCTACAGAAAATGAAAGCATGCATATGGGAAGACTACTGCAGAATATATTCAGAGGCCCATCACTTATCCTCACCATATCCAATGCTGTCGCCTTCTCCAAGCGTCACCTCTTACCTGGATGACTGCGGGAGCATCCTTACCAGTCAGTCTACATGCTTCCTCTCTTACCATTCTACAGCCCGTTCTCAGCAGAGATCCTTTTAAGATCCTTTAAAAATGTAAGTCAATTCCCTATGAGGAATGTGATCATTATGTATATATAAAATGTGCCAATAAAATTAGTTAAAAATTTAAAAAATCTAAGTCAACTCCTGCCACCCTTATACTCAAAGTGCTCTACTAGCTCCTGCGGCCAAACCCTTACTGCAGCCTGTGAGTCTAATGTGCTCTGGCTGCTGCTACCTCACTGGTACCATATTCTACCCTCCATCTTGCTCACTGTGCTCTAGGCACACTGTCCTCCATAGCACACTGGCATGCTCTAACCTTTGGGCTTTGCCCTGGCCATTTTCTCTGCCTAAAATAGTCTTTCCCCTCCTTCAAGACTTTGGCCAAATATCATCTCCTTGTGAGGACTTTCCCACTGCAAAATCCTACTCTACGTATGGCCCTCCTCTCCCCACAAACACATACACACACTTCCTGTCCCCTTCTCTACTTGATTTTATAGCACTTATCACTTTCCCATTAACTATATGATTATTTCCTATGTTTATTTATTTCTCTGTAAGAATATAAGGCACAGGAGCAGGGAATTTTGTGTCTGATTTATTTCTATATCCCGAACACCTAGAACAATGCTTAGTGAAGAGTGGTACAATATGTCACTCTGAAATATGTCACCTTGCCATGAGGATTATTTTGAGCTAAAGGTACTTGAAAAGAGCAAATATAAAAAGGACACTGTGCTCTCCCTCTACAAGGAAAGAAGAAACATTCTTACCACCAGAGATGGGAGAAAACTCTCTTGTGAAAGATGCTCTCTCTGTACCAGGAGAGAAGAAACATCTTGTCACCAAAGATGGAGTTTAAACCAAGAAAAATAAGTACAGAGATCTTGTTAAATTACTCTTATCTTCCTTTAACATCTGTATACACTTTAGTTACTTTTCCACAATTGCAGTTCTTTGTTCAACCTACTATACAAATGGGACAACGGTTCGATTTACAGCTTTTCCTCTTACAGTGGTGTGAAAATGATTATGCATTCAGCATACCATATTTCAGTCCTTGATTTTTTCATCTTTCTCTAACAGTGCTAGGCAGTACAATACTCTGGACATTATCAATGAGACACAGCTCCTGGTTGGTCAAGCAATCGTGAGGGCAGACACTAGTGGACTGTGTTCCTAAGCTACTATGGAGGTTGGGTGTATTAAATGCATTTTCATCTTACCATATTTTCAACTTATGATGGGTTTATCAGGAAGTAAATTCATTTATCAGGAAGTAAATCAAGGTGCTTCTCTTAAGCATTTAGGTTTTGCCAATTACTAGGCTCGTCATTTGCCTATGGGAGCTCTCATGTATATGCAAAAATCTATCACTTTGCTCCTGTTAATCTTGTCAATTTCATTCCCAGGTCCAGCAAAGACTGTAAGAAGGCAGAGGTAGAGTTTTACCACCCCTATACTGACACATAGTTGGCGTTCAGTTCTGATTTAGATCACGAATGTGCTCACTGGCAGGGCTCGTGGAAGGTGACTAGATCATGGGGGACGCTACTCATCAGTGTATGAGTAGTGTTCAGCAAATGAAAGTGCTGTTGGAAGGTGAGGCCAGAAAAGGAAGGTCAGTGGGGGAGGGTATATCTCTCTCCTTGGCTCCTCCCTTCTCTCTCTGCTTCCTGACTGCCATAAGGTGACCAGTTTCCCTCTACCCAGGCTCTTCCACCATGCCATTTCTGTTTAAGTATTCCAAACAGGGACTGAAGCTTCTAAAATGTGAGCCCAGATAAATGTCTCCTCCTTTAAGTTGCAAGTGTCAGGTATCCCAGCTATGAGAAAAGTGACTAAGACACTCACTTTATGAGATGAATATGTAAATTTATAAATAAATGAAAAACTTACTGCCTTTCTAGATACATCTCTGACACAGAAAGATGAGTAATTTGCTAAATAAATGTAATTAATAACTTGGCCATACATTTTATTTTTATTATGTTTCCTACATTTTTCTTCTTAGAATCTGTCTGTATTTAAAACTCTCATTCACATAATTTATGAAAAATACTTCCACTGAGCTCATTTCCTTATTTTTATACAAATTCTAGCTAACACCTAGTTAAAATGTCTTCACTTCTGGTATTTTTCCTTGAAATTCATATAGAATGTTTTCACATCATATATTTCAATTATATTTCTTCATGTTTGATTTGTTACTTGTTTTAATTAGGGCAATTTGTTAAGAAGGTTTTTCTTTTTTTTTTTTTTTTTTTTTGGTGACAACTGAGCTGTCACAGCTATCTTTCTGTTGTAGGCTGAAAGCAGTACATCCTTGCCTCTTAATGAACCGCTTGGCAGACTGGAGACCTACATGTCACACACTTCAGTGACTCTCTCCTCCTGCAGCTCCCACATGTCCAAGCTTTTCCAATTTCCACACTCTTCTAATATCTTGTCTGGTTCCACTTTCAGTAATGCCACTTGCCAGATTTTCACACAGTCAGTGTATAGTCTGCAACAGATTGTGTTACCTGGCTTACCTCATTCCTAAATGTCAAACTCCCACCTTGAAACCCTTGCCTGACCAGAAAGGATGGGTTATGGGGAACTCAGATGAGCCTGAGTTGCCCACAAGGCTGTTATCTTCTTCTCTCCTTTCTCCCCCATCCCAACATCTGGCTTTCTCCTCCTCAGTAAAATGAAGTAAATTCTAATCTGGACCTCTTCCAACCCAAACAGGTGGTGACCTACCACAAGCCCTTCCATTGTTCGCTTTTCTTGTTCACTCATCCTTTGTACTTCCTCCTCTCTTCTATAGATAGTTGCTGCCTTTAAAATATTTTATTTTCAATAGAATTTATAAAGCTTGCTGTAGTGGTTCCTTTAAAATTTTGATAGGTTGCCTTTTTGTACTAAGGCTTAAATTCATTAGCATTCCTACCCATTGTAGGTAAATTTGCATACTGAAAGGAAAAAGACAATTGAGGCATGGCCAAACAACTCCATTTCTAGATCACCTTTGCCTTAGTATGGACCCAACTGTGCACCAAAACAAAACAAAACAAAAAGCAAATTGGAAGCAGAAAACAGTAAAGCCAGCATTTGATTTTAAGACCAAAGTCTTAGGTACAGGTACTTAGATCCCTTCCCTATATCAGAGATTTTGTTTTCTGAGATTTCAGTTACTCACATGATCAATAATTGTCTGAAAATATTAAATGGATAATTCCAGAAATAAGCAATTCATGAGGTGTAAGTTACACATCATTCCGAGTAGCATTATGAAATCTAGTGCCATACTGCTCTGTCCCACCCAAGACGTGACTCATCCCAGTGCCCAGGGTCTCCATGTGTACAGGTTACCCAGCCATTACTCACCCAGTAGCCATCTCAGTTATCAGACTGACTCCGGCCATATTACAGTGTTTGCGTTAATTAACCACTGCAGAGCGGTCTAACACTAGGTCACATTGTCTATGTCACTTGTCTCACTTCTTTTCATCATGTAGGCATTGCAACATCTCAGATCCTCATAGAAAGAAGGTCCAGTGAAGTACAGTATTTTGAGACATCATCACATAAATTTTACTATATTATACTGTCATAACTGTACTTTTATTACTAAAGCTATTAATTTCTTACTGTGTCTGACTTATGAGTTAAACTTTAGCATAGGTATGTAAAGATAAAACATAGCGTAGAGTTTGGTACTATCTGCTGATTCGAGTATCCACTGAGGATTTGAGGACATATTCCCTGTGGATAAGGCAGCTACGGGAAAAGCTTTGCTACTTATTAGCTGCTGGCTTTGGGCAACATGTCTGTAGCTCATTTTCTTTATAGAAGACTGTAGCTGACATGTCTGAAGTAAGTCTGTGGGCTTTAAAATGTTTTAAGAATATACATGATTATTGCTGAAGATCTGAGAAATCAGGCCACTTGCTTAAAAGCATGGGTTAAGAGAAAAGCCTGGAAAAAAATGTCTCTCATGATAAACAAAGAACAAATTATAAGACTTAGCTGTAATGACTGAAGAATGATTTCACTACAGTACATACATGAAGATATACCATCTAAAGATTTTTTTACATTTCAATTCTAATCATGAGATACTTTAAGCATAAAATATATGGAAAATATGATTACAGTTACTTATTAACACACCACTAACATTAAACAGATGTTCACATTTTCCAGAATGTGTTTTAAATCTGTCCCTTCTTTTGAAGAAAGAAAATTTTACAGCTAAAATTAAAGCTTTTTGCCCTTGTTTGCCTCTTTCCCTCTCCTCCAGACTACCTATTTCCTGAAATTGTACATCATTCCCCATATAAGTTTTGGAAGATTCACCTCCATGAAGAAAATATACTACTGTTTCATGTATTTAAAATGTTTACATTATATACATATAAATAAATTACAAATTATGAGTGTAATAGGTAATATACATAGTTGCATTATAACACATAAATGTAAATTATATAATGTAACTATAAATGTACTATTGTTAAATATATTTTACATATCTTTAGACTACTTTTTCTTTTAAAATGTTTTTGTGACATCTATATTGATAACTGAAGATCTGGTTTGCTTCTGTGTGCAGCTCTATGACACAGTGTTGAAAAATAACTATGTTTGCATCTCCTAAAAAATGTGTTTATCCCTAAAAGTATAATTGCTGAATCACCTTCACATTTACAGCCCCGCCAATAATACACAAACTGTCCAGTAGGTGTCATCAAAATTAGTGTTTTAGGGCTGCTGAGATAGCTCAGCGGCATAAGCGCCCCTGGCAAGCACATGGTCCTGAGTTCGACTCCTGGTACCCACATATGAAAAAAAGGGCCGGTGATATCGTTCAGCTGCACGGGCACCTGCTGGTGCACAAGGTCCTGAGTTTGACCCCCGGTACCCACCCAAAAAAAAAAAAAAATTAGTGTTTTAATATAGTTTTGATATGGTATGTCATGTTTTAGTTGATATTTTCCTGAATATTATCAACGTAAGAATCTTTTTAAATTTTTTGGCATTGCTCCTAGTTCTATGAATTGCTTATTATCATCTCTGCCTATTTTTCTATTTGTTTTCCTTTCATCATTAATATGTAGTTCTTTATATACTGTAGATACTAATCCTTTGATATACGAATACAAATTTCTTATAGTTTTTGTCTTTTTTACATTGCTTATGGTATTTTACATAATCTATGTAGTCAAATTTATTACTACTTTCTTTAATAGTTTGTACTTTTTCATCATATGCAAAAAACACCTGCCACAATTAAAATATCACTTTTCCTATACCTTCTTCTAAATACTTTATTATTTTACCTTTCAAATTTAGACCTTGAGTCTACCTGGAATTCAATTCATATGAATGTATAGATGTATAATTTTTCATATCAGAAATTAATTGTCACACTATCATTTACTTGATAATCCATTTTACTCACTCCAAAATTTTATTGTCATTCTCATCAAATAAATAGATTGAGTCCTATACGCTCTCTTATTTTTAATTGCTTTGTGTATTCCTATGTCAAATTTCCCAGTCTTTATTCCCATAGATTTAAAAAAGTTTTAGTAACAAGTCAGGCAAATCTAACATTATGCCTCTTTTTCAAGATTGTATTGACTTTTCTTGGTTTTTTATAGCTTCTTATAAATGTTAGGATTACTTTGTCAAATCCCACTCAAAAGAAATCAATTAAGTTTTTACTGAAAGTACACTGAATTTATAGATTAATTTGGATACATTTCTATCATGAATTCAAGTCTTCCTATGCACATATTAAGGTCTCAAATCATGCTATACCTTTCTGATTATTTATGTCTTCTTTATTGAAGTAACAAATTTTCTCTGTAGACATCTCACTAATCAGCTAGGCGTGGTGGTGTGCACCTGTAGTCCAGCTTCTTGAGAGGGTAAGGCAGGAAGATTGCAAGTTCAAAGCCAGCCCAGGCAACATAGGGAATGTTGTTTCAAAAAGAAAAAAGAAAAGGTTTAACTAATCTTTTGTAAGAATTTTTTCTAGGTACCTTATAGTTTTGTTTGCCATTTTAAATGACACATAATGATTTTAGTACATTCTAGTAGATTTTATATGGAAGACAGCATACCAAGTGAATAACAATTTAAGTTTGCGTATAGAAATGGAAATAGCTGAGTTCAATTGCTAGCTCTGCCATTTATAGAGTAGATAACCGAAAGCACACTATTTAATCTCTCTGTGTCTCAGGGAAATAGTCTTCTTATTTATAATATTAAAGATTCTAAATAATACATACCCTATAGCATTCTTGTGGCAGTTACATTAAATGAAAGGTAGAGATGGAAAGTTTAGAATAGTGCTTGGCATGTGATCAATGATTAACAGATGTTAACTGTATCATTTAGGATAGGCTAAATCAGGATGCTACATTAATAAGCAACCCTAATAATCTCAGTCACCAAAACCAACAAAGTTTATTTCTTCATCACCCATGTCCTCCACATATCGGGCAGGGTACTCCTCTATTTTGTTATTAGTCTAGGGCCTAACCTGAAAGAGCAACCAGTCATTACCTGGAAGATGGTCACATCCTCTAGACAATGGCTGCTCTGTCAATTTGTCACATGGCAGCTTGCCATTTGTTTTTCTGAGGAACAAAGAAAAAAGGTGCAGCAAATCTTGTACCGGCTCCTAAAGCTTCCATGTGGAAGTGACAGGCGTCACTTCTGCCTAGACTTGCTTGTTCATACAGGTGAGCGTCCCTCACTTGTAATACTAGAGGCCAGAAGAGTCCCATTTTGGATGTTTTTGGACCTTGGAATATTTGCATACACATAACGAGATACATTGGGGGTGGGACCCAAGTCTAAACACAAAATGCATTTATGTTTCTTAAACATCTTCTATAGGAAGACCAAAGGTAAATGTATATAATATATTTAATAACTTTGTGTATGACACGAGCTTCACGTGTGGTATTTCCCAGTTGTACCATCATATTAGTGCTCAAAATTTTCAGCATTTGGAGCATTTCAGAGCTAGCACTTTCAGATAAGGTATGTTCCACTTATAGTAAGTCAACTGATCAAGCCTGGTTTCACGGGGCCAACAAAGTAAAATCCTACCACGTAGTAAGAAAGAATCAAAAACATTTAGTGCATAGCATTAACGACTATCATAGTTATTATTTGTTGGGGAAGGTATATAAAATTTGAATTTAAAAAAATTTTAATCTTAAAACTAATCAATTTTCTCACTATCTTATCAACTCTAATAATAGTTTGTCTTGGATTTTCTAGGTAAATATGTCACCACTGTCTATAAGCGATGACAGTTTTATATTCCTTACCAATATTTGTACTATTATCCATTTATTTGCTTGTTAAGATGTGCTATTGTGCTGACAAGAACACTACCACTATAATGTAGAAGAAATCGTTAACTGGCAATTAGAAGGTATGTATAGTCAACCCTTTCAATTTTTGTGAATTTGACCAGTGTGAATTATCTCATTTCCACATTTGTTCACATTCCCTCAATTACTAGTGAAGTTGAACTTTGTTTTTTTTTTTTTTTTAAGATATTCTTGGCCATGTAACTTCTTTTGTGAATTATTAATTCACACCTTTTCCCATTTACTTAGTTTTCTATTGCACTGTTTCTCTTTTTCTCACTGATTTTAAGAATGACTACATATTCAGTTACCATTCTGTTGTTGGTTAAATGCACTAAAATACTTTCTTACGGTCTATTGATTGCATATAATTTTTTCAATCATGTCTTTTGTCATATAAAAGTTTTAAATTTAAACATAGTAAAAAATCTTGTATGTTCTGAGTTTTTGTCCTTTTAAAGAATTTCTCACTATCGAAAAAAACCAAATAAATATTTTTCCATACCCTAAATGATTTTACTTTGTGTTTTTTAGGGTTAGTTCTTTAGTCCACCTACAATTAACTATGAGCCCTGTGTAGTGAGATAGTTGGGAATAGGGGAGAGGAGCAGAAACAAAGAGAAAAAAGCAGTTCATCTTATTCCAGGTGTTTGACTATGAAAAACAATTTTAGTTTTATCTCAAAACCCCTAATGTTCTGCAGAACACAGCTTGAAAAGTTCTGGAACCAGTGAGTTCTATCTAAATTTTTAAGAAAGAAGAAGGAAAACAATAATTCGGTATGCCAGAGCAGAAAGCATGACGCTATGTATTTTCCTATAATTCACGTCATCATCATAAAAATAGTATTTTTAATCCTGTGGAACAGATTCCCAAGCCATATAACTAATGAAACATGAAAACAGAATTCAAAGCCAGATTTCTAACTTCAAAGTCCATTTCGCCCCATTTTCTTCCCACCACAAAATCACTTAGTATTTTATAAGACTGAAGAATAAATTGATACACTGGGATTTTTGTGTGTGTGTGTGTGGGTACCAGGGGGACGACCTCAGGACCTCGCGCGCCAGCAGGCGCCCGTGCCTCTGAGCGATATCACCGGCCCCTTTTTCGTATGTGGGATCCGGGAGTCGAACTCGGGCCCTCGCGCTTGCCGGGCAGGCGCTTACACCGCTGAGCCATCTCACTGGCCCAATACACTGGGATTTTAAGACAAAGTTGGACACTGAAAGAGAGAGGTAATGACTCTGGTAGAAGGTCATGACTATTTGTTTTTAACTACACTGGCAAGCTACATCTTTTTAAGTATAACCTAGCTTTTATGATTATTTCGAAGTTAAAAACATGTACTAGGATTCAAGTCACATAGTCCCAGTTTAAATCTGCTTATACCAAGCAGGCTATTTCCTTGGCCTCAGAAAACAGGAGATAATAACAGCTACTGCACAAGACTGTCAGATGGATTACATGAGTTACACAGAAAAGCCATCCAGCACTCTGTCTGATACATAGTTCACACTGAAATATTACTTCCTTTAAACCTCATTTGTATCCATCTATACCCGGAAACCCTCCATAGGCTCCCTATAACCTAAATATCAGAAGCCACTGTCCTCTGAGCCTTCCTTTTCTCTTGCTTTCTGTATCTTTTTTTTTTTTTCTTTTTTTCTCCCTTTGCTTCTCCTCCCATGCCTCTGCCTCAAGCAACCCTTTGTTGGTAACACTGGACGTACTATATAAACAGGTATCCTGTTATCAGTGATGATGAGGTTCAGCACAGTGGAGCTAAATTACTTTCCTAAGACCACGTCGGTGCCAGAATGGCTCACCCACACATTGCAGTACCCTTTTCCTCCCCAGGCTCTGTTCTACAAGGGACTCAGCTACTTCCAGGTTCTTAGAGGCTAGAGAGTTACTGAAGAGTGACCAGGAGAGGGATCTCAAATATATTGTTCTTTGTGCTGCCCCTGCATCCCAGAAATGAACAAGCTGGCATCCAAAGGCAATAGATCTGGTCATATCAGGACAAAGGAAAATGTCGTATTGATTTCTGTCTCTGGCTCTACTCATCAGATCTGTTTCTTTTTTGTCGGTTTTTCCCTCATTGTTTGTCTTTTCCTCTTAGTTTTCCTTTTTCAAATGCCTCTCCTCTCCAGCTGGCATTTTCCTTCTCTTTCTTCTCCCCTGTGACATCAGCCATCTCCACCCTATTCCCATTTTTCTCCTCCTCCCCTCCGTTCAAAAATAATTACGATGATATCAACAACAACAACAAGCAGTGGCTGGATTGGTGGCTGAATCGTTGGGCCACATTGAGGCAGGTGGGAAGATGTGGGTGGTACCCAGTAAAGAGCCCACTTGACTCATCCACTGCCAGTCCTGGCAAAGAAATGTCTAATACAGTCAAATGTGTTGGAGCTCATGAAGTCTGTGTTGCTAATGTGTGCCAAGCCAATCACAGTACATTTTCCAGTGGAAAATTCTCTGTCTATGGAAAAAAAACAATCAGACTAACTTGATGTTTTTACTAAGAATATGACATCAATTCTTGATTTTCTGTCTGTCCAGCTTTTGTTGCATGAAGGGATAAGCTTGTGCTTTTCAGAGCAATGTTGAAATACACACATATGCTGAAAATTATACTGGAATGCCCAATGAAACCTGCATTTACCCAGACAAATTATCTAGTGGAGATATCCAATGTGGTTAATGCAGGAGTGTGAGTTCCTATCTTTACACATATAGCAATTTAAGAACTGACTCAGAGGTATAATTACCTTCAACTCTTTACTTAATTCTGCCTATGATTTTTGCCTTACTCTCCTAATTTATATTTACTCAATGTTTTTATAGAAAATTTTTAATATTCTTAACATTTTGTATGAGTTTTGTTGTAAGCCACTTCAAATCCTTTGTGAAATAATATGATCTTAGAAGAAACAGGCAAATGAAACAATAACCTATCTTATTAATATGTGCCTTGATCCACAGTATAATCTGACTTTTAGCCCATAGATTTCTTCATTTTGCTACCTCATTTGTAATTTGACCTCACGAGCGCATTTTATTTCAAATATCAACAAAAGCATCCTTTTATCAGAGTTATACAAGCATTCTTAATCTAAATTCATATCTGTAAAAAATAGATTTAGAGAAATATCAGCACAAAGTAAATATTTATCAGCACAAAGTAAATAAATACTCGCTGTAAGTATTCTGGCTTAGAAGTGATTGTTTTTAAAAACCCAAGCCAAAAAAAAAAAAAAAATAGGCAAATGAACTGAATAGACACTTTCAAAAGAAGTACAAACAGCCAGTGAATATAGGAAAAAATGTTGAACATCTTTAGCCATTAGGGAAATGAAAATCAAAACTACTTTGAGATTCTATTAGAATGGCTATCATCAAGAATACAAGCCGGGTGTGGTGGCACACGCCTGTAATCCCCGGACTCAGTAGGCTGAAGCAGGAGGATCGCTTTGAGTTCGAGGCCAGCCTGGGCTACAGAGTGAGTCCAAGGCCAACCTGAACTACATAGTGAAACCCTGTCTCAAAAAAGAAAAAAAATTATTTTGGCTGGTGAGATGGCTCAGCGGCTTAAGCGCCTGCCCGGCAAGCGCGAGGGCCCGAGTTCGACTCCCGGATCCCACATACGAAAAAGGGACCAGTGATATCGCTCAGAGGCACGGGCGCCTGCTGGCGTGCGAGGTCCTGAGGTCGACCCCCCGGTACCCACAAAAAAAACAGAATACAAAAATCAGTGAATGTTGGTGAGGATATGAGGCAAAAGGAACCCTCCTATACTGGTGGTGTTAATGTAAACTGGTGCAATCACTATGGAAATCAGTATGGAGATTCCTCAAAAACTAAAAATAGCAATGCCATGTGATCCAGCTATATCACTCAAAGGGAATTAAAGACAGCATACTATATTCAAAGGGAATTAAAGATGGCATACTATAGTGATACATGAATACCAATATTTATAGCAGTGCAATTCACAATACTCAAGCTGTGGAAACACCCTAGATGCCTTTCAACAGATGAATGGGTAAAGAAAATGTGGCATATATACCCACTGGGATACTATTCAGCCATAAAGAAAAATGAAATCATGTCATTTGCAGGAAAATGGAAGGAACAGGGAGACCATCCAGTTAAGCAAAATAAGCAAGAGTCAGAAAGTTAAATATTGCATGTTTTCTCATATGTAAGAAACTTCAAGTATAACTAAATAAGCGAATAAAAGAAATGAGAGATGATAGGAAACTAGAAAGTAGATTCTTGGAAATGGGGAAGGCTTTGGGGGAGGGGGAGAAAGGAAGAGAGTTTGAAATATGATTAAAATATGTTAGTGCATGTACCAATTTCCCAAAATGAACATCACTATTCTACATCACTCGTGTACTAATAACAAACACTTGTGTTGACATAAATTATTCAAGTATTGTATTTCAAACCAAGATAAGTTGAGAGGCATGAATAAAGCAGGTACTTATTGTCACCCTGACTTCTGCAAGTTCAAAGCCCAAATAATAATCACATTCATGGCAAGGACAAGCTATGGGGAGTTTCTACTGCCCACTGAAGCTCTGGTCTGGAGAAGTCACTGGTATTCATGAGCTACAGCAGAGAACTTCTCATATGTATTGCTCTGTTCTACATTCCTGAGGGTTAGTCTTTGTCACCACTGACTGCCAGCATCTAGTGACATCTCTGCATGCAGGAGACCATGGCTTGGGTGGTCTGAGCACAATCCTAGCACCAGACACTGTTAAGCAATCTTCATAACTCTTTAGGTACCAGACTATTCATGAATAAAAGGAAAATAATAGCTCTTATAAACCAAAACAATCCCCACCATATAGAAAAATTCAGTAAATTATAATATATGGATTGATAATTATGTTTCTAGGTAATTGCATAATCTAGTTGCTGAATCATATGTGTGGCTCTCTGAAATTCTCAAAATATGTATGGGAAAACGTTCCCATTAGTGACCTCCAGTTATCCCAGTTGACACTGTCAACTAATTGATGTCACCTTCCAGGCACAGACACAGTGCCAGTGAGAAACTAATCGGCTTAACCAGGCATAACAAGTGACCCGACATTAACAGTATTTTATTGTATTTGTTGGTTTGTATATAGAAGCCCTTATACACATACACACATACACATACACACATACACATGCACATATTTGTGCACACATGCACACACAGAATAAGACCAGAATCAAAAGGAAAGATTTTGTCATCAATCCTAGACTGGGTTTCCCCATATTTTTACATATTACCTAAGTGTCTTTGGGCCAATTAAACTTGCTAAACCCCAATTTTCCCTTATAAAATGGGAATCCTATCTAGTCTGAGGACTGTTAATTTTTAAAAATGATACGATATATATATATAAATAACCTAGTGACCGACACACATGAAGCATTCATTAAGTAAGAGCTGTTTCTTTTATTATTACTATGTTGCCTTAAATTCTTAGAAATTTTTCATTAAGGAAATTTAACACTAGTTACAAAGTAATTTTATTTTAGTTATAAAAATAAGGAAGCTTAGGACCTTTAATCCTTAACAGAATTTCTGATGTTGCAGTTGGCAGGTAACATGCCCTAAAACCTAGAATGTTAACAAATTCACATTAATTTGTATTGTAGCTAAAAGTCCACAGTACTAATTAGATAAAAGGCTGCCATGATTTTTCCAGTTGACTAGGTTAAAGTGACTGGTTGTTCAGGTGGCATTATTATTAACAATGACAATAATCATTAAACCATTTAAGGCCCTGTAAATTATAAGTGAACCTCCCACTGAAGTGGCACATCGAAAGTTTTTTTCTTTTTGCTTGTGAATCCAGTTTCTTTGTTCACCATCAAGCACAGCCTATAGATAGTGGTCCCATATTGGTCCTTCTTTTCATGCACATTTTTCTTTGAACAATTTCTTCCAGTACATTTAGTGGAAAGTTGATAGGCCTGTATAATATTTCTATGTGCCCTGGTGGGAAGGGAAGAGACTTATAGGGAAAAATTGAAAGACCTCAATATATTCAATCCACAGGAAAAGGGTAAATCAAGTTTATTAGCAGCCTAAAATCTTATAAAAGATTTGTTTGCTTGGGTATGATGAAGAAAGAGAACTTGATCCTTCAAGAGTATCTAAAGTGCAATTTGAGGACAACTCAGAAAGTACCACTGATCTCATCCAGAGAGAAATATCCGAATATAAGAAAGGTAGGCTGTAGAGAAGTATACAGTATAACATAATCAAGTCTTCCTGGACACTGTCCAGGCTCAATCCTGTGTTATTGTGGTAATGATCACATTAGTCATTCGTATGGCTAGAATTTGATACTCGCTCTGTTCATTTATTTTTTAAGCCATCGTACACTGTCTCCTTGTTTCACTTTCCAAATGTTTTTAGTCAGTTTCCAACTTTTGGTTTGGAGAGTTAGTCTCAGAGTAAAATTCTAGAAGAGTGTTCGAATGCTTTGACAAAAAAAAAACAAAAAAAAAATGAAGAAGAAGAAGAAAAGCTTTACATTTATCTGGCATTTTATCTAGCCAGATATGCCTGCATCCTGTTTTCAATGTGTGATAACTTCATTCAATAAGTCTTTCATTCAACGTGCATTTCCTCCATGCCAGCTAGGGTTTCATGCCTGTCACTATGCATTAAACTAAGCATAAGCTGAATCCTACCCTAGTGTTCCAAGTCTGATCCCTTTCCTGAGTCTTGATATTTTCAGAAATACATAATCTCTTCCAGCTACTTAAAACATTGCTCACCTGGTGTGAGGTGGAGAAACTTTCAATCAGTCTCCATCATCCTGACCCAAGCTGTCAGAGTGAATAAAGCACAAGGGGAAAATGACAGAGAGAATTTTAGATGCAGGGGCTTCCAAATGAAGCTGAGAAAGAACTGAAGCACTGACATAGATAATACAGTCACAGACTCCCTTCTCTGTGAAGTACTCATGGGATTTGCAAGTTCTCCAGGATCTTGAAATTTTTGTCTTCAAAGTGTCCCAAAGAAATCATTCTCACTCAACGGACTGCAGAGAATATACACAGCTGCTATAAAGGAGCAGAATTTCCGATGGTCTTACTGTCCTGGGAAAGAACAGGGTAGAAACCCTAAGTCTATGGTGACCATCTGAGGATCATCAAATTTTTTTATAAAACTACTTCAGTTACAAGTAAATGTTGGTTTTGATAGCAGATTAGAAGTCAATGATTGATATTTTGAGGGTAAATTCTACCATTTTTCTAACAATGCTAGAATTCTGTTCCTCATGTCATTTCCCTAGTGGCATAGAAATCTTTCTTAAGTGATTCCATAATCCTCAGAATTATTATCTTCAAATATGATTTTCAGGAGCACCAATGTCTATTTATAGTGTGGGCATTATTATAAAATGCCCTACATGTGCTAGCAACTACACAAAAGGACACGTTTAATCTTTGAAATCTCAGTTGCTACCTTGCCATAGGTATTTTCAAAAGTCTAAAAATCAAGCCTGTAAAGCTCAGACTTTGAGAATAATAAATAGTTCACAACAGTTCATTCCAGCTAAGCATGAGCCCATTAAAACTGTTGTTTCACAATAAAGAACCTTTTATCCTAGAAGTAAAATAGAAAAAGTTTCTGAGTAAACACCAGTTTTGTAAATACATTAGTAATTTGGTTATATTTTTTCTGTGTTCCTGAATTATTCTAGTTAATCATAAAACATGTTTAATTTTTTATAATACAGAATTTACTTTTCATACTTAAATAGTCCCAAGCTTAATAAAGATAATATTTTTGCATTTACTCCTAGCACCCTGTTGTGACTTACAAAGATCTGTCTAAAAGACACACCAAATTAGTTTCAAGATTAAGTAGGGACTATCTAATGTATTTACCCACTTAACTAAGATGACGAAAGGGTTTAGCTTGCAATTTGAGCCTTTATTGTTCTAAAAGTCAGTAGTTTAAAAGCACTTATGTTTAAAAGTATTCATTTCTTATGTATAAATTAGAAAAATATTTAGGAATATGACCTGAAAATAGTTGGCATATATTTTTCACTTTCCTGGAAGCAGTGTATGTGTCCCAAAAATGAATGTAAAGCAGTGCTTATTAGATGACGATTAATGAAAGAACTGAAATTATATGGAAAAATATAAATCTGTTGGGTAGAAAGAGAGGGAGGATGAAAGAAATCATGTATGTTCCATAATTTCTGTATGTCAGGTCCTATTCAAGACACTGGAAATACAGTGTTAAGAAGACACAGGTCCAGGCTGGTGAGATGGCTCAGCGGCATAAATGCCTGCCTGGCAAGTGCGAGGTCCTGAGTTTGACTCCCAGTATTCACATACAAAGGAAAAAAGGGCTGGTGATATCACTCAGTGGCACAAGTGCCTGCTGGCAAGTGCCTGCTGGCAAGTGCGAGGTCCTGAGTTTGACTCCTGGTACCCACATTAAGAAGACACAGGTCCAACCTCAAGTAGCTTTTGTCTTGTCAGGAAATACCAGTAATGAAATACACAAGCAAACAAATAAATTTCAGAAATACATCCTAAATTTATGTGCAGGAATGATCATAATTTATGCTCAAAATTATAGGAGCTCAAAAGCAGAGATGGCCCCAAACAGAACGTGCAGACTACCAATAGTTTTAGGACACTAAAGACTCAGCTTTTAGAATTATTAAATACAGCATATTTAAGAAGATGCATAACATGTTTCAGTGTTTTTAAAATATATGATATGATCAAAAAATGATCAAGGAAGAAGTAATAGAAATAGCCATAAAGAATTAAGGGAGAATCAACATTTGGAAATAAAAGATAAATTGGCTGAAGATGAAATTCCAACGAGTGATTAGGACATGAAGACAGAGAGTTAGAGAACTATATACTAGATCTAAAGAGATTATCTGAAGCGGAGCATAGAGAAAAAAACACACACTGTAGGAAAGAAAGTGGGAAATAGATCCTACATGCATCTTATTTAACTTCAGAAGGAGAGAACACTACAAAATGCAGAAGGGATAGGAATGAAGGGACCATCACTGAAAATTTTTCCCAACTGATGAAAGGTGCAAATGTACAGAAAAAGGAAGTCCTGTGCATACTAAGTACTACACTAAGTACACAATTAAACATTTTTATAAGACTACAGAGTGCCAAAGACAAGAAAAAGAAATGTTGAGAAAGGTAGAAAAGACAGATCATTTGTCAGGAATGATAATTATACAGATAACCACGCCTCAATGGCTAAATTAGAAGACAAAAACTTTAACATCTTAAAAGTCCTGCAAGAATATAATTACTGATTTAGAATTGTAAATGCAGCAAAGCTATCATTTCAAAATAAAGGTAAACTAAAGATATCTTCAGATGAATAAAAATTGAGCACGTTTACCACCTACCAACCTCACTAAAGGAGCTTTTACATTATGTCATTCATAAACAAGAAAAACGACCCTGTAAATGTTCTACCGAAATAATACAGACTATTTGGTGGTGAAGGTTTCACATCCCTGTAAACATTAAATACTGTATGATTGTAGCCTTTAATTGTATAAATTATATGTTACATGATTGTAACTCAATAAGGCTGTTTAAAAGAAAACATAAGGGTCAAAGTTCATCATTCGCAATATAGACTTGGCCTTGAGAACCTGGCAAAATGAATATCAGAACTACTCTTTTAAACCCTTACACTTCTTGAGGTTAAATGAATAAAAGATATCCTGGCCAAAGTTGCACTAATATGTATTTCAACTTGATCATGGAATTATGCTAGAGCTACCTACCTATCGAAAATATTTTTCCAGTCCTGGGGATGGAGCCCAGGGTCTGGGGCATACTAGGCAAGTGTTCTACCACTGAGCTACATCTTTTGCACAGCTCAAGATTTTCTTTTAGTGAAAGTTTGTGAGTTTCATATCTTAATAAGTGTGCTTTGCTAACCATTTTGAAAAATATTGACTAACCAAATTTCTTAATCATACTCTAAAAAACTTACTTCCAAAGACAAATCTGTAAAGTTCAGAGAAGTCTTGTTTTCACTTCTGCTTTCCTAACCATTTCCTCATCTCACATTCATAGCTAATATTTGATTTATATTTCCACTGTTTTTGTTTGATATCTCAAAAACCTTTGATCCTGATTAAATCCAAGTATCTGATCTATACATATAAATATAGACCATGTGTGCATGTGTACGTGTACCTATGCAAAATGCATATATAACACAAATACATATAAACATATATAAATATAGATGAAAGTAAATTCAATGAAATAGAGGAAAGCAAAAGAAGTTAAAAGTGCTTGCAAGGGAAAGAGTATTACCGTCAACATTTGCATCTAGACAGGGCAGTAAAAAAGTGAGAATACAAGAGGAGGAGGAAGTGAAAAAGTAGTAAGTTCAGTTACTACTAAGTTCAGTGGGCCGAGATCTCATTGAAATGTGAAATTGTTGAAATGGGGATAACAGGGAAGTCAGCAGACAGAGGGCACAGTCAATAGCGAGCTGTGTGACTCGAGATTTCAGAGGTGGTATAGTTGTTGGAAGTGGCAGGTCTCGCGAGACTCATGAGACTGGGTAGCTGGGATGAGGTAAAGGAAATGTCATTGTCCTACGTGATTTATTTATCTGTATGTAGAAATGACCAAGAGTTAGGTCGGGAGTCGTGGAGAAGAAAGGGTCTGAGCGTCGTGCTGAAGTCCTCAGCAAGGAAAGGTAATGGAGCGTGACCATCACAGGGTGAGGGCGATAGGAAGGCTGGAGGTGTGTGCTTCCGAGCAGCCAGTGACTGTGGAGAAGGAAGGACAGTGAGTGGTCAAGGAGAAGCAATGGGGGGCAAGGTACAAAAACCTTGTACCTTGTTGTGGTACAAAAACCACAACAAGGCCATGAGGCCCTTGAGATATTTGGGAATTGAGGACAGCTGCATTGAAAGGTCTAAGGGAAAAAGCAACATTCTGGGCCAATTTTCTGTGAAGCAAAAAGCGGAAGTGAAGTTACAAAGGATAGAGAGAAGATGATAAACCCAAAGCTTCAAAAAACATAGTTTAAGGATTTGGGAAGACAGAGAAAGATGAGAGGTGAGAAGTCCCATTTGCACTTCTGATGATGGTGAAGGTGAACTTAGAGAGATGAGATGGAAAAGGTATTTTACTCAACCGACAAAGAGGTTAGTAGTCCAAAACTGAAAGCTATGCATCAATATTTTGACTGTAGCGGTAACAATGCCTCACGGAGTTATAAACAACATCTGGAGAGGGGTGAGTGAAGGGGAAAAGCTCTTCTGCTTTTGGAGAACTTCTTTCCACTCACTCTTCCTCTAGACTGTAGTGATGCCTCAGTTTCTCTGCAAAAGTCCATGCTGATGGTTCTGGTCGACACTCACCTAAATGTCATCTAGACACTGTCACCTAATGTGAGCCTTCTCACATCAGATCGAGACAAGTGTGCATGGTGTGGACTGATAAAATGGCAAGGCAGGCCCCAGGGGTGAGGGGACAGAATGCTCAGAGCCAACCAGAAAAAGTTATGGAGGGGAAATTTGCCCTTAGTGTCACCATTTAGTCTTCTAAGACTTGCCCTTGACATTTGCTCCAGGCCATTAGTTGCCAAACCTCTCCCTCATCCTCATCATCCCCCCACTGAAACTGACCCAGCTTTTACCCGTTCCTTTCAAGCCATGATCTAGCCAACCCGGCAGTTTTCCAGTCATGCTTAGGTGAAAGTCTGAAATCCAGAGGCTCCTTTACCAATGAAATACTCTTTTCCCCAACTTGCAATAACAATAATAAAAGTAGTAGTCATGACTAGAGCATTCTCAATTTAAAATGACTTCATACACATTTTTTCTGAAAATATGCAAGCTCTTTTTCAGCCCAACTATTTTCCCAACACTCAGAGCCCTGTGGAAGAAGCACTGGTTTCGGTTTCTGATGGCCAAGCCATGATCCTCTGAGCAAGTTGTTTGATTTCTCTGAGCTTCATTTGCTTTGTTGAAATAAGAAAGACAAACCCCACTGTTTCCAATTGTTCTAAGGGATATACTAAATCATGTAATAATAACAGAGAGCGCACAGCATCAGTGGCACACTGTCACATAACACACTAGAATTCTGATACGGGGACCACAGAGGAATCTGCCTCATTTCAACAGTGGTCAGCAGGCCAGTGTGTAGAGAGCTTCCATTCTTCTTTCTGAGAGAGGCTACTATTATACATAGAATTAAAATCTCAATTTCTGTGTTTCTCAGAAAGCATATGTTATCCCAGAGCGTCAGGCTATCAAATCAGTTTAAGAAAGTAAAAAGGGTACAGAGGCCATTCACAGAGCAGTACAGACAGGCCTCAGTGCAAACACTTCTGAGCTGACTTGAATCTTTTCAGGATTACTGTTAAAAAACAAACCCACAAGGTTATTCTTTCTCTTCTGCCCTTAAAACCTGCTTCCTGCAAAGGGAAAGTCTACCATTGTCTGGCTCACAGAAAATGTCACAGTTCTTTACTTAATATTACCGGACAAAATCTTTGGCTTTCTTGAACAACTAACTCTCGATATACGTTGTGGCTGGCAAGGCAGTCACAGAATATTTCTATGAAGTCACCTGGGAAATGCATCAGTAGGTCTTGCTGCACAACAGTAAAACTCGCTGCTGTATGTCAGGAGGGAGCACTGGCCAATTACGGTCCAAAAATGAACTGCCTGCTGCTTGCTCTCCATTTCTTAAGCAAACTTCCTTTCCAGTTCATTTTCCATAATGTAACCATTCTAGGCCACCACAAGCTGGGCTCCTTCAGACAGCATTTGTTGAAAAAGGTGCCATTGAACTTTGCAAATGGGAAAAGAGAGAGATCGGTTATTAATCTGGGTCCATGGAGAAAGAAACAGGCTATTTTTGCTTCTAAGAGCTGCAAGAAAAAAATAAATAAATAACCTCTCCTTGAAGCTGCTCTGTAGCTTTGTAGGCAAGTTAGCTGGCATAGGTAAAGACAACCGAAGGTGAGCTCGTCCCGCAGGAAGGAGGGAGGATCAAAAGGAGTTCACAGATTTACTGAGGACGGTCTCCAAGCCGCCCTTCATCCTCGGGGTCTCTCTAGCTGAAGCTGAGGAAAGGTTTTGTCACCGCCATAATGACTCAGGCAAAAACAACCATGGATGTGTATTTCTGTGTGACTTCTGCTGAGTGGGCCTGAAGTCATGTAGTCAAAACTTCATTAAAACATAGAAAAATATAAAACTGGCTATTTGGCAGTCCCAGTACCTAGAAATGTTCATTTTCTTCCACTTCCAGGTAATAGGACAAACTTGCAGCTTTTCACTTCGAGTCAGGAAGGGTGGGCTCCTTGGGCGAGTTCTGCCATGGCAGAATCTGCCAGCTGCAAGAATAAACTCGGAGCTCGGGAGTCCACAGTGTATGAAGGAGGTCCGCAGACCTCAGAAGGGCCCATGCTAGTGGAAAAGCAAGGACTTGGTACTGGGACAGCTTAGTCTTCCTTAACCTCACCACTTCCCCAACTCCACTTTTTTTTTAAGGATCAAACCCAGGGCCTCACACATCGTAGACAAGCACTCTGCCACTATGCTGCCTGCCAGCCCTCATATTGCAATTTTGTATGTTCTTTGCAGTTCCCTCTGCAAAGGAAGTAAGGCAATTTAGGAAAACACGTTTGTTAAACCTACAAACAAAGCAAATTTTTAATAAATACAGTACGACAGTGTTGCCCAAACTGGTAAAGGAGACTTTAAGAACACATATTCACTGCTTTTAAAGTTGTACCTCCTTGTATTTGACATATATTTTTCAAACATATGCCTTGTACATAGAGCCTATGATTTCACAAATACCATGTGTTTGTTCTAAACATGGAGAAATTTATTTAGGGTCTTCAAATGACTTCATCCACAGAAGTAGTTAAGTAATTAGCACTATAAGTATTAAATATAAATGACAGAAATGTGAAGTTGGCCCACTTGTGATAGATTTAGGAACTGCTTAATTAAGGTACTGACACTTAAAAGAGACCTGCGTGTTCCCATTCGAGCCACAAGGCCCTGACCCATGAAGCAGCCTCCTTTGGTTTTTCTGTCCCACAAAGTTTACCGTGAACTGTTTCTATGAGTGCGCAGGTCACTGGTTTGTCCACTGTGCATGGGCCATGCGATGATGCTTCTCTGGTACACGTCAGAAGGGCATCCAGTCAGCAATTTCCCTCCTCTGCCCACAAATGTTGCCACATTCATCTCTCCCTAAAGAAAGCACACACTGATCTCATGTTATGTTAACTAATTTTTTGGATAATCCTATAAATCTACACAATAAGAGAGTGGGTGACAATATCATGGCCCCTCAAAAGGTTTTCCAAGGTCTTTGCATAGAGTGGCCTTCATGGAACATCAGCAATGTCTCCTAGAAAGGATGCCACATGGTTTCTCTTTGACGCCTCCTTACGAAATTCATCTGGGTCAACCTAAAAACACTTACACACTCTACCGCCACCATGGTTTATACACCTGTCCGCTCCAGCTAGAATGCAGTAGATTGTACGATACATGTTTCTTTTTCCAATGCCAAGCTCCATAGAGGGCTTTTAAAATGTTGGCTGAACAAATAAATAACCATAAGAATAAAAATGTTTAAAGACAAAGGAACTGAAATGCCATATTGAAATTGAAATAGAGACAGTTTTCTTTTATAAAAAAATATCAAACACAATGTTATGTGCTTCAAAACTTCTGTAATGGACAGTAGTATTTTCCCCAAGATCCCCGATGGCTTTCCCTGCCAATTAAAGTTATTATGTGTTTGCTCAGCTTCCCCCTGCTTTTCCCTCTGTACACGCTCAGCTTCCAGTTTCCACAGGCTATATTTATCTCTTCACTTCATTTTGGACACAATATGGGCACAAAAATCTATAGGGAAAAAAAGAAATGAATCCATGAGGCAGAGTGACCTAGATTACTTTCTACCTAGATTACCTTTCGGGGTCCCTCAGGCCTATCCTATATCTAGGCCATTTGGTTTGAGTGACAAGCAGACGGATGAATGACACTGAACTGTCTTTAATTTGTGGTTGTATGTCATAAAAAATTAATCTTTTTTTTTAGAAGTAGGACTTGGAATATGATCTGCTTAGTGACGTGCTAAAAAAGGGAGACAGGATGTTTAGCATAAATGGACAAACTGTTACACAAGGCTTTTTGTGGACAAAAATATCAAAGATGGTAGAATCTCCTTCTTTCCCCTCCACCATGCCTCCCCCACATACGCACACAGAGGCAGTTTCCTAGGTAAATGGTCTGGTGGAGCTGTCATAAAAAATATACCACAGGCTGGGTTTACAACAGAAATTTATCTTCTCTCTTCTGGACACTGTGTGTACCAACAGGTTGGTTTCTCCCAAGGCAGCTCTCTTTAATGTGCAAGTGGTCACTTTCTCATTACGCTCTCACGTGGTCTTTCCGCTGTGTGCCCAAATTTCCTCTTCCCGGGCTGGAGATATGGTGGTAGAGCCCTTGCCTAGCACATGCAAGGCCCTGGCTTTAATCTTCAGTACCAAAAAAAAATTATCTTCCTACAAAGACAATAGTCCGATAGTATTAAAGCCCACCCTGTCTTTGGCTTAATTGCCTTTTTAAAGGCTTTATTTCCAAATACAATCACATCTTGAAGATTTGGGTGTTAGAACTTCAATATACAAACTTAGGAGGTTGGGCACAACTAGCTCATAGCATAGTTGCATATCATAGTCTTTTAAAGGCCATAGTGCCATCCTATTAACTGGCTTAATTTGTCACTACAAAGGTACTTCCAAATTATACTGATGGCAGGAACTAAGTAGGGCAGTGAGAAAATTAAGGTTCAGTCTCCAAGAAAATCAAATAAATTTGCACAGGGAGGATTAAGAGTTTAGATTGTTAAAAAAGAAAATAAAAGAAAAGCATTTCACTAACCCTGGGGTGACAAACTCAGAAGCTCCGCGGTCCAAGCAGATAATCAACATGGTCTGCAATACAGTATAGGAGTTCAGGGTGGTGAAGGACAGACTCTAGCAAGCCAGAGAAAGTACAACCCAAAGGCAGTCAGGCTCAATTTTTTTCAAACACATCAGTCAATTTACATGCCCTGAACAAGATACTGAAGACCCTCTTTGCTGCACACTTGAAAAATGTCCTTCCCGTATGCATGTGACATTTCCTTTTTTTCCTTGCTTTTCTCCAGCCCTATCCAGAAAAGTTTTTGCTTTGGTGGCAGCCAAAGATATCAAGGTGCTGGCGTACAGTTGGAATGTAACAGCTGCCAACTACCCTGCTCCCAGTGTTGGCCACACAGGCAATTACCCTCTTACAAGCATGTTCTTGCCTCATTTCCATTCTCTTTGGGCTTGGATGTCACATGGACAGCAGCAGGGCTGGGGCCCAAATGAAACTCCAAGAGCAGAAAACTAGAGCATATGTAAACTTACAGGATGACATTAAAGCATTGCTGCGTCAGAGCCAGATAAGTAACAGAAACCAAGGACCCATGAATGCCATGAGGCAGAATAAATTGGCATGTTCATATTCTAAGCCAGTGCTAATAGTGAATAGTAAGCAGATGAAGGAATATTTTAGGTCGATTTAGAAATTATGAACTGAAGTTCTCTGAAGAAGATGCATCTGTTTAAAGATCCTGCAGACTACTTGACCTTGGCTAAGTAGGACCTCGTGATTCCGGAGAGGTGGAATGTTATAGCTCAAGAGCCAAATTATCTCAATCTATCTGAGGCCCTCTAGTAGCCACTTACCTCACTTTTGTACCTGGCCTAATGTTTGTGACTCTTAGATAAACTTCTCCGAATGCATCACTAATCTTAGCAGAACTCTAGCCTCCACTACTCTAAAGCCAAGAATACTATAACATCTGAAACCTGTAGGAGAAATTTCTCCACCTGACTGTGACCTGCCTGCCTAGTGTCCCCACCAATGTAACTGGTACATAAATTTATTTATGTCCTTCTTTGCTTTGTGACTCTCAAAACTCATGTAATTCTCTGTGATGAATGTGATCATTATGTGTACCTAAAATGTACCAATAAACTTAACCTCTTCAATGGGGGAACATGTCATTCAGAGTAACTTGAAGTTGGTCCTAGGGCCATAGAAATTCATATTTGGCTCAGAATAAACCATTTTCTTACTTCCTTTAAAGCAGAGCTGTTATTTTACGTTGGCAAAACACTTCGCAAAGTATGCATTCCTACTACCTCGAACCCTTACTGAATTTTTAGCACAGGCATAAGATTAGCAGCTGCCACTGTTTGAATATCCTTTCAAAATTCACATTGAAACTTAGTCCTCAAATTTATATAATCACAGTATTTAGAGGTAGGGCTTTTGTGTGGTGATTGGGATAAGGGTGCCCCCTCCATGATGAGACTGGTGGCTTTATATGAGGAACAGACACCTGACTCACCATGTGATGCCCTCTGCCATATTATGATGAAGCAAAAAGGCCCTCCCCAGAAGCCTTCACCTTGATACTGGACTTGCCAGCACCCAATTGTAAGAAATAAATTTCTTTTCTTTGTAAATTACCCAGTCTGTTGTGGAAGTCAGTGATGACACGGAAAATGGACTAAGAGTAACCGACAGAATCTTAGGGACAGAGGAATCAGACAAAGTACAGACAGAGAAGTTTGTTTAGTCATAGCTACTCTGATAATCCTATTGGTCTGATACTATCAAGAAATGTTCCTCTTTATTTCTTTTTCAACAGGAAAGCTGTTAGTGTAACTTCTAGTCTACAAACTCTTTTAATCATTACATTCAAAAGACTTGGAAAGATTCATTTTATTAGTAAATTTTAGAAGCAAAAGCTGGGTGTCTTTGTTTGAGTTTATGTAATAGAACACCAAAGCATGAGTGACTTAAACAATAAAGACTTCCTCATTTCTTATAGTTCTGAAGGTTAGGAAATCCAAGATCAAGGTGTAAGAAGATTCAATGTCTAGTGAGGGTCTTCTTTGTAGTTCATAAGCCATTAACTTCTCACTGGGTCCTCGCCCAGCAGAAAGAGGGCCCCAGAGCCCTCCCTGGGGTTCCTTTAATAAGAGCACCAGTCTCCTCCATGAAAGGTCCACCCTTATAATATAATCATCCCCCCAGAGCCCCTACCTTCCACTACCATCACATTGGAAGTTAAGATTGCAACATAGAAATTTTTGGAAGGGACACAAACATTCAGTCCATTTCATTGGCATGCTTTGCCCTTCTTTCTTTTGAAAGCAACTTGGCCAGGAAGGACATAAGTTACTCTTGTGACCAGCCCTGCCCAGCAGTGGAGGTGGAGGCGTTGTGCCTTCATCCAACATTGCATGTGTCTGCTTGGATAAACCCGCCTAACTCTGGGGTCCAGTGCAGGTAAGGTTACTCTGCTAACAAATCTAAAGCCACATCCACTAAAGCACTGTCAATACTGAAGATAATAGTTGCCCTCCATCTGTTATTCTTTTACTTAATGTTATTTTCAGAGCCTGAAGATACAAAACTCCCCATTGGTGAAATCAAATTCGGAGACTACTATTGTAATACTGACAAAATATGAAATTACTCTGTGGTGAATGAAAGTCTTGGTAGTTTTAGTGCAGTTCCATGACAGGTAATTTCCTTAATACTAGCATGAGTGCAAGGATAAACACACACATGCACCCACATGGGCGTGGTAGTGCATGAACAATTTCATATGTAGCATCTCCCATATCAAAACAGAGCCTTATAAGATTTCAAGCCATGAAGGCTCTGTATAAAAATTCTTCACAATACAATCTCTTAATTATGTCACATCTACCTGCATATGAAATATCTTTGAAATTATTTCAAGTTACAAAACACGAACTCATTTGAAAACATACCATGACCAAACTTAAAGGTTTTTCCTAAAGCCTTTATAAGTGTACCAACTATTATCAAACCCCATTAAATTTCTCCTAAATTGTTATGGAACACACTAACTTAATATGAAAGATTGATTTCCCGTATGACTAAGATAATGTGAAATTTTTAAGAAAACAAGCTAAAACAGTAATCTATTTGGTTTAGTCAACAGATGACACGTTTCTTACCAAAGGGCAGCAAGATTAAGAAATTCACTTAAGTCCGATTTCCAAAAACATGAACAATAAGAAAAACAACCTTCCAATTTGGGAGAACGAATAGAGTTGTTGCCAGTAAGACCGAAATGACTCAAAAAATGATTCCACGTAGGCTTTTCTTCCGGATGATCAAGTCCCTCAAAACAATGAGGCTAACTTTTGCCCAATAAAAGACATTTTGGTGGCTGAAAGACTCTAAGGGAAGTTTCTTAATGTGAGTTTGCAGATGAAGGTGGAAGTGATAGATTTCCTGTGGCACAAACAGCGTGACTCCTGCAAGCACTGCACTATAACCAAATAGCAGCTCACGTAGCAAAGGGTGAGAAGATGCCTAAAGCGGCCCCTCTGACGTGTGACTGTCCCCATGTCAACCTTTGCACTGAACACCACACCCTGAACTGGGAGCTTCCATAGCACAAATTAGTGGGTTTCTATCTTTCTAGAATTAAAGAAATCTCCCAGTTCTCAGACCACATAAAGCAATGAGGAAAGCCTAGGTTATTATCAGAATTTCCCTTTTTGACTGCCCTGATGAACAGCAACCAAATAAAAAATATTACATGGTATCTATTACATTGCTCATTAATTTGTAAACCCATGTCATGAAATATGGCGACCCACCCTCCATAAGGCTGGATCGTGTTTTGTGACTATGGCATTGCCATTCCAGTCTAAGGTTGGAACAACGTCTTCCAGAATATCCTTCCTGTAATGTCTTCAGTTAAATCTACCCAAGAGCGGTCCTTGTGGAAATGTGGAAAGCAGAAGTACAATATAACCCATCACTCTGGTGGGACCATGGCAATCAGACATGATAATAGCAGGTTGACTGTGCCTAAAGAGCTCCAGCTCTGTGGCTATATTCTCAATTTTCAATCGTGCCACCAAACACTTGACTGCATTTCCCACAGAGGTAGCAGTTTCCACAGATCTCTCCATGAGTTCCTCCTTTACATTTCACTTCAGTGGGATCCTTCTTTTGCAAATTCTGCTTAAAAGAGATATTTTAGGAGTTTTCTGCTTTGGAGATTTTCCTGTGGGTTTTGACCTACACCTCAGCACTAATGCTTCAGGCCATGATGTAAGTGACTTTTTCTGTTCCTCTGATTTCTCTTCTTGAGCTTTAATTTCCTGGTTTTTCCCACATGTGTATCAATCACAATTCCTAAAACCCATGGTATTTTAGTATTTTAACTTTGGTTTTGTTTCTTTTTTTTTTTTTTGTGGGTACTGGGAGTCCACCTCAGGACCTCGCGCACCAGCAGGCGCCCATGCCGCTGAGCAATACCACCGGCCCTTTTTTCGTATGTGGGTTCTGGGAGTCGAACTCAGGACCTCACACTTGCCAGGCAGGCGCTTATGCTGCTGAGCTGTCTCACCGGCCCTTGTTTCATTTTTGTTTTTAGTAAGTCCTGATCAAGTTTGGTGCTGAATGTAGCTACCACATCTCAGAGAAATAAATCTGAAGTTTGTTCTCTATTATGATTGCTTATAATGGCAATTAATGACTGTCATAGTTAGTGGGACAGTAATAGTCCATGACACCCAGGAGCAAAAGTTACTTACATTCTGACTTGAAGACGGTTACAAATGGGTGCCTATAAATCTCAGGCCTTGGGTAACCAAGTCGCAGCATGATGTGATACTGTATTGTGAAAGAAGAAAATAAAGACTACAGAGTTTTTTGTCTAGCAACAGAGCTTGAAGAAAGAAAATTATCATCTCAGAGCATAAAATTCCCCAAACAAGACACAGAAAATATTCAAAAACCTTTTAGGATTCTTTGGAAGAAATCATTATCTCCTAGACACATAGAATCAATAGTTCTAAAAAAAAAACAATAAATATATGAATCTATAGATGACTGAGTAACAGGGAATATTGAATTTATGCCTTTAAGAGGTCTCTTATGCTAAAGTTCAGCATTGATTGGAAAAATAATGGAGTCCTGACTTCCTCGAACACAAATTCTGCTGCGCACTTCCTTCCAAAGTCAGCTGCTCTTCACCATCTGAAGCCTTGGCAGTGACTTGGGGAAGTGATGATCCTCCTCCAGACCCATCCTCATGACCTCTTGTTGCTTCTGGACGTCCCTCCAGCCTCAAGTCACAGTACATGCCAGAGGGCTGGATGCAAAGAGTGGCCCAGAAAAAGGTCCCATGTATGCCAAATTAATCACCACATTTTACCAGTTTATACCCATGGTCACCAGTGGACTATGTACAGGAATGAATTTTAGGAATTTGGGGTCGGGGTAGAAAGAATTTAACGTTAATCCTCAGGTGACACTCATCCTGCCAATGCCCTTCATGTTTAATTGTTAGAATCCAGAGATTCTGGATTCCACACGTTTTCTTGTGCACCTTGGCGTAAGTCTAACAGTGTGCTCAAACCTGGACTCAGGGATGACCTAAGCGGAGTGAAACTGAGATGCCAGTACGTTGAAGGAAGGTATGCAAAGGCTTAGGAAGATTAGAAGGCTACAGTATATTTAGGTGCTCACCTATCAGGTACCTGTAATAGGTTCCAGAGGAGAATCTCTTTCACCCGTCTTAAGAAATTTGTGAAAGGTCATGGCACCATGAAACACTCTGATATCTTGAAATAACAGGAGGAGGTGCTGTGTTTAACTGGGCCCCCTGAATTCAGTGGAAATGATGAGGTCTCAGATGGCTTGGGAACAAATGGTAGCACGGGGTTGTAGTTATGAAAATGAGCAGAAAGGTTAAATCCTCAGAAAGTTTTTACACACAGAGGTCTTTAGTGTTGGCTGATTGACCATTTTGCCACAAGGACTGAAATAGATGGGCAGACTACTAAAGTTAGACCTTACTTGTCTTGCTCTGGGGAGCAGAAGTCTGTCTTAAATAACTTCCGTACAGATGTGTGGCTCCTCGACCACAACTTTAGTTTCTTACCAGTACCAGATCCCGTTAAATCAGGTCCCTGTGAAGAAAATATCAGTCCCCCTTGAAGATATCACTGCTACTCTTTTAAAATGTGTATTGTAACTCTTTCTATAACACATTCCTAAAAGAACTGACAGCCATATAGCCATTTATCAGAGTAACTGTTCTTTGAAGAAAGAAATTTCCCAAACTTTTCAGAGATCCTTCTTCCGTGACTCTGAACCAGTATGAGTTCCTAGGACTCCAACTCCAATACGGGCTATCAGGCAGACTATTGCATAAGGGAAGAAAAGTGATTAGTATAACCTGCTCTACCATCCCTCCCAGAGTGGACCCAGTGACTTCCCACAGTTGTTTCCCAGGTCGAATTGTAACAAACTGTAACAGTCGAATTGTGTCCCAAAACTCATGTTAAAAATCCTAATCCCTGGTAATTTATTTAAAGGTATGGCCTTTAACGAGGTAATTACATTAAAATTATGCCATTTACCCCTAATCTAATCTGGTGCATGTGATTATAAGATGAGATTAGCATAGATAGACAGAAACCAGAGATGTGTGCACAGAGTAAAGGCCACGTGAGGACACAGTAAAAAGGTGGCCAATCTGCAAACCTAGCAGAGTCCTTGGGTGAAATCCATCCTGTCAAAACCTTGATTTTGGAACCTAGCTTGAAAAAGTAAGAGAAAATTAATGCCTATTTTTTAAGCTACCCAATCTATGGTATTATCTTATGACATCCTTAAAAAACTAACACAGTAACTCTATTGGTTCTCAGAGTATCAAAGGAAATAGCAAGTGAAAACTTCTATAATTTATTCCATCTACAAAAAGAGTTAGCCATCCCGGAAGGATTGCAAAGATCAATGTCATCATGAAGAATGCAAAGAATGAAGGAATGATTCGTCCTACCCAATTCCCACTTAACTCACCTATTGTATTCTGCAGAATACAATACATTGTTATGGAATAACAATGGATTACTGTAAAGTTAATCAGCTGTTCCATTCAATTTAGCTGCTGTTCAAGGAAAAAAATTTTTAAACCGGAGTAATAAACATGGCCCTGGATTCTTACTAGTATAGCTAGTGATTGGGGAAGCACATTTTCTTTATACCCAAAGACAGGGAGAAAGAGCTTCCTGTCATCTTGAAAGATCAGCAGTGTACCTACCTGACCTCAAGTCATTATCGACTTTCCAGCCTTCAGTCATAATCAAGTCTCAGTAACTTTGATTGTTTTGTCTTACACAGGGAGGTACGCCGGGACAGTATACTGATAGTAACATGTTGATTAGATCTGCGGTGACAAAAGCCTAGAAACTATGGTAGGACACATGCTTCCAGAGAGTGAGAAATAAATGTTATGGATGCCTAGGAGTTGCCTGAAATTCCTACAGGTTCAGCGATCTAGAGCATGTTGAGATGTGGCCTTCAAAATGGGCTTCTTGCTGATCTCCTACCTCGTACCACTAAAAAGAATGCACAAAAGTAAATGAGCCTATTTGGATTTGGGACTCAACATATACATCATTTGAGCAGGCTGCTCTGACCCATTTACAGAGTAACCCCTAAACCTCTTCAATTTGCACAGGGGTGAGAGGAAGAGAAAGCTCCATGAAGCTGCTCTACTGCTCTAACTTTATGATCCAGTGGCTCCAACAGTGCTTAAAAGGATGTACGGTGGAGCTGTGGCTGCCCATTATAGGTAAATCACAATAAAGGGCTTTAGTTTTTTTTTTTTTCCTGTGGGTACCGGGGGTCGACCTCAGGACCTCGCATGCCAGCAGGTGCCCGTGCCGCTGAGCAATATCACCAGCCCTCTTTTCGTATGTGGGTTCCGGGAGTCGAACTCAGGACCTCGCGCTTGCCAGGCAGGCGCTTACGCCGCTGAGGCATCTCACCAGCCCAATATTTTTGACCAAAGTTATGTCATCTTCTACACTTACCTTTCTCCTTTTGAGAAAAAAGCATCTGGCTTGCTCATGGGCCCTAACAGAAACTGAACGCTTGACCATCAACAATTTGTTATTCAAACTGAACTACCCATCTTGAACTGCATATTGTCTAAACTACCAATCTTGTGACCAGTTGATCAATAGAAGGAAAACTTGGACCTATTTTACAGATGCTTCTATACCATACACTGGGACTGCCTAAAAGTGGCAGGTTGAAATGCTGCACCCCACCCAGCAGAGTTGGTGAAGGATCAGGGTAACCAAAAATCTTGCCAATGGGAAGATCTTTGAGCACAGAAGTGGATATTCCTTTTGTCTGGGAGAAAGGATTGCCAGGGGTAGGGATCTACACTGATTCACTGATTCATGACAAACATTTCTCTAATTGGTCAGGGATTTGGAAGGTACACAATTATGTCCTTTATGGCAAGGAGATCAGAAAGAGTTGTTTGGATAAGTTGGCACATAGCGTGGAAATATTTGTCCCTCGTGTAGCTGCTCGCTGCATAGTAGTATCAGCAGAGAGGGGTTCATAATCAAGCAGAAAACATGATCCCATTGTGGAGATCAGTCACTCTTTCTCCGGCCACCTCTGGTATTGCCCTGATGATCTTGCACTAAATGGCAAGGGAAGAAGGGATAGAGATGAGGAAGGTTCAGCAACATGGGCCCCTACTCAGTAAGTTCACTCTGGCTACAGTTTGGTCAGTAAGACCATAATATGCCAACGGCAGAATCAACACTGAGCCCCAATATGGCTACTAAAGGGGGGCCGATTCAGTGCATAATATCCATCGTTCATGGATTCACAGAATGCTTTACTCACTTTCAGGGTTTTCCAATCATTATTCCTGACCACAAGACTCATTTTACACTGAACAAAATGTGGCACTAGGCTCTTAATTAGGGAATCCCCTGATCTTACCATGTTCTCCATTCCTCTGAAGCAGCTAATGTGATAGAGTAGTAGAATGACCTACAGACTCGGTCACTGTGCCAGCTGTGAAACTGTACCTTCTGGAGCATGGGTATTGTTTGTAGGGGTCAAAATATGCTCTGAATCAGTGACCAAACTATAATGGTCTTTGTGCCATAGCCAGGATTCATGGTCTGGGAATCAAGAAATGCAAATGTTAGCAGTGCCTGTCACCATTACACCTGACGAACCACTAGCAAAATTTTTGTATTCTCATCATAACTTTAGTCTATGCTGGTTTAGAAGTTTCAGTTCCCAAAGGATTGTTTCTACCAAAGAACACGATGATGGTTTCATTGAACTGGAAGCTGAGATTGCTACCCTGACACTTTGAGCTCTTTATTCCACTGAGATAACAAGCAAAGAGGGGATTATGGAAACTATTTTTGTTGTGGTATTTGATTCTGACAATGAACAGGAACTTGGAATTCTACTTCTATTATGTGGGCAAGGAATATGTCTGGAACCTCAAAAATTCTCTGTAGTGCCATTTAGCATCTCACTTTCTGGGGTAAAATTCCATGCACTATTATAACAACCCAATACAGGCAAGATTGCTAATATCAGAGATCCTTTGTAATTAATGCATTTTATCGTAAGGAACTTCGACCGACTCAGGTGCTTGCTAAGGTCAAAGAGAATATAGAGTAAGGAGTGGAAGAAGGAAGGAACTTTTAAATATCAGCTTCAACCATTTATGAAATTTTTTTCCTTGTTTTGAAACAAATGCATTCAAATAGATGTGGACAAGTTTTCCCCTCTGCCATTTTATCTACCACCTAATTTAGAATATTGGTAATGATTAGCCCCATATCTCAGAACTTAGTTACGGTTTATCAAGTGGCAATAGTGAGTCAGGTAGAAAACAAAAGAACATCACCTAAGGAAGGATAGAATGGTATATGGAATGTTTGTTTCTTCCTTTGAGGGCAGAGTTAAAGTGTCTTGTTTTGGGTTTGGTTTTGGTTTTGGTTTTTGCCTCTCATGTTGTACAGATACATGATTTTTCTGTTGTCCTTATTTCAAATTTAAATATGATTAAAAGAACTGAAAAAAAAGTAGATCGTGCTAAAGTGTGGTTTTGTCTGTTGGTATATTCCCCCTTATCTATGGCTTGGAAATCAGTATATGCTGGCTTAGAGTTCAGCAAGACAGAAATTTGCAAGAAGCTCGGTAGGCAGAAATGGAGCAGAAGTTACCACTTTCAACAGGCCATGGCACCAGAAATAGTAACAGACAGAGGTAGAGCTGCCCAGAAAGCTTCAGGTTCCTGTGAGTATTTCTGATCCTTGGCCTGAGAGACCCCAAGCCAACCCCCAAGCGGGAGGTAGCAGCTCCCACTGGCTTCTCCACAAGCCCCTTATTGCAGTTCCACCCTAGAGAACATACACACAGCTCTCAGGATTTTCCTACCAGCTCCGTATTTCACTAAAGTACAAGGACAGAGATTTTAAATTGTTTGTTCTGAGGACCCCTTTATATTCTTAAAAACCACTGAAGAACCCAAAGAACTTTCTATGGGTTATAGCTATCAACATTATATATTAAAACTGAAAAACTTTTTTCAAAAGCAAAATGTACACCCGTATATTCCCATCTTAATGCATGACCTCAAATCATATAGCTTCTGAAAACTCCCACTATACCTGCCTGAAAGATTTTAAATGAAAAAAGGTAAACATGACTTAGTAGTTATTAAAATAGTTTTGACCCACTAAACATCCAGAAGAGTCTGAGAGACCCATGAAAAGATCTCAAGAGTGCCAGCATATCCCTAGATTCATTTTGGAAACCCCTGTTCCAGGCTGCTGTATTGGTGACTTTCTCCAATCCTATAACTCTTCTCTTCCAGCCCTTCATTTCACCTTTCTGACATTTAAGCTCTAGTTTCTTCAGAAAACCTCTTATACTGCATTAAGGGAACAAGAGGTTTTCTATACAAATTAGAGCTATCAAAAGAAAATACCACAGGCTGGGTACTTTAAACAACAGAAATTTATTCTCTCACAGTTACAGACATGAAAGTCCAAGATCAAGGTGCCCAGAGTTGGCTTCTTCTGAGGCGTCTCTCCTTGGCTTACAGATGGTCCTTCTGCACCCCAGTGCCTCTGTGTCCACATTTCCTCTTTGTAAAGGACATCGGTCATCTTGGATTAGGACTGATATGGTTTGAATATTTTGTTCCCTTTAAAATTCATATCAAGGCCTGGCATGGTGGCACATGCCCATAATCTCAGCACTTGGAATAGTGCGGCAGGAGGATCACTGCAAGTTCGAGGCCAGCCTGGGCTATATAGGGAGACCATGTATCAATAAATAAATAAATAAAATTCATGTCAAAACTTAATCCTCAATGCAGCAATACTGGGAGGTGTAGCCTTTGAAAAGCTATTGAGTCATGAGGACAAAACAAGATTACATGCTTTTATAAAAGGGCATGGTGAAGCTAGCAAATCCCCTTTCCCTCCACCTTCTGCCATGTGAGGACACAGCATCTGTCCCCTGCAGAGGGGGCAGCGTCCCAGAGACCATCTCAAAAACAAAGAGCAGACCTATACCAGACCTTGGACTTCTCAGCCTCCAGAACTGTGGGGAAAAAATTAGTTTCTGTTCTTTAGTCTCAAATATTTTTCTATAGCAGCACGAATAGACTAAGACAAAGGCTCACCCTAGCAACCTTATTTTAACTTAATCACTTCCTTGGGACCCCCATCTCTAAATACAGTAACAGACTGAGATTCTAGGGTTTAGAGATGCAAAGTATGAATTCTGGGAGTGCACAATTTAAACATAACACTGTGTTTAGACACAGTTTTCCTGATAAAACCATGATTTAAAATGCCACATGCATAGCTTCACAACTTTGAATAATATAAACCAAGATTGGTGGCCTATAGCAAGCATATTATGGTCATAAGTGTTTTCAAAATGTAATCATCTCTCTCCCTCTGTGTGTGTGTGTGTGTGTGTGTGTGTGTGTGTGTGTGTGTGCGTGGGGAGGGTGTAAATGAATGTGGTAACTATCCTCTAATAATCATTCCCATGAGTTATCCCTCCTTATATTTCTACCTTTGGGTTGTCTCATCATACATTAAGATGGGCTGATTCTGTGATTATTTTAAACAGTAAATGCAGCAAAATAATACTGTACCAGTTTCAGTCTTAAGTCTTAAGAAAACTACATGGTTTCTGCTTGGGTAATTTTGGGATCCTGAGTGAAGTCCTACTGAAGAGGCCACATAGGCAACCACATAGAGAGGCTGGGACTGAGGCCACCTAGAGGAGGAGAGGTTCTGAGACTGCTTGAGGAAGGAGATGTCTACTCATCCCAAACCAAGCAGTACCAGCCTTCCAGTCATCAACGGTGTGACGCCAGTCTCATCTAAGGAGCCAGTTAGATGTCCAGCTCAGTCAAGTCCCCAGATAACTGCAGACGCAACTGAGATCATACGGGACGGAAAAATCACCAGCTAAGCTTACTAAATAGACAGAGAAGCAATAGAGTAGTTGTTGTTCGGTTGTACAATGAATGAAGCAAAGGTGGACTCCTCCAGAAGTCATCTGCAAAGATCAGGGGCGTCTCCAACACCCACAGAGAACCTCTGACAGCATTTCTATCCTGCTAACAGATGTGACAAAGGCAGGAAGCATTTTATAGACAGGTTTCACAAACAACAACAACGACAAAATACCAATCCACGAGTCTGTATTTGTTCATTCATTCCGTATGGGCATGGTGAAATATTCAGAAAACTAGCCTGGGTTTACATATCCATATCACTTCTTTTGCTTTCACTACCATTTCATGATATGTAAGGAGAACATTCTTTCTTAACTTTATATTATTAAAAATGTATTCCCAATATTTGATAGGACACTAGCTAGCAAAACTGGTCATGAATTCATCTCAGCTTATTCAACTCATGTTAATTATAGTACAATACTTAGTTTAAGAATAAAAGGAATGATATTGGTAAAATAGAGAAGCCAGATTTTATAATGCATTAGTTTCACATACCCAAGTCTCAATACCCTCATTTGTTGAAGCTCAGTTTTCTATAAATTGCTCCTAAAAGGGAGTTTTATTTAAGTGTAATAATGAGTGAAATGAACTGACTGGTGTGCATTTACTAAGAAGTTACAAACTCAATGCTGCTTTTCAAGTAGACTTGATGGAGCCTTCAAGTGGAGGCTCTAGATTAAATTGTTATAAAATCCAGGATACTCTACATGGTGAGGGTTTCTAAAACAGTAAAACAGTGTGAAATAAAGTTTTTTTTCAATCCACTTGTTACTGAATTAATCCCCCTGTGACATAACAATCTCCAGACATAAAAAATTAAGAAAAGAAGTCAGACTCTAACTCAGAATATATCCTTTTCTCTCTGCACACTAATTTCTTCTTAAACCTTCTAAAATTCAAAAGGTGAACTGATATGAAAACTGGAATCAAACAAGCCTAAAGCTTATAAGAAATATTTTGTTCATATAATTAAATTGTGGATTATTGCTTCTCTGCATATTTATTTACCAGTGAACCAAAGGTTAATTCTCTCTATCTGTAAATTGAATAGATTTGTAATTAGAGCTTTTGTTTTAATTTGCTTTAAAGATCATTCCTGCTTACGTGTGGACCACAATTTCATTTTTAAAGGTAATTGCTTCTAAAGCCCAGAGGATGTTAATGTAGATTCCAACCAAAACAGTGTAATACTGCGAATTATGATTAAGGATTAACAATGTAAATTTTTATAAAAGAAGCTAAATGCAGCTTTCTCAGTGGCCCTCCTGTCAGTAGCTTCCAATTCATGTTGCTGAGAACTTAACCTCCAGGAGCCCTAGGATATTGTACACCTGCAACTACGCTCCACCCAAGCCACATTAATCGCAGGATGCAAATTCTTCAAAAAGCCATTCTTCCCAGACAGAGCCCAGGGAAGAGGAAAAGAATAATTACAGTCCAAGCAGTTCCTGTTTTTCATCTCTATATTGAATCTCTCCAAAAAGTCATTTTCAAAGGTTAGGAGAGACTTTAGATAGAGCCGGGGATGTTGATCATGTTGGAGCATGTGGGTCAGCCATGTCATGAAGCAAAGTGGTTTACCCAAGATTTTCACATTAGAGTGCCATGAGCCAGATCGCTGGGAGGCTTGGCAAGTACATGGGGTCACCATGTCTAAAGAGTCACTTTGTGTCACCACACAGGAATGAGACAAGGAAATTTGTTTTACTTGAACTCTTCTCAGACAAAACTGCTTATAAATGGAAGGAGTAAACTGTGAAGGTGGGCGATGAGGGATGAAGGGAAATGAAATATCCTTGGGGCTCTGCAGATGCTGTGTTCCTTCCAAGGAAATTGCATCTGATTAGCCACAGATTTTTGGTTTTGCTTTTTATTTTGCTAAGAGAGGAAAGCAAACTTGAGGCCAAAACTTACTTTCTGGTGATTATTGTTGAGAAGCTAAAAACTTCCAGAATTGGTTTTCTTTATTTTCTCTCCTTATTTGTAACATCTTTAAATAAATGTTGAAAGGATAGTCAAAGACTAGCAATTTAAAGAACTACTACATCATTGCAGCCATTTATAGAACCCCCATCTGGCCCTCACTTTTCCTCTTTTTACCATAGCACAAAGAGATCAAGACATGCTCCATGGCTCCCAGTGAAACATGGTGCCATCCCTACACCACGCGGGTGAGACACTGCAAACTTCACCGAATTAAAAGAAAAACTACACTGAGATTTTAATTTCAGAGGTACTTTATTAAAAAGAGCCATGGAACTAGTACCATTTTAACATTATAGAGGTTAAAATGAGAAAGACACAACATGGCCCTACCCATCAAAGATCATAGAATCTATTTAGTAAAACAAAATTACATAAACCTCCACCAAATCTTGGTCCATGCTGTAGAATTCTGTTCTTGAATTGTTCCTCATGAAACAGGAAGCACATCGGTGCAGAATTATTACAGGAATGGATCTCCAGTGTGTGTGTGTGTGTGTGTGTGTGTGTGTGTGTGTGTGTGTGACATAAAACTTCTTGGGTCCGTAGCCAAATTATAAAGGCACAGAATGAAGGTGTTTAACAGTAAGTGAATCTCAGCTGCAGAAACAGAAAGAGACTGTATATACAATGCAAAATGTAAAGAAGGGAACCGATTCCCTTAGAAACGTAATCATGCTGGACCCCCTACCTGGATAATGAAGGGGGAAATGAGAAAACTGCTCCTGTAATTTTGTCTTTTTTTAGATAAATTAGCAGGATAATTGCCTTGACTCCCCTTTTCCCCCAGTGGGTGGAGACACAGCTGGGCTCTGTGTAGAGGCCAAGTTGATGTTGATCCACAGGAAGGTTGCAGAATCTCAGTAGGTTGCAGAAATGCATCTCTGCCCTCTGCCTCTGCTCTTCTTGCGGTTTGCCTCTATAGAAGACCTTTGTTTGGGGGCTGGGATATAATTAAAGCTTATCAAATTATCCCACCCCTTTCCCTATACACAATGGTACCCTGTACTGTGTTTCTTATTAAATCATTCAGGTGCCTTTAAATATTTCTCAAGTACTAGTTTTGAATGGTTTCTGAACAGAGCTGCACCCTTCGTGATCAAAGCTTTATCTGTGGTTGTGCACAGCATTTCCCGTTACCTGGTGTAATCTAAAGACTTTGCTGTCTTCATTCATCTAATTATATTTGTTGAGTAAACTAATTCATAAACTGTGCTGAATGAGAGAGGAAGTGGATCTCTTCCCTTAGTCCTGGAACCAGCATGGACACTATATCTATCAGAAAAGATCAGCTTCAAAGAAGCAGGAAAAGCTTGGAAACCTAGTTCTGCAAAGTGCTCTATTATAAAATATTAGTCCCACGGAGATGAAGAGCTTGAATGTGTCCACTCAAAAATTTAGGTATTAACCAATGTGGCAGTGTTGGGAAGGAGGGCCTGGGTTTGTGTTTTGTGGTTTGGCTTGGTTTGGTTTGGTTTGGTTCAGTTTTAGACAGGGTCTTGCTTTGTAGTTCCTTCTTGCTATGTATGATGACCTTCCTGCCTCAGCCTCCAGAGCGCTGGGTTTACAGGCATGCGTCACCACACCTGCCTGAAGAAGAGCTTTTGAAGGTGATCGGGCAGCAGGAGCACCTCCCTCAGAGGTGGGACTCGGATCCTTTGTAAGAGGCTTGACAGAAAGACTTCATCACCTCTTGCCCTCTCCCTTCCACCATGTGAAGACATAGCTTCCTCTCCAGAAGATGCAGCCCTCTGCAGAGTCGGAATTGTCCTCCAGCCTCCAGAACTATTAGAAATAAACCTCTATGCTTTATAAATTACCCAGTCTCAAGTACTATGTTACAGCAGCACAAACAGGCTGAAAAGCAAATATTCGATGAATATCACTCCAGAGACTCACTTTATAATATCGGCGTCATCTGGATTTGAGTCACCCTAGCTTAGGCTCTGAGGTTGAACTCCGTGTAGTTCACTTAAAAGTCAAAATGCTGTGGATATGCACAGCAGCCTAAAGGAGATTTTACTTGGCTCTTGAAGCCTAATGTTCCTGGTAATGTTAATTTTTGTCTTGCTTTATTTTTTTTTCCTAAACCATCTCCTGTGTAAGTATATATTTCTTTTTTGTGTGTGTGTGTGGGTACCGGGGGTCGAACTCAGTACCTCGCACACCAGCAGGGGCCCATGCCGCTGAGCGATATCACCAGCACTTTTTTCGTATGTGGCTTCCCAGAGTCGAACTCGGGCCCTCGCGCCTGCCAGGCAGGTGCTTACACCCCTGAGCCATCTCACCCGCCCGTAAGTATATATTTCAAAACAATATGGGCTAGATACTCAATACTGCACAAGTAATCATTCCAAACTACAAATTCAAGAATCCCTGTTGTTTATTGCCAATGTTTATTTACACTGACTGTTGACCCACCATAGCACAATTTTTATATCATTTACTATCCTGTCTCTTCTGTTTGTGGAGAATCTTTTCCCAATATATCTGTTGTGGGTTTTGCAGTTGTTGCCTATTCTGAGTGTGCCCACAGTAGCTAGGTTTTCTCCGGACTTCTCAGGGTGTGAGGTCTTCTAAGTTAACAGCATCTATCAATCTGGAATGTTTCTGAAACATTTAAAATTCACGAAAATATTTGAGTGAATGATTACTGGGTCCCTAATTCTAGCTAGAGCATATGTTCTAGCCCGTGTTAAACAATTTATCCAGAAGGCTGGATAAATATTTTTATATCCAAAATATTTTAAATAAAATCAATCACCCCTCAAGGGTAAGAATCAGCAGTTATGCATCAAAATACAACAGTTAAAACTAAAATTCCGCAAGTCAAGCTAGAAACTAGACTCCTTGGAGCAAAAATTTACATTTAAAAACAAAATGGCCTCATACTTTTACAACTTTAAATTTTTATAAGTCTTTGTATTTATTATTATTTTCATGAACAAAAATATCAAATATATTTTCTGTACATGGTCAAATACTGAGTTTTTAGAAACTAAGAATACCAAAACATCAATACTAGTTATCTCAGATATTAGGGTCATTGATAATTTTTATCTTCTATTTTATACTTTGTTGTATTTTTTCATTTCTAAAATGAACATATTTTGCTTTGAAAATACATTTTTAAGCATTCCAAGTAAATAGAAAGCTATCATCCTGTTTAGGAAAACTAAACTAATTTCATATTTTCCACATCCTAAACCATCAAGAATTTTAAGAAAATCCAGTTTTCCTGGCCATAGTCAACAGGCAGATATTTTGCTTAAATAAGTCAGTAATTTCATGTAAGTTGGAAATAAAGTATTGAAAAAAGCAATTAAAATTATATATTAATTCAGTAATCATTATGAATATATCAAAATTATTATGAATAATACTAAATATCTTACAGAACTAAGGGTTTGTCTTAGACTTCTTTTGAAGGTCACGTTTTTTGTAGATGTAAGATATTTCTCCACTTATGATGAGTTATAGAAGTGTTCTTAACCTGTACTATTAAAATAGACTTGAAAATCACATATACCCTAAAATATATTTTATCATTATTATTATTATTTTAGTAACTGGTGTGATTTTACATAAGTGCAATAAATACTTGGGAAACTGACAATCTATAAAACTTAGAATTCACTTGCCATAATACCAAAAGACTTTTATTTGCACAGTATTTTATTTTAATATATTTGGCAAGATCCATGCTGTTATAGTGAATTTATTCTAAAAGCATCTGAACTAAATACTTCAAATAATACAAAGCAATCTTGACATGAAGAGAAGAAAAAGGAATATAATTAGTCAACAGTGCTGGCCAACTGAAGCTCATTCAAGAAGTAACAGAACAAAAGTACAGCATATGGTCCTTGTTGTGAACAAGCTTGTAGTTCATTAAGGAAAAGCAATGAACTCATTAAAAACTTTGAAAAGTTAAATATAAATTTATGTGGTGTTGATTATATGACAATAGATAATCATCAAAAAAGAAAAATTGAGGGTAGAGGGAACCTAACAGTCGTAAAAGGCTTCCTGGAAGAGAGAGAATTCAAGAACAACCAAGAAAGATGGGTGTGGCCCAGTTCAGAGACACGGAGAGATGCTATTTCCGAAAAATGGAAGTTGATGGCATGAAGACAATGGCCTGATTTAAAGTTCTATGGGGAAATGAGAGGTGTAAGGAGAAGGAGAGAAGGCTTGATGAGCAAAAGCAATGGAGGAAAGTTCAATAAAGTGAAGGTGAAAGCATGGGATTTTTTTTTTTTCATTTATGTGGGTACCGGGAGTCAAACTCAGGACCTCAAGCTTGTGAGGCAGGCGCTTACACCACGGAGTCATCTCACCGGCCCAAGCATGCAATTTATAAACCTGTCTTCACTCTTCCGGGCGCGTACAACCAAACACCACTGAGTCCCTCCAATCTCCAGGCAAGGCTCCTTGGAGTCCCTCAGAGGAACTTAACATCAAGTCAGAATATCAAATATCAGGCTTAGTATGGGGTAAACATAGACTAATGCTTGGATCTCGTGCTAGACACAAATCTTCATATCCAGACATTCTTCTAAAAGTTTATTTCATTTCAAACTCAGCTGCTCTGGAATTTGATTTTATTTCTTGACCCTCCTGATCCTTTCCTGGATTTCAGTTTATGATCCTGAGCTCATTAAGCAGCACAGCTCCTCTGGCTCCATCCTGGCTGTGGGGACTGACTCTGACCTTTCTCATCATCATATTCCACAAAAGCTAGGTAATTTATAACTTGAAAATCCATGAATAGATAATGTGATACATAAATGCTATATTTATTTCAACAATTTGTAGGAAGCTTGGTGTTTGGGGCTTATGCAAATTTACTGAATTAAAACTGAGTAATTTATGACAGGAAACTTGAATCTAATTTTTTCCACTTGGGAGTTTGAAAAGAGTGAAGGGGAAATCATTGGAATGAATATGGATTTGTTTTGTGCAACGGAAACTCATATGTGGAAATGATCTACAGGGCATTCAATTCAGGTTCCTGCCAATGTGGAATTGCTTCCTGCCATAAAACTTCAGAGGTCAAGTCCAGACTATTAAAATATGACTCAGCTTCTACCAAACATCAAGGACAGCGTGTTTGAGTCCTGTACGATACACTTCAATATAAACTGTAAGCTCTACTACCTATCCACACCTAAATATGTTTCCCACTTGTAATTGGCTTTAGAGTAATAAAAATTTAGAATAGATATAGATAGATATAGAGATAGATAAAAATAGAGACAGAGATAGAGATGATACAGACATAGACATAGACTTTCTGCTTTATTCTGGCTTATTAAATGTGTTTTGTAAATTGTAGCCTGCCCTTAGGGGAGTATATTAAAAGAACAAGGCTCACATTTGTATAACCTAGATATAGTCCAAAAAATTTGGATAACCCAAATCCCTACATTTTGATCACCACATCAAAGCAAACTACCAACAACTAAGCTTGTTTTAGGCAGTCCTTTTGGCCTTTTCTCTGGCTTCAATAAAGGTAATTCCAGCTAACTGAACACCCAATTAAGAAATCCCCATGTGATTTCTAAACGAATGGGTAAATGAACAAGTGAACAAGCTTATGTCCAGTCTCGAGCACAAATCTTGTAGTGTCAATGCCCAACCTAAAATATCCATCTTTCAGTACATTCCTATAGCTTTTAAAATAATAACCAAATCTTCAACGTGGCTGACAAAGCCTGTAGAGTCACTGTATATTTATTAGAAAAAGGAGAGATGGTGGATATAGACCAGACTTATGGAAATCATTGGAAAAAGACAGTTTGTTCTGTTTCTCACTATCTAGTTTGTTTCACTTGAGATAAAAGGGGAAAAAAAACGGATGCCAACAGGTAGATCCAGCGATATGATGGGTAAGTGAGTAATGCAAGCTCTGATCTTGGGGGAAAATGACTAATGTAATACGTGATTCATGAAGGCCACCTACCCCCAAAGTGCCAGACATAGGGAGCCAGAGATTTGGTTCTGGGAGGAAAACGAAGAGAATGAACGAACAGTTGAGTCATAAAGGATGTCCCAGGTTGGGAATCAGTTTGTAACCATCACATGCTCTCTCGAAGGAAGTCAATATTTGGGCTACCTTTTTAATAAAGATTTTTATATTTTGTCCATCTTTCAAATCAATTAAAAGCTATTTCTTAAAACATGCAGGATCAGTATTGTCCTTTATTTTCTGTGGTCCCAACTACTTTTTCTAGGTTCCCTCTAACCGAAATAATGTGAAACAGAATAACTTCTTTAAGTTGGTAAAGATTTGCAGATGGAAATCAAATGGTACAGAGACCCCCCCTCAAAAAAAACTTAAAATTTAGAAACAAATGGAGTTCTAACTTTTGAGCTGTCAATCTTTGAAGCTTTTAATTAGAAGTTTTAGAGTGCTTTCATCACTAATTAATAAATAGCGATATGTTGGACAAGCAAATATAATACTGAGAAAACTAATAGATACACATTTCAAAAGCTATTTAACACCGACTTTATCTCATCAGCATGCCATTATTTTAGTGTTTTCTTCAATGAGAACTGACACTTGGTATATTAGACCAATTATGAAATAGAAAATAGCGTGTAAAATAATTACAGTCAAGCCCTCACAATCAGGTCCTTGCCTTCCTTATCCAATTTCCTTCCTCCCAAAACAAATTATTACCCCCAGCCACTATTCTCGTAGCATCCTTTAAATCCTTGTAGCCTGCCCCATCTTTTTGCTCATAACATTTTCCTGAAATTGTCTCTCTTGGCTTTTAAATGCTTTGAGGACAAAAACGAAGACTTAGTAATCTTTGCAACCCCTACAGGTTCTAGCATGGCACTTGCACATTAAAAAGTACATGATATGGGGAGTGGGGAGTTTGATCAATGGGTACTAAGTTACGGTTAGATAGAATTAAGATGCTCTGAGGTACTATGGCACAGTACAGTGGCTACAGATAATAATTACACTGTACATTTCAAAACGCTGAGAAGAAGCACTATGAAAGTTTTCACCGCAAAGAACTGATAAATGTTCCAGGAGATAAATAAGCTTAACCTGATATAAATATTATACAGTGTATACATGTATCAAACATTGCATGGTAACCATTAATATGTACAACTTTTTTCATATTTTTATTAGTACATGTTTGTAGCACATAATGTTCACCTTCCTTGTGTGGAGTTGGAAACATGTCCATAACACATCTTCATTCCTTTTTTCATCCCATTTCCCTCTCTCCCACCCCTCCCTCCCTCTCTTGATCCCCTTCCCATTTGAGAAAGATCTATCTCCCTACTTCAAATTATCTCTCTTTTATTTTGCTTTTTATTTATAATTTGGGTTTCTCATGTAAGAGAAGCCATGTGATATTTAAGCTTGTATGTCTGATTTATTTCACTTAATATTATGGTCTCAAGGTGCATCCATTTCCCTACAAATGACTCAAGTTTATCTTTCCTTATGGCAGAGTAGTACTCCACTGTGTGTAAATATCACACTTTCTTTACCCATTTATCTGTTGATGGACATATAGGCTGCTTCCAAGATTTAACTGTTATGAATTATGCTGCTATAAATATGGATATGCTTATATTACTGCAATATGATGTCTTTAACTTTTTGGGGAAGATACCTAGAAGGGGAATAACTGAGTCAAATGGAATTTCTAGCTTTAGATCTTTGAGGATATCTCCATGCAGATTTCTAAAGTGGTTGTACTAATTTATATTCCTACCAACAATGTAGAAGGGTCCTTTTTCCCTGCAGCCTCGCCAGCATTTGTTATTATTTGATTTCATTATGACGGCCATTACCTTTATGTTTTTTGTATCTGTGAAGTTTTCAAAATATACAATAAATACTTATCCAAAGAACTGAATTTTCATTATCGACTTTAGTCATTATTACAGAAATTCTCATATCGGTGAGTACATAAGTTTTGCCAATCGATACTACCACCCTTTCTTAATTTAAAAAGAATTAGCTTTTTGGAACAAGTAAATAAAAAGAGCAAAAGCAAGTGGGCAAATTGATACAATAAAAACTGTAAAAGCCAATTCAATGGAAGAACAGTTTCCTTACTACATTAAATGAGTGCGCTGGTCAAATGTACAGATGTTAAAGAAATGTTCCTATTTAGTTAACAGTGCATGTTAGACCTCATCAAAATTAGTCTCCATTTTGAGGATCTCATAGCTTTTGGCTTTGTTTTTTAGCTTCAGTCTCAGGAAAGCTTGGCTGTTTTCTATTGAAATTGTCTCCTGTTTTGAATTTCACCCCTCCCAGAGGCACACTAGAAGAGTGAATCAATTCTGCTTAGAGGGAGAGAGGATTTGGGTAATTAGAGGAACCATTCAATTTATTTGGAGACATTCCTTAGATGTGTGAAATAACTTCAATAAAGCTCACGTTCATGCCAAGATGGATAGGGGCATTAAGCTCTTAGGTTAGTGGAGTTAAGAACAGTTGAAGTATTTCATACATAGCCGCCTTAGTCTTAGTGATATTAAAAGATGTAAATATTCTAGGCTTAAATAACAATGATGATGATAATGTTTACCAAGTGCTTTGTATGTACTAGTATTAGGTTTGGAATCTTAAATAACATTCAAATGCCCACATGCTAAAGGCTTGCTCACCAGCCCCTGGTACTACTGGATGACAGTAGAACCTTTAGGAGGCAGGGCCTAGAGGTAGGACATTAGGTCATGGGGACATGCCCTTGAAGAGGACATTGGGACCCCATCACCCTCTCTTTGCTTCCCAGCCACCACCCTGAAGTGAGCAGCTTTGCTCCGTGACACACTCTGGATGGCGATATTCCACCTCACCACAGGCACAAAAGCCTGAAATTTGCTGGCCTGAAATCATATTAAAAATGCTTTATTCTGCTTTCCAGCTTTATGCTTATGTGGACCAAGTTTACATAGGAGAAAAAAAGATAAAATAGAAGGTGGATGACTGATGTCCCATGTATTCCATGGTGGATAAATGTCCAACTGTTCAATATTTTTAGCAGTGCTTTGAAAATATAATGCTCTTACCATATTTTCAGATGCTGCAAAACAGAGAAAAGGCTAATATTATTAACATTATTTAGATAATAAATTGAGTTACAAATGTATCTCAGTGAACTGTAACAAGCTGGGTGTAATGGCCCATACCTGTAATCCCAGCACTCTGGGAGGCTGAGGCAGGAGAGTCACAAATTCAAGCCTGCCTGAGCAACTCAGTGACTTAGTGAGACACTGTTTCAAAATAAAAAAGGGGCTGGTGGTGTAGCTGTATGTGAAGACCCTGGATTCCATCCCCAGTAGTAGGGCCTGTGGCAAGGAAGGCGAGGGGAGATCGTGCTCTGTTAACTGTCACTATTTAAGATGAAGTCTACCCAGAGGAGAGTCACCAGTCTGCAAGCTCGGGAATGTGTGACTTAAAGAATGGATGGGGAACAAAAGATATTTAGCTTGAAGAAGAAAGCACCACCAGCTTGGATAGAGCTCTCGCAACGGGAAGCACATGGGTCCTGAAGACCAAAGCAGAATTCTGAGACGTGGTATTCTGAGATCTAGGGCAACCACTTAAACTGTCAGCTCTCAGCACTTTCAACCCATATGGTTTATTTATTCCTAAATTATCTAGATTCGGCATGCTGGGTATGAGAATGCAGAAATAAACAGCAAAGCTTTGACATAAGAGAACTTACAGTCTATGCCCAAGCCAGACACGTTTCAGACTATTAGCGTATAAAGCACTGTTGTCCTGGGAGTGCAAGGGCAAGATCTCCCCTCAAAACAGGACATAGCTTCAGGGTGAGAAGTAACCTGTTCCAGGCCTCCCTCTCACCTTCTGCTGGGGTGCTGGCAAGTTCTGGTGTCCTTCGCTGATACACACATCGCCATCCTCTCTGTCTCCATCTCCCTGTGTCTCTTCTCTGTGTCTGTCCTCTGTGGATATCTGTCTCTGCGCCTGATGTCTCCTTTCAGAAGGACACAGTCATTGGATTAGGGTCCATCCTAATGGTGTCACCTTACCTTAGTCATCTGTAAAGACTATTTCCAATAGGGCACATCCATAGGTATTGGGCGTTAGGACTTCAACACTTTTTTGGAGGAATAAAATTCCACCCACAGTACCTACCTAACTTGAAATAATCATGTCAACATCTCCTTTTTATAAACCTTTTTTCTTTTTGTAAATAGCAGGTATAACAAAACCTGCACTCCCGTATCATCAGAAGCCTCTGGCCCTCCCTCTAACCCTTATTCTCCACCATGGGTCCTTCCTCCACTTCTGTCTCTACTCCAAACCTCAATTTCATCTTCACCCATCCCTGATCCACACTCCCTCTCTCTCCTCATCCCCACCTGCAGAGGAAATGACGTCAGCAATACTGTGAATGTCAGTAATGGAAGTTGAATAAATGTTTTAGTAATGCCTCGAGAGATTTTAAAGTTGAAGATGTAATGGTTCTTTATTTTAGCCTCCATCAAAGTTCTCCACCTAAAATAACAACAGAGAACAACAAAGTTCTCTAAAAAAACAATGAGATTATTCCAGAAATGAGCAGGGGCTCATAATCTGGGAAAGGTACACTACGATGGATCATAGGCCTATCTGGAGAGGTGGAGGCAAGAGAAGCTTTTAAAGGCAAAAAGGAGAATTTTATGGAAGCTATTTTGAAATAAAGTTCCTTCATCATACCACCTCATTGCAGGAGCTCAGCCATTACTCATTAGTAATGCTGACTGTTGCTGGGGAGATGATTTCAGAGAAGCAGCTTATCTGAATGTTTTCTGCTGTCAGTTCTCATAACAGCTCTTCGCATTGGCATTTGATCTGGAATACATGACTCCATTTTGATTCTGGCAACATCACAAGGTGAAGTCAAATTAAATGATGGTGTTTAAGTGGGACACGGTGGTACATGACTGCAATTCCAGCACTCTGGGAGGACGAGGCAGGGGGATTGTAAATTTGAGCCTCACCTGGACAACTTAGGGAGATCCTGTCTCAAAAATTAAAAAAAAAAAAAAAAAAAAAGACGAGATGTAGTTCATTGCAAAAGCCCTGGGTTTAATGCCCAGTACCACAAAAAAAAAAAAAAAAAAAAAAAGTGATGCATAAACATATTATTGAAGTCAAAACACCCTCAGAGAAAAACTATAAGAACAACCAAGACAAAATGTCATATAATAAATTACGTGGTTCCCAAGAGTCTTGGGTAGCTCAGTTGTGAAGCCCAGGCCTGAGCTGGGACTAGAAGGATAAATGATAAATTAATCAGGCAAGGAAAGGAACATTCTCAGCTGAAGGAAAAGCAAGTGCAAGGGTGTGGTACTGATAAGGTAGGAAGCTGGCCTGGCTGGGGCACAAGAGGAAGAGGGGCCCAGCTTCCAAGGGCTGGCACACCTTTGGCTACTTACTTATTATTATTTCAGTTAGCACTGCAACAGAGAATAAGCAGTGAGTCAGACAATAGCCAAGTATAATTTTGAAAGGTCATTTTGGCAACCGTGAGCAGAATGGATTAAATGTGAAAGCCTGGAGATGAGAGGACCAGTGAGAAGTCTGTATTCGTGCAGAGGAACAATGACAGAAGCAACATCAGGTGGCAAGCAGGAGAGCAGGGGCCACACCTCCTGGCCGTTTGTGAAAATATTCAGCAGGTAGAACCAACAGAACTTTAGTGAGGGCCACACAGAAGGTAAATGAGTGGTTTCCAACTCTAGCCGCACATCAGAGGCAGCTGGGGGGATTTTCCAAATGCAGATTCGTTGGCCCTGTGAATCTGAATATTGGCTGTTTACACCTGGAGCCTTTGAAGATATCCTTCAGCCAGTTTCAGGGACTAAATATGGGCTTACACCAGGAGAAAGGGGAAATTTCTGTTGATTCAGGCCTGGATTTAGTCCCCTAGAAGGAAAGACTATGTGGTGGTTATCTTAGTCTTTCTAGTCACACTTAGTCACCCAACACCCACCACTGCAAGGAGAATTTTATTTTGGCTCAAGGTTTCAGACCATGGCTGAAATCAAGGCAGGAATGAGATGGCAGAGGGACATATCCAAGGAAAAGATGCTCAACCCATGACATCCAGGAAGCAGAGAGAGAAGGCAGGTGCTGAGGAGGGAGATACACCCTTCCAGGTCAACCCCCAGTGACTCGGCTGTCCAGAACAGATTCCACCTCCTACCAGCACATACACCTCCGCACTCATCCCACAATTAGTCCCCTGATGAGCAGAGGGCCCCGACGATCCAATCGCCTTCCACAAGTCCCATCTCTAAACACATGAGCCTGTGGGGGACATGCTAGATCTAAACTATGACAATAGTGACACAGTTTAGAGATATACCACTGTGTTGGAACCTTCTCACTGAATGTAATCAAGCAGGGGCTGGCCGACGAGCCAAAGGGAGTGATAGAAAGGCTATCAATTTGCCAGAGGAAGGAGAGAGTCTTTAAAAACCCCGGAGGCAGACAGCTCCTCATGTGCAGTGAGGAGGAACCAAAGCCAGCCAGAGCAGCAGCCCAGCTTCCAAAGGAAAGCTAGCACCCAGGCCCTCTCTGTGCACCCCTTTTGCTCCAGCTGTGGCTTTGGATATTGTCTCACTCTGAACTGGTTTGGATTTCAGGCTCTGGCCTTGAAGCTGTCTCTGTTTCCATGACAACCCAGTCCTGTTTGAGCCATGCTTGCTCTCTAGCTGCTGCATCTGGATTTATCTACCCCATGGTTCCAACTTGTCACCATCCCCGAGACTGTCTCCATCTGGCCCACTCCACATCTGGTTTCCAGCTCTTCCCAAGCCTTCCTAGCTTCCAGCCTGCTCCTGTCCACATTCAGATCTTGCTCCCGGCTCAGCCACAGATCACCCCCTCCTAGTCTATTCCGTCCTTGGGGTGCTGGAGCAGTTTGCCATGTGAGCTTATTACAATCCAGTAGCTTCCTGTGCAGGCTGGAAGGCAGGAAACTATAGCCATTAGAAGCACACGCTTTGAATTCAGGCTTCAATCAAATCCAGACTGTGTGACAGAAAGCACGTGACCTTGTCTCTCCAAGCTTCAGTTTGCAATCCCACATGATAAATACATCTAACCTGAGTGATAAGGTATAATCAGCCTAGCCAGTTTCACCAACTCAGGATAAATACATGATGGAGGCTCTTTTCAATTATAGTCAATAGCTCAAGCAAATATCCAGATACTTTGTTAACAGAATGTTTAACATTTTTCTCTTGAAGTGTAACCCACCCCTAATGTCAAATAGTCAAAGATTTCTAAGGATTTATTCAAGCCTAAAAGATCAGTTCTCAGTATATCGAGGAGAGACCTGGAACCACAAGTCAGTCCACAGACCCTGTTTCTGCCATATGATGTGATACAAAGGCTGTCCCTGTCACTGGCGGGAGCTTGCTTTTGCTGGCTCCCATGCCCCAGTCAAAGGGTGCCTCACTCTGGGCCTCATGGGTTATGGCCAGTCGTTCAGCCACAGCCAGTCCTTCTCAGGCTCTTATGCTGTGTTCCAGGCTCTAACCCAGCTATTGCTTCCCCGACACACCCCAAGAGCTACCTTCCAAGGCCTCAGAGCTTGTTCTAGTTCCCTAGGGTTGCCACAACAAATTGCCAGAAACTGGTGGCTAAAAATAACAGATATTTATTGTCTTGCAATTCAGAAACTCAGAAGTCTTGAAATCATAGGCCCAGGTAATGACTCTCCAAACAGAACTCCAATTGCAGAAAAAATAGCATCAAGAATCAATAAGTGGGATTGTGCCAAATTAAAAGGTCTCCGCATAGCAAATGAAACAACCAATAGAGTGAAAAGACAACCTGTAGAATGGGGAAAAGAGTTTGGCAGCTACTCCTTGGACACTGAAATAATATCTAGACTATATAAAGAACTCAAAAAATTTAGACCTCACAAAATAAAAGACCCAATCAAAAAATGAGCAATTGAAATGAACAGGTGTGTCTCTGAAGTAGGACAAGTGGACAATAAATAAATGAAAATATGTTCAAAATCTCTGGTCATTAGAGAAGTACAAATTAAAACAATACTGAGATTCCATCTTCAGAAAAAAATAGCTATTATCAAGTAATCAAATAATAACAAATGCTAGCGGTACTGTGGGGAAAAAGTAACCCTTCTACATTCTTGGTGGAAATATAAACTAGTACAACCACTATGGATATCAGTATGGAGATTCCTCAAAAAAAATAAAATTAGTAATTCCACTATACCCATCTATTCCTGAAAGAGTAGAACACATCATATTACAGTGATATGTGCATACCCTGTTTATTGCAGCACAATTCACAGTAGCTAAATCTTGGAAGCAGACTATATGTTCATCAACAGATGAATGGACAAGGAAAATGTGGTATTTATGCACAATGGAGTACTACTCTGCCTTAAAGAAGAATAAGTTTGAGTCATTTGTATGAAAATGGATTCCTTGAGACCTTGAGACCATAATGTCAAATGAAATAAATCAGACGCACAGGCTTAAATATCACCTGGTTTCTTTAATATAAGAAACCCAAAGTATAAATAATTTAAAGAGAAAAATAAAAGGTAGGTAATAAGAAACAGAAAGATAGATCTTTTGCAAATGGGAAGGAGAATCTAGAGATGGAGGGGGAGGGGAGAGAAAGGAGAAGAAAGGAAAGCAAAAAGAATTAAGATGTGTTATGCACAGGTACCAACTCCACACAATGAATGTAATCATTATGTACCACAAAAAAAATTGTACGAATAAAAATTTTCTAAATATTTTAAAGATTCAGAGCCAAAAAATAAAACCAGGGTTGGCTCCTTCTGGAAGACATGAGGGAGAAGCTCTTGTGCCTCCCAGCTTTGGGGGCTCCCAAAAATCTTTGGCAGTCCTTGAGGTATGGCTGACTTGCTCTGATCTCCATCTCTGTGTGTTTTCTTCCTTCTTTGCTCATTCATACTGTTTTTTCTCCTCCTCCTCCTCCTCCTCCTCCTCCTCCTCCTCCTCCTTCTTCTTCTAAAAATACAACTCCAAATTTAGGGATTGCCCATGAGATGAGTACAACTGCATCTTAATTTACTACATTTACAAAGATCCTATTTCTAAATAGGGTCATATTCTGGGGTTCTGGATGGTGATGAAATCTGAGGAACACTTGTCAAGGTCATTTCTTAATAATACGGCATGAAGACCTTTGTCTTTAGCTTCAATTCACCAGAAGAGGAGTTTGCCTACCCCATCCCCCAAGAAACCCACCAGGCTCCCCAGGCACTTTTTTCTTTTACCTCCTCTCTCTAGAGCAAAGGATGACAGATAGGTTTCCTTATAATCCCATGTGCTTCAGTTAACAAGAAAAATGTGTCCAAGGAATCTTGGTAGCTATACTCCTAGAGTTTAGAATAAACTCTGAACCAGTATAATTTTTATCTCATTTCATTATAAAGTATATGCAATGTCCAGTACATAGACAGCCCTCAACTGTGGTATTTATTATCCCAAAGGAAACCAAAAGAGTCCAGTGAAAACAATGCATCAGAATAAACCTTGGGTTTCTAGAAAAAACACATACTCTTGATTCAGTTTCTAGTACAATTTAGTGATGTGTTCAGTGCAGTCTAGCAAGTTCTGTACCCCTCCCATGACACCTAGATGTATTTCATACATTACTGAGTCATGGACCAGGGTAACAGGTACAGCATCAGAGTCTCTGATAATCAGAACATTTCAGGATTTCTAACTAGTGCTGACCTAGATACACAGAACATGTTCAGAGCGGGACAAAGGTGAGGTATTGCTAGTCACCAAGGGGATTTCCTTAGGATGGTTCTGCCTCCACATTTAAGGTTTCATGGAACCATAGATCATTTAAAGCAGCAACATCTTGGGAGTCCTCTGTTGTTACAAAACAGAGCCTCACTCAAGACTCCAACTGAAATCTAGACCTATGCAATATGTCTTCCATTCTGCTCTGTACCTACACTTTCTTGCCCTGTTCCCCGTCCAGGAACTGATAGAGGCTATATGGTTAAGCTGTTTTGGTCCTGAGGACTCCAATCGGATGAAGAACAACAAATGTAAGTCCCAGCACACATTGAAAGCAGGGAGTGAAATGGCATTATTTATCCCCCTGACCCTTTCCCTGTGAAATCTCCTATGACTGTGTCCTTGACCTAAGGACTCTGTTTCCCTTACGAACCTCACTGAGACTCTCTCTTCCCTCTCCTGCCTTGTGGCCTCCAGAAGTAACCACTCCACTGTTTTTACACTATTAATACGGCGCAGTTATTAATGCTGCCTTTTCAAACATCATCTCAATTTCTGCATTTCCTCAAACTCATCACCAATTGGTACAAATCACAGCTTAGATTTAGATGGGATGCATTATATTGGTTCTTATTTTCATCTCGAATATTTCATCAAGAATTTTAGGACTGAAAACAGTCATATTAATGAATGGTGGAATGAAGGTTCTGAGATGTTAGTGGTTTGCTCAAGACCACGCATTTGGTAGACTACATAACAAGCTTCCTAAATCCCAGCCAATGGTCTTTCCACCCACTTAGCTGTGAGACATAGATAAGGCACAATTATTTCCCTAGACAATGCCAGGTTTCTAGAGACAATAGATACACAAAATCAGTGTCACCGCTAGCTCCAAATGGACTTTTTTCCATTCTTTTCTTCTTTTTCTCTCACCAAGCCCTTCACCAGTTTTCTTTCTAATGCTCTTCTTTTGCCCTGGGAAAAGAGTTAATATTTATTGAGTGCTCATTATTTACTAAACACTGTGAAATACATAAATGATCTGCACGAAATCCAAGCCCAGTTTGGTGGGGCACATCTGTAATCTCAGCCAAAGCAGGAGGATCTTAAGTTCAAGCCCAGCCTGAGCAACTTGGTGAGACCCTGTCTCAAAATGAAAAAATAAAAAAGGGATGGGGATATAACTCAATGTGAAGGCCCTGGGTCAATTTCCAGTACCATAAAAAATGTATGAGTAATTAAACATTTTTCCATATTAAGAAACAGAGACCTCAACAAATTATGTGTCCAAGGCAGCGCAACTACCAGGTAAGAGCGTAGGCTTCCAGGTCAATCCATCTGACACCAGAGCCCATTCCCTCCCCAAGACACCATGACACATCCTTTTGGGAGTGCCGAGAGCCCTCAATCACTCTGGGCCTGACCACTTTTCACATCTGTGGAAGTACTCGAATGGTAATTGATGCAATGTCTTGGTGTCTTAGTTAATTTTCTCTTGTTGCTGAGACAAAATACCCAATGCCCAAAGTTAAAGAGAGGAAAAGTTTATTTAGCTCACAGTTTGTAGAGGTTTTAGTACATAATCGGCAGGCTCCAAGGCAGGATGGCCCATGGGAGAGGATCAATAGTTCGTGGCAACGGAAGACAGCAAAAGCAATGAGAGAGAGAGAGAGACAGAGGACAAGCCTCTCTGCCCCTTACATTGATTGCAGGCTATGTGCCCTAGGGTAGTTGTAGCACTCACACCCTTAGTCCCAGCATTGGATCATGAGTCAATCACAAACTCTAGATTCAGCCAGCTCTGAAAAGCCTGCTCCCCATGACTACATGAGGCTTTGGAGGGACATCCAGACACAAACCATAACACTTGGCACCCATTCATACTAGAGAATAAAACAACACTGCTAGCTAGTGTTCAAAGGAACTGCTTAAATGGGAAGATAAAAGGATTGCTCCTAACAATCTCATTTAATGGAAGGGCCACACATGTGTTTTCAAAACATTGCTGGAAAGTAGGAAAAATAGGAGAGTATAATGTTAGCATCCACATTATGGGACTGAGGGGCCCAAAACAAAGAACGTTACAGTCACAATTTGAGAAGAGATAGTGAGGAAACAAGGTTAGTAACCACCTTTCAAGTCTGAAAAGAGGAAGGAGCTGAATTCATAAGGATGTGTTACATTCCACAGCGTTCCTCTGTGTAACTTACTTGCAGTACACGGAGTAACCGTTCCCTAGTTTTCTCCTGTCTTCTGTAAGCTTCTCAAAGGAAGAAACCGTGCCTTAGTCATCTTTGTATTTTCCATGGTCCAGAGCCAATATCTTATACACAGAAGATGTTCATAAATGTTTTCCCTGAATAAACATCTGTGTTTTCAAGTGATAGACTTCAAATACTTTAAAGAGCCCACTCCTAAATGTATATCTCATGCTGTGTGCATTTCAGGGCAATACTTTTGAAGGTAGGGATGAAAGTAAGATTTTTACAAGAGAATCAAAGGCATAATGGAAGGATTTTGTAAATAGTAATAATAGTGAAAATGTGTCAGAGTACATTGGCTCCTAGGGCTCTCTTCTAACTAAGTGACTTTGACTTCTTTTTCAAGGGAGAAACTCGGATCCTTAGCTACTGTTTTTCTTTTCATTTTCATTTTTCTCAAATATCTTTAATATAAAACATGTTATTGATGTATAATCCAGGTCTTATGCATTCAGATAACTTTCATGTTAGATACAAAAGGGCTCCTGGGCTGATAAAATGCTACTGTATACATCTGCATATTTTAAAAAGATTTTCAACACAGTAGATATTAACAGCTGTTCTCAGAAGCACTTAATGTTTGGTGTATACTTTTTCCTGACCTTTTAGAATCCTGCTTTCTTATATTGATATCATATCTACAGTAATCCTTCCATGTTTGACAGATGAGGGGGAAAAAAAGAATCAAAATTGTTTATGATTTGTTTTTCAGAAAACAAAAATTTTTTAGGACAGAAGTGAATTTCGAAGCACAAAGAGTTTATAATGCCATCATTTTAAACAGCAAGAGTGCATCCTAAATTATAACTTAGATCTTTACAGATGAGAATCTGTGATTCAGCTGTTGTTCAATATTTTTATCTTTTCCTATAATTTTTATTATCAATTCAAGAAAAAGTGGATCGATCATTTTCAAGCTCTGTACTCTCACCAGTCAGGTGTTCTAGATAGTCTATACCATATTTTACTTTGTTGAGCCCACTGTGTCCCAAACAAGACTCTTTTGTGGATACCATAAAATACAATAAAACAGAGTACAGCAGTATTAGTGACTTGAGCTGAACAAAGCATGACCCTGATAGGTCTTTCTGCCCCTTTTTAGAGTTGGTAATAAAAACCAGTTTCCTTCATTTGGTAGGCTATCCTCCGAGAGATGGTGTTCAATCAGTCTCTACATGTAAGAGCTCTGATTCATAATGGAAGGCTGAAGACTTGGCCCTTCGAAATGACAGAGCTTGCCACCCACTCCTTTGAGGCTTATCGGTCACAGCAACCAACTATGATGACTCAGCTGGGCTCCTGGTGCCATTTCTTCTCCCACTGGCTAGAATCATGGCACCCAACTTTGTTTTTTTCTATTAATCTAAACTGAACAGCAGGAAAGCTTTGTCATCTTTATGTTCTAAAGTTAAACTAAATTGGAAGCCAGTATGCTTCAAAAGCTACGGGGTGAAACATACACATTCCTATAATTATCAAGCAATGAAAGCAATCTTAATTTTTAGTCTTAGCCTAAATATATCAAGTGAAATATATCAAGTTAGCCTCTCTACACTTTCTGAGTATCAAAGAAGACAAGAGGGAAATCCCAGTGTACCTGTGATCAGCTAAAATTATCCTCAGCATAACAAGCAATGCCAAAAACTATAGTTGTAGTCCTGCCTGCTTAGGTTTGGGGGTGGAAGAAGAAAAGCAAAGAGTTCTAGAAATTGATTCCCCTTGCAACCTCCATTCTCCATCCAAACAGTTTTCCAACTCCTCACAACCCATCAGGAGTCAGGGGGTTAAGAATGCATCTTATACTAGGAATCTTTGGTGACCCATCTGTAGTCTCCAGTTTCAGTTAATTCTCAGTTCATGAGCTAGGCGGTGGGCAGAAAGTCAAAAAAAACGTGTGTTATGTGTATTATGATCATGTTTTCTGAAACAAAATTGAGATACGCAGGTCTGAGACCCGCTCTGGCTCCATGTGGTCTAACAAGAATAGAGTACAGTATTTTCATCAATTCTAAGACACATAGCATGATGGTTAATTTTGTGATGTCTAGATAACTGGTGGAATATTATTTCTGGATGTGTCTGTGAGGTGTTCATGTCTGAACTGGTAAAGCACATTAGCCTCATCCCTACGCATGGGCACTATCCAATCTAACGAGGACCTAAATAGAACAGAAGGGCTGAGGAAGGGTGAATCAGCTTTTTCTGTTTGAGCTGGGACGTCCATCTTCTGCTTCAAACATCAGTGCTGCTGCTCTTGTGCCTTCAGATTCAGACCAGGACTTACACCACGGACTGTTGGGTTTTCAGACATGGACTGGAGCTACCCCACTGCCCATCCTGGGAGTCGAGCTTACAGATGGCCGACTGTGGGACTTCCCAGTCTCTGTAGTAGTGTAAGTCTATTCCTTCCCCATAATGCATCTCTCCCTAAATGTGTATATCTATAGATATATGTCTATAGACATGTAATTCTTGAGTTTTGTCTCTCTAGAGAACCTTCTCTAATACAATTATTTTTAACATCACTGAAATAAAGATGTCTTATAGTGAATAGCATGTCAATATAACTGGTTTTGCTTCTTTATTAATAATACAAAATCAATAATGTATCTTGCAATCAATGTCATCTTAGACTTGACACAATCTATTTGGCCCCATGATCATCTCAGAAAATTCAGGAAAACCAATCTGCTTTTCTGTCACGTTCTATATATGTTCCCTTTATTCTCAAACTTTACAGTTTCTCTAATCCCAAACGGGTCTTCAGAGAGAGGATAAAATGGTTGGCTTTATGTGTCAACTGGGCAAGACTCTAGTCTCTAGTTGAATAACCAAGCACTAATCTAGACACTTCTGTAAAAGTGTTTTGTAAATATGGTTAACATCTGTGATCATTTGACTTTAAGTAAGGAAGATTATCCTCCATAATCTAAATGGACCTCATCCAATCAGTTCAAAGGTCTTCAGAGCAGAACTCAGATTTCCCTAAGGACAAAGAAATCCCACAACATCAGCTCCTGCCAGAGAGCTTCCAGCCAGCCTTTCCTGATAGCCAGCCGTGCAGATCTGGGGCTTTCTTAACCAGCCCCCACAGGTGAAGAAACCAATTTCTTACAATAAAATTCTTTATACAGATGGCCTACAGTTTTGTTTCCCTGTTAAAACCCTGATTGATACAGTCAGTGATATTGATTTCTTTTCTCTTCTAGTATTTTCCTTGTGGCATGTAATTATTTGAAAAGATAATATATTCCTATGCTCCTTATATTTACATAAAGATACACAGTGAAAAAAATCTATTCCCACTCCTTTCCCATCCTCCAGCTCCCGATCCACCACCTCCCGTCACAGGTAACAATTATACCTACTTCCTTATGCATAAAATTTCTTTATACATATGCAAATCAGAACAGATATACATTCTTTCCTCTCTGATATACAAGAGAAAAATGGGTAGCCTACTATACAATGTTCTGCGTGTGTTTTTTCCCCTTAACAATCAATACTTGGAAAGATTTTTTTTTTTCAATTTCAGTACACAAGAGCTTCTTCATTTGTTTTATCAGCTGTATTGTATTCCATTTCATGTCTGTGTCATTAATTATTTAGCCAGTCACTTATTGGTGGACATACAACTTTTTCTAACACTTTTAATATCACAAAATGAACAGTCTTTAAAAACATTTAGATTAGATAGAAAGATAGATAGATATTGATAGAACTAGATCTAATGACATATATATATGTATATATGTATATATGTATACATATATACATATATATATGTATATAATTGTGTACTTTCAGCAAGAGTGCTATGCCTTACATCTAAATGCCCCTCAAAAGGCTCATGTGTTCTGAAGTGGGGCTTTTGGAAGGTGATTAGATCATGGGGGTTGCAGCTGAATGTTGGGAAGGGGCCTTGTTGAAGGAGGTGGGTAGCTGAGGCATGACTTGGGAGGGTTTGTTTTGCCTCCAGCTGTTTCTCTCTGTATCTCTCACTATCTCTCTCTGCTTCCAGCCTCCACTGGGTGAGCAGCATTCCTCTGCCATGTCTCTCCACCATGATGTTTCTGCCTGAGAACCAATTTACCATGGACTGAAACCTCTAAAACTGTAAGCCAAAATAAACCCTCCTCCTTTAAATTGTGGGTGTCAGGTATTTGGCTCCAGCAAAGGGAAAAGTCACCAATACAAAGGATCTGTAAAGCCAAATACACAAATGGAATCATTCACAGGGGCAGAGGATACATGCATTTAGGATTTTGAGCCTTCTTCCTAAATCACCCTGAATTTCCACTATCAACTAAAGAAAATATTTGTTTGAAGAGTGCTTGTCTTCCCACAGTCTCACCAACAGAACTGTGTTACTAAACTTTGAAACATTTGCCAAGTCAGTAATTACAAAATTATGCTTGAGCACATATATAATTTTCATTTCATTTCATATGAATGTCATAGAATATATTTTAACATGTTCAAGCCATTTTTATTTCCTTTTCTGTGTAATCTCTGTTCATATCTTTGATGATTTTCTCTTTAATTGGCTTTTTCTAGCGTTCAAGGGTTCTTATATATTAAGATTAGTCTTTCATCTGTGATGTGCAGTACTAATATTTTCCCCGATTTTGTGTTCGTCTTTTGACCTTAATGATCTCACTATCATAAAGAATTTCTCTGTCTCCCCCTCCCTCCCTCCTCTCTCCTTTTCTCTATCTCTCTGTCTCTGTTTCTGTCTCTGTCTCTCTCCCTCTCCCTCTCTCTCTGCTACCCTGCCTCCCTTCTTCTTCCTCCTCCTCCTTCTTCTTCTCCCCTTTTTCTGCTTCTGCTCTCTCTCTCTCTCTCTCTCTCTCTCTCTGAAATGGTCTCAGTGAGTTGCCCAAGCTAGCCTCACCCTCTGCCAGAGCTAGAATTATAGGCAGGCACCACCACACCCCCCCAGAGAATTATTTATTTTTATGTATTTTAATTTATCAGTTTTTTCCTTTATGATCTCCAGATTTTGTGTCAGAGTTAGAAAGCTTTTCTCCAAACTGAGTTTTGAAAATATTCACCATTTGTTTTCTTCTAGAATGTTAAAGGGTTTTTCTTGTACATTGAATTATTTATTTTTCAGATGACTAACCAGTTATTCCAATATCATTTATTACATAGGCTACTTTTTCTCTACTTATTTGAGATTCCTAAATTTCTATATTTTCCATTGGTTTATATATCTGTGAATCAGTACCATATGTTTAAATTAGGAAAACTTTATAATAATATTTTAATAACTGGTAGGATAAATTCTTTTTTATCTTCCAGTCACGCCACCATTGTTTTTCTTATTCAGGGTTTTCTTGGTTGCTTTTATTTAGTTCTGCACAAGTATTTTAGAGTGTGTCTCTCTTCATCCCATCCTGCCTTGCCAAATGTTTCCCTCCTGGCTTGGCTTATCACAGTCCTAAAATTCTAACATTAGGTGAAATGAATCAGAAAGCCATGGGGTCAGACAGTGCTCTATCACCCTGCACTTTGAAAGGGGACAGTCACTGCATGCCCTAGGGTCCCAGTTTCTCCTCGACAGAATGGGGGCAAAGATAAGGAGAAGTTCTACTTAGATGCTCCCTAAGGTTCCTTCTAGTTCCAAGATCAATCCATGTTAAACCTCATGAAGGGGGTTTTCATTAGTAGTGCTCCCTTTCTCATAAAAATGCTACCTTTGTGACTTTATAATGCAGATAATGGGAAATTTTATCTTTTCCTTATACTTCCCAGTTTATAATAACTGAGAAGATTAAAAAGAAACGACTTCTTTCCCTTACAGATTAAATTTTAAACAAAAGAACTTTGCTTAAGTCATGCTTTCAAACCATGTACCTTTTCTAAGTGCAACATACTATAAGCAAAAAAAAAAAAAAAAAAAAAAAAATCTGCCGTAAAGAAAAATGCCAATAAAAAAACAGAAAATTTCAGAAAGCCTGCTTCTATTTTTGTTTTTGTTTATTTTCTTCTTAGCATTTCTGTAAATTGCTCACTGACCAAATATTGTAAGATCAAAGACTCTAACTGCAGTTTTCTCACACATGACTGCGTGGCCACTGAGCACATTGATTACACATCTCCTCTGAGTAACTGAGACGATGCTCCACTCCAAATTGCCTGTCGTGGACAAGGAGGAAAAAAATGAGTCCATAAAAGCTTCAGTCAGTGGCACTGCTATGAAAAGTACATTATTAAAAAATCTTAATCAATTTGTGCTACCACAATACTACTCCAATTAAATGTGTGGTGGCTTCTGATCAGCCACCTAAGCTTCTAGGAATTAGAAAATGACAAAAGTCCTTTCTGGCAACCTCAGTTCTACCCATGACTGCTTCATGAACTGATCTTCCTCTCCCTTTTCCTCCATGGCTGCATGTTAGTTGGACTCTGGGAGAAAAGTGAAGAGTTTATTTTCAGTATAGTATTTTTATGCTTTCTTCAGACCATTGCCTTATATATGTAATATGCTTCCTGTACAAAAATGAAACATTCTTAAAGTGACTGACCTACATGAAAATCTCATCTCCACTTTAAAATTTCCTGGGGGTAGGGGAGAAAGCTAAGATAGGAGGATCTGCATTTATTTCAGTAAGTCAGAAGTTACTTGGGCACTAATCCTAATGGGACCTGCATACAAATCCCTGGACATCCAAATATCCTTGACTGGGTTGACTTTTAATTTAGGAGTTTACTAGAGCCTGCAGCTGTACTGCTGGAGTATGTGATAGTGTCAGGTCCCATAAATGAACCATGGAAGACTTGGTTAGCAGCCCGGGTAGAATGCCAAAGAATGCCCTGGAAACATGGTAATTCAGTACTCAAGGTAGCTTTCATTTCTGGGGACCAGTACTAAATCAGTGCCCTATAATGGTGTTAGAAGCACCACAGCACAGACTCAAATTTTTGCTACCAGCTCTTCATACTTATTTACAAAGCTCTTTTCTCTGGCATATGCAGGGTAACTGCAAGGACAAAAAGTTATAGGTGCCACATCAAATTTTCCTGCAAGTGGAGACTACCTGGCATTCTGCCAACAGTTACGGGTTTTCTTGAGCCCCCTTCCCAATTGGTAAGAGCGGCTGGAGAGAAAAAGGATCACCAGGGAGAGGAGAACACAAAGCCAATTCCTCCATGTCAGTCCCCATGAACGTATCACAGGAATAGCTAGAAAAATGAATAACAGACCATGACCATCTCCTGCTTCTTTTGGGGGAATAAAAGGTACAGGGGATTGAACCTAAGACCTCACACGTGCTAGGCACTACCTTACCACTGAGCTACACTCCCAGCCCTTATTATTTTGAAACAGAGTCTTGCCAAGTTGCCCAGGCAGACCCAAACTTGCAATCCTCCTGCCTCAGCCTCCTCAGAACATGGGATTACAAGTGTGCACCACCATGCTCAATGACTCCTCTACTTCTTTGTACCCAGTGTCTCTCCTACTTCATTCTACTTCATTTCAGGGTTCTATTGAGGAATGACAAAGCCTAGTGTGCCATCCTGCAAATGCCCACATATTTCTAATGCCCTAAAAATGGGGAACTAGAGAATTACTCTAGGCAGGAAGTATAATCAATTGCAGTAGGTAGAGGTGAGAAGACACTCAGGAACCTAAGAGGAAATACCCATCACTGTCATCTTCACCATTCTCATTTGTTTATGACCTCCTTTGTGCGCATTGAGTGCTTCTCTTCTCTACACTGTACTCTTCATTTCTCCTAAGAGGTGTTGTTTCCCACTTGGGCAGGCTAAGAACTGAAGCTGAAAGAGTGGAATGGAATTGCCCAAGGTGGTTCAGTTGCAATCAGGAAAGCCCACATCCAAACTATGTCCACTGGACACTGAAGCACAGGAAATAGGTAAAACCAGACACACCTACCTCAGTTAGAGCTGAGTTCCCAAAGACCAAGAACAGGGTCAGAGCCAAGTACAGCCTAAAACCTAAGGAGAAATTATTGGGCACTAAAGTGACAATGACAAAAAAGTACAAAACCAGTTCTGCTAGAGTTAACCTATTTCACACCTCACAGGTTTAGAGAGTGAAGAGATTAGGAAAAACACTTCCTTAAGAGGAATCATTGGGCTACTATGGCATTGCTCTTCTTCCTGTAGGAGTGAGGATGTATGTGAGTCCACATTACCCAAAGCCAAAAGGAAAAGAAAAAAAATAAAACTTTGTGGTGACAAAGAAATAGAAATATCTGACCCATGTTCCCTCAACTTTGAAAAATAAAAACCAGTAATTTATTCCCACAAGAAAAGGCAAAGGAAAAATATAGCAGTTTGAACAAGAGGGCATATTAATCTATTTTCTGTGACTATAACAAAATACTGAAGGCTAGGTACTTTATAAAGCTATTTGTTTGGCTCATGTTTCTGATGAATGGAGGGTCCAAACAGCACGGCATCAGCATTCTGGTGAGGACTTCTCTGGGTGTGTCCAACATGGAGGAGGAATGGAAAGGAAAGCAGCCACATTCAGAAGGGGCCAAGCACATGGATAGCCTTGCTTTATAATTCCCCACTCCTGAGAGAATTGACTTACTCTTGCAGACTTATACCAGTCCACAGACCAGGACTAATCTCTTCCAAGTGCAGTCATCACCTAAATTCCTAGAAGTAGACCTGGCCTTCAAAGGCTCCACTACCTTTCAGCAGCACCATATTAGGCATCAACCCTCCAGCCTACAGACCTGGGGTGAGGGGACGGTGCAAACCTAGCAGGGAGCTGCACTATGGGTAAGCCGCTCCAGTATTGATGTAGAATAATGTTTTTTTGGAAACTAGATGGGGGCTTTGCTGTTGTAGGGAAAATATCTGTGGTCATTTTAAAAGGATTTGTCTCTGGACCACCTAGAAGGATGAAGGCCTCCACAGTAGGAAAAGCCAATGTATTACAACACCCTGAGGGCAGGAGCATGGGGAGGTGAGGAAGAGTCGTGACTTCCAGGCTGCCACACTTTGGGAGTTACAGGGAGGAACACACTGCTGGAGGAGAAAAAGCTGGCAACAGCACAAGCGCAAAATCTAGAGAAAACCAAGGTCGCACTGCAGCTGCACCAACCGCACAAACTGACTCCTTCCTCTTGCTTTGTCCTCTGGTTGGGCCAGCAGCAGAGAGGTCAGCGACAGCTGCTCTGTGGGAGGGAAGGATGCTCAGCCACAGGAGCAAGAAGCCAACCATGGCCACCTCTCTCGCTGCAAGGCTTGAAGCAGAATTGCTCTGTGGAAGACGAGGCTGAAATAAATTGGGAGATTTTACACAGCACAGGTCTAGACAGGAATTACGTGATTGTTGGACCCACTGGGATTTGAATGCTAAAACAAGGTGATTGTTGATTTATCTAAAAGTAACAAAAAACTATGACATCTACTTGAATCATCATGGCAGAACCAGCAACAGGGAAGAGTCACTGAGCCTGTACAGCAATCATTTCTAAAACTAAGAAGTTATTTCATGCTTGCTCCTTCTGAGTCTCACACATTCGACATATAGCATAGGCAGGTGCAATGCTGCCTCAGGTACATTATGGAAATCTCTTTTCGTTGGCCTACTTTTTCGAAAAATTGCTTTTTAAGGGTTCTACAATGCCATCAATGCTGTGACTCTTTCACCCTATAATCCTTCCCCTCCTTATTAATAACTATCTAGCAACCCACACTTCCATTTATGAGGAATGAGAAACTCCCAGGCACACACGCCTGATGACTATGTCATTTGGTCCATGTTTAGGATCACAAAACTTGTGCATTTCTTGATCCTGCCCTACCCATTCACTTTTTACTTTCCAATATTTTCAATCAATCTTTTAGTACCTCGGTCTTGGGTCTTGTGACTACTTCAGAACATGCCAGAAGAATTTATTAGGTCTGAGCACTTTGAGATGGCCCAGAGCAATTATTTCTTAAATACTACTCCATATAAGCAATGAAAGCCCATGGTGGGAAGCAATCAGTCCAGCGGGACCACTCCCATGCCGGCGGCTCTGCTGCAAGCAAGAGAGCAAGAACAGCAGCAGCAACGCGGTGAAGGGAGCACTCCTCCATAAGAAGTTACATGCATACTAAATCCGGGCTTTGGTTTCCATTTTGCATCTTTTAAAACACTGAACACACTGTACATGTACGGATGCAAAACTATACCTGCACACAGCCATAAAATTAACAACATTTTTGAAGCTTTTCGATTTGTAACCGATACAAGAGTATAACTTGCTTGCTAATTTAAAGAAGAAAGTTCTCATGGCACTTAAAAACATATTTTTATTAAATCTGATATCATATGACCATACTTACTATATCTAGTGTTAAATGAAAACAGGATCCAAAACTATGCATGGAGCGCATATAATATAGTCTAGCGATGTCCCAGCTTGGGGTTCTCAGACATGCTGAGTTCAAGCACTCCCAAAGTACTGAGATCCACAAGTCCATGCAGCACCCAGGAATCTCTCTTGGTTTGCTGGGTCCTGGAGTAGACCCTGCCAATGTCCTGCTTTATCTCATAAGGTCTTACAATTGCAGGCTCCACTGCTTAACCTCCAGCTGCATGAGGGCTTTCTCTGGCATGCCCACAGGCTGCTCTGCTCCACACCTACAGCAGCTGGGAAGCACCCAAGAGCTAAAACCTTCCATGCTCAGTAGTCATCAGCGAATGACTTACTAGAATCATATAAATATTCCATCTTTTTGGCCCTTCCAATGATATAACTCCAAGACACATGTTGTATACTGGCTCTTTGTGTTGCCTCACAGAACTAAACTTCAGCTACCCACAAAGCTGTCTCGATAATTCAAACTTTATTAGGGTTTCCTGAGATCACCACCTAAAAACTAGTTGCTCCAAATCTTTGTCTTGTGGTTTGATTCTGTAGAAACCCATAGAGAGATCACTGGTAACAGGATGGCCCTTAAGTAGGTTCTGGAGTTGGATAATGGTAAACCATGGACAGCGATAACTTGTGGTTAGCTGTGTCATCATAATTATGAAGACCCTCAACTGTGATGCATTAGGATGAGACTGAGGTGGAAGGAGGCACACAAAAGTATGTGATATTAATAGAATTAAAGAGATGTTATGAGGACTGAAATGTGCTGGTCAGTTCATTACTGTTAATTAACGCTAATTAACATTAAAGGAAAAACACTGAGGCTCAGATTTGCCAACCAAAGCACACTCCAGAAACAGAAAAGAAGGATTCCATGATAGTATTCATAGAACCTTAATTCTCCACCTGAAAGTTCAACGGCTGAGTACCACTTTCTGATCCTGAAAGGAATATTAGTACTTATAATAAAATGTTGAACTCAGAATCTCAGCAAGTCTAGGAACGTCCCTTGGAACTGAAGGAGTAGGATTGAAAAATGGTAATCTCCAGTTTCCCCTTAACCTCTGAGCTAGCAGAAGTTGTCCAATCCCATTGCTAGAAGATAGCAGCTTTCTCCTGTCTGCAGATCACACAGAATCTCACCTGTGGTAGACAGTGCTTGCCTCCCCAAGAGTTACCCCACCTTCCTTGATTACTTCCAGCCAATAACTAACGTTAAGTCTTAGCATGATTCCTCTGACTAAGGTCCCGACTATTCAAGAAAAAGCATTTTCTGTCAAAACCTCACTAAGATGCAGGACCTGCCTGCTAAGTAATAGAAGAAACTAGAACATGCCTCAGAATGGATCTTGATAGTGCTGAACCAAAGAAGGTGGGATATAATGTCGGAAAATGAATATTTTTAAACTCCTATGTAGCAAGATTGAGCATTCTAACAAAGACACCTGAAATTAATCCTAATACCCTTCCAGAATCATTCCTTGAAGCTAGAGGGAAAGGTGCTTCTACAGTAAATGAGACGGAATGCCAGAACTACCTTGGCACAGAGTACTGGGGAAGGAGTCAAGACTCACAAAATGTGGACATGCTGGAATTGTATGCATTACATAACATCAGAGAACCAGTCTGCTACTTATATGCCTCAGGAGGTCAGAGAAACAAGTAAGGAATGTGCTAGTGAAGGGTACGCGGGCAGTACTGAACAGTTCAATGCTGGCTGTTCTCTATAAGCCAGAATTGATGGTAGGGTTGATGCTGCACAACTGGGCTCCCTGGTACAGATGAGGTTGATGGGATTCTGGAATTGCAGCAGACAGGTGGCAATACTTACTTATCAGAGGCAAGGTAGATGTAATAACCATAACAGCAACAAAGCTAAAATGGTATCAGAGAATCCCAGTTCACAAGGATGTGTGGCAATAGCTAATGGTCACGATGTTACTTCAGGTAAGATAGTTCCCAGACCTGAGCTAACTCAGACCAAAAGCTCACTGAAGGAAGAAGATTCTCAGAGTCCTTAAAGGACTTCGTGAGACTGCAGTAAGTAGAATAGTAGCAATTTCTCCAATTCTTCTCCAAGGGAACTGGTGGCTACTTATTAGAATAAAGACAATTCCCAGGCTATTCGAGAACTGCTGGCTGCAGGGTTTGAGGTAATACTGTTAGGAGACCAAAAACACCATCATAAGCCCGCTGCTAGTGCTGCAGAACTGGTGGTGGTAGGGCAGTCCTACCTTGTCCAAAGACACTTTGAAGGGTGTTGCAGTCCATCTACTTTATTTGGTCAGATGAGGTTTCTGCTGTTGAGCAGGGACTCCCGGACTGGACCACCGAGGAGACTCCAAAGAGTCAGAGGGCGCGCCTTCTCATCTGTGGGTCAGAGGAGGTCCCCACTGCAACCAGCAGGCCTCCACCAGTGTCTCAAATGGTCAGCCCAGGGTCTTCCAGGTCAGGGAACCAAGAATGTTGCAGAACTGGGCTTGTAAGCAGCAAGTACAGAAGCAGAGAGCGTGGGAGTTTAGGTAAAAAGCCTTAGTCATCAGTTACTAAGCAGGTAACTCTTGGACAGGTTAGCAGGAACAGGATGTGTGTACAGGCTTGGGAAGTACAGACAGTGCAGCTGGGCGCAGCCAGCCTTATCTGGCTTTGTAGTTTTTGTACAGAATGAGTGTGTCTTGTGGCCTTGTTGTATCAACCAGAATGAGCACATCTTGTGGTCTTGTTGCATTAGTCAGGCAGGGGAAGCTTAAAGTTTTAAATTTTCATTATACTAGAAAGGGAGCCTACATTAGCAAGGTTATAAATGGAGGTCTAAACGAAGTTATTTTATAGGCCATGAATCTTCTTGTGGCCATTTTTCCAATCCTTGAATGCAAAATTATGTCAGATACATTTAGCAGCTGGCAAAGCTCTTTTGGATTTTGGAGATAATACACACCATACAGTACTTAGAAATATTACACCAACTTGTTTATCAGATAACTTGGAAAACTACCACTTTCAAGTAAAGCCCAAGGCAAAAGAGGACTGCAACAGATTGAGACTATGGAAATAGCAACCCTGCCACCTGAGACCCATTACCTAGCAGACCACATGGGGCTCTGTTCTACGGTAGAGTCTCTGGCAAACCCTATAAATATTCACAATGCTAACCTCTTAGATTCTGGAGCAAGGAAGAATTTTACAGCAGAGAACTATTCACCCTTCCGAAAGTAGTATCTAGCAAGCTATGACCCCTCATAGAAACTGGTCCTAACTATGGGATATCATTAGTCTTTCATAAGTTGTATTGTCTAAGGCCACAAATCGTAAGTTCAGGTGTTCATAGAGGCAGTCCATCATAGCAAGGAAATAATACAGTCAGGTTTGGATGGCGCAGGTGAAGAAAGGAAAGCTATATGAAGAGATAGCTCAGAGACCTGCCTACCAATCTTTACTGACAGACACCTGTTCTTGAACCCATGGCTCCACGGAAGATTCTCCAAGATTGACAATGAGAGCAAAATCTCAGAGTTGGCTCATGAATGGAACAGCTGTTGGTTCAAGCACAAAATGGACAGCTGCTCCTCTGTAACCTTACCCAGGAATAATCTTAAAAGACAGTGATAAGGGATCATCTTCCAACTGCTCATAGTACACCCAGCTATCAGCTAGGGCAGAAACAGAGTGGCCTAAGGTGGGATAAGCTTGATGTCTCAAGGCATTAGCCAATAGGTTACCCAGGAGGGAGCAAGACCAGAAAATCAAAGACTGGAGGTGTGGCGGTGTGGGGAAGGAGGATGAAGGCAATCCTATTAGAGTGGGCAAAAAGTATGCAGATCTAGCATTTAAAAAAAAAAATTAAGGGAAAGTATTTGCCTTAAAAGAGGATTTAAACAACCAGGTGGAGAAAATAATTTATTCAGTGGAGATCAGCCAGATTCTGTCATCAAAACATCTCCAAGAGCTAAGTGTGGCTCATGCTGTTACCCCAGCCCTCAGAGAGACTGAGGCAGGAGGATCACAAGTTTTAGCCCAACCTGGGCAACTTAGCAATTTAGGGACACCCTGTCTCAAAATGTAAAAATAAAATAAAAAGATGGACTAAGGATTTAACTCAATGCAAAGGCCCTGGGTTCAATCCCTGGTACCCCCCCTCAAAAAAAAAAAAAAGACATCTTGAGGTTTACGCAATGGGCACTGCATGAAATAACCATCTGGCAGTGCAGAAGTCTACTCTGACCCAACAGCACTGGCTCCATCCCCTGATAACTGACCCAGCTCCTGCCACTGCCAAATGTTCAACTCGCCCACAACAGAAACCAATACCAAAACTTCTATACATCACAGTCTGTGGCGGATTGACAACTGGTGGTCAACTTGTAACACCCAGCTGAACTGAATCAGCGTGGTACCTGGTGTGGAGCGCCCACCTGAGGACTGTTGCCAATAACATAAAAAGGAGAACTGGTGAGGAAGAGTTGGTGCTGTCGGTTCTCCTTGAGGAGCTTGTCACGCTGGCTTTCCTCATAGGAACTTGGCTGTTCTCATCGTCGGAGGAGCTCGGGACCTCATTGTCGCTGAGGATGGCTGTGGTGCCTTTCGGGGGAGCTCTGGTCCTTACTCTGAGCGTCGCTTCCTGGCTCCAGTGAAGATCCCTCAGCCTGCTGGCACAGGTCCTTCATCCCGCTGGTGCAGACTTTCTAGCTCCACCACTGACCTTTGGGCCTTCCCGGTGCAGACCCGTGAAATATACTTGCATGAGACATTGTTGTGGGCCCTAGGCCTTCAGTTGGATTCGTGGAGGCATTGCCATGGGCTCTAGGTCTTCAGCTGGACTCATGCAGGACACTGCTGTAGGATCCAGGCCTTCAGCTGGATTCTTTGGGTCTTTAGTGTGTGGACAGATTTCCTGCACTTTTGTATAGGACTCTTTGGGTGACTATTACAAAATAACTCTATAAATTATGTGTCCTGTATTGTATTATTTCCCTTGCAAACCCTGACTACAACACAGTCCCATCTTTTGAAGAGAACCAACTGATTGATGATGGTTGTTTGATTAGATTTCTTCCATTTCAGAAGGGGCCAGCAATTTATCTTTACTGAGACTGACACCTACACAGGGATGAATTTGCCTTCCTTGCTTAGAGCGCTTCAGCTAACGCCACTATCCAGGAGCCCACAGAGTATCTGATTTTTTGGAACAAGTTTCTGTGTAACACTGCCTAGGTCAGTGATGGCAAACCTATGGCACGCACGCCACCACGGGCTGTTTGTATCATTGAAAGCTCTAAAGTGTTCATCATCACTGGTGTAGGCACTTCATGGGGAAAGACATGTAACAATGAGCGTGTGGTCACAAGGTACACAGTCAGAGGTGAGGTGCCAGCTCGGGGCAACATCATATAAGGTTGGAGTGCAGTATACACTTCGAATCAATGGCTGTTATCTATTGCTAAGTCTCAATACCTAGAATTGAGGTGAGTTAGGAACCAAGGGATAAGAGTATGAGTCACCCCTTTCAGCATTAATCCCAGTAAACTATTTGAAAAGATTGTGCTTCTTGCTCCTGGAAATTCAGGGCCAGTGTAACTAGTTCCTAAGTGCAAAGAAACACTGGAAGAGGTAGAGTAAGAGTCTACTCTTAAACTCCCTCCCAATCGCTTTTATTATTCATGCTAAGAGACCAGCAAACAAAAAGAGTTTCTATGGTGGCAAGAGTAACTGACCCTCAAGAGCAGATAGAATTTCTTGCGTGTAATCAGGATAGGAAAAAGGGTTTCTGGAACTCAGGAGCTTTATAGAAGAAAATAAATAGATGAATGTACGTATGTATGGGTGTCAAGGTGGCCGCCATCTTAAAGAATCACTGACTGAATAGAATGAGCATACTGAGTGGATCTCAGCAGGGCCAGGGTCAGACTGTAGCAGATTCCAGTCCCTCACCCATGTACCCTCAGGTTTACCATTGTAGTCACAAAGCTGACGTCCAGCTGTCTGATGGCTTTCTCTGGTGGCCAGAGCCTCTGTTCCCACACATGGGAGGTCAGAAGTGCCAGAGAATTAAGGATTCCTAGGAGCAAAATGTAACCAATGACAAAAAGGAACTGAGGTTTTAGTACTATAGCTCCTTTCACTTGGGAGGATATTCTGAAGCTCATGTTCTGCACACTGTACTGAAGCTCCTCCGTGAGTTCCAGTTATGCACAGAAACTTGCTTGTGTGTGAGCCCTTTATTGGTTGATATCGCTCCCTGCTCCACTTCCCACCATCCTACCAGGGCACCCTAGGATTATTTCCAAATATATTGATTGAGCTTTAAATCTCTGTTTTAGGATTTGCTTCTAGGAGAAACCAAAGAGATTCCCAGAATGCTGGGGTATAGCTCAGTACAGAACACTTGCCTAACACATGAGAGGGCCTGGGTTTGATCCTGAGCACTTGGAGACATGGGGAGAGGGAAAGAGAAAGAGGGAGAGGGAGAGAGGGAGAGAGGTTGCCATGCCATTCTTGGACAGAGTACCACATGAGACACATAAACAGCGACCAAATAAAATCCTGTGGCATGGGCAAGAGTATTTCTGTTGGTCAGGCAGTGAGTGACACACAAGCTTCTCTCTGGCCCCACTGGAAAGAGCAAGAGATTAAGTCCTTGCTGTGGGATACGGGAGGCCAGGATAGGCTGGTTATCAATGGGCAGTGACTCAATTCCAACGTGTGTCCTGGTAAATTAATGCATAGTCCTTTTGTCAGCTCCACTCATTTGGCATTTCCTAGGAATTGAAACTTCTTTTTTGAACAAACTTTCTGCAATCAGTTCCCATCTTACCAGGTACCCCTCTATTATTCTTTTTCATTTCTCTACCCCTGTTCCATTGGTCATGCTTCCTGCCCATCCTGTTCTCTTCCAACTTCCTTTAATATTGCTCTGTTCTTCTTCAAAACTTACTTTCCCCTTAATCATTTACAACAGACCCAGAAGCCCTACTAAACCCATAAGTTATACCTTTAACAAAATTTTTTTAAAATAGCTTCTGTTTCCTGGAGTACAGAAAAAGTTTAATTTTCAACTCCTTCCAAAAAATAAGAAAAAAATATGTGTACTGTTTTCCATTGTCAACCAAAGAAAAACTAAAAGCAATAGTCACATTCTATTACATATGTAGAAGAAAAACACATCAATATATCAATAAGATTTATTTCTTGGTGGTAAAACTATAACTTGATTTTCTTTATTCTTTTCTATTATTTCTTAATCTTCCAAAAGATACTAAATATACTGCTTTAAGAAAATACAACTATGAACATCATTTTAGAGTCCATGGATTGTAGAGAAGTCCAAAGATTCTACATCAATGTTTTTTCAAATATTTTGCCTATAATAGGAGTGAGGAACTAATAGATCCTTGCCCACTTCTATTTCAATTTATTTCTCCATGACAGTCTTTCAAATTTAAAACATGTGCACACAAGTAAAAATAACTCAAAGTCTGTGAATTGCAATACCACGTATTTATTTACAGAAATAACAAAACTGAATACTTTTTTTCATATGTAAGACACCCATACACAAAAACCTATATCTAATCCAATGAATTTTGAATTGACTCATGATAAAAAAAATTACTAACCTGTCAACTAAACTTTCAACCATAAAAACAATCCTAGCTTCAGTTAAGTTCAGAAATAAATTCAGCTGTGTGACAGCTGATTCTGTACAAGAACGAAGGACCTTCTAGTAGAACACCATTAAGCATGGGAAATTGGCTCTCTTATGAAATTCTTCATAAAACAGCTAAAGATCGTCTGGTCTGAGAAGGGTAATAAAAGCATAGCTAGTATCCTTCAAGACAGAAAAGGGAATCTTTCTGAGCTGCTTCTTTCACCCCTCGGAACACATTGGAAAATAGCTCTGAGTACACTATGAACTTTTATGAAGTCCCATCCATTTAAATCCTAGGTGTAAGAAAATGACTAGAAGAGAAGTAAAATTTGAAAATGTCTCACTGGGTTCTAGGTTAAGTATTAAGTACCTTCCTTGGAGCTGTCTGAAGCCATTTAACAGTCTCTAAGAAGATGAAATTTTAAAGTACTATTCTAGTACTAGAAAGTAAAATGAAATTTAGAGCAAGTTAATTTACCATAGCTCACAGTAATTAAGAAAGATTATCTGAACAACAATAAAGATACATTTCTGGAGTATACTGTAAATACAGAATTACCTGTGTATGATCTTTTTTTTTTTAACAGAAGAAATGACAATTTCATGCGGTTTGACCTAATATTTTCTCTCATACCTGTACAACTTCAAACACATAAAAATGTCATCTTTGGTCATAATACTGATCTGAAAAACTGCATGCAAAAAATAGTCCTAACACTTTATGACCTCATATCTGTAAGTGTGTTAAACTGGCAGCAGGTGGGGGGAGGGGAGACGCAACAGCAGTTGATACTGTTTTCAGTTCATGTTCAGTTCTACACAGTTAAAGGCATGCATTCTTATCTGAGGATTTCATGTGATATAATGAGCCAAAAAACTTGAATTTAGAATGGGCTTTCTTAATAGAACATAGTTTGGAGTTCCCACCATAAAATTAAAAATAAAACCACCATCTAATCTAACAATTTCACTTCTGGATATATGTCCAAAAGAGATGAAATCAGTATATTGAAGAAATATTTGTACTCTGATGTTTGTTGTAGCATTGTTCATGACAGCCAAAACATGGAAGCAACCAAAGCAAAGTGTATGAATAAAGAAAACAGTGTATACAGAACCCGCCAAAAAAAAATGTGTACACACTTCAGGAAAAGAAAAACTTCTTCTATAAATATTTTAATAGTAAATTTATTAGACATCATAAGATTAATATAAGTTACTTTGGCCCCTACAATTACAAGAGGTGCTCAAAGTAGTGGCCATTAGCTTCCAGACATTTATTAGTATGGTGAACTGCTGCTTGGGTAACGTTGGTCATTGACACTGCTGAACATGCATTTTCAATTTCTTCTCTAAGGGCCAGCAGTGTAATGGGTTTTCTGTGATATATGACATCCCTCTAGAGTTCCCCATACAAGGGTAACACCATCTGTTGGAAAAATGTCATACTATTTTTTTTCTTTTCCTGAAGTGTGCATACATGTTTTGGTAGACTCTGTACAATGGAATACTATTCAGCCATTAAAAAGAATGAAATCTTGTTATTTGCAGCACATGGGTGAACCTGTGCAGATGTAAGTGAAAGAAATCAGGCACAGAAAAACAAACACCACAGATCTCACTCATACATGAAATCTAAGAAAGCTGATTGCACAGAAGTAGACAATAAAAGCTGGTTACCAGGGGCTCAGGTGATTGGGGGTGAGGGTTGGGGAAATGATCATCTAAAGATACAAAATTTCAGTTAGACAAGAGGAAAGGGTGCAAGAGATACACTCATGCCTACTTAAAGACAAGGATACATGCTGGGAAGTACTATAGTTAGACAATTTTGTGGTGGTGCAAACATCATTTGCACAAATTAAGATGGCTATGACATCACCAGCCAAAAAATCTTATAAGGCCACCATCTATATGCAGTCCTCTATTGACTAGAATGTTATTATGTAGCATATGACTGCATTATACTCTTCAAAACTGCTATATGAGTGGGAATAAAGTATTCTCACCACAAACATGATAACTATGTGAGGTGATGCATATGTTAATTAGCTAGAGGTAGTCATGCCACAATGTATAAATACTTTAAAATATCCTACAGTAAATACAAACACTTTTATCCATTGATGTGAACAATAAAACTATCTATCTTTTCCCAAAACTACTTGTACCAAATATTCCTGTTGTTCTTGGCCTGATATCCTTGATCCAGAGCATCCCAGCTAAATTGGAATAGAAGAAATGACTGTCTTTGAGAAATTTTCCAATTGTGTTGCCTTCACAACAATTTTTCAAGTAATGCATTAACATGAAATTATAAATCAAAGATGGTTAAAGAGGAAAGGCACTGGAGAAGCCAGAACTTTGTGGCATGTTTTCTTTCCTTGTTCCCTTGCCTATCAGTGACACACACACTCCTGACTGACCAAACTTTCCTCCTGATCTTAGGATGTACTTTTATCTCTTTTTCAGACCAGGTGTAGCATTGAATCTAGAAAATCCTTTCAGAGTATCTTAAGGGGATTATCATTTATTTCTCCCTTCTTGATATATTCTCTTCTCTTATAAACATTGATACCAATTTCTCCTGGTTTTCCTTCTATCTCTCTGACATTTTCAAATTCTCAGATGAGTTTCTCCTCTTCTCTCCGATCTCTGAATCTGGAGGTTTCTCAGAGCTTAGTCTTGGGCCCTTGTTTCCTCTTCTCTCTCCTTGATGTCTTCCATGCCTATGGCATTAAACAATATCTATATGGTGACGATTCACGAATCTCTATCTCTAGCCAACATCTCTTTTCTCAGATCCAGATCCACACATACAACTATATACTTGACATTTCTACTTGGATTTGTCTCCCTAACAAGTAAAAATTAGAAGCCAAACTCTTAATTTTTTCCTCCAATGTCATTCTTATTTTATATTCATCTCAGTAAATGGCACCTCAATCTCACCAGTTGCCAAAATCAGAAACCTAGAAGTCATCTGTGACAACTCCCCTTCCTGAACACACCACAACCATCACTAACTACCGTCAATTCCACATAAATATAAACCTAAAATTTATTGGAGGAACCCACACCCACACCCAAACCTTCCCCCATGTGATGTTCACCACAAGCCAACTCTCTACCCATGGATTCTGCATCCTGGGTACAACCACCACCAACTCCAAGCCCACTCTGTGTTTTGTTTCCCCTCAGCACCAGGCAGCAGCGACGCCAACCAACCTACCAACCTGATCATGGATGAGACCAATGCCCTGGGGGAGAAAGTAAGCCCTGGGGAGTCGGCAGCTCCACCAACAAATAACAGACCTGGTCAGCAGCCCTAGCCCTAAGAAACACTCATGGCTATTGTAAACTAGAAAATCACTGTGGGGTTTTACTACAAAAGTGCCTCCATAATGACAGGTTAGAGTTAGAGAAGAAACCCAGAGCAGCACCTGCCCTTTTGCCAGAGAGTGTTAAATCAGGCTCCATTTGGGGAGTGGTTAAGAGTAAGCAACAGAATAATAACAGAATAACTGTACTTCAGGGTTTCCAATGTTACCCCCCCTACAGTGACTGGGTGAGAGACAGCCACGGGGAGAGTGTGGGCTAGACAAAGACCCTCTAAGAAGTTTAAGCTCAGGCCAGGAGGGACATAAGGCCCTGCTCTCTGTAATGAGAAACCAGGGCAAGTGAGAGGAGGCTGGATCTGAAAGTGTTGGCATTAGTCCGACAGTCTGCAGGAACCCCTGCCCTGCTGCCTACTTCTAGCATAGACCAGCGGGCTGACTGCTTTTCCCATTTACCAATGTGAGCAAGGACATACCTCAGCTTGAACAGTTGCCATAGTCTGGGATGTACGGACAGAGGGGCCCCTGGAGCAGGGAGAGCATGTCACAAACCTACAGGCTGTAAAGCCAGGCAGAGAAAACTGTGATATGCTAGATTCCAAGACTCTAGATCCTGGCAAGAAACCACTCACTCAGAAACACAGAGGAATTTTTTTTAACTCTATTTTTTCCCTCTTCTTCTTTCATTGGTTTTGGGGGGGGGTTGTGGTTTTTAATTTTTTTTTCTTATTTATTTTCTCCATTTAACATTTTTCTCTTCTTACTTTTTTTCCTTTATTTTAATCTCTGCATTTTCTTCTTTGTCTTGTTCATTTTTATCTTACCGTTATCCAATACTATTAATATTTTGTACTCCTCAATAGGATACCCTATCTCACTTTTCTCTCTTCCTTCTCATCTTCCACTGACTAATATTTCAAATTTTACTTTTCTCATTCACTGGTTCCCACCCCCTCTATCTTTACTAGTACAACCATTAAGCTTTATGAATCTTTAGGTAATTAACTCTATGCTATTACTGCTGCATACTGTTCTATTATTAGTGGAAGTAAAGTTGTTCCATTCAGTAGATACTTACTGTAGGTCAACATTTGGTTTCACTTAGTATTAATACTATAATTATCAATCTCTTTTCTGTGACTAAGGTGGTACATTATTGGTTCTTCAGGTATATCAATACCCAGTTTGTCTCTGATGCTATTGTTTTTGCTAATTTTATTACTATAGCCAAGGTGACATAGTTGTTGCTATCAATTGGTTTTCTCTGAATGCAACTGTCTGGATTGTCTTGGTGTCATTAACAGTACTGTGGCCAATTCCTGGAGAACTGTGTAGTGACACAAATACACTGCAGCCTTCTCCCCTCATAAACTGAGGTGAGATTCTGAGACAGAGGAAAAGGCCTATAGTTAGCCACACCAAGAGGGCATCACTAAAAAGCAGATATTAACTAAAGAAGTCTCCATACTAGCAAAAAAAAAAAAAAAAATCTTCCCCTATAACCAATCTGCAAGCCTCAGCACACACTCACACACACACACACACACACACACAAAGGCAATAGTACCAAGAATTAACAAATGGGATCATATCAAATTTAAAAACTTCTGGGCCGGTGAGATGGCTCAGCGGCGTAAGTGCCTGTCTGGCAAGCGCGAGGGCCCGAGTTCAACTCCCGGAACCCACATACGATAAAAGGGCCGGTGATATCGCTCAGTGGCACGGGCGCCTGCTGGCGCGCGAGGTCCTGAGGTCGACCCCTGGTACCCACAAAAAAAAAAAAAAAAAAAGTATAAATGGCCAATAAATACATGAAGTATTGTTCAACATCACTGGCCAGTAGAGAAATGCAAATTAAAACAACACTGAGACTCCATCTTACTCCAGAAAGAATGGCCATCACCAAGAAATCAAATAATAATGAATGCTGGTAAGGCTGTGGGGAAAAAGGAAACTTTCTACATTGTTGGTAGGAATGCAAACTAGTACTACTATGGAAATAAGTGGTATGGAGATTCCTCAAAAAGCTAAATTTAGGAATTCCATTTGTTCTAGCTATTCCCTTTCCAAGTATTTCCCCAAAAGAGTTAAAGACACCATATTTACATGCTTACCCATGTTTATAGCAGCACAATTCCTAATAGTTAAATCCTAGAAGCTGCTTATATGTCCACTAACAGATGAATGGATAAAGACAATGTGGGATCTATACATGATAGAGTACTACTCTAACATAAAGAAGGATAAACTTAACGGGGTGTGGTAGCATAGGCCTGTAATCCCAGCACTCAGGAGGCTGAGGCAGGAGGATCGCTGCAAGTTCGAGGCCAGCCTGGGCTCCATAGTGAGTTTAAAGCTAACCTGAACTACATACTGAGACCATGTCTTAAAAAATAAATAAATAAATAAATAAATAAATAAATAATGATAAATTTGAGTCATTTGTAGGAAAATGGATTCACATTGCAACCATAAATTAAGTGAAATAAATCAGACACACAAGCTTATGTATCACATGGTTTCTCTTATTTGAGAAGCCCAAAATATAAATAAAGAGGAAAAACAAAGATAGATAATAGGAAACAGAAAAGTGATCTTTTGCAAACGGAAAGTGGATTAAAAGATGGAGGGAGGGAGAAGAGAGGGTAGGGAAAGGAGATGAAAAAACATTTGATTTGTGTTATGTACATGTACCAACTCCCCACAAAGAATGGAATCACTATGTAATGCAAACATGTACTAATGAAAAATAAAAACTGAAAGGAAATAAATAAAATGTATCAATCTCTTTCATGTACATCACCACTTTCTAGTCATGCCGCCATCTTTTCTCACTAGTACAACCGCAATAGCACCACCTACAAATTTGTTCTCCACAAACTGTTTTAAAGTCCAGACCAGAGATCAGGGCCCGTAATAAATAAAATAAATGTATAAATAAAACTACAGACCAGATTATGTCAATACCAAGGGTGAAACCTTTTGAAAGCTCTTAGAATACAGGCCAAGAGGGCAGGTGATATAGCTCAGCAGCATAAGTGCCTGCCTGGCAAGCACGAGGTCCTGAGTTGGACTCCCCAAGAATACAGGCCAAGACCCTGCGTGATTTTGAACTATTCTCTGCTCACCTCTCCAGCCTCATCTTGGGCCACTCTGCTGTCACTCTTGGTGCAATCCTCCCACACTGGCACATGATCTGCTATTCCATCATCTTCAGTTCTCCCCTGCTGTCCTGCTTACATACTCTCTTAGGCTTCTGCTTAAATGTCACTTCTCTAAAAAGAATTTTTCCTGAATCTTCAAACTAAATTAGGCATCCTCTATTATTCTTCCTCCTAATAACCTATACTTTTCCTTTAAAGGGCTTATCACAATTTTATGTATACTTATGTGTCTTTAATGTCTTTCTCTCCCACTAGTCTATAAATGCCATGAGGGAAGGTATCTATTTTCTTCACCAAAGTACCCAGAGCCTAGCAGACTACACAAAAATAGCTTCTATTTGATAAATATTTGGGGAACCTGATTGAGTTCTTGACATTAATAATATATTTTCTTGTGTAATAGCTGTGTTAGAAATGAAAGACACCAAATTTCTTGTCTTTGCCTCAAATTGTATGAAATCAACTTGACATCATAGCTTCTTGCTGATCAGCTCTGTTTATCCTTTCTGAATAATAATTTTTAAGGTAAAATATATTTATCATCACAATTTATTTATCAGAAATGTGGTTTGAGAAATGTCCACAAGGAAAATAATCATACAGTGGGAATCTTGGCAGTTTAAATTGAGAACTGACTTGCAATTCAAGACGGTAGGTTACACACGTAATATTTATAACATCGCCTTCCAAAGACCGAATTATTATGACAATAACTTAAAACAAAAAAAGAAAATAAATTCATAGCAGCCCCAAGAGGAAGGAGTTGTCATTAACAAATAAGGATTTGGATGATTTCTGAAACTAGAAAGCAGGCAGAATCACACAGCTGGAAATGGAGACGGGTGGAAGAGGTCTGCAGCCGAGAGCACGCAGAAGGAGGGTCAGGGGTGCAGCACAATGGCCGGACGCTTGCCTAGCATGGTGGGGTCTTGGGTTTGATTCCCAGCACCCCAAAAGTGTGCAAAGGGAAGGCTGCATGAGGAGTGGAGAAGGCTGCAAAGAAATCATGCTTTTCAGCACAACTCCAGAGACGCTGACTGCAAACTCGGAATCGGAGTGGGAAGGGAAGGGGGTAGGAAGCGGGCTCCCAGGCAAAGGGCAGCTGCACCAGTAACCCCGCCCACACCCACTCGTGCGCAAAGCAACTGGCAGCAGGCGCATCTCTCCCCAGACTAAAATCAAAGTAACGTTCGCTACACAAACTGACACCGTGTCTGGGAAGGGCAGGGTCCTAGTATGAACGTGCATAGCGCAGACTTAACGACCTATTTTATCCTCAGGGAGAACAGTCAGCTTGACTATTCCCTGCTCAGGCTCTCCCAGCTGACACACCCGTCCACGCACAGCAGCTCACAGTCAGCCTTCGGGTTTCCGGTCGAACCTGGCGAGGAACTGGCCCTACACAACATGCCAGCTACCTAGATCTGTCCGTCGAGTCCTTTGTTGATGCTAGTCACGTGCAAAGCACAAGTTAGATGGTACGCTCAGTGTTGTATAAATGTTTTTGGACTAGGTAAACAAATTAACAATAAATAAATTAGATGATTCAAAGAGCTTATTATTCTCCTGAAACATTTCTGTGTCTGTGTGTGGTTTTCCAAACATGGACATTTACTTCCCCCCACCCCCAGTACTGGAGATTGAACCCAGGGCCTTCATACTGAGCTACAACTCCAACCCTTTTTTTAGTTTTATTCTTGAGACAGAGTCTGGCTAAGTTGCTAAATTGCCTAGCCCTCTCCCTGTCTCTTTCTCCCCCCTTTCTCTCTCTCTCTCTCTCTGTCTCTATTTCTCTCCTTCTCTCTTTGTCTCTGTCTCTATTTCTCTCCCTCTCTCTCTCTCTGTCTCTCTCTCTGTCTCTATTTCTCTCCCTCTCTTTGTCTCTCTCTGTCTCTATTTCTCTCCCTCTCTCTTTGTCTCTCTCTGTCTCTATTTCTCTCTCTCTCTCTCTCTCTCTCTGTCTCTCTCTGTCTCTCTCTCTCCCCCCCTCCTCCCTCTTCCCCCCTCTTTACCCAGCCATTCTATAGCAGTGTGTTTCATTCATTCATTTCCCTGGGCTCCTCTCTAGAACCTCATCTTCTGGACATTTCATTCAGATTTCCTTTGTTCACTTGAAAAACCATCACGTGCCATCTGTCTCACCATCTCCAGTGATGCCAACTTCTTATAATCACTTATATGAGGTTTTGAATCATTTGAATTAACTTCTTTTTATATATCCAGCAACAGCCTCTCAGATCTGTCAATGTAGCATAGAATTGTCATATGATTTAAACTTAGCATCATTCCACAGAAAGATTTGAGTGGTGTATAGAAAGCACACATAATAAATTTTTAAAAAAGGAGCTACAGAAAATATAAATTAGAATATAAAATACAATGTCAGGAAAGAATAAAACAAAGATATGAAGACTGTAAAAGCATAACGGTATTGAACAATCTGATGAAGCAAGTGAAACAGAAGACAGATTTCATAGTTTTGTTTTGTTTTGTTTTGTTTTTTGTGGGTACCGGGGGGTCGACCTCAGGACCTCGCGCGCCAACAGGCACCCATGCCGCTGAGCGATATCACCGGCCCCTTTTTTGTATGTGGGTGCCGGGAGTCAAACTCGGGCCCTCGCGCTTGCCGGGCCAGCACTTAAGCCACTGAGCCATCTCACCAGCCCGATTTCATAGTTTTTAATGTTCAAAATATGAGCATTGTTCTTGTAAGATGATGAGGGTACTGAGGTATTGAGGTCATAAATAGTTACTCTCTTTTCTATCCAGGTTTTGTTAACAACTGAGAAATTAGAAGAAAGTAGTAAAAGTAAGCTAATGAAGCTAAAGATTATCACCAATCAAGCTGATGTTTGAGAATGTGATTTACACATGCAGATGAGGAGACTCAAATATTGAACACAAAATTCAACAGATTCAGCCAGACCCTGTCCAATGGCCTGAATGGAGGCAGGGCCTAACTGTTACGGCTTGTATCTAGATGTCCCCCCTAAGCTTTATTGGCTCATAGGTGGGGCTTTACAGAGGTGGCTGGTTCTAGGGTGTGTGACACTGGGATTAAGGGTTTGCAGTACTAGATTAGCCCATTAACTGGTGTAGCATTGTACTGGGTGTGGATAAAGGGAAGGCCCATGCTGGGTGTGGGTGTACCACCCAAAAGGCTTGTAGCCTGGATGGGATAAAAGGAAGGGGGAGACTTGCTGTGCTTCAGTGCTTGCTGCCTCCTGCCTGCCACACCATGGACTGTTTCTCCTCTTCGATGTCTGTCTGCCATGTGCCACCTGCCTTGGAGCCAGCTGACTATGGACTGAAACCTCTACAAAATGTGAGCTGAAATAAACCTTTCCTCCTTTAACTCTGGGCGTCGGGTATTTTGTCTCAGCAAAAAGGAAAGTAACTAAGACACAGAGCCTTCATCATTAAGCTCCTAGAACAACAGAGAGCAGCTGAGGACATATTCTGTGGGCAGATTTACACCCAAAAAGAAGATAAGAGGAATGGAATAAACTATCCCTGCCAAATTCATCTTCCAAATGACACCAATGTGAATAATTCACTCCTACCCAAGAGAGGAGTGAGTGAAGGGCAAAATGATATGAGGTGTCCTTTGCTGTGTGACTTCCTCCACATGGAATCAAAGATGTGGGACAAATCCACTGACGAGTATCCCACCCTTATGATTAATTCACCTCCCAAAACCCTCACCTACAAGTGCATGAGGCTTTGGGAGGATGTCCAGATAGAAACCATGGGGAAGAAGTTCCCATTTCTGTAACAGTAACAGTATTTAAAACAGATACGTTGTTTCCAAACTTTAGTTGATCTGTGGAAGGATGTTCCTGTTAGCCTAACAGACATATTGTTCGAAGTAAATGTATATTATATGCCACACACACACACGTACACACACACACTTCACAAGTAACCTGAGCATGCTACGTCTTGTTTGTGAGCAGTTAGTGGTTGTTTAGGTGAGTACATTTCAGATAAATAACCACTTTCTATATCTATCCATCTCATTAATTCACATTTTAAATTATAATGCTGTCAACTAGATCTGGAACAAAATTAGATTTTAGAAGTAAACAGATATTCAATATTTGTTTACTGTTTCAGAATATATAGTATTCTCTTGTATATACTGATATTTTTATTTATCTAGAAAAATGGGTACACAGGATCAAAACATTGATGTAGAAAGAATTGTTGCCAGTTACCTCACAAACAACTAAACATACATATTAGATATGGATGGATGGATGAGTACATATTAGATAAAATGGCACATGATGACAAAAGGGAGAAAAAAAATCTGGAAATAAAAGCTAAGGAAGAGTTTTGGATGAAACAGTAAAGCATATGAAGACTTGAACTACTGTAAAAAGAAGAAATAAAAACAGGTGTATTTCCAAGGCATCAGCTACCCAAAAAACTGGAAAAATTGCAGAATATAGATTAGCTCCGAGGCCAACTCAGGAGGAGGGGTGGTGTCCTCAGAGACATCCAGGGCTCATGGGGCTGAATAAACACAGAGAAAGCCTCTTTCCAGGAATCGAGCCAACTCATATTAAATGGCAGGCTGAAAACTCCAGTGAAGCTACTAAAATATTTTACATTCGAAAGTTCTATAAATGTTGCCAGTGCCTCTAAAATAATAATCACCAAAAACTTTAAATATAAAGATCTTTTTTTGACTGAAATTAACTTTTCCATTATACTCATTACTTCTGTATTATGCTTTAAGGTAACACAAGCTCATATTCTAAGAGAACTACCTTTTATTTTTAAGTATGCAAAAATCCCAGTGAAATAATTTATTGGCATAAAAAGAGAGGGCTTATAATTCAGGAGTACAAACTTCACAATTCTTCTTTCTTCCAAAACAAGTTCTCAAAATAGATCAAGATCTTAGTTCATGGGAAAGGCCATGCCACAGGTTAGGAGAAGTTGTCTTTTTAAATTGCTAGCCATTATTCTGTAGCTGTTTTGTTTTTAATGGTTCTAATTTTTGCTTGATCATACCAATTGTGTAAACACTGTGTTAGGTCCCAAAAAAATTCTAAGGCAAATAAGATGCATATCTTTATTTGTGATTTGCTTCCAGTTCAGCTGATCATAAAGAAACAATTAAGCTGTGAATTTTAGGATACATAATGGGCAAAAAAGGGGTATTTGATTTGTCGTTGTGCATTTGACACGATAAGCTCCACTTTAGTGAACACATGTAGGGACGCTTATAAAGCCTCCATATTAATAAAGTTTGAAAGAATATAGACAAATATGAACAGTGAGTGGTTATTTGTAGGTGCTGGAATTACATGCAAGTTTTACTTTCTCCTTTTTTGGTCTTTAAAACATATTTTATGTGATGGATGCAAATTACCTGTTGGTAATACTTAAAATTGATTAGTATTTAAGCATTCAACAAGGAAACTACAGCACAGCTTATTGGTAGAGATTAAAGTGTTGTCTTTTTAAATTGTATTTCTAAGGCGTATCACATTCTTTTGCTGTGGATACAAATGGTGATTAAATTATCAAATTTTGACCTTCATGGAGCTTAAGAAAATTAGTGAATGATTATAACCAGTGCTGTAGGTGCTGCATTGTTAATTTTTTTAAAAGTACAGATTTTATGAGAGTAATAACAACAGCTACATGCCAAGTATTTTCTTAATGTACTCTTTGCAGTGACAGTATGAAGAATGTCCTATTATCACCCACCTCTCCATTTCTTCTTCTTCTTCTTCTTCTTCTTCTTCTTCTTCTTCTTCTTCTTCTTCTTCTTCTTCTTCTTCTTCTTTTTTCTGTTTTTTTTTCTTTTTCGTAGCCATACTAGGAATTGTACCCAAGGCCTCATGCGTGTTAGGCAGACACTGTACCACTGAGCTACATCACAAACTCTTTTAATTTTTTATTTTCAATTTTGAGATGGGATCTTGCTAAGTTACCCAGGTTGGCCTCAATTTACAATCATTCTGCTTCAGCTTCCCAAGTAGCTGGGATTACAGGCATGTACCACCATGCCCAGCTTCCATTCTTTGCATATGAGGAAACCAAGGCTAAGGTTGAGGTTGTGTACTTCAGTACTATGACATCTACCGGCTATTTTTACCTAGTTTGACTAAGGAGCATACATATGCATGCATATGTCTGTACTTCTCTCTCAAATTTGCTGAGGTATTAAAAATTTCAAAATTTAAAGAATACTCTGAATTTTTAAACGAATGAAAATAAAAACACAATGTGCAAAAACTTATGAGTGGTTTCTCTTACATGAGAAAAAAAGCGAAATAAAAGATAGACAATAGGAAACAAGGAGATAAATCATTTGCAAATGGGAAGGAAACCTAAAGATGGAGGAAGGAGGGAAGAGAGAGGAAGGGAATTAAAAAAAATAGAATTAAGATGTGTTATGCACATGTACCAACTCACCATGAAGCATGTAATAATTATGTAGTGCAAACATGTACTAATAAAAACTTTTCAAAACCCTAAGGGATACAGCAAGAGCACTACTAAGAGGTGAGGTTATAGCAGTAAGGGTCTATATACACAAAAAAGATAGACTTCAAATTAAATCCTAATAACAAGAAACTAAAAAAGCAAGAATAAACCAGAATTAAAATCAGTGAAGGAAAAAAAAAACAAAGATCAGAGTAGAAATACATACTGATAAAAATACAAAAGAGAAAAGCAATGAAGAACTGGTTTTTTGAAGATAAACAAAATTGACAAATAGCCACACTGACCAAGAAAAAAAGAAAAAAGCTCAAATAAGAAAACCAGAGATGAAAAATAAGACATCAGAACTGATACTACAGAAATTTTTAAAAAAATCATTGGAGACTATTATGAACAATGTAAGCAAATGGATAAAAAATCCAGAAGAAATGAATTTCTAGATACACATAACCTACCAAAACTGTGCCACGAAGACATAGAAAACATGAACAGACCAATAACAAGTACTGAGATGAAATCAGTCATAAAGAGCCTTCCAAATAAAAAGCCCAGAACTGGATGGCTTTGCTGCTGGGTTTTATCAAACTTTTGAAAGAGAATTCATGCCAATCTTCTCAAAATATTCCAAGGCATTGAAAGAGAGGGAAAGTTGGCAAATTTATTCTACAAGACCAAAATACCCTGATGCAAAAACCACAAAAGGATACAGTACAACAGCAACAAAAAAGGAAGCTATAGACCAATATCCCCGATGAATACAGATGCAAAAATTCTCAATAAAATACTAGTTAATTGATTTCAAAATGAGATATATGTATACTGTATGATCCCATGACCCCACTGCCAGGTGTATGTTCAAAAGTACTGAAATGAGAAAGTCACAGGGACATCTGCACTCACCTGTTCATTGTGCCACTATTCACAAGAGCCAAGATACAGAATCTATCCATGTGAACAAATGGATAAAGAAAATGTATATGTAAACAATGGAATATTATTCAGTCATGAAAAATAATTAAATTCTGTCATTAGAAGCAATATGGATAGAGCTAGTGGATATCACATTAAGTCAATCAAAAAAAGACAAATACCAGATACAATACAAATAGTTATTTATATTTGGAAGCTAGAATGTGGCCCTTGAAGCAGTAAGGAATCAAATAGTGGTTACCAAAGCCTAGGAAGGGCATAGGAGAGGAAGAAATGGAGAGGTGATGGTTAATGGGTACAGGGTTGCAACTGGAGAGGAAGAATAACTTCTACACTTTTACAACACAGTAAAATAACCATGGTTGAAAACAATTAACTGAATATTTCAAAATAGCTAGCAGGATTTTGAATGTTCCCAATACAAAGAAATAATAATTGTTTGAGGTGATGGATATGCCAATTACCCTGATTAGATCATCACACATTGTATACATGTATTGAAGAGCTGCACTATACCCCATAAGTGTGCACAGTTACTATGTATTAAAAGGGCCGGTGAGATGGCTCAGCGGCATAAGCGCCTGCCTGGCAAGCACAAGGTCCTGAGTTTGACTCCCAGAACCCACATACAAAAAAAGGGCCGGTGATATCACTCTGCGTCACAGGCGCCTGCTGGCACACGAGGTCCTGAGGTCGACCCCTGGTACCCACACAAAAAAATAAAAATAAAAGTAAACATATATTTAAAAATAAACATATTCTAAAAAGAAAAACTTACTGATATAAATATATAGCCAGATGCTTTAAAGCTCTAATACTGAAATATTCATCTGAGGAATATCTTACATTTTTCAGAGCTCATTCCCCATAACACCAATTATAAAACTTATTTGGCAGAATTCTAGTATTTAAGATTATATAAAATCATTTCTATGAAGCTGGTTTGAGATTTCCTCCAAAATTTTGTTGCAAAAATATGTGATTGATTTTAAGAGCTCACAGGTAAAACCTGAAGGGGCACCTATCAATGAAAGAAAGGAAAAAAAATGGGGGTTATTGTGATGGACAGGAAAGAGAAAGAGAAGTGTAAATGAAATGAATGCAACTTTAGCATTTATGCTGAAGCTCCAGGAAGAAATCTAGTGAAACTTTGGTTTCACTACTGTAATGGTTGATTGTCAACTTGGGAAGAATAGAAGCTTAACTAAGTCAGCTCAGCAATTCTACACCTTAGGGTGTTGAGAACCCGCCCTAGGGCAGCTCATGGCCTGGATGGTGTAAAGGGAAATGAGGAAAGATGAACTTACTTCTGTTCTTCAGAGGAGCTCCAGTCTTCACCTGCAACTTGGACATCATCTCCTGGCTTCTAGTGCAGACTCTTCGGCTTCTGCCTTAGATCCTTCAGCTTCCATCATAGATTCTTCAGCCTTCCATCACAGCCATCAGCCTCTTGATACCCAAGACACTGCAGTGAGCTCCAGACCTTGGACTGAAACCTCCAGCCTCCAGTGTGCAGACACCCTCTGCACACTTCTTCATCCAACTTCATGGCTGACTATAGTAAACCAATCTTGTAATTTCTTATACATTTGTATATCTTGTGTTATATCTGTTTCTCTAATAAAACACAGACTGATACAACTACTAATATTTTAAACAGCTTAGACCTGAAACTTGGAACATTTATAAATCATTAGATTAAAAAATGGCAACAGAAAGATTTATCATATTTTTGCTTATGTAAAAGATCATACATCTTTGTCACTCCTCATCAATTTTGCAAATATTTAAGTTGTATAATATATAATATTGAAATTGTATGTACTATACACAGGTACTGTATGTTTCATAATTTATCTCAGTTCATCTTCTTCACAAACCTGCAAAGTAGGTGCTATTACTTCCCAGCTATTTTTTTTTATAAAAGAGACTAAGCTTGAATGAGGTTAAACATCTTTCTCCAAATCACAGTTAGCAAAAAGAACTTTGTCTATTAACAATTTGAGTAATATTACATTTTTAATGATCATTGTAAAAATACCATTTTTGTTTTTAAAAAATTCAAAGTTAATCAATCATCCAATGCCATCAGTAGATGAAGTCAAATGAAAATTTCATTTCTGGATCATTTTAGTCTTAGTCTGTTTTCTGCCACTCTAACAGAATACCCAAGACCAGATGATTTATAAACATGAAAGATTTATTTCTTATAGCTTTACAGGCTGGAAAGTCCAAGATTAAGGGGTTGGCATCTAGTGAGGGATTCTTGCTGAGTCATGTGGAGCCAGAAGAAGGTGGAAGGGTAGGAGAACACAAGCAAGAGAGCAAAGGGGAGCTGACCTCGCTTTATTACAAACCCACTCTCACAATCAGGACATTAATCCATCCGTGAGGGCAGAGTCCTCATACCTAACCACCTCTCACAAGTTCCGCTTCTCAACACTGTTACAGTGGCAACTGAATTTCAACAGGAGCTTTGGAGGGGAGGTTAAATTCATAGGGATGCTTAAAACTTGTTCATCAAACTTTTCCCAAAGCTCCAGAAGGATTAAAACTAGCCTCCCTGTATCTTCACCTACATTACATATTCCTCAAATCCAGTCTCAGGAAGGCAAGAACTCTAATGAAGTAGGGGAACTGGAAAAGTCAGGGAGAAGCAAAGAGGAGGCCCAGCAACTCTAGAATTTGCTTGAAGTGAGAAGACCATCAATAATCAAGGTAACTCTTATAGGAGATAAGATATCTATTCCTACTTATTTTGTGTTTTCAGAAAATTCTGAGGAGAAATGGGGCTCTTGTGATGTGGAAGCAAATAAAATATGATTCTTAAGACCTTTGTGCAAGTAACAGATGCTTTGCATATGGTCAGGCATGCAGTAGTTTTACTATCTGAAATTGGGAAATAAATTATTTTTCTTAAAAAGAAGAGATATTTGCACGGAGTTGTCAGGCACATCACTAACCAAAATAGGTGGTTTCTGTACATGCGATTTGATGCACGATAGTCTCCATTTATTTTCATCTATGTTTCAAAGGTTACAGTCCCACTAAATAATATACCTCACTGCAAACACCAATGTTAATGTGATTCTTTTCTTCTGGGTGACCTGATCCAAGTATTGCACAAAAACCACACCATTGAGCACTAAAAATAAAAACAGCATGATACAGAGTTCTTTCTTATCTTCCACACTGGGGTATCATTACAATTTTAATGATCTATCTAGAATTTTCCATACACACAGCTTCTTTTGAAGGAAGGACAGGAAACCTACTGAAACACACTAATCTCCTTGAAATGTCTATGACTGCAGCACAGTGGGAATATATATTTTGCTAAAAAGAAAGAAAAAAGTGGGCATAAAGCAATCAGAAATGCATAAATTTGGTCTATTATAACATACTGCTTCCTTTTCAGAAAGGACAGATATTCGGACTCCAATACTGTATTTCCATTACTACTGTATTCCTTTAAAATATTCAGGACATCAAGAATCCTTACCCCCAAAAAACTCTCTAAATATTATTTATGCTTTAGAGCATTGAAGACAACTTAATGAGCTTAATGCAGTCATTTGATTTCCATATATCTGGCTAATTTACTGTCATTTTTCCCCCTAAGGAAAATTTCACATTCTTTTAAATGATTAAAACCTCATTTATAAAGCTGGGAAGTTTTATATGCTGACTTAATGCACAAATATTGCCAAAAAAAAGTAATTGGAAGCCCTAGAGGTTAAGGCAGGGATAATAAATCAGGAATTACCACTTGAACAGGTACCCTATACAAGGGGTCATGTTGAGTGCCCTCAAATACACTCACATTTAAACTTTCCAGGGAACCCTAAACCTCAGCTAACCCTGTGTAGATAGAAAATCTTCCAAACATCAAGGACAAATAAACGCACTTGTCTTACAATCCATTGATTATTCAAACTTACGTCACACTGTTGCCTCACCATGTACTCTGCTCAATACTGAGGAGTTCAGGATGGGCACTACCAGTATGCCATCCTGGCACAGACCAGCCTGCCAGCCTTCCACAGTGCCACTCCCATCCCTCCATATGGCCAACCTAGTAGGCCTGAACACCCAGTATGGGGGCCAGGGTGGGGAGGGAGGCACCTCAGAAGCAATATCCACACCATTCAAACAAATGCCAAGTGCCTACCTGGTCCCCCAAGGTTATGGCCAACTGCCACCAGCCAGGTACTGCCTTTAAGACATTGCTGGGCTGCCTCTACTTCTGGAGGACTTTGGCTCTGAGAGTGCAGGAGATGGGAGGGAGAAGAAGATCCGTGTGTGACGAGGCTGCTGTACAAAAATGGCCAAGTGCTTAGGGTCTGGTGGCCTGGCTTCCAGAGGAGAAAAAAAAAGGCACCTCAGCAATTTGGGGCCAGAAAACAGCTGGGATGTATTCTCATCCCTCTTTCACTGCCTCAGATGAATTTTACATCCATTTAGTGGGATGACTCCATTAAAACTTATCAAATGCCCCCTCATCACAAGAGTCAAAAGCATTAATATTTTTAATAAAAATGGTAGCATGTCTGAAGTATATAACAATCATACTGAAAAGGTTAAAAAAAAAAAAGCTAGACATATGCATTCTGTATTTCAGTGATATAAAACGCTAAAACAAAACCAAACTGTGATGTGCAGTTATATGGAATGAAATGATGAAACTATAAAGAAATACAGGTAAGCGATTATTATGGTCTGGAGTGCAATTACCTTCCAATGGGGAGAGGCGTGAAGGGGTGTCCGGGGTGTGGATTGTGGTCTATTTTTCAATCTGGGTAAGGTTTCATGGGTGTATACTTCAAAATTAGTCATTAAGCTATACTTTTCTGTTTAAGTACTTTTGCATTTATATTATGTTAAATAATTTTTTTTAAAAAAGGATTTCAACAGCATTGGTTTGAAGACAACTTCTGGCATGGAAGAATATTAAACAACGCAGTGTTTCTAGCTTCCATCTGCGGACAAACCACCATTGACAGAAAGAGCCACACCAGGTGCTGTCCTGAGTCTTCAAGCTTTCGATGGCACGGAGACAAGAGACATAACCTCAACCCCAGATCATACTAAAATGCAGTAAAATCGTTAGAGGATGCGCTTTGAGTATTTGTCTCCGATTTTAAGATTAGTTAAATTATACATTCAAATCATTTAATTTTTATTTATGTCTATATTTAACAACACAGAAAACTCCTGAAAATGTAACAAGGGACCCTGGCTGGCCAGTGCAAGGCAGCCCCAGCTCACCACGGGCTATGGCCTTCAATCAAGAGGGGTGAAAAGGAGTATCGGCAAGCCAAAGCCTAGTCCCAGACCCCAAGTACATATACAGCACAATTTACTATTTCACTCACTTAGCAGTTATACAGTGCTAATTATACACTAGGTGTTATACAAACACTCAGAAATATTCACTCTGATATACATGGCTTTGCCTGAACCCGATGCTTGCAATGGAACTAGCACTCACAGTCTACAGGGTGAATGAGAGTCTCAAGTCTATCAGGAAACGGCTCGAGACTTTCATGCTGGCCAAGGACAGAGAGAGTTGAGTATCAAGTGGGAAATCACTGTAACTAAGATTCACTCCCAAGCATAGCCATTAATAAAGCATCACACAAAAGTTTATGAATGGCTCCAGTTGGATATAGGATGAAAACGAATTGTCCAAAAGGAATTTTGAATGCAAACCAAAGAGAATGTGGGAGGAGTGAGTTAACAGTGTTTATGAAGACTAAAAACGCTGGAAAGGTCACACTTGAGGAGTAGAGGATAACTAAGGACACATACTGCTATCTAGATTGCTTTGGAACCCAATTCAAATGGCCCTAAAGCCACATGAAACTCTCCAGAGTTTCATACCCAGCCTGAAAAGCAAGCATGAAGGAAAAAACTGCCATGACCATGATAAAGATACCAGGTTCTTTGAAAGACCTGACGCTGTATTATAGTATGATCAAAAAAACAAAAGCAGCCAGGCAAGTCTCCAGATCTGGCTACTCCGGACACTGAGCAAGAGCAACGATGAGGTCAAGGCCAGCCTGGGCAACCCGTGAGACTCTGTCTCAAAATAAAAATGAAAAGGGGCCAGGGAGATAGCGCAGCGGCACCGGCCCAGCAAGTGTGAGGTCGTGAGTTCGATTCCCGGTACCAAAAAACAAAAAAAACCCCACAAGCTTAAATAAACTTCTTTAATAAAATATAAAATAAAAAGGGCTGAGGATGGAGCCCAATGGTACAGCACTTGGCAAGTATGCACGGGCCTCTGGTTCAATACTCAGTATCCAAAAGAAAAAGAGAAAAAACAAAATCAGCTTCACATAAAAATCAATAAATTGATGAATGATATAAACCGTTCTAAATTCTACTCAATATAATCAATTTAAGAACATTATAAATTATTTTGAAATTATAAGTAATGTTTTATGAATTTCTGCAGCTGCCAGGTAGCCAGAATCTTAGAACCAGGCAACTACCATTGGTTAGTTTTTACATAGAAAAGAGTGGATACCAATAGCACAATGTGGGAAGCTTCCGATTTTGAGAATTAATTGGAGACAGGTGTGAAATAATGAGTTTTGGTCAAATTCTAGAAGCTGTTGCCATATTTTATACTGCGCCAAGCAGCAGGACTCTACTGAATGTCACTCTAATTTACAATGAGAAAATAAATAAATAAATAAATAAAAATAAAATAAAATAAAATAAAATGAGGAGTCCATAGGAGATATTTTATTTTTCTGTTCTACTCTTAAATTCGCTTACAGATTTAACTAGGATTTTCCTTAAATTTCCCATTATTATGTGTGTATTGAGATGCCACTTATATTAAAACATATTCATTTTCTTCCAGTTGGTGATTTCTCAGGGGCCAATTCTGAGTTCGATATTATACAAGACAGAAGAGAAGAGCCCCCATCCTTGCCCTGGAGGTTTGTAATCTCAGCAGGATGGACAGAGCTGTGATGGTCTGACTAATAAAGTCAGGGGTGACTGAGTTACTACCATGGCTTAATTTGCTCTAGGAACTCTTCCGATTATATACAGAATCATGGGACTGAAAGAAAACCGGCATTGTGAAAAGATGGATGCTCAATGCCTTTACCACCTCCCCACTCTAAATCTCGCCTGGGGATCTAGGGGAAGAGGAGGAGAAAAGCAAAGTAATCTATCAGAGAGGGGACATTCCGGCTTGCCACAGTGTGAGGCTGTGTGCATCTATAATGGGGTGCTAATGCAAATTGGAATTGAAGCTCAGTGAGGCTCCTTTTATTTTCTTCTGAAATTAAAGCTCTGAGTGGAAGGGAGCTTATTTTCTGAATAGGCCCAGCCTCGAGATACTACCCTGATTGAAGGCACAAGAAAGATATAAGGATTCTTTTTTTCAAGATGCCTCCTGGTGACTGGGAGGAGGTGCAGCGTAATTCTACTCACCAGTTAGCAGAAATTACTGTAGCCTATAGATGGGAGGGCTGGACACCGTTAGCATCACCTCAAAATCTGTCCGTAAGTATTCAGTCTTCTTTTTTGGAAACCTTGGAAAAGTCATCACCTCTAGGAACATATTTCATCCACAAAAACTTTTTCATCCACAAAAAGTTGACGAAAATGCCTCTGCCATGTCTTTCCCACACTATCATTTTACACTGTGAGCTGGCCTCTCCTGGTTCTTTCCATAGCTCACATGCTCACACTGGGTTGCAAGTCCCTCTACCTTCTTCCCCTCTTCAAAAAAATGATTTACTGAGTTCTCTACATATTCCAGATATTAGTCCTCTGTCCGAAGACTAATTTTACTGGCAAAACCTTTTTCCCATGGAAGGCTAACTTTTCACTCTGTTGGTTGTTTCCTTTGCTGCGCTGAAGCTTTATAATTTCATAAAATCCCATTTGTTGATTCTTAGTGTTATTTCTTGTTCAGCTGGAGCTCAGTACAGAAAGTCCTTGCCTACTGCTAAGGCTTCAAGAGTTTTACCTATTCTATCTTCCAGCAGATTAAGTGTTTCTGTTTTAATATCTAGATCTTTGATCCGTTTCGATTTTATTTTAGTGCGTTGTGAAAGATAGGAGTATGAACCCTATCTTCTGCATATGTGTAGCCAGTTTACCCAGCACCATCTGCAAAAATTAGATCCCCAAAATAAAAAACCTAATCAAAAAATGGGCAATTGAAATGAATAGACACTTCTCAGAAAAAGGAGTATAAATGGCCAATAAATACATGAGAAAATATTCAACATCTCTAGCCTTTAGAGAAATGAAAATTAAAACAACTTTAAGATTATACCTTACTCCAGAAAGAAAAGCTACCATCAATAACTCAAAAAACAACAAACGCTGGCTAGGCTTCAGAGGAAAAGGAACTCTTCTACTGGTAGGAACATAAACTAGTACAACCACTATGGAAATCACTATGGAGATTTCTCAAAGAACTAAAACTAGAAATTCTAGTTGACTCAGACCTTCTCCTTCTACTTGACTCCCTAAAAAGTTAAAGACATCATGTTACACGGATACATGCACACCCATTGTTTATAGTAGCACAAATCACAGTAGCTAAATCTTGGAAACTCCCTATTTGTCCATCAACAGATGAATAAAGAAAGAAAATGTGGTATTTACATACAATGGAGTACTACTCAGCCATAAAGGATAGATTTGAGTCATTTGTAAGAAAACAGATGTACCTTGAAACAACAATGCTAAGTGAATAAAAAAGACACAAAAGTTAAATACCTCATGATTTCTCTTATATGAGAAACCCTAACACAAATAATTTTAAAGAGCAAAATAAAGACAGTCCTTTTGCAGACAGAATGGAGACCTAGAGATGGAGGTAGGGAGAAAGGAAAGAAGGGGAAAGAAAAGTAAAAAGGACTAAAATGCAGTACGTACATGTACCAACCCCCCACAATGAATGTATTCATGATGTATTGCAAATACGTACTAAGAAAAACAAATGAATAAAAATGTTTTCTTGAGCCAGTGAGATAGTTCAGCAGCATAGCGCTTGCCTGGCAAGCGCAAGGTCCTGAGTTCAACCTCCGGTACCCACATTTAAAAAAAAAAAAAAAAAAAAGTTTTCTTTCTTAAAATAAATAAAGAAAATAATGATTTACTGAGAAATGACCCAGGACTATGGCTCAGAAGAAGTCCCTGCTGCTTCTTTTTGTATTTCATTCTCTTGGGATAACCTCAAGAGTTACTGCTGTCCCCCTCCTTTCTCTTAGCATGCTGGGAAAACAAAGAACCAGGTAAAGACGGGAGAGGAAGGGTTTAGAAGTCATGGACCAATCACTTTTGAGCTTGGAGAAGTGAAGTATCAGCACAGTTACTGCTGCCCCATTTTCTGCCCTGATACACAGCCAGGAAAGGCAGAGAAGAGGACAGTAAGAGTGGCTTTTCAAACACTGTCCCAGCCGACCCAGCCACCTGCCCTGGAGAGTAGGCGGAAGCTTCAAGCTCTGCTTTCATTGCCTGGATTGATTGTGCTAATTAGTCATCAGCTGCCCAACTACCACTCCCCACCAGGGAAGGAAAGAGATAAAAGATTCCTATCCTTTTATATTTTAGAATTAAAATTGAAATCAGAATCGAAGTCATTTGGAGTACACCCTCCTAATGAAGTGCTCCTTCCTGCAGAGAACTTCTGAATTTAGAATGCTCTTAACCCTCTCTCATCTTCATCACATCAGCTCCCTAACATTTAATTTCTCCCCTCCCCCTTGGGAGGGGTAAAATGCTAATGAATAAAATTGCAGGTTATTATCTCAGGAGGCTGCAAACAAGCCACGCTAGAAAAAAGTCTGTAATTCTTTGAAGCTGAAAATAATTATGTCCATTTCATTGGTTGCAATACACTTTTATGTTGCATCTCTAAGATCTGCACAGCTTTTACAATATTTCTAACAGTTCTTTTCAATAGAGTGGCAGACTCACGAGCATGGTAGGCCTAAAAGACCTCATGATGAAAGATTATTATTAAAATGCTCATTTCTGGACCAGAGCTTAAGGAAACATTATAGTGACATATGGATCAGTGCTGAAATTTCAGATCTCTAACTGACTTGTTATGGGTCTGTACACTGAATATTAAACACAAGGATTTCTTTCTGTTTGACTTCCAAACTGATTTTTGCATTATTTTGTTCAGTAACTTTATCTGATTTTAAATTTGTCTTGGGGTACCTGATTGTATTGCACTGTTTTAGCCCTGCCTGCCATCATCACCACCGTGTCCTCTTGCTGCATACTGACATGGTTACAAAATACAGCACATTTCCAATTGTCTGCCTACTGCATGATCAGGAAAGCGCACATAAGCAACGTCTGTGGAAAATCCTAAAATTTCTTTGTAGCCGGTACTTCATCTTCATGATTTTTCTTCACCAAACATTTCGCAAAATTTGCTAATAAAACTCAATTGAATTTCCAATTTCCTCCTAACCATGCTAACCCACTGATGAAAATGATAAGGATAAAAAGCAGATAAACAATTATGTAACAATAAAGGAGAAATAGAATTAACATATGAATAAACTTGTGTTTTAATGCAGTAGTGGAGTCGACTGAAGCTCAGTGTGCCTTTTCTTTTCCTTCATAATCTCTGGAAGAGGAAGGGGATCCAGCCTTCACCCTAAATGGGGCTTCTTGCCTGGTGGAGGCGTGGAAAGGGTATGGCAAGGTGACCCTGGCACCTGAGCGGTCTCTGCATTCCAGGAACCGGCAGCCAGTACTAATGCCCAGTCCAGCTTGGTCATCCTCGTGGGCATCCAAGACCTCAGCCTCGACATCAGTGAAAGCAGCCAGTGTAGAAAACAAGGAAGCAATCTGATAACACATGGAAACTGAGAGGACCTGAATCTGCATATTCATGAGATATACCAAGAGTGAATCAGAGTGGTTAGAAACCAGGAAATCATTATCGCTTTCAATGTGGTCTCCTGGCAGCCTTTCCAGTCAGGCTAGAAAACCCTGGGGAAAGGGGAATTGCAAATTCAAAGCTGTAGTAGTTGTGTGTATGTATTTAATCTTTCACTTTTGTGACTCAATCCGTTTCCTCTTTCCCCACCTCTAGGGCCACTTATTTTTCCTATGCTCCTGAGTAATCTGCCATGGTTCATATAAGCGTAGTCAGGTAGAGCGTTGTGCTTTCTCTGATAAAAGATTGGGATGATCTATGTATAGGGAGTCACCCCAGGGTTGTGAAATATTCAAACAACATCCTTATAGCCACCAAAATTTGTTCAGAAAATTGACTGTCTCCCAAGTCTTATTCTGTTTTCGAAGCCATAGGGAATTCATGTGACAAAATAAAACTAAAAGGAAATGTAGTTCTTTTCTCACCTTGCCTGCCATTCCCCCCTCCCCTGTGGAGGAGCACATGCATTTCGTATTTACTGGAAGAACAAGAGGGCACAGCGATGGCTGTGGACTGCCCCGAAGTGCTGCCTAGCAGGCCCGCAGGTGGGAATTCGCTGGTTCTGCTTTGTAGACACAGTTCATTCCTGTCAGAAGTACTTCAAACTACAGTCAGTGATCTTTAAGAATCTAGGGAACTAAAAGAAAAAGGCGGTGAGACCGGACACAGGACAAAAAACAGCATCTTTTCCAAGCAAAAGGAAGCTGGATGCTACAAAGTGCAGACTGGTGAGCACATTTGTTAGGACAATTATAGCCATCGGGAATAAAAGCCAGCCTGTAATCCCACCACATTGGGATGCTGAGGCAGGAGGATCACAAATTGAACTCCAGCCTGGGCAATTTAGTGAGAACCTGCCTCCAAATAAAAAACAAAAAATCTAGGGATACTGCTAGGTTCAAAGGCCTTGGCTTCAATCCTTAGTACCAAAAACAAAAAAAACACCAACTCCAGCTTCTTAAAGTAAATCTCAAATTAAATTCCAATATAAAGGTGTTCAAAACTCAGTTTTGAGCCAGGCGTAGTCACGCACACCTGTAATCCCAGCACTCTGGAAGGCTGAGGCAGGAGGGTCACTTCCAGGCCAGTCTAGGCTACATAGTAAGTTCAAGATCAGCCTGAACTGCATAGTGAGACCCTGTCTCAAAAAACACTAACTCTGTTCTGCAGCTTCCCAACTCTGACTTCAGGCTAATAACTTAACCTCTCCAAGACCATCAAATGCAGACCACAGTGGTGCCTGAACCTGTGGGTTTATTGTGAGGATTAAAGGAGGTGATGCCTATGAAGTTCTCAGCACATAGACCTGGCATATTATGTTTGTCAAGTATCAAAATTATTACAAAAACACTCATGTGAGATCATGACCATTGTGTGCAAATGTGTAAAAAGAGGTCAAATGAAGAGAGAAAGATGTATTCTGTGCAGTCCTAGTAAGTAGAATTTACAGTTTTCAAAATAGGCTGGAAAAAAAAAATCTATGGAACAAACTAAGCCAGTCATACTAGATGAGAATGATTTATCTCAAGAGATAGAAGCTGCTAGACACAGAGCAAGATAAATATCAGGTGAGTAACTTAGTGCACTTGAGGCCAGAGATTAGGACATGGCCAACTGGCTGGGCAAGTGGACATGACCTGTCAATCACGGAGATCCAGGACACATGCACAGACCGCAGCTCCCAGAGCCTGCATTTAGCACAATCAGAAAGTGTTATCTTCAGTTCTTCTGGCACAAAATCAGGCACATTTTTGATAGGATGGCCTAGATCTGACATCAGCATGGGAGATACAAAAGATGGCAACCATTAACCTCATGGCCACTATAAGGTCTTCCAATAGCCCGCTCTCACCATGTAGAGTGTATTCATTTCCTACTTCAACTGGCCCACACTCAGAACATACTTCTTTTCATATCTTTAATACCTTTAATAAATGCAAAACCTCACTGCCTTTTGCATTTGTCCTGTCCAATTCTTTGTTCAGAACAACAGGAACCTGGAAAGAACCTCTAGAGCCCATACAGTACCCCAGAACCCCAGTAACAGGATGTAAAAGTGTCTCCAGCTTTATAATGAGGGTTGGATACCACACAATATTAGGAAGAGTTCTTCCAAACTTATGAGATCCTACGACCCTATTACTCTTTTCCTTCACTTTGCAGTAGGAATGAAAAGAAATGGCGGAAAGGAGAAGGAAAGCAAAGACCATTGATCTATATTCGTTGAATGACCACTGTTTCTCCAAAAAAGATGTGCTTCCCATTTCTACAAATGACAATAATTTTCAGTTGTCAGAAGGTAGACCAAAACCAACTAGGAAAGGATTCCAAAACAAGACCCCCTCCTTTTTTATTTGAGTATAGGCTCTTTTTTATTTTATTTTTTTTTTTTTATTTTTATTTTTTTTTTTGTGGGTACCGGGGGGACGACCTCAGGACCTCGCGCGCCAGCAGGCGCCGTGCCTCTGAGCGATATCACCGGCCCCTTTTTCGTATGTGGGTTCCGGGAGTCGAACTCGGGCCTTCGCGCTTGCAAGGCAGGCGCTTAAGCCGCTGAGCCGTCTCACCGGCCCTAGGCTCTTTTTTATTGAGAAATAACATTTTATGTTTTTATCATTACAACACGATGTTTTTGAAGTACCTATATACTGTGGAATAGTTAAATCTAGCTAATTAACAAATTGTTAACTCACAGAGTTTTTATTTTATGATAACAGACATAAAGCCCACTTTTCCCATTTTTCAAAGATACAATATATCTTCATTAACTATAGTTGAAAATAGTACCTAATATTCCATTTATCAAAGGAATTTGTCCATATATAACAGAAGCAAGATTTTTTTCTTCCTAGAATTACTTAAACTAATTGAAACTATAACGGTCTTTCAATTTAATAAATACTAAATGATGCATTTTTTTATTTACCGGTAAATAAAAAATTGAAAAAGGAGAGGAAAAGTATGTTTCTAGGACAGCCTTTCCATGTAACCCTCTAGTATAAAAATATTGCATGTTTATTCATTTTCTGATACATGCAAAAAAATGTATTGGGTATCAATATGTGCCTAGAACTAAGGATACAATTAACACAACAAATCCTGCATCTATATAACTTAAGAGTTCTTCACTTTGTAGTTGGTAAAAACACAATTGCTGCACTCAGGAGGCTGAGGCAGGAGGATTTCCATGAGTTCAAGTACAGCTTGGGCTATACAGTGAGTTCAAGGCCAGCCTGAACTACATAGCAACACCCTGTCTCAAAAAAAACAAAAAAACAAACAAATGAACAAAAAAACACAATTGCTATTTCCAGAAATTTTCCATGGATAGGTGCCTATTTTATAAGGAACTCTCAAAACCCCCTTTTTTTTTTTTGCCACATCAAGTTTCTTTTTATGTTTATTAGATGTGTTTGCTGGACAAGATTGCATTCATCATGAGGAGCTGTTTACATGCACATAACACATCTTAATTCTTTGTATCTCCCCTTGCCCTCCTCTCCTCCATCACTAGATCCCCTTCCCATTTACAAAGGAACTATCACCCTATTTTTTTATTATCCATTTTTTTATTTTCCTTTTTAAATTATTTATGCTCTGGGTTTCTCATATAAGACAAACCATGCGCTATTTAACCATTTGTGTCTGATTTATATTACTTAGCACTGAGGTCTCAAGATGCATCTGTTTTCCTACAAATGACTCAAATCTACCCTCTTTAAGGCTAAGTAGTACTCCACTGTGGATATAAACTACTTCTTTAATCCAGTCACCTGTTGATAGACATATAGGCCACTTTCAAGATTTAGCTATTATGACTTGTGCTGCTATAAAATGAGTATGCATGCATCACTGTAAAATAATGTCTTTTATTCTTTCAGGAAAATACCCAGAAGGAAAATAGCTGGGTTGAATGGGATTTCTGTTTTTAGTTTTTTGAAGAATCTCTATACTTATTTCCATTAGTGGTTGTACTAGTTTACATTCTCAACCAGAAAACAATTCTTTTCTGCACTTCCTAACACCTCCCAAGCTATTACATCATGTGAAATTGGTACTTACCCCATACTGAACAAAGAGTGTCTCCCCTGGATTGCCTAACCACATAATCCAGAATAGAGGAGTGCTTTTAGTGTGACTAACTCTGCCATGTAAATACAGGCCATTACTGCATGATGTCATTTCGTAACTTGTATCACTTATCACTGTTGATTCTAAGCTCTTTATTTACAGGTGCACAGTTCTATTTAGAAATAACAAAAAAGTCTATGGCTATACCATTCTGTGGAACTCTACCCAACGCTATGTGGAACACAGACACACTAGAACTGAGAAAGTAAATCTGGAACTGCTCATGTAATAACCTCCACTTAGAATCAGATTCTAAACAGTGCCTCATCTTGGTGATCAAGGATACAGACTTGAAGAGCAAAAGTTTTTCATTTCAAATATTTAATTAAAAAAAAGTCTTCATATGTCTACTTACCAAAGGTCCTGGCTATTTTTATCCCAGTGTGGGCGTCAGCTTTAACCTGAACTATTCAAAGCCCAGAGAAAAGTTGGAAAGTTTCAGTGTTGCTTAAACTACTGTTTTTCCTGCTCCCATAAGAAAAAAAAAAAAAAGGAAAAGGAAGACATTCTGTGCATGAAGAATCTAGAGGTTAAAGGAGTATGAAAAATACAATAGTCATCATTTCCTGACCACCCTCAGGAAGTCATTATTGGTAACTTCAGTCGATTCTACTTCAAGATTGGAGGATAAGTGAAGCCAAGACAGAATCCGCAGTACAGAATTTGTTTTCTTAAGCAGACAGTAGTTGACATCAGATGGTAGCCATGGGACCAGACAGGAAACATTCACATGCCATGCTAGAATTCAGTGCCAGGAACTAGGCTGCCCCTTGAGATGCACGGAATGGACAATGGCTGTGTCCTTGCAGCTCTTCCATGCTAATGATTTGCAGCTGGCCCAGCCCATCACAAGGAGCAGTAGACCCCCAAATGAGAATGCTCTCTATGCCCTCAGCACAGTAGATGATGCCTATCGTTGCACTGTTTTTAAACTTCCCTGATGATAAAAATTACCTGGAAATGCTTGTTAAACACAGAAATCCTTAAGTTACCGCCTACAACCACCGCATCAGATTGTCCAGGAAAGGAACTTGGAAAGCTACATATTTAATAAGTGCCCCTGATGATTCTTACCTTCCCAGAGGCTGGGGATGCTGCATAGAAGATTTCTACACTCTTGCTTATCATTCTCTGTTGAACTCCTGGGCCCTAATCAATTGGGTTACTGGGCTGAGGTGTACCATGTCTGTCTCAGTCACCACATTCAGTAATACAGCCTGCATGGCATCAAATAACTGGATCTCTATTATATAATCCAAATTATAAAATTAAGCATCATAACAAGAAACAGTGCTTCATTAGAGAAGTTGTTTCCATTAAGTCTTTCAGTGTTTTTGGAATAGGAAGTCAAAACAAATGCGTTGGGCCGGTGAGATAGCTCAGTGGCATCAGCGCCTGCCTGGCAAGCACGAGGTCCTGAGTTCGACTCCCAGTACCCACATACGAAAAAAGGGCCGGTGATATCACTCAGCGGCATGGGCGCCTGCTGACGTGCGAGGTCCTGAGTTCGACCCCTGGTACCCACAAAAAAAAAAAAAAATCACTAGTTGGCATAATATTTGAAAGCCACTTTCGGTATACCAGTCTTCCAAAAAAGGAAAATTCTGCGTTAAATAGTAAATCTAAAATATAATAATAATAATAAGCACAAAAAATACACACCTAGAATTAAACTTAAATATTAATTTATTTTCCATATGTGTTGACAAATGTACTGTTTTAGCCACTTCTTACATGAAGTTCATAATCACTACAGAAATTTTTCATGAACAGTCTATAGCATGTTACATAATCATATGAATTCATTTTACTATATTAAAGGAAATTTAATTAAAATCAAACTGCTTTATTAAAAAGCAAAAAAGAAATTAAAAATTTGGTTTCTGCTTCAAGAATCTTATTATTAGTTAAATATTCCCTTGCCACCCTGGTCTCGTCCACTGACTAAGAGAGGCAGCAAGCATAGAGTCACAAATGGAGACTATAGGTTGAGAAAAAGTAAAGCTGCTTCTTTCCTCGTCCAGGACATTTAGGTTTGAACATGAGAAAAAAATTAATAAATAAACAAAATCTTCTATTTTGGGAAGTCACTAATTTTTTTTTTTTTTTTTTTTTTTTTTTTTTTTTTTTTTTTTTTTTTTTTTTTGTGGGTACCGGGGGGTCGACCTCAGGACCTCGTGTGCCAGCAGGCGCCCGTGCCACTGAGCGATATCACCGGCCCCTTTTTCGTATGTGGGATCCGGGAGTCGAACTCGGGCCCTCGCGCTTGGGAAGCAGGCGCTTACGCCGCTGAGCCATCTCACCGGCCCGAAGTCACTAATTTTTAAGCCATTTTAGTTTTCAGACTTTTTGCTGTCTATCCTATATACTAATACATTACTAGAGACCCCCCAAAAATCCCTTGCAAACAAAAAATTACCAAAAATAATAAGAAATTCAGAAAAGTTATAAACTAAACACAACCACTTTTCAATACATATTAAACCTAAATGAATTTCCTTTTTTCTTTTCAATATTTTTTAAAAATCAATGAGCCGTTTTAAAAGCAATTGTCAATTCTAACTTCTAGTACCTACTCTCAATACCTACTCTCTTTGGATGCTACTGTGAAACTCCAAATGACCTTTCAGGTTATTTATGATATCAAATTAACTGTCCTTAAAGTTGTTATCCTTTTACTGTCAGCAAATCCTTGCAAAGTTCAAGAGATTCATAAATAATGAAAGTTAATATTCTGCTACAATATTTATGAAAAATTGTAAAGCAGAGACATAGATTTCAAAATAAAACAATATATTTGCATTGGCAACTCAGATCAATAAAGATTGTATTTCCAAGGTGAAAGTTTTCAAGGCACAATTTCTATCTTCATACCTCCCAGTGGGAAATGTATTTTCTGTCACTTTCTATACATTCATGAAATCTTTGTTCAGAATTCTTCAACACAGAATATTAAAACTCAGGAGATGTAATGATTAACGTCAGAGTTGCTAGGATGGTCTTCGCGTTGGCTTCCTGTGCTGTCCTCTCCAGCTCTCATACAGATCGTGCCAGCTTTGAGCAATAACCTAGGGCATGAGTAATAACCTCAAAGGCCTCTGAGTTCCACACATCTGTTGGAAAATGTCCAACATTTCCCAATCCTCCTCTCCCTTTCCGGTTTCTTCTGGAATTTAGGCCACAGGGCCTCGGCACCCCTGAATGTCCTCCTTACTCCCTGTGATGACTGCTCCCTGCTGTCCAGGGCAAGAGCTCAACTTTGGTGAAGAATTTGTTTATGATACCAAGCCTCCAACTTCCATGCTTAGATTTCTTTTTAAAAGCCCTCTAGCAGGGGGATTTATGACTAAAGAAAACCTAGTAAGAAAAAGAGGGTTCTAAGGACTCACATACAGAATGATTATAAAAGGCTTTCTAAACACTTTATAATCACTAAAACAAATAAAGAGTAGTTATCAGATTTAGCAAATAAAAATACAGAACACCTCATTCAATTTGAGTTTCATATAAATAGTGAATAATTTTTAACATAAGTGTATCCCACCATAAGATTTGGGATGTACTTATACAAATTATTTATGTTTATCTGAAATCCAAATTTAACTGATCCTTCTGTTTTATCTGCACCCCTAAATAAAGACAACATATATGAATGAATGCAGCAATGAACACCATAAATTAGTAAAGCAGGGGTCTCAAATTCTAGGATTATGTATATTGGTCAACATGTATATGAGAAAATGGGCCAATAAGCATCTATTGGCAAGGATTAATTTACATGGAGAAAAAAAGACATACATAGGAGGAGGAAGGGAAAAAAGAGAAGAGGGCAGTATCTATCACCTGTCAGATTCCCAGGCCTTCACCCAGAGGCTCATGCTGAGTCATTTTATAGAAAGACTGTAGGCCCAGGTTGCTGAGAGATTGTGAAAACAATAAGATGTATTTGGTGTCCAGGAACAAGTAACAGTGAGTCACAACATGACCCCCAGAAGAGACAGAAGTCTCTCACTTCTAATTTTGCTACTTGAGACCTCAGAATGGGCCCTTGGACTCAACCTTGGAGCCCTTCACGTACTAGAGACAGCAGCCAAGGAGCGGTGTGACTCCTATAGCAGTCACAGTGAACAAAAGGACCAGAGAAATTTTGCATATTTAACCCATCAGCTTTTTCTTAAGCACAAATGAAACACCCACTGAATAGGGCCAGAAATAACTAGGTGAAAAGCAGAAGTGATTCAGAAACACCAGTAGTGACAGGTGAAGACAAGAGCCAGAGAATGTGGATATTACCAATGTGACCCCACGTGGGCATGGGGCCCAGGGACTGTGGGTCACCGTGTATCGGCAACGACAGAGCTGACCTGAGCAGTTCTCTTCCCCACTCCTTGCTTACTGGAAACGAATCAGGACCTCTCCGTGCAAGCTTCGAAGATGTGATTATGGATTGGGTCTTTTTCCAAATAATGAACTTAGAGATCTTAGAGATCTTTTTTTTCCCTGCACCTTTCTTTTCTCCAAACATTCAATGAGTTTTTGAGCGAGGGAGTATCAGCTCTGCACACCCTCACTCACTCTTGAGGTCACCAAGACGGTACTCAGCAATTCACTGGCCGCAGGCGTGATGGCACACGCCTGTAATCCTGAGGCAGGAGGATCAAAGCGAGTTCCAGGCCAGCAGGGGCTACGAAGTGAGTTCAAGGCCAGCAATGAACCAAAACAAACAAACCAACCAACAAACAAAAACAAAAATAAAAAAAGAAATGCATTTACATGTACTAGAATTTTATATCAGGTGAACTTCATCACAAAAGAAATTTCTCCACAGTGCTTCATTTTGTTTGCCTTTTATCTCCTGAGAAACCTCTCATTTGCTGAGTCACAGCTGCAGACAAATACTGACAGCACAGGTCCTCCTTGACGCATCTTCACACCTAAGGCACTGTGTTCGGAGACCGAGGTCACGACTGGTTTCTTCTCCTCAGGCCACAGCCACCAGGCCTAAGCCCTCTTCGCTGTTTTCCCAGATCCTGGAGTCATGTGAGCAAGATCTAGAAGTGACTTGTTCTGAAACTGGAGAAGCAGATGAGGCCTTATTTTCACTCCTTTTTAATTAAACAAGTGAAAATAAGAAACTGTCCCCAATAATTCTCCAGTTCTTGAGACTTCTATCCTGGACTGGAACTATACCATCAGCTTTCCTGAGCCCCCAGCTTGCAGAAAACAAGTTGTGGGACTTCTCATCCACCATAATTGTGATGTGTTCCTCTGGACAACACTGGCTAATGCAGCCTTTTTGTTACACAGCAGCAATATTCAAGATCTTAGTTTAGGCTGAAGGAGAAGGAAGATCCTTAGTCTTCTAACCTGAGCCACCAACTCTAGTCTAAGTCACCAAAGTTATAGCCTAGCACAGTGAACAAAACATTTCCTTCCCTCTATTTGCAGTGTTTGCATACCCCTTGAGAATGCAGAGAAAGAGAGTTACTGAGAACCTGGCAGGATTCAGGTGCAGTATTCCTGTACAGCATTCCTAACATAGTACCATCTCACCACCAACCCGAATTCATCATAACTGGTAACAAGAGGTAATTCTAGAGATAGGATGGTAGCAAAAGCAGAACCAGACAGAGTGCAAGTAATGGTGTCTTTAAACCTTCAGACAGATAGCATCAGGAGTTGGGGTACATAGAAACTAGACCAGGGGATCAGGAACAAGAGGCAAAGACAGTACCAAAAGGGAACAGAGCAGGTGCCAGTGATCAACTTTGCCTGCCCATGTTTCTGGTGAGACAGAAACCCCAGGAGTCTCCAGAATTTACTGAGCAAAAATCTGTTATGTAACCAATTTCTGGGAGACTTAAACTAAGAACTTCTATTTCTAGAAACACTCATCTTACCACAGATCATAAGCTACACCCCAAGACTCCCAAGCTAACCTACTGATTATAATCTAACACATAGTGAGCTTTCTAATTTAAGACTTATTGAATAAATAAATGAATGAATGGTTTCTCTTTCATTGTCTCTTTTGTCTTTGATCTGAAAGTAGAACATGTTAATTAAACACCTGTGAACATAACCCATATTTTAGTCTGTTAAAAATATTTTAGGGGCCAGCGAGATGGCTCAGCGGCTTAAGCGCCTGCCCGGCAAGCGCGAGGGCCCGAGTTTGACTCCCAGAACCCACATACGAAAAAGGGGCCGGTGATATCACTCAGTGGCACGGGCGCCTGCTGGCACACGAGGTCCTGAGGTCGACCCCCTGGTACCCACACACAAAAAAAAAAAATTTTAGGCTGGGCATGGTGGAGGACACCTGTAATCTTGGGAGGCTGAGGCAGGAGGATCACTATGAGTTCAAGGCACACCTAGGCTCATAGTGAGTCCAGGTCATAGCAAAACATAGCAAAACCCTGTCTCAAAAGTACAAAAAAAAAAAAAAAAAAAAATTAAAAATATTATTTTAAAATCTCAACATTTCAGTAAAATCTGTTTATAAATTATTTTTTGGCTTTATTACTGAAACTATAGGGAACAAAATCATTTTGTGGATCAGGAGTTAATATATAGACAAGAAATAAGGTTTCAGAATTTTTATTGGAGACATCACTAGAAAACACTAACAAAATTGATGCCTTTAATCTTGGAAAGAAATCAATATCCAAAGATATTTTGTCACTTCAAACAAGTCCTTCAGAGAAGTGCTGGATGTAAAACGAAATAGTGATGTACTCATTATTTGGGGGCTGGGCAAGTCCTGAAAAGGCTTATGAATTGCCCTATAATCCATGTCCCTTCTCTATTCCATTGTAATGGGAAAATGAGTACATGGTCAATTTGAGCTTGGACTTTAGAGTTATCATTTTACAGGAACATTTACAGGGTTTCATATGCATTTTTCCTTGTAATACTTAATTTTGTTTATAGTATGTTAATCTGTTAATATCACAATTTATAAAAATCCTTAAATGTGTCACAAAAAAATGGAAAATAATTAACAACAATATGTGAAGGGCACTGTAGTAAACGTTTTACTTTCCTAAGCCTTCACCTCTTCATTTTTTCTCCAGCTCTTCTATCAGTGTTATTCTTTGAAGAATCCTACTTCTTCTCTCCATGTAACTGTAAACCAGAATCCAGGTCCCAGCCCCACCACAGATGCAGACAGACAGAATCCCCTACCTAATCTCATCCTTTCCTGAGAATGGAACAGTAACTTGGAAAGCCAAGCCCACATATGACTTCAGCCTTTGGATCTTTCCAGCATTCATGAGCTACTATATCTTACCCATCATGCAGTTCCATTTCCTTAAACTGGTCTCCAGGAAGCTGGTCTCCAATCACATGGATCTGAAAAGGTCCTGAGTAATATGTCTATCTTCTGTTTGACATGAACCCCATTTACTCATCTTTCTTTTCATAGCTACCTTTAAAGAAAATCTCCTTGGTGATTTTTTGTTATACTACATTCTATTTAAAATATATTTCCCTGTTAAAACCTAGAAGAAATGGATATATTCTTTGACATGCATAACTGACCCGAATTGAATCATGGAGAAATTGGAAACCTGAACAGGCCACTAATAAGCATGGAGATTTAATCAACAATAATAATAATAATAATAATAACAAAACTCCCATCAAAGAAAATCCCAGGACACGATGGTTTCACTGATTTCTACTAAACATTTAAAAAGGAACTAATTTCAATTTTTCATTAACTATCCCCAAAAATAAATTAATTGAAGAGGACAGAAGTCTTCCAAACTCATTCTACTAGGCCAGCATTACCCAGATACCAAAACTACAAAAGGATACCACAAATAAAAGTTCAGATCAATAACCATGATGAATATAGATGTGAAAGTCCTCCACAAAATCCTAGCAAGCCAAATTCAACAGCGTACTAAAAAGATCATTCAGCATGATCAAGAATTCATCTCAGGGATGCAAGTAGGCTCAACATACACAAATCAGTAAATATAATACTGTACATAACATAACAGAATGAAGGACAAAGCTATATGATTGTGGCGATAGATGCAGAAAAACCATTTGACAAAATTCACTTTTTCTTCATAATAGAAACTTTCAACAACTTAAGTATAGAAAGAATGTACCTCAACACGATAATGGCCACATATGACAGTCTCACAACTAGCATCATACTAAATAGAAATCAGTGGAAAGCTTTTCCTCTGAGATCTGGAATAAGAGATGCCCACTTTTCAACTTTTATTCAACATAGCACAAGAAGTCCTAGCCAGAGCAATTAGGCAGAGAAAAAAATAAAAGGCATCCAAACTGGAAAGGAGAGAGTTAATTGTATCTGTTCACAAATATTTCTATATAGAAAATCCTAAAGACTCCATAAAAAAAATGTTGGAAACAATAAATTCCACAAAATTGCAAAGTCAATATGCAAAAATCAGTAATATGTCTATATGTTAATAGTGAACTAATTGAATAACAAACCAATGAAACAATCCCATTTATGATAGATACAAAAAAAATAAAATAAAACAAAATAAAATTAAATAAAGTAATATAACTAGGAATAAATTTAACCAAGGAAGTGAAAAACCTCTGCAATGAAAAGTATAAAACACCAGTAATGTAGAAAAATGGATGCACCTTGAGACCATAAAAAAAATGAAACAAGTTAGACACAGGCCAGGCATAGTGGAACATGCCTGCCATCCCAGCACTCAGGAGGCTGAGGCAGGAGGATTGCCACTGTCTGAGGTCAGCCTGGGATATATAGTGAGTTCAAAGCTAGCTTGAATTACGTAGAAGAACCCTGTCTCAAAAAATAAATTAATTAAATAATCAGACACAGAAGGTTAAATACTGCAAGGTTTCTCTTATATTTAGGTTTCTCATATAAGGAAGCCAAAGTACAAATAATTTTAAAAGGAAAATAAAAGACTGATGATAGGAAATAGAAAAGTAGATTTTGAGCCAGGTGTGGTGGCACACACCTATAATTCCAGCACTCAGGATGCTGAGGCAGGAGAACTGCTGTGAGTTCAAGGCCAGCCTGGACTACATAGTGAATTCAAGGCCAGCCTGAACTACATAGCAAGACCCTGTCTAAAAAAAAAAAAAAGAAAGAAAGAAAGAAAGAGGACAGGTGAGGAGAGGAGAGGAAAGGAAAGATTTTGCAGAGATGGGATGAGGATCTAGGAATAGAGAGATGGAAAGGAAGTGGAAGGGAAAGTAAAAAGGATTAAGATGTGATATGTGTATGTACCAATTCCCCATGATGAATGCATTCTTTATATATCCAAATATGTACTAATAGAAAAATAAAATTAAAAATTTTTAAAAACCAATGAAAAAACTTGAAGGTGCAAATACACTAAAAGACATTCCATGTTCATGGATCAGAGGAATTAATATTGTCAAAATGCCCATGCTACCCACAGCAATCTACAGACTCGGCGTAATTCCTATCAAACTGTGGATGACATTCTTCACAGAAAT